>OZ012655.1:3014561-4214561 GCA_963942575.1 Priocnemis perturbator | reverse complement strand
GAAATCTATTAATAGATTATCGGTGAAAATAGAAAACAATTTATTAAATCAAATGCCGTTTTTGAAGAAAGAAGAGGATTTTGAAGAGTGGAAAAAGCAATATACTATATATGTAAAACAAACTAAAGTACTCCTAAATAATGAAAATATGAAAGAAAAATATAGAGTGAAACTGACGGAACAATTAAAGCGGCTGAGGAATTTAAAGTATTTCGTAAACGAACGATTACGAAGAAAAAAAGAAAATGCAGCGAATAAAACACAACTGATGCAAAAAGAAGAAAATTTATTAAACCGTGCGTATTTAATTGAATCGGAAGCGGATAAAATCCAATGGATAGAAGATTGTGAACAGCATTTAAAATATTTGCATTCATTCTTAATTAATAAAAAAGAAAAAATAAGTGTCGGTAGGAAACAACATTTACTTGCGCAAATAGCTAAACTAACTTGTACGCGTGAGCAATTAAGTTTTAATTTCAATCTACACTCTGGATCTGGATTAAACGAAGAAACACAGAAGGATAAGAATGTTACACTGAAATGGAAAGAAATTGAAAGCGGACATGCCTTCCAAAGTCGTATAATCACTGGAATTATTATAAATTTACATCATATTGATCCTTCTATATTTTTAAACGATGCTAAAGATATAGTGGTAGATAAAGTACTATCGTATGTGAAACAGCACAAATGTGTTAAAGTAAACACGATCTTCAATGGTGAATTTACGTTAAAAGACAGTTTGACCGACGAAACAAAGAAGGAAATTAAAACCTTTGCAACAAAAAATGAGGTACTGCTGAACGATGATGATTCCACCGTAAAGGTTGATAACTGGTATACAAGCAATGTGCGTGACCAGATTCTTACGTCGTTAGAGGAATTTCAAGAACGTGACAGTGGATGGGCATTGAGCAAAATTGTCAGTTTGATTATAAATATCAATAAATGTTATTTATTGAGCGCCGGTAAAGGAAACTGTAGACTTCCATTAGCTATACGAAATAGAAAAGCAACTGTTTCTATTGATTTGACCGGCAATGAAAATGATTGCTTTGCTTGGGCAGTAACGTCAGCATTATACCCAGCATCGCATCATAGTAACCGTAAACACTCATATCCGTATTACAAAAATGTACTAAATTTAACGGGAATCACATTTCCCGTTACAACTAAACAAATACCTACATTTGAAAAAAATAATAATTTGTCCATAAATTTATACCAATTATTAACGAATAAGGATAAATCTGAACATGAAAAATATGAAGTATTACCGTTACGATTAAGTGATAAAATATCTGAACATAAACATATAAACTTACTAATATATCAAAATGAGCAAGAAAAAGATAATATGTGCCATTATGTATGGATCAAAAATTTATCAAGGCTGATATCGTCTCAAATTCATCAACATCAGCATAAATCACACATTTGCGACAGGTAATTCATCACTTTTCTATTTACACTTGTAATAATTTAATAGTTTAATAATATGACTCTTATAATTTACAGATGTCTAAATTTTTTCCATACAACAAGGAAACTTCGAGATCATTATGAAAGATGCGTGGATCAAAACGCATGCAAAATTGAATTGGTCAACGAAGATCAGAAATGGATTAAATTTAAAAATTATAGAAGAGGAATCCCGCTTCCATTTATGATATATGCCGATTTCGAATGCGCTCTAATCAGTAACGAAACACATAATTTAGAAAATCATAATACTTATGCATATCAAACTCATGTTCCACACAGTATTGGCTATTACGTACACTGTAACTTTGATGAATCGATGTGCAAATACGTTTCACACCGTGCGAAGGATAAAGTGGTATCTTGTTTTATATCAGATTTGGAAGGTATCATTTCATCAATTTTTGATTTTATAAAAAATAATTATACCATAATGGCTCCTTTAACTTCTGAACAATTACTAGAATTTAATACCGCTACACATTGTTTTATCTGTAAAAGTGTATTTAAAGAAGCTGATGTTATAGGCGGTAATAAAGTACGTGATCATTGTCACTGGTCAGGTTACTACAGAGGTGCAGCACACAGAGCTTGTAACCTAAATTATAAAACTTCGTATACGCTACCCATAATATTTCATAACTTAAGTAATTACGACGCACATTTTCTCATAGAAGAAATTGTTTCAATGAAATGTTTTAGCTCTCAATTTCATGTAATAGCCTCTACAATGGAAAAATATGTTTCATTCACATGTCGCATGAAAAATAATATATCTTCTCTTGAAGTAAGATTTATCGATTCATTTAAATTTCTTAATAGCAGTTTAGAACAATTAGTATCAACACTAGATATAAATGATATGAGAATTTTACGCAAAAACTTTCCGTCAATCGATGAAAATTTGTTTAATCTGCTGACGCGCAAAGGTGTTTTTCCTTATGAATACGTTGATAGCTACGAAAGACTAAATGATAATTGTCTACCTAATTACGACGAATTTCACAGCACATTGTACGGGCACAATATTGAAAGGAGCGAGTATAAGCATGCGCAAAACGTATGGAATAAATTTAATATCTCATCACTAGGCGAATATAGCGATTTATATTTGAAAACAGATGTTCTACTGTTAGCAGATATATTTGAAAATTTTCGAAGCAAATGTATCGAATATTATGGTCTCGACCCTGCCTATTACTGCACCCTACCGTCATATGCGTGGGACGTTATGCTAAAAATTACAAACATAACGTTAGAATTATTAACAGATATCGATATGGTGTTATTTATTGAAAGCGGTATACGCGGAGGATTCAGTCAATGTTCGCATCGGTATGCAAAAGCTAATAATCCGTACATGGGCGCGACGTATGACCCTAATAAAGAATCTTCGTATTTAATGTATTACGATGTTAACAATTTATACGGTTTTGCCATGTGCGATTCGTTGCCGTACGGTAAATTTGAATGGATGGATAATGATTTGATAAGTCAATTTAACATTAATTCGGCTAGAGCCGATTCTGAGATTGGATACATATTAGAGGTAGATTTAGACTATCCCGATGAAATACATGATTCGCATTCAGATTTGCCGTTCTGTCCCACTCGCGAAGTACCGCCAAACGCTAAATATGAAAAATTGTTAGCAACTTTAAAGTGTAAAACCAACTATGTTATTCATTATCGAGCCCTACAGCAATGTCTGCAACATGGACTTAAATTAAAGAACATTCATCGTATCCTACAGTTCAATCAATCTCCATGGATGTGTAAATATATACAATTAAATGCAAAACTTCGAGCACGATCCGAATCGGACTTTGAAAAAGATTTATTTAAGTTAATGAATAACGCAGTATTTGGAAAAACAATGGAAAATGTGCGTAATCGAGTTGATGTAAGATTATTAACGTCGTGGGAAGGACGTACCGGTATTAAGCCATTGATAGGAAGACCTAATTTTCATAGAAGAGTAATATTCAATGAAAATTTTGTCGGTGTGGAAATGAAAAAGATGAAAGTTAAAATAGATAAACCCATTTATATCGGCATGACCATTCTAGATATTTCAAAAATATATCTCTATAAATTTCATTACGACTATATGAAGGTTCAATTTCAAGATATGTGCAAGGTATTATATACTGATACGGACAGTTTAATTTATAAATTACAATGTGATGACATATATAGCATTATGAGGCGAGATATAGCTTATTTCGATACTAGTAATTATCCGATTGACAACGTATACAATATACCTTTAGCAAATAAAAAAGTTCTAGGCCTAATGAAGGATGAAAATGGAGGAAAAATTATGTGTGAATTCGTAGGATTAAGATCGAAAATGTATGCTATAAAAGTTATTGGCGAGCGCGACACGAAGAAGGCTAAAGGGATCAAAAAAGATTTTATTAAGCGAGAAATTAAATTTGATGATTATGTAAATTGTCTATTTAACGATGAAATTAAAATGGCTAGACAAAACCGTATTGCGTCGAAGCTGCATCAGATTCACACGATTTCCGAGGGGAAAGTTGCGTTGCATCCGTACGATGATAAAAGATATATCACCGATGATTGTATACAAACACTTGCTTGGGGACACTGTTCGATTAAAAAATAAAACAATGCTTACAATATTTGAACACATGTATTATTTATTAATAATCTGCACCCGTTTACAATTTTAGTATACACTACTGTTCTTAACAAAAATCGGCCTAGCATTGAAAATAAGCGAGCATGCGGGTTAAAATTGCGATTCAGTTTTTACTGAAAAATTCCGTATTCAAATATTCTTCCATCCGTCCAGCTATCCAAGGATAATGACGCTTCAACGATTCCTTAAAACACAGCAAGTCCGACAGTCCTAGTCTAAAAATTAAAAAAAAAAAAAAAATGTATAACATTTGCGATTACACCCTCGTTTTACCAGAGTTTTCTACAACTTACCGTGACATCTTATGGATCAGACGAGATACCCGCACCTCTTTACTTTCCGTATCCAAAATGTACTGTATCGCACCGGCGCGCAACACCTTGTCTCGTCTTAACTTTTGTACAACGCCATTACGTACATCGACATCGCGTAATTGTTCGCGAAATACTTCGTAAAATTGCTCGACATGTGCGCGCAGCTCACTTTGATTTTCTATCCATTGACTCATGCATACGGCAAGCCAGGGGTTATAAGACTTTAGTATTTCTGTGAATAGAATGAAATACAGTAGCGGCAATCTGCAAAGGTTAAAATTCAAATTTAAATACTTTCAATCCTACTATCATTCTACATTGATTTATAAATTTGTTTGTATCACTTACCTTTCTAGCTTCGTAATCAAACAACGCACCTGTGCTCTTCGTTCCTTCAGATTCAAAATATCGTAAATATCAGAATCGTTCAATAAGCCTTCATCTCCTAATTCGTCTAATATTCCATTTTCAGGATCAATTTGATCAACCAGTTTGTCATAAAAAAATCTGTACAATTGCCGAATATGCCCGTCAGCCGCCGCCGCCGCCGCCATCGTTACAACACACTTTCTTTTGTTTGTAATTCGCTTTCAGAAAATACCCCGATGATGATGATGATGATGATGATGCGTTACGTTCGACGTGCGAATATTAGCTAGCGTGCGAATATTAGCTAGCGCCTAGCGCCCTTTCCCCGGGACCCTCCCCCCATCCCCCCATCCCACCACCTCCTCAATGCTCGTAGTACACCTTCTTGCTCCCACCCCCCTCCTCGCGGATGATAGTAGAATTGCCGTTGCCCGCACGCGCTCGCGGACTACCGCGTAATCGCTTATCGTCGTCGTCATATCGTTCCTCCGTACAACCTTCCCGCGGACTACTTCCGACTTCCGACTTCCAACCCATCCCCGCCCCGCCCCCGCACACACGACATTTCGTAGTACAACGCCTACACACTACCTCCGCCGTGCCATCTACCCACCGTTTCGTAGTATTTTACATAGTCCGCGCGTGTGTCGATTAGACGCTCTTTTATCGTCCTCCGCTCCGCTCCGCTCTCTCGATATCGCGGTGTTTATCGTACGCTATTGTGTTCCTGTCCAAACTTCATCTCCTCCTTCTCCTCCTCTAACTTCCGCGTATGTAAACCGCATACCGTATCGCCCAACCGCTGCCGACACTACTCTACTTAACCTTGACCGCTGCCGTGCAGAATCCAACCGCTCTCGCACGCTTCTTCCGCAAATTTTTACTAACGGCCCGCCCGCCCGAACTTCCACCTCTGATTAAGACCTAACCGCAAAAACTACTTCCGCCCTCATTAAAAGACACGACCGCAAACTTCACCTATCCACCCGATAAGCGCACGACCGCAAACTTCCCTCCCCCCACTCATTACAGGACCAGACCGCCAACTTTGATAAAAAAAAAAATTCAATAAAAATATTCCATAAAAAATTCTATTAAAAAAATTCCATTAAAAACTAATGCGCTACTGTGTGTCTGCTGGTCCAGAATCGGCTACTGGTCCAGAATCGGCCATACCATTCTGGTCCTTTGAAAAAAATTCCATTAAAAAAAATTCCATTAAAAAATTCGATAAAACAAATACACGCAAGACCGAAGCCTACTGCGCTACTGTGCTGGTCCAGAATCGGCTACTGGTCCAGAATCGGCCATACCATTCTGGTCCAGAATCGGCTACTGGTCTAGAAATGTGGTCCAGAATCGGCTTACTTTTTTCACGGGTCCAGAAGCGGCTAACTCTTACTACTGTCCTATTGTAACCGATATCAGTAAGGTTTTTACGATCAAGGAGACGATATCGCAGCTAAACCGGATGGTTTATATCGATGGCCATCAATATTAGTTAACTTCACTTTGATTTCATCCATAAGGCCGAGAAGCAATGGAAATACTGCTACCGAACCGTTTCAATGGATCAAAGTGCGGCTGCGTAAAGAAGAATGCCACTATGATTATGTAGTGTCATGCAAATGTCTAGTATTATTGTAACCGGTATCAGTAAGGTTTTTGAGATCAAGGAGACGATATCGCAGCTAAACCGGATGGTTTACATCGATGGCCATCAATATTAGTTAACTTCACTTTGATCTTAGGCATAGGGCCGAGAAGCAATGGAAATACTACTACCGAACCGTGGCAATGGATCAAAGTGAGGCTGTGTAAAGAAGAATGCCACTATGATTATGTAGTGCCATGCAAATATCTAGTCCTGTTGTAACCGATATCAGTAAGGTTTTTGAGATCAAGGAGACGATATCGCAGCTAAACCGGATGGTTTACATCGATGGCCATCAATATTAGTTAACTTCACTTTCATCTTAGTCATACGGCCGAGAAGCAATGGAAATACTGCTACCGAACCGTGGCAATGGATCAAAGTGTGGCTGCGTAAAGAAGAATGCCACTATGATTATGTAGTGTCATGCAAATATCTAGTCCTGTTGTAACCGATATCAGTAAGGTTTTTACGATCAAGGAGACGATATCGCAGCTAAACCGGATGGTTTATATCGATAGCCATCAATATTAGTTAACTTCACTTTGATCTTAGTCATAAGGCCGAGAAGCAATGGAAATACTGCTATCGAACCGTGGCAACGGATCACAGTTAAGCTGCGTAAAGAAGCATGCCACTATGATTATGTAGTGCCATGCAAATATCTAGTCCTGTTGTAACCGATATCAGTAAGGTTTTTACGATCAAGGAGACGATATCGCAGCTAAACCGGATGGTTTATATCGATGGCCATCAATATTAGTTAACTTCACTTTGATCTCGACCATAGGGCCGGGAAGCAATGGAAATACTGCTACCGAACCGTGGCAATGGATCAAAGTGTGGCTGCGTAAAGAAGAATGCCACTATGATTATGTAGTGTCATGCAAATGTCTAGTATTAATGTAACCGGTATCAGTAAGGTTTTTGAGATCAAGGAGACGATATCGCAGCTAAACCGGATGGTTTATATCGATCGCCATCAATATTAGTTAACTTCACTTTCATCTTAGTCATACGGCCGAGAAGCAATGGAAATACTGCTACCGATCCGTTTCAATGGATCAAAGTGTGGCTGCGTAAAGAAGAATGCCACTATGATTATGTAGTGTCATGCAAATGTCTAGTATTATTGTAACCGGTACCAGTAAGGTTTTTGAGATCAAGGAGACGATATCGCAGCTAAACCGGATGGTTTATATCGATGGCCATCAATATTAGTTAACTTCACTTTGATCTTAGTTATAGGGCCGAGAATCAAAGTAAATACTGCTACCGAACCGTGGCAATGGATCAAATTTCAGCTGCGTAAAGAAGCATGCCACTATGATTACGTAGTGCCATGCAAGTATCTATTCCTATTGTAACCGATATCTGTAAGGTTCTTACGATCAAGGATACGATATCGCAGCTAAACCGGATGGTTTATGTCGAAGGCCATCAATATTAGTTAACTTCACTTCGATCTCAGCCATAGGGACGAGAAGCAATGGAAATGTTGCTACCGAACCGTGGCAATGGATCAAAGTGTGCCTGCGTAAAGAAGAATGCCACTATGATTATGTAGTGTCATGCAAATGTCTAGTATTATTGTAACCGATATCAGTAAGGTTTTTACAATCAAGGAGACGATATCGCAGCTAAACCGGATGGTTTATATCGATGGCCATCAATATTAGTTAACTTCACTTTGATCTCAGGCATAGGGCTGGGAAGCAATGGAAATACTGCTACCGAACCGCCGCAATGGATCAAAGTGTGGCTGCGTAAAGTAGAATGCCACTATGATTATGTAGTCTCATGCAAATATCTAGTCTTATTGTAACCGATATTAGTAAGGCTTTTACGATCAAGGAGACAATATTGCAGGTAAACCGGATGGTTTATATCGACGGCCATCAATATTAGTTAACTTCACTTTGATCTCAGCCATAGGGCCGGGAAGCAATGGAAATACTGCTACCGAACCGTGGCAATGGATCAAAGTGTGGCTGCGTAAAGAAGAATGCCACTATGATTATGTAGTGTCATCCAAATATCTATTCCTGATGTAACCGATATCAGTAAGGTTTTTACGATCAAGGAGACGATATCGCAGCTAAACCGGATGGTTTATATCGATGGCCATCAATATTAGTTCACTTCACTTTGATCTTAGTCATAAGGCCGAGAAGCAATGGAAATACTGCTACCGAACCGTGGCAATGGATCAAAGTGCGGCTGCGTAAAGAAGAATGCCACTATGATTATGTAGTGTCATGCAAATGTCTAGTATTATTGTAACCGGTATCAGTAAGGTTTTTGGGATCAAGGAGACGATATCGCAGCTAAACCGGATGGTTTATATCGATGGCCATCAATATTAGTTAACTTCACTTCGATCTCAGCCATAGGGACAAGAAGCAATGGAAATACTGCTACCGAACCGTGGCAATGGATGAAAGTGTGGCTGCGTAAAGAAGAATGCCACTATGATTATGTAGTGTCATGCAAATGTCTAGTATTATTGTAATCGGTATCAGTAAGGTTTTTGAGATCAAGGAGACGATATCGCAGCTAAACCGGATGGTTTATATCGATGGCCATCAATATTAGTTAACTTCACTTCGATCTCAGCCATAGGGACCAGAAGCAATGGACATACTGCTACCGAACCGTGGCAATGGATGAAAGTGTGGCTGCGTAAAGAAAAATGCCACTATGATTATGTAGTGTCATGCAAATGTCTAGTATTATTGTAACCGGTATCAGTAAGGTTTTTGAGATCAAGGAGACGATATCGCAGCTAAACTGGATGGTTTACATCGATTGCCATCAATATTAGTTAACTTCACTTTCATCTTAGTCATACGGTCGAGAAGCAATGAAAATACTGCTACCGAACCGTGGCAATGGATCAAAGTGTGCCTGCGTAAAGAAGAATGCCACTATGATTATGTAGTGTCATGCAAATGTCTAGTATTATTGTAACCGATATCAGTAAGGTTTTTACAATCAAGGAGACGATATCGCAGCTAAACCGGATGGTTTATATCGATGGCCATCAATATTAGTTAACTTCACTTTGATCTCAGGCATAGGGCCGGGAAGCAATGGAAATACTGCTACCGAACCGCCGCAATGGATCAAAGTGTGGCTGCGTAAAGTAGAATGCCACTATGATTATGTAGTCTCATGCAAATATCTAGTCTTATTGTAACCGATATTAGTAAGACTTTTACGATCAAGGAGACGATATCGCAGCTAAACCGGATGGTTTATATCGACGGCCATCAATATTAGTTAACTTCACTTCGATCTCAGCCATAGGGACCAGAAGCAATGGACATACTGCTACCGAACCGTGGCAATGGATGAAAGTGTGGCTGCGTAAAGAAAAATGCCACTATGATTATGTAGTGTCATGCAAATGTCTAGTATTATTGTAACCGGTATCAGTAAGGTTTTTGAGATCAAGGAGGCGATATCGCAGCTAAACTGGATGGTTTACATCGATGGCCATCAATATTAGTTAACTTCACTTTCATCTTAGTCATACGGTCGAGAAGCAATGAAAATACTGCTACCGAACCGTGGCAATGGATCAAAGTGTGCCTGCGTAAAGAAGAATGCCACTATGATTATGTAGTGTCATGCAAATGTCTAGTATTATTGTAACCGATATCAGTAAGGTTTTTACAATCAAGGAGACGATATCGCAGCTACACCGGATGGTTTATATCGATGGCCATCAATATTAGTTAACTTCACTTTGATCTCAGGCATAGGGCCGGGAAGCAATGGAAATACTGCTACCGAACCGTGGCAATGGATGAAAGTGTGGCTGCGTAAAGAAGAATGCCACTATGATTATGTAGTGTCATGCAAATGTCTAGTATTATTGTAACCGGTATCAGTAAGGTTTTTGAGATCAAGGAGACGATATCGCAGCTAAACCGGATGGTTTATATCGATGGCCATCAATATTAGTTAACTTCACTTCGATCTCAGCCATAGGGACCAGAAGCAATGGACATACTGCTACCGAACCGTGGCAATGGATGAAAGTGTGGCTGCGTAAAGAAGAATGCCACTATGATTATGTAGTGTCATGCAAATGTCTAGTATTATTGTAACCGGTATCAGTAAGGTTTTTGGGATCAAGGAGACGATATCGCAGCTAAACCGGATGGTTTATATCGATGGCCATCAATATTAGTTAACTTCACTTTCATCTTAGTCATACGGCCGAGAAGCAATGGAAATACTGCTACCGATCCGTTTCAATGGATCAAAGTGTGGCTGCGTAAAGAAGAATTCCACTATGATTATGTAGTGTCATGCAAATATCTAGTTGTCAGAGAAATATATATTACCGACCAACTTCACCTCACTTCACGCTCATCACTCACGCGAGATCTCGAATCGATAACTTGTCCACCTATCAGAGATCAATACAGATCTAATCGATTACTTTCGAGATCTCACGTGACGAGCCGGTGCGCTTCCGGCGCCCGCCTTTTATTCTCACTCACCTCGCAACCATTGTATCACGCGGACGTCACTTCTTGTGCTATAGCAACACTCTCTTTTCGGACGGTTTCACATCAACTCTTCTCTCTCATTATTTTCTCGTACGGTGCAACTCACCACGGGTTCACTCAGTGTGTAAATAGCTGTTATTTAGTGTTGTAAATAAATAGTTTATTGTGTTTTTCATAACTTCACCGCCTGCGCTTACTTGCCACTCACCCGTCCACTATCCACTCGCTTTCCATCTACGCGAGCACTTCATATCTCAACATTCTTGAATGTGGGCAGGGTGATGTCCGGGAGTCGTGTGTGAAGTGTGTCCGTGGTTGCTCGTGTATCCGTGGTTGCTCGTGTCTCCGTTTGAGATGCCACCGTGAGTGCCCTTTTTAGTTTGATGAGGTGGAGCCGCGCCGTCCGGTATGCTTTGGCCTCCCTGCCGTGTGAGTCCTCGTTAAAATAGGGATGACAGAGGTGTCGGGCCGGCCAGTTGAGTTCGAAGTGGGTGTGTTGCTCCGCGAATTTGAGGTGTGTCCGTTCCAGGTGTTGAGTCATGAATTCGACTTCGTCCAGATCGTAGATGACGAGATTATTAGGATCTATTTCCATAATGGTTTCGATCTCATTCAGTCGACTCATTTGAGTGCAGGCCATGATTGTGAGTTCGGTTGGGAGTGCTGCCGGTGATGTGCTCCGTGTGACGGGCGGTTTTGAAGTGCCGGTTTTTCGCGAGGAGTGCGCCGTTGTGCCATCTTTCGGCGGAGCGAGTGAGACTGCCGGTGTTGTTATGGCAGGTGGTGTGATGGCCGGTGTTGTGATGGCCGGTGTGGTGGGAGGGGGCTCTTCGATCTCAACCACCTCGTGGCTCGCTGCCCATGACTCTTCGTCTCCCTTGTCGGCCATCTTGATTGGCGATTTGAAGTGTAACCGTAACCGTCTTTGCACTGCACGAACTCTCACTCACTATTTCGCGATAGCCACCGATTCCACTATCCGGCTCGAAGGACCAGAATGTTGAGATATGAAGTGCTCGCGTAGATGGAAAGCGAGTGGATAGTGGACGGGTGAGTGGCAAGTAAGCGCAGGCGGTGAAGTTATGAAAAACACAATAAACTATTTATTTACGACACTAAATAACAGCTATTTACACACTGAGTGAACCCGTGGTGAGTTGCACCGTACGAGAAAATAATGAGAGAGAAGAGTTGATGTGAAACCGTCCGAAAAGAGAGTGTTGCTATAGCACAAGAAGTGACGTCCGCGTGATACAATGGTTGTGAGGTGAGAGAGAATAAAAGGCGGGCGCCGGAAGCGCACCGGCTCGTCACGTGAGATCTCGAAAGTAATCGATTAGATCTGTATTGATCTCTGATAGGTGGACAAGTTATCGATTCGAGATCTCGCGTGAGTGATGAGCGTGAAGTGAGGTGAAGTTGGTCGGTAATATAGATTTCTCTGACACTAGTCCTATTGTAACCGATATCGGTAAGGTTTTTACGACCAAGGAGACGATATCGCAGCAAAACCGGATGGTTTATATCGAAGGCCATCAATATTAGTTAACTTCACTTTGATTTCATCCATAAGGCCGAGAAGCAATGGAAATACTGCTACCGAACCGTTTCAATGGATCAAAGTGCGGCTGCGTAAAGAAGAATGCCACTATGATTATGTAGTGTCATGCAAATGTCTAGTATTATTGTAACCGGTATCAGTAAGGTTTTTGGGATCAAGCAGACGATATCGCAGCTAAACCGGATGGTTTATATCGATGGCCATCAATATTAGTTAACTTCACTTCGATCTCAGCCATAGGGGCCAGAAGCAATGGAAATACTGCTACCGAACCGTGGCAATGGATGAAAGTGTGGCTGCGTAAAGAAGAATGCCACTATGATTATGTAGTGTCATGCAAATGTCTAGTATTATTGTAACCGGTATCAGTAAGGTTTTTGAGATCAAGGAGACGATATCGCAGCTAAACCGGATGGTTTATATCGATGGCCATCAATATTAGTTAACTTCACTTCGATCTCAGTCATAAGGCCGAGAAGCAATGGAAATACAGCTACCGAACCGTGGCAATGGATCAAAGTTAAGCTGCGTAAAGAAGCATGCCACTATGATTATGTAGTGCCATGCAAATATCTAGTCCTATTGTAACCGATATCAGTAAGGTTTTTACGATCAAGAAGACGATATCGCAGCTAAACCGGATGGTTTATATCGATGGCCAACAATATTAGTTAACTTCACTTTGATCTCAACCATAGGGCCGGGAAGCAATGGAAATACTGCTACCGAACCGCGGCAATGGATCAAAGTGTGTCTGCGTAAAGAAGAATGCCCCTATAATTATGTAGTGTCATGCAAATATCTGGTTTTATTGTAACCGATATTAGTAAGGTTTTTACGATCAAGGAGACAATATCGCAGGTAAACCGGATGGTTTATATCGTTGGCCATCAATATTAGTTAACTTCACTTTGATCTCAGCCATAGGGCCGAGAAGCAATGGAAATACTGCTACCGATCCGTGGCAATGGATCAAAGTTCAGCTGCGTAAAGAAAAATGCCACTATGATTATGTAGTGGCATGCAAATATCTAGTCCTATTGTAACCGATATCGGTAAGATTTTTACGACCAAGGAGACGATATCGCAGCTAAACCGGATGGTTTATATCGATGGCCATCAATATTAGTTAACTTCACTTTGATCTCAGGCATAGGGCCGGGAAGCAATGGAAATACTGCTACCGAACCGCGGCAATGGATCAAAGTGAGGCTGCGTAAAGAAAAATGCCACTATGATTATGTAGTGCCATGCAAATATCTAGTCCTATTGTAACCGATATCGGTAAAGTTTTTACGACCAAGGAGACGATATCGCAGCTAAACCGGATGGTTTAAATCGAAGGCCATCAATATTAGTTAACTTCACTTTGATTTCATCAATAAGACCGAGAAGCAATGGAAATACTGCTACCGAACCGTTTCAATGGATCAAAGTGCGGCTGCGTAAAGAAGAATGCCACTATGATTATGTAGTGTCATGCAAATGTCTAGTATTATTGTAACCGGTATCAGTAAGGTTTTTGAGATCAAGGAGACGATATCGCAGCTAAACCGGATGGTTTATATCGATGGCCATCAATATTAGTTAACTTCACTTTGATCTCAGCTATAGGGCCGGGAAGCAATGGAAATACTGCTACCGAACCGTGGCAATGGATCAAAGTTCAGCTGCGTAAAGAAGCATGCCACTATGATTATGTAGTGCCATGCAAATATATAGTCCTATTGTAACCGATATCAGTAAGGTTTTTACGATCAAAGAGACGATATCGCAGCTAAACCGGATGGTTTATATCGATGGCCATCAATATTGGTTCACTTCACTTTGATCTTAGTCATAAGGCCGAGAAGCAATGGAAATACTGCTACCGAACCGTGGCAATGGATCAAAGTGTGGCTGCGTAAAGAAGAATGCCACTATGATTATGTAGTGTCATGCAAATGTCTAGTATTATTGTAACAGGTATCAGTAAGGTTTTTGAGATCAAGGAGACGATATCGCAGGTAAACCCGATGGTTTATATCGATGGCCACCAATATTAATTAACTTCACTTTGATCTTAGATACAGGGCCGGGAAGCAATGGAAATCCTGCTACCGAACCGTTGCAATGGATCAACGTGTGGCTGCGTAAAGAAGAATGCCACTATGATTATGTAGTGCCATGCAAATATCTAGTCTTATTGTAACCGATATCAGTAAGGTTTTTACGACCAAGGAGACGATATCGCAGCTAAACCGGATGGTTTATATCGATGGCCATCAATATTAGTTCACTTCACTTTGATCTTAGTCATAAGGCCGAGAAGCAATGCAAATACTGCTACCGAACCGTGGCAATGGATCAAAGTTCAGCTGCGTAAAGAAGCATGCCACTATGATTATGTAGTGCCATGCAAATATATAGTCCTATTGTAACCGATATCAGTGAGGTTTTTACGATCAAGGAGACGATATCGCAGCTAAACCGGATGGTTTATATCGATGGCCATCAATATTAGTTAACTTCACTTTGATTTCATCCATAAGGCCGAGAAGCAATGGAAATACTGCTACCGAACCGTTTCAATGGATCAAAGTGCGGCTGCGTAAAGAAGAATGCCACTATGATTATGTAGTGTCATGCAAATGTCTAGTATTATTGTAACCGGTATCAGTAAGGTTTTTGAGATCAAGGAGACGATATCGCAGCTAAACCGGATGGTTTACATCGATGGCCATCAATATTAGTTAACTTCACTTTGATCTTAGGCATAGGGCCGAGAAGCAATGGAAATACTACTACCGAACCGTGGCAATGGATCAAAGTGAGGCTGTGTAAAGAAGAATGCCACTATGATTATGTAGTGCCATGCAAATATCTAGTCCTGTTGTAACCGATATCAGTAAGGTTTTTGAGATCAAGGAGACGATATCGCAGCTAAACCGGATGGTTTACATCGATGGCCATCAATATTAGTTAACTTCACTTTCATCTTAGTCATACGGCCGAGAAGCAATGGAAATACTGCTACCGAACCGTGGCAATGGATCAAAGTGTGGCTGCGTAAAGAAGAATGCCACTATGATTATGTAGTGTCATGCAAATATCTAGTCCTGTTGTAACCGATATCAGTAAGGTTTTTACGATCAAGGACACGATATCGCAGCTAAACCGGATGGTTTATATCGATAGCCATCAATATTAGTTAACTTCACTTTGATCTTAGTCATAAGGCCGAGAAGCAATGGAAATACTGCTATCGAACCGTGGCAACGGATCACAGTTAAGCTGCGTAAAGAAGCATGCCACTATGATTATGTAGTGCCATGCAAATATCTAGTCCTATTGTAACCGATATCGGTAAGGTTTTTACGACCAAGGAGACGATATCGCAGCTAAACCGGATGGTTTATATCGAAGGCCATCAATATTAGTTAACTTCACTTTGATTTCATCAATAAGACCGAGAAGCAATGGAAATACTGCTACCGAACCGTTTCAATGGATCAAAGTGCGGCTGCGTAAAGAAGAATGCCACTATGATTATGTAGTGTCATGCAAATGTCTAGTATTATTGTAACCGGTATCAGTAAGGTTTTTGGGATCAAGGAGACGATATCGCAGCTAAACCGGATGGTTTATATCGATGGCCATCAATATTAGTTAACTTCACTTTCATCTTAGTCATACGGCCGAGAAGCAATGGAAATACTGCTACCGATCCGTTTCAATGGATCAAAGTGTGGCTGCGTAAAGAAGAATTCCACTATGATTATGTAGTGTCATGCAAATATCTAGTTGTCAGAGAAATATATATTACCGACCAACTTCACCTCACTTCACGCTCATCACTCACGCGAGATCTCGAATCGATAACTTGTCCACCTATCAGAGATCAATACAGATCTAATCGATTACTTTCGAGATCTCACGTGACGAGCCGGTGCGCTTCCGGCGCCCGCCTTTTATTCTCACTCACCTCGCAACCATTGTATCACGCGGACGTCACTTCTTGTGCTATAGCAACACTCTCTTTTCGGACGGTTTCACATCAACTCTTCTCTCTCATTATTTTCTCGTACGGTGCAACTCACCACGGGTTCACTCAGTGTGTAAATAGCTGTTATTTAGTGTTGTAAATAAATAGTTTATTGTGTTTTTCATAACTTCACCGCCTGCGCTTACTTGCCACTCACCCGTCCACTATCCACTCGCTTTCCATCTACGCGAGCACTTCATATCTCAACATTCTTGAATGTGGGCAGGGTGATGTCCGGGAGTCGTGTGTGAAGTGTGTCCGTGGTTGCTCGTGTATCCGTGGTTGCTCGTGTCTCCGTTTGAGATGCCACCGTGAGTGCCCTTTTTAGTTTGATGAGGTGGAGCCGCGCCGTCCGGTATGCTTTGGCCTCCCTGCCGTGTGAGTCCTCGTTAAAATAGGGATGACAGAGGTGTCGGGCTGGCCAGTTGAGTTCGAAGTGGGTGTGTTGCTCCGCGAATTTGAGGTGTGTCCGTTCCAGGTGTTGAGTCATGAATTCGACTTCGTCCAGATCGTAGATGACGAGATTATTAGGATCTATTTCCATAATGGTTTCGATCTCATTCAGTCGACTCATTTGAGTGCAGGCCATGATTGTGAGTTCGGTTGGGAGTGCTGCCGGTGATGTGCTCCGTGTGACGGGCGGTTTTGAAGTGCCGGTTTTTCGCGAGGAGTGCGCCGTTGTGCCATCTTTCGGCGGAGCGAGTGAGACTGCCGGTGTTGTTATGGCAGGTGGTGTGATGGCCGGTGTTGTGATGGCCGGTGTGGTGGGAGGGGGCTCTTCGATCTCAACCACCTCGTGGCTCGCTGCCCATGACTCTTCGTCTCCCTTGTCGGCCATCTTGATTGGCGATTTGAAGTGTAACCGTAACCGTCTTTGCACTGCACGAACTCTCACTCACTATTTCGCGATAGCCACCGATTCCACTATCCGGCTCGAAGGACCAGAATGTTGAGATATGAAGTGCTCGCGTAGATGGAAAGCGAGTGGATAGTGGACGGGTGAGTGGCAAGTAAGCGCAGGCGGTGAAGTTATGAAAAACACAATAAACTATTTATTTACGACACTAAATAACAGCTATTTACACACTGAGTGAACCCGTGGTGAGTTGCACCGTACGAGAAAATAATGAGAGAGAAGAGTTGATGTGAAACCGTCCGAAAAGAGAGTGTTGCTATAGCACAAGAAGTGACGTCCGCGTGATACAATGGTTGTGAGGTGAGAGAGAATAAAAGGCGGGCGCCGGAAGCGCACCGGCTCGTCACGTGAGATCTCGAAAGTAATCGATTAGATGTGTATTGATCTCTGATAGGTGGACAAGTTATCGATTCGAGATCTCGCGTGAGTGATGAGCGTGAAGTGAGGTGAAGTTGGTCGGTAATATAGATTTCTCT
Source organism: Priocnemis perturbator (assembly GCA_963942575.1). Lineage (NCBI taxonomy): Eukaryota > Metazoa > Arthropoda > Insecta > Hymenoptera > Pompilidae > Priocnemis > Priocnemis perturbator. The sequence goes on along the minus strand of OZ012655.1, from coordinate 4,196,571 downwards.
GACACTAGTCCTATTGTAACCGATATCGGTAAGGTTTTTACGACCAAGGAGACGATATCGCAGCAAAACCGGATGGTTTATATCGAAGGCCATCAATATTAGTTAACTTCACTTTGATTTCATCCATAAGGCCGAGAAGCAATGGAAATACTGCTACCGAACCGTTTCAATGGATCAAAGTGCGGCTGCGTAAAGAAGAATGCCACTATGATTATGTAGTGTCATGCAAATGTCTAGTATTATTGTAACCGGTATCAGTAAGGTTTTTGGGATCAAGCAGACGATATCGCAGCTAAACCGGATGGTTTATATCGATGGCCATCAATATTAGTTAACTTCACTTCGATCTCAGCCATAGGGGCCAGAAGCAATGGAAATACTGCTACCGAACCGTGGCAATGGATGAAAGTGTGGCTGCGTAAAGAAGAATGCCACTATGATTATGTAGTGTCATGCAAATGTCTAGTATTATTGTAACCGGTATCAGTAAGGTTTTTGAGATCAAGGAGACGATATCGCAGCTAAACCGGATGGTTTATATCGATGGCCATCAATATTAGTTAACTTCACTTCGATCTCAGTCATAAGGCCGAGAAGCAATGGAAATACAGCTACCGAACCGTGGCAATGGATCAAAGTTAAGCTGCGTAAAGAAGCATGCCACTATGATTATGTAGTGCCATGCAAATATCTAGTCCTATTGTAACCGATATCAGTAAGGTTTTTACGATCAAGAAGACGATATCGCAGCTAAACCGGATGGTTTATATCGATGGCCAACAATATTAGTTAACTTCACTTTGATCTCAACCATAGGGCCGGGAAGCAATGGAAATACTGCTACCGAACCGCGGCAATGGATCAAAGTGTGTCTGCGTAAAGAAGAATGCCCCTATAATTATGTAGTGTCATGCAAATATCTGGTTTTATTGTAACCGATATTAGTAAGGTTTTTACGATCAAGGAGACAATATCGCAGGTAAACCGGATGGTTTATATGGTTGGCCATCAATATTAGTTAACTTCACTTTGATCTCAGCCATAGGGCCGAGAAGCAATGGAAATACTGCTACCGATCCGTGGCAATGGATCAAAGTTCAGCTGCGTAAAGAAAAATGCCACTATGATTATGTAGTGGCATGCAAATATCTAGTCCTATTGTAACCGATATCGGTAAGGTTTTTACGACCAAGGAGACGATATCGCAGCTAAACCGGATGGTTTATATCGATGGCCATCAATATTAGTTAACTTCACTTTGATCTCAGGCATAGGGCCGGGAAGCAATGGAAATACTGCTACCGAACCGCGGCAATGGATCAAAGTGAGGCTGCGTAAAGAAAAATGCCACTATGATTATGTAGTGCCATGCAAATATCTAGTCCTATTGTAACCGATATCGGTAAAGTTTTTACGACCAAGGAGACGATATCGCAGCTAAACCGGATGGTTTAAATCGAAGGCCATCAATATTAGTTAACTTCACTTTGATTTCATCAATAAGACCGAGAAGCAATGGAAATACTGCTACCGAACCGTTTCAATGGATCAAAGTGCGGCTGCGTAAAGAAGAATGCCACTATGATTATGTAGTGTCATGCAAATGTCTAGTATTATTGTAACCGGTATCAGTAAGGTTTTTGAGATCAAGGAGACGATATCGCAGCTAAACCGGATGGTTTATATCGATGGCCATCAATATTAGTTAACTTCACTTTGATCTCAGCTATAGGGCCGGGAAGCAATGGAAATACTGCTACCGAACCGTGGCAATGGATCAAAGTTCAGCTGCGTAAAGAAGCATGCCACTATGATTATGTAGTGCCATGCAAATATATAGTCCTATTGTAACCGATATCAGTAAGGTTTTTACGATCAAAGAGACGATATCGCAGCTAAACCGGATGGTTTATATCGATGGCCATCAATATTGGTTCACTTCACTTTGATCTTAGTCATAAGGCCGAGAAGCAATGGAAATACTGCTACCGAACCGTGGCAATGGATCAAAGTGTGGCTGCGTAAAGAAGAATGCCACTATGATTATGTAGTGTCATGCAAATGTCTAGTATTATTGTAACAGGTATCAGTAAGGTTTTTGAGATCAAGGAGACGATATCGCAGGTAAACCCGATGGTTTATATCGATGGCCACCAATATTAATTAACTTCACTTTGATCTTAGATACAGGGCCGGGAAGCAATGGAAATCCTGCTACCGAACCGTTGCAATGGATCAACGTGTGGCTGCGTAAAGAAGAATGCCACTATGATTATGTAGTGCCATGCAAATATCTAGTCTTATTGTAACCGATATCAGTAAGGTTTTTACGACCAAGGAGACGATATCGCAGCTAAACCGGATGGTTTATATCGATGGCCATCAATATTAGTTCACTTCACTTTGATCTTAGTCATAAGGCCGAGAAGCAATGCAAATACTGCTACCGAACCGTGGCAATGGATCAAAGTTCAGCTGCGTAAAGAAGCATGCCACTATGATTATGTAGTGCCATGCAAATATATAGTCCTATTGTAACCGATATCAGTGAGGTTTTTACGATCAAGGAGACGATATCGCAGCTAAACCGGATGGTTTATATCGATGGCCATCAATATTAGTTAACTTCACTTTGATTTCATCCATAAGGCCGAGAAGCAATGGAAATACTGCTACCGAACCGTTTCAATGGATCAAAGTGCGGCTGCGTAAAGAAGAATGCCACTATGATTATGTAGTGTCATGCAAATGTCTAGTATTATTGTAACCGGTATCAGTAAGGTTTTTGAGATCAAGGAGACGATATCGCAGCTAAACCGGATGGTTTACATCGATGGCCATCAATATTAGTTAACTTCACTTTGATCTTAGGCATAGGGCCGAGAAGCAATGGAAATACTACTACCGAACCGTGGCAATGGATCAAAGTGAGGCTGTGTAAAGAAGAATGCCACTATGATTATGTAGTGCCATGCAAATATCTAGTCCTGTTGTAACCGATATCAGTAAGGTTTTTGAGATCAAGGAGACGATATCGCAGCTAAACCGGATGGTTTACATCGATGGCCATCAATATTAGTTAACTTCACTTTCATCTTAGTCATACGGCCGAGAAGCAATGGAAATACTGCTACCGAACCGTGGCAATGGATCAAAGTGTGGCTGCGTAAAGAAGAATGCCACTATGATTATGTAGTGTCATGCAAATATCTAGTCCTGTTGTAACCGATATCAGTAAGGTTTTTACGATCAAGGAGACGATATCGCAGCTAAACCGGATGGTTTATATCGATAGCCATCAATATTAGTTAACTTCACTTTGATCTTAGTCATAAGGCCGAGAAGCAATGGAAATACTGCTATCGAACCGTGGCAACGGATCACAGTTAAGCTGCGTAAAGAAGCATGCCACTATGATTATGTAGTGCCATGCAAATATCTAGTCCTATTGTAACCGATATCGGTAAGGTTTTTACGACCAAGGAGACGATATCGCAGCTAAACCGGATGGTTTATATCGAAGGCCATCAATATTAGTTAACTTCACTTTGATTTCATCAATAAGACCGAGAAGCAATGGAAATACTGCTACCGAACCGTTTCAATGGATCAAAGTGCGGCTGCGTAAAGAAGAATGCCACTATGATTATGTAGTGTCATGCAAATGTCTAGTATTATTGTAACCGGTATCAGTAAGGTTTTTGGGATCAAGGAGACGATATCGCAGCTAAACCGGATGGTTTATATCGATGGCCATCAATATTAGTTAACTTCACTTTCATCTTAGTCATACGGCCGAGAAGCAATGGAAATACTGCTACCGATCCGTTTCAATGGATCAAAGTGTGGCTGCGTAAAGAAGAATTCCACTATGATTATGTAGTGTCATGCAAATATCTAGTTGTCAGAGAAATATATATTACCGACCAACTTCACCTCACTTCACGCTCATCACTCACGCGAGATCTCGAATCGATAACTTGTCCACCTATCAGAGATCAATACAGATCTAATCGATTACTTTCGAGATCTCACGTGACGAGCCGGTGCGCTTCCGGCGCCCGCCTTTTATTCTCACTCACCTCGCAACCATTGTATCACGCGGACGTCACTTCTTGTGCTATAGCAACACTCTCTTTTCGGACGGTTTCACATCAACTCTTCTCTCTCATTATTTTCTCGTACGGTGCAACTCACCACGGGTTCACTCAGTGTGTAAATAGCTGTTATTTAGTGTTGTAAATAAATAGTTTATTGTGTTTTTCATAACTTCACCGCCTGCGCTTACTTGCCACTCACCCGTCCACTATCCACTCGCTTTCCATCTACGCGAGCACTTCATATCTCAACATTCTTGAATGTGGGCAGGGTGATGTCCGGGAGTCGTGTGTGAAGTGTGTCCGTGGTTGCTCGTGTATCCGTGGTTGCTCGTGTCTCCGTTTGAGATGCCACCGTGAGTGCCCTTTTTAGTTTGATGAGGTGGAGCCGCGCCGTCCGGTATGCTTTGGCCTCCCTGCCGTGTGAGTCCTCGTTAAAATAGGGATGACAGAGGTGTCGGGCCGGCCAGTTGAGTTCGAAGTGGGTGTGTTGCTCCGCGAATTTGAGGTGTGTCCGTTCCAGGTGTTGAGTCATGAATTCGACTTCGTCCAGATCGTAGATGACGAGATTATTAGGATCTATTTCCATAATGGTTTCGATCTCATTCAGTCGACTCATTTGAGTGCAGGCCATGATTGTGAGTTCGGTTGGGAGTGCTGCCGGTGATGTGCTCCGTGTGACGGGCGGTTTTGAAGTGCCGGTTTTTCGCGAGGAGTGCGCCGTTGTGCCATCTTTCGGCGGAGCGAGTGAGACTGCCGGTGTTGTTATGGCAGGTGGTGTGATGGCCGGTGTTGTGATGGCCGGTGTGGTGGGAGGGGGCTCTTCGATCTCAACCACCTCGTGGCTCGCTGCCCATGACTCTTCGTCTCCCTTGTCGGCCATCTTGATTGGCGATTTGAAGTGTAACCGTAACCGTCTTTGCACTGCACGAACTCTCACTCACTATTTCGCGATAGCCACCGATTCCACTATCCGGCTCGAAGGACCAGAATGTTGAGATATGAAGTGCTCGCGTAGATGGAAAGCGAGTGGATAGTGGACGGGTGAGTGGCAAGTAAGCGCAGGCGGTGAAGTTATGAAAAACACAATAAACTATTTATTTACGACACTAAATAACAGCTATTTACACACTGAGTGAACCCGTGGTGAGTTGCACCGTACGAGAAAATAATGAGAGAGAAGAGTTGATGTGAAACCGTCCGAAAAGAGAGTGTTGCTATAGCACAAGAAGTGACGTCCGCGTGATACAATGGTTGTGAGGTGAGAGAGAATAAAAGGCGGGCGCCGGAAGCGCACCGGCTCGTCACGTGAGATCTCGAAAGTAATCGATTAGATCTGTATTGATCTCTGATAGGTGGACAAGTTATCGATTCGAGATCTCGCGTGAGTGATGAGCGTGAAGTGAGGTGAAGTTGGTCGGTAATATAGATTTCTCTGACACTAGTCCTATTGTAACCGATATCGGTAAGGTTTTTACGACCAAGGAGACGATATCGCAGCAAAACCGGATGGTTTATATCGAAGGCCATCAATATTAGTTAACTTCACTTTGATTTCATCCATAAGGCCGAGAAGCAATGGAAATACTGCTACCGAACCGTTTCAATGGATCAAAGTGCGGCTGCGTAAAGAAGAATGCCACTATGATTATGTAGTGTCATGCAAATGTCTAGTATTATTGTAACCGGTATCAGTAAGGTTTTTGGGATCAAGCAGACGATATCGCAGCTAAACCGGATGGTTTATATCGATGGCCATCAATATTAGTTAACTTCACTTCGATCTCAGCCATAGGGGCCAGAAGCAATGGAAATACTGCTACCGAACCGTGGCAATGGATGAAAGTGTGGCTGCGTAAAGAAGAATGCCACTATGATTATGTAGTGTCATGCAAATGTCTAGTATTATTGTAACCGGTATCAGTAAGGTTTTTGAGATCAAGGAGACGATATCGCAGCTAAACCGGATGGTTTATATCGATGGCCATCAATATTAGTTAACTTCACTTCGATCTCAGTCATAAGGCCGAGAAGCAATGGAAATACAGCTACCGAACCGTGGCAATGGATCAAAGTTAAGCTGCGTAAAGAAGCATGCCACTATGATTATGTAGTGCCATGCAAATATCTAGTCCTATTGTAACCGATATCAGTAAGGTTTTTACGATCAAGAAGACGATATCGCAGCTAAACCGGATGGTTTATATCGATGGCCAACAATATTAGTTAACTTCACTTTGATCTCAACCATAGGGCCGGGAAGCAATGGAAATACTGCTACCGAACCGCGGCAATGGATCAAAGTGTGTCTGCGTAAAGAAGAATGCCCCTATAATTATGTAGTGTCATGCAAATATCTGGTTTTATTGTAACCGATATTAGTAAGGTTTTTACGATCAAGGAGACAATATCGCAGGTAAACCGGATGGTTTATATCGTTGGCCATCAATATTAGTTAACTTCACTTTGATCTCAGCCATAGGGCCGAGAAGCAATGGAAATACTGCTACCGATCCGTGGCAATGGATCAAAGTTCAGCTGCGTAAAGAAAAATGCCACTATGATTATGTAGTGGCATGCAAATATCTAGTCCTATTGTAACCGATATCGGTAAGGTTTTTACGACCAAGAAGACGATATCGCAGCTAAACCGGATGGTTTACATCGATGGCCATCAATATTAGTTAACTTCACTTTCATCTTAGTCATACGGCCGAGAAGCAATGGAAATACTGCTACCGAACCGTGGCAATGGATCAAAGTGTGGCTGCGTAAAGAAGAATGCCACTATGATTATGTAGTGTCATGCAAATATCTAGTCCTGTTGTAACCGATATCAGTAAGGTTTTTACGATCAAGGAGACGATATCGCAGCTAAACCGGATGGTTTATATCGATAGCCATCAATATTAGTTAACTTCACTTTGATCTTAGTCATAAGGCCGAGAAGCAATGGAAATACTGCTATCGAACCGTGGCAACGGATCACAGTTAAGCTGCGTAAAGAAGCATGCCACTATGATTATGTAGTGCCATGCAAATATCTAGTCCTGTTGTAACCGATATCAGTAAGGTTTTTACGATCAAGGAGACGATATCGCAGCTAAACCGGATGGTTTATATCGATGGCCATCAATATTAGTTAACTTCACTTTGATCTCGACCATAGGGCCGGGAAGCAATGGAAATACTGCTACCGAACCGTGGCAATGGATCAAAGTGTGGCTGCGTAAAGAAGAATGCCACTATGATTATGTAGTGTCATGCAAATGTCTAGTATTAATGTAACCGGTATCAGTAAGGTTTTTGAGATCAAGGAGACGATATCGCAGCTAAACCGGATGGTTTATATCGATGGCCATCAATATTAGTTAACTTCACTTTCATCTTAGTCATACGGCCGAGAAGCAATGGAAATACTGCTACCGATCCGTTTCAATGGATCAAAGTGTGGCTGCGTAAAGAAGAATGCCACTATGATTATGTAGTGTCATGCAAATGTCTAGTATTATTGTAACCGGTACCAGTAAGGTTTTTGAGATCAAGGAGACGATATCGCAGCTAAACCGGATGGTTTATATCGATGGCCATCAATATTAGTTAACTTCACTTTGATCTCAGGCATAGGGCCGGGAAGCAATGGAAATACTGCTACCGAACCGCCGCAATGGATCAAAGTGTGGCTGCGTAAAGTAGAATGCCACTATGATTATGTAGTCTCATGCAAATATCTAGTCTTATTGTAACCGATATTAGTAAGGCTTTTACGATCAAGGAGACAATATTGCAGGTAAACCGGATGGTTTATATCGACGGCCATCAATATTAGTTAACTTCACTTTGATCTCAGCCATAGGGCCGGGAAGCAATGGAAATACTGCTACCGAACCGTGGCAATGGATCAAAGTGTGGCTGCGTAAAGAAGAATGCCACTATGATTATGTAGTGTCATCCAAATATCTATTCCTGTTGTAACCGATATCAGTAAGGTTTTTACGATCAAGGAGACGATATCGCAGCTAAACCGGATGGTTTATATCGATGGCCATCAATATTAGTTCACTTCACTTTGATCTTAGTCATAAGGCCCAGAAGCAATGGAAATACTGCTACCGAACCGTGGCAATGGATCAAAGTGCGGCTGCGTAAAGAAGAATGCCACTATGATTATGTAGTGTCATGCAAATGTCTAGTATTATTGTAACCGGTATCAGTAAGGTTTTTGGGATCAAGGAGACGATATCGCAGCTAAACCGGATGGTTTATATCGATGGCCATCAATATTAGTTAACTTCACTTCGATCTCAGCCATAGGGACAAGAAGCAATGGAAATACTGCTACCGAACCGTGGCAATGGATGAAAGTGTGGCTGCGTAAAGAAGAATGCCACTATGATTATGTAGTGTCATGCAAATGTCTAGTATTATTGTAACCGGTATCAGTAAGGTTTTTGAGATCAAGGAGACGATATCGCAGCTAAACCGGATGGTTTATATCGATGGCCATCAATATTAGTTAACTTCACTTCGATCTCAGCCATAGGGACCAGAAGCAATGGACATACTGCTACCGAACCGTGGCAATGGATCAAAGTGTGGCTGCGTAAAGAAGAATGCCACTATGATTATGTAGTGTCATCCAAATATCTATTCCTGTTGTAACCGATATCAGTAAGGTTTTTACGATCAAGGAGACGATATCGCAGCTAAACCGGATGGTTTATATCGATGGCCATCAATATTAGTTCACTTCACTTTGATCTTAAACATAAGGCCGAGAAGCAATGGAAATACTGCTACCGAACCGTGGCAATGGATCAAATTGTGGCTGCGTAAAGAAGAATGCCACTATGATTATGTAGTGTCATCCAAATATCTATTCCTGTTGTAACCGATATCAGTAAGGTTTTTACGATCAAGGAGACGATATCGCAGCTAAACCGGATGGTTTATATCGATGGCCATCAATATTAGTTCACTTCACTTTGATCTTAGTCATAAGGCCGAGAAGCAATGGAAATACTGCTACCGAACCGTGGCAATGGATCAAAGTGCGGCTGCGTAAAGAAGAATGCCACTATGATTATGTAGTGTCATGCAAATGTCTAGTATTATTGTAACCGGTATCAGTAAGGTTTTTGGGATCAAGGAGACGATATCGCAGCTAAACCGGATGGTTTATATCGATGGCCATCAATATTAGTTAACTTCACTTCGATCTCAGCCATAGGGACAAGAAGCAATGGAAATACTGCTACCGAACCGTGGCAATGGATGAAAGTGTGGCTGCGTAAAGAAGAATGCCACTATGATTATGTAGTGTCATGCAAATGTCTAGTATTATTGTAACCGGTATCAGTAAGGTTTTTGAGATCAAGGAGACGATATCGCAGCTAAACCGGATGGTTTATATCGATGGCCATCAATATTAGTTAACTTCACTTCGATCTCAGCCATAGGGACCAGAAGCAATGGACATACTGCTACCGAACCGTGGCAATGGATGAAAGTGTGGCTGCGTAAAGAAAAATGCCACTATGATTATGTAGTGTCATGCAAATGTCTAGTATTATTGTAACCGGTATCAGTAAGGTTTTTGAGATCAAGGAGACGATATCGCAGCTAAACTGGATGGTTTACATCGATGGCCATCAATATTAGTTAACTTCACTTTCATCTTAGTCATACGGTCGAGAAGCAATGAAAATACTGCTACCGAACCGTGGCAATGGATCAAAGTGTGCCTGCGTAAAGAAGAATGCCACTATGATTATGTAGTGTCATGCAAATGTCTAGTATTATTGTAACCGATATCAGTAAGGTTTTTACAATCAAGGAGACGATATCGCAGCTAAACCGGATGGTTTATATCGATGGCCATCAATATTAGTTAACTTCACTTTGATCTCAGGCATAGGGCCGGGAAGCAATGGAAATACTGCTACCGAACCGCCGCAATGGATCAAAGTGTGGCTGCGTAAAGTAGAATGCCACTATGATTATGTAGTCTCATGCAAATATCTAGTCTTATTGTAACCGATATTAGTAAGGCTTTTACGATCAAGGAGACAATATTGCAGGTAAACCGGATGGTTTATATCGACGGCCATCAATATTAGTTAACTTCACTTTGATCTCAGCCATAGGGCCGGGAAGCAATGGAAATACTGCTACCGAACCGTGGCAATGGATCAAAGTGTTGCTGCGTAAAGAAGAATGCCACTATGATTATGTAGTGTCATCCAAATATCTAGTCCTGTTGTAACCGATATCAGTAAGGTTTTTACGATCAAGGAGACGATATCGCAGCTAAACGGGATGGTTTATATCGATGGCCATCAATATTAGTTAACTTCACTTTGATCTCAGGCATAGGGCCGGGAAGCAATGGAAATACTGCTACCGAACCGCCGCAATGGATCAAAGTGTGGCTGCGTAAAGTAGAATGCCACTATGATTATGTAGTCTCATGCAAATATCTAGTCTTATTGTAACCGATATTAGTAAGGCTTTTACGATCAAGGAGACAATATTGCAGGTAAACCGGATGGTTTATATCGACGGCCATCAATATTAGTTAACTTCACTTTGATCTCAGCCATAGGGCCGGGAAGCAATGGAAATACTGCTACCGAACCGTGGCAATGGATCAAAGTGTGGCTGCGTAAAGAAGAATGCCACTATGATTATGTAGTGTCATCCAAATATCTAGTCCTGTTGTAACCGATATCAGTAAGGTTTTTACGATCAAGGAGACGATATCGCAGCTAAACCGGATGGTTTATATCGATGGCCATCAATATTAGTTAACTTCACTTTGATCTCAGGCATAGGGCCGGGAAGCAATGGAAATACTGCTACCGAACCGCGGCAATGGTTCAAAGTGTGGCTGCGTAAAGTAGAATGAGACTATGATTATGTTGTCTCATGCAAATGTCTAGTATTATTGTAACCGGTATCAGTAAGGTTTTTGGGATCAAGGAGACGATATCGCAGCTAAACCGGATGGTTTATATCGATGGCCATCAATATTAGTTAACTTCACTTCGATCTCAGCCATAGGGACAAGAAGCAATGGAAATACTGCTACCGAACCGTGGCAATGGATGAAAGTGTGGCTGCGTAAAGAAGAATGCCACTATGATTATGTAGTGTCATGCAAATGTCTAGTATTATTGTAACCGGTATCAGTAAGGTTTTTGAGATCAAGGAGACGATATCGCAGCTAAACCGGATGGTTTATATCGATGGCCATCAATATTAGTTAACTTCACTTCGATCTCAGCCATAGGGACCAGAAGCAATGGACATACTGCTACCGAACCGTGGCAATGGATGAAAGTGTGGCTGCGTAAAGAAAAATGCCACTATGATTATGTAGTGTCATGCAAATGTCTAGTATTATTGTAACCGGTATCAGTAAGGTTTTTGAGATCAAGGAGACGATATCGCAGCTAAACTGGATGGTTTACATCGATGGCCATCAATATTAGTTAACTTCACTTTCATCTTAGTCATACGGTCGAGAAGCAATGAAAATACTGCTACCGAACCGTGGCAATGGATCAAAGTGTGCCTGCGTAAAGAAGAATGCCACTATGATTATGTAGTGTCATGCAAATGTCTAGTATTATTGTAACCGATATCAGTAAGGTTTTTACAATCAAGGAGACGATATCGCAGCTAAACCGGATGGTTTATATCGATGGCCATCAATATTAGTTAACTTCACTTTGATCTCAGGCATAGGGCCGGGAAGCAATGGAAATACTGCTACCGAACCGCCGCAATGGATCAAAGTGTGGCTGCGTAAAGTAGAATGCCACTATGATTATGTAGTCTCATGCAAATATCTAGTCTTATTGTAACCGATATTAGTAAGGCTTTTACGATCAAGGAGACAATATTGCAGGTAAACCGGATGGTTTATATCGACGGCCATCAATATTAGTTAACTTCACTTTGATCTCAGCCATAGGGCCGGGAAGCAATGGAAATACTGCTACCGAACCGTGGCAATGGATCAAAGTGTTGCTGCGTAAAGAAGAATGCCACTATGATTATGTAGTGTCATCCAAATATCTAGTCCTGTTGTAACCGATATCAGTAAGGTTTTTACGATCAAGGAGACGATATCGCAGCTAAACGGGATGGTTTATATCGATGGCCATCAATATTAGTTAACTTCACTTTGATCTCAGGCATAGGGCCGGGAAGCAATGGAAATACTGCTACCGAACCGCCGCAATGGATCAAAGTGTGGCTGCGTAAAGTAGAATGCCACTATGATTATGTAGTCTCATGCAAATATCTAGTCTTATTGTAACCGATATTAGTAAGGCTTTTACGATCAAGGAGACAATATTGCAGGTAAACCGGATGGTTTATATCGACGGCCATCAATATTAGTTAACTTCACTTTGATCTCAGCCATAGGGCCGGGAAGCAATGGAAATACTGCTACCGAACCGTGGCAATGGATCAAAGTGTGGCTGCGTAAAGAAGAATGCCACTATGATTATGTAGTGTCATCCAAATATCTAGTCCTGTTGTAACCGATATCAGTAAGGTTTTTACGATCAAGGAGACGATATCGCAGCTAAACCGGATGGTTTATATCGATGGCCATCAATATTAGTTAACTTCACTTTGATCTCAGGCATAGGGCCGGGAAGCAATGGAAATACTGCTACCGAACCGCGGCAATGGTTCAAAGTGTGGCTGCGTAAAGTAGAATGAGACTATGATTATGTTGTCTCATGCAAATATCTAGTCTTATTGTAACCGATATTAGTAAGGCTTTTACGATCAAGGAGACAATATTGCAGGTAAACCGGATGGTTTATATCGACGGCCATCAATATTAGTTAACTTCACTTTGATCTCAGCCATAGGGCCGGGAAGCAATGGAAATACTGCTACCGAACCGTGGCAATGGATGAAAGTGTGGCTGCGTAAAGAGGAATGCCACTATGATTATGTAGTGTCATGCAAATGTCTAGTATTATTGTAACCGGTATCAGTAAGGTTTTTGAGATCAAGGAGACGATATCGCAGCTAAACCGGATGGTTTATATCGATGGCCATCAATATTAGTTAACTTCACTTCGATCTCAGCCATAGGGACCAGAAGCAATGGACATACTGCTACCGAACCGTGGCAATGGATGAAAGTGTGGCTGCGTAAAGAAAAATGCCACTATGATTATGTAGTGTCATGCAAATGTCTAGTATTATTGTAACCGGTATCAGTAAGGTTTTTGAGATCAAGGAGACGATATCGCAGCTAAACTGGATGGTTTACATCGATGGCCATCAATATTAGTTAACTTCACTTTCATCTTAGTCATACGGTCGAGAAGCAATGAAAATACTGCTACCGAACCGTGGCAATGGATCAAAGTGTGCCTGCGTAAAGAAGAATGCCACTATGATTATGTAGTGTCATGCAAATGTCTAGTATTATTGTAACCGATATCAGTAAGGTTTTTACAATCAAGGAGACGATATTGCAGGTAAACCGGATGGTTTATATCGACGGCCATCAATATTAGTTAACTTCACTTTGATCTCAGCCATAGGGCCGGGAAGCAATGGAAATACTGCTACCGAACCGTGGCAATGGATCAAAGTGTGGCTGCGTAAAGAAGAATGCCACTATGATTATGTAGTGTCATCCAAATATCTATTCCTGTTGTAACCGATATCAGTAAGGTTTTTGAGATCAAGGAGACGATATCGCAGCTAAACCGGATGGTTTATATCGATGGCCATCAATATTAGTTAACTTCACTTCGATCTCAGCCATAGGGACCAGAAGCAATGGACATACTGCTACCGAACCGTGGCAATGGATGAAAGTGTGGCTGCGTAAAGAAAAATGCCACTATGATTATGTAGTGTCATGCAAATGTCTAGTATTATTGTAACCGGTATCAGTAAGGTTTTTGAGATCAAGGAGACGATATCGCAGCTAAACTGGATGGTTTACATCGATGGCCATCAATATTAGTTAACTTCACTTTCATCTTAGTCATACGGTCGAGAAGCAATGAAAATACTGCTACCGAACCGTGGCAATGGATCAAAGTGTGCCTGCGTAAAGAAGAATGCCACTATGATTATGTAGTGTCATGCAAATGTCTAGTATTATTGTAACCGATATCAGTAAGGTTTTTACAATCAAGGAGACGATATCGCAGCTAAACCGGATGGTTTATATCGATGGCCATCAATATTAGTTAACTTCACTTTGATCTCAGGCATAGGGCCGGGAAGCAATGGAAATACTGCTACCGAACCGCCGCAATGGATCAAAGTGTGGCTGCGTAAGGTAGAATGCCACTATGATTATGTAGTCTCAAGCAAATATTTAGTCTTATTGTAACCGATATTAGTAAGGCTTTTACGATCAAGGAGACAATATTGCAGGTAAACCGGATGGTTTATATCGACGGCCATCAATATTAGTTAACTTCACTTTGATCTCAGCCATAGGGCCGGGAAGCAATGGAAATACTGCTACCGAACCGCCGCAATGGATCAAAGTGTGGCTGCGTAAAGTAGAATGCCACTATGATTATGTAGTCTCATGCAAATATCTAGTCTTATTGTAACCGATATTAGTAAGGCTTTTACGATCAAGGAGACAATATTGCAGGTAAACCGGATGGTTTATATCGACGGCCATCAATATTAGTTAACTTCACTTTGATCTCAGCCATAGGGCCGGGAAGCAATGGACATACTGGTACCGAACCGTGGCAATGGATGAAAGTGTGGCTGCGTAAAGAAGAATGCCACTATGATTATGTAGTGTCATGCAAATGTCTAGTATTATTGTAACCGATATTAGTAAGGCTTTTACGATCAAGGAGACAATATTGCAGGTAAACCGGATGGTTTATATCGACGGCCATCAATATTAGTTAACTGCACTTTGATCTCAGCCATAGGGCCGGGAAGCAATGGAAATACTGCTACCGAACCGTGGCAATGGATCAAAGTGTGGCTGCGTAAAGAAGAATGCCACTATGATTATGTACTGTCATGCAAATGTCTAGTATTATTGTAACAGGTATCAGTAAGGTTTTTGAGATCAAGGAGACGATATCGCAGGTAAACCCGATGGTTTATATCGATGGCCACCAATATTAATTAACTTCACTTCGATCTCAGCCATAGGGACCAGAAGCAATGGAAATACTGCTACCGAACAGTTTCAATGGATCAAAGTGTGGCTGCGTAAAGAAGCATGCCACTATGATTATGTAATGCCATGCAAATATCTAGTCCTATTGTAACCGATATCAGTAAGGTTTTTACGATCAAGGAGACGATATCGCAGCTAAACCGGATGGTTTATATCGATGGCCATCAATATTAGTTAACTTCACTTCGATCTCAGCCATAGGGACCAGAAGCAATGGACATACTGGTACCGAACCGTGGCAATGGATGAAAGTGTGGCTGCGTAAAGAAGAATGCCACTATGATTATGTAGTGTCATGCAAGTGTCTAGTATTATTGTAACCGGTATCAGTAAGGTTTTTGAGATCAAGGAGACGATATCGCAGCTAAACCGGATGGTTTATATCGATGGCCATCAATATTAGTTAACTTCACTTCGATCTCAGCCATAGGGACCAGAAGCAATGGACATACTGGTACCGAACTGTGGCAATGGATGAAAGTGTGGCTGCGTAAAGAAGAATGCCACTATGATTATGTAGTCTCATGCGAATATCTAGTCTTATTGTAACCGATATTAGTAAGGCTTTTACGATCAAGGAGACAATATTGCAGGTAAACCGGATGGTTTATATCGACGGCCATCAATATTAGTTAACTTCACTTTGATCTCAGCCATAGGGCCGGGAAGCAATGGAAATACTGCTACCGAACAGTGGCAATGGATCAAACTGTGGCTGCGTAAAGAAGAATGCCACTATGATTATGTACTGTCATGCAAATGTCTAGTATTATTGTAACAGGTATCAGTAAGGTTTTTGAGATCAAGGAGACGATATCGCAGGTAAACCCGATGGTTTATATCGATGGCCACCAATATTAATTAACTTCACTTCGATCTCAGCCATAGGGACCAGAAGCAATGGAAATACTGCTACCGAACAGTTTCAATGGATCAAAGTGTGGCTGCGTAAAGAAGCATGCCACTATGATTATGTAGTGCCATGCAAATATCTAGTCCTATTGTAACCGATATCAGTAAGGTTTTTACGATCAAGGAGACGATATCGCAGCTAAACCGGATGGTTTATATCGATGGCCATCAATATTAGTTAACTTCACTTTGATTTCATGCATAAGGCCGAGAAGCAATGGAAATACTGCTACCGAACCGTTTCAATGGATGAAAGTGTGGCTGCGTAAAGAAGAATGCCACTATGATTATGTAGTGTCATGCAAATGTCTAGTATTATTGTAACCGGTATCAGTAAGGTTTTTAAGATCAAGGAGATGATATCGCAGCTAAACCGGATGGTTTATATCGATGGCCATCAATATTAGTTAACTTCACTTTGATCTCAGGCATAGGGCCGGGAAGCCATGGAAATACTGCTACCGAACCGCGGCAATGGATCAAAGTGTGGCTGCGTAAAGTAGAATGCCACTATGATTATGTAGTCTCATGCAAATATCTAGTCTTATTGTAACCGATATTAGTAAGGCTTTTACGATCAAGGAGACAATATTGCAGGTAAACCGGATGGTTTATATCGACGGCCATCAATATTAGTTAACTTCACTTTGATCTCAGCCATAGGGCCGGGAAGCAATGGAAATACTGCTACCGAACCGTGGCAATGGATCAAACTGTGGCTGCGTAAAGAAGAATGCCACTATGATTATGTACTGTCATGCAAATGTCTAGTATTATTGTAACAGGTATCAGTAAGGTTTTTGAGATCAAGGAGACGATATCGCAGGTAAACCCGATGGTTTATATCGATGGCCACCAATATTAATTAACTTCACTTCGATCTCAGCCATAGGGACCAGAAGCAATGGAAATACTGCTACCGAACAGTTTCAATGGATCAAAGTGTGGCTGCGTAAAGAAGCATGCCACTATGATTATGTAGTGCCATGCAAATATCTAGTCCTATTGTAACCGATATCAGTAAGGTTTTTACGATCAAGGAGACGATATCGCAGGTAAACCGGATGGTTTATATCGACGGCCATCAATATTAGTTAACTTCACTTTGATCTCAGCCATAGGGCCGGGAAGCAATGGACATACTGGTACCGAACCGTGGCAATGGATGAAAGTGTGGCTGCGTAAAGAAGAATGCCACTATGATTATGTAGTGTCATGCAAATGTCTAGTATTATTGTAACCGGTACCAGTAAGGTTTTTGAGATCAAGGAAACGATATCGCAGCTAAACCGGATGGTTTATATCGACGGCCATCAATATTAGTTAACTTCACTTTGATCTCAGACATAGGGCCTGGAAGCAATGGACATACTGGTACCGAACCGTGGCAATGGATGAAAGTGTGGCTGCGTAAAGAAGAATGCCACTATGATTATGTAGTGTCATGCAAATGTCTAGTATTATTGTAACCGGTATCAGTAAGGTTTTTACGATCAAGGAGACGATATCGCAGCTAAACCGGATGGTTTATATCGATGGCCATCAATATTAGATAATTTCACTTTGATCTCAGGCATAGGGCCGGGAAGCCATGGAAATACTGCTACCGAACCGCGGCAATGGATCAAAGTGTGGCTGCGTAAAGAAGAATGCCACTATGATTATGTAGTGTCATGCAAATGTCTAGTATTATTGTAACCGATATTAGTAAGGCTTTTACGATCAAGGAGACAATATTGCAGGTAAACCGGATAGTTTATATCGACGGCCATCAATATTAGTTAACTGCACTTTGATCTCAGCCATAGGGCCGGGAAGCAATGGAAATACTGCTACCGAACCGTGGCAATGGATCAAAGTGTGGCTGCGTAAAGAAGAATGCCACTATGATTATGTAGACTTGTTAAGAATCTTAGTTTATGATTGAAATGACATGGATATCTATATAGTGAGTAGTCTAGGGTTAAGCGGAAACTGTTCCTTTCGCCGTACCTTCTTCTCCCTTCTGTAACCGACCGGCAAAGGAGAGACACGGTGAGCGACTTATAAGAAATAATAAAAGCAGAGAAAAGTATATCCATATATTTCCTCGAGTATTATTTCGCCTCGGGTACTTGATCAATTTCATATTGCGCTACAACAAGACTCATGCAAATGTCTAGTCTTATTGTAACCGATATTAGTAAGGCTTTTACGATCAAGGAGACAATATTGCAGGTAAACCGGATGGTTTATATCGACGGCCATCAATATTAGTTAACTTCACTTTGATCTCAGGCATAGGGCCGGGAAGCCATGGACATACTGGTACCGAACCGCGGCAATGGATCAAAGTGTGGCTGCGTAAAGTAGAATGCCACTATGATTATGTAGTCTCATGCAAATATCTAGTCTTATTGTAACCGATATTAGTAAGGCTTTTACGATCAAGGAGACAATATTGCAGGTAAACCGGATGGTTTATATCGACGGCCATCAATATTAGTTAACTTCACTTCGATCTCAGCCATAGGGACCAGAAGCAATGGAAATACTGCTACCGAACCGCGGCAATGGATCAAAGTGTGGCTGCGTAAAGTAGAATGCCACTATGATTATGTAGTCTCATGCAAATGTCTAGTCTTATTGTAACCGATATTAGTAAGGCTTTTTCGATCAAGGAGACAATATTGCAGGTAAACCGGATGGTTTATATCGACGGCCATCAATATTAGTTAACTTCACTTTGATCTCAGGCATAGGGCCGGGAAGCCAAGGAAATACTGCTACCGAACCGCGGCAATGGATCAAAGTGTGGCTGCGTAAAGTAGAATGCCACTATGATTATGTAGTCTCATGCAAATATCTAGTCTTATTGTAACCGATATTAGTAAGGCTTTTACGATCAAGGAGACAATATTGCAGGTAAACCGGATGGTTTATATCGACGGCCATCAATATTAGTTAACTTCACTTTGATCTCAGCCATAGGGCCGGGAAGCAATGGACATACTGGTACCGAACCGCGGCAATGGATCAAAGTGTGGCTGCGTAAAGTAGAATGCCACTATGATTATGTAGACTCATGCAAATGTCTAGTCTTATTGTAACCGATATTAGTAAGGCTTTTACGATCAAGGAGACAATATTGCAGGTAAACCGGATGGTTTATATCGACGGCCATCAATATTAGTTAACTTCACTTTGATCTCAGGCATAGGGCCGGGAAGCCATGGAAATACTGCTACCGAACCGCGGCAATGGATCAAAGTGTGGCTGCGTAAAGTAGAATGCCACTATGATTATGTAGTCTCATGCAAATATCTAGTCTTATTGTAACCGATATTAGTAAGGCTTTTACGATCAAGGAGACAATATTGCAGGTAAACCGGATGGTTTATATCGACGGCCATCAATATTAGTTAACTTCACTTTGATCTCAGCCATAGGGCCGGGAAGCAATGGACATACTGGTACCGAACCGTGGCAATGGATGAAAGTGTGGCTGCGTAAAGAAGAATGCCACTATGATTATGTAGTGTCATGCAAATGTCTAGTATTATTGTAACCGGTATCAGTAAGGTTTTTACGATCAAGGAGACGATATCGCAGCTAAACCGGATGGTTTATATCGATGGCCATCAATATTAGATAATTTCACTTTGATCTCAGGCATAGGGCCGGGAAGCCATGGAAATACTGCTACCGAACCGCGGCAATGGATCAAAGTGTGGCTGCGTAAAGAAGAATGCCACTATGATTATGTAGTGTCATGCAAATGTCTAGTATTATTGTAACCGATATTAGTAAGGCTTTTACGATCAAGGAGACAATATTGCAGGTAAACCGGATAGTTTATATCGACGGCCATCAATATTAGTTAACTGCACTTTGATCTCAGCCATAGGGCCGGGAAGCAATGGAAATACTGCTACCGAACCGTGGCAACGGATCAAACTGTGGCTGCGTAAAGTAGAATGCCACTATGATTATGTAGTCTCATGCAAATATCTAGTCTTATTGTAACCGATATTAGTAAGGCTTTTACGATCAAGGAGACAATATTGCAGGTAAACCGGATGGTTTATATCGACGGCCATCAATATTAGTTAACTTCACTTTGATCTCAGCCATAGGGCCGGGAAGCAATGGAAATACTGCTACCGAACCGTGGCAATGGATCAAAGTGTGGCTGCGTAAAGAAGAATGCCACTATGATTATGTACTGTCATGCAAATGTCTAGTATTATTGTAACAGGTATCAGTAAGGTTTTTGAGATCAAGGAGACGATATCGCAGGTAAACCCGATGGTTTATATCGATGGCCACCAATATTAATTAACTTCACTTCGATCTCAGCCATAGGGACCAGAAGCAATGGAAATACTGCCACCGAACAGTTTCAATGGATCAAAGTGTGGCTGCGTAAAGAAGAATGCCACTATGATTATGTAGTGTCATGCAAGTGTCTAGTATTATTGTAACCGGTACCAGTAAGGTTTTTACGATCAAGGAGATGATATCGCAGCTAAACCGTATGGTTTATATCGATGGCCATCAATATTAGTTAACTTCACTTTGATCTCAGGCATAGGGCCGGGAAGCCATGGAAATACTGCTACCGAACCGCGGCAATGGATCAAAGTGTGGCTGCGTAAAGTAGAATGCCACTATGATTATGTAGTCTCATGCAAATATCTAGTCTTATTGTAACCGATATTAGTAAGGCTTTTACGATCAAGGAGACAATATTGCAGGTAAACCGGATGGTTTATATCGACGGCCATCAATATTAGTTAACTTCACTTTGATCTCAGCCATGGGGCCGGGAAGCAATGGAAATACTGCTACCGAACCGTGGCAATGGATCAAACTGTGGCTGCGTAAAGAAGAATGCCACTATGATTATGTACTGTCATGCAAATGTCTAGTATTATTGTAACAGGTATCAGTAAGGTTTTTGAGATCAAGGAGACGATATCGCAGGTAAACCCGATGGTTTATATCGATGGCCACCAATATTAATTAACTTCACTTCGATCTCAGCCATAGGGACCAGAAGCAATGGAAATACTGCTACCGAACAGTTTCAATGGATCAAAGTGTGGCTGCGTAAAGAAGCATGCCACTATGATTATGTAGTGCCATGCAAATATCTAGTCCTATTGTAACCGATATCAGTAAGGTTTTTACGATCAAGGAGACGATATCGCAGGTAAACCGGATGGTTTATATCGACGGCCATCAATATTAGTCAACTTCACTTTGATCTCAGGCATAGGGCCGGGAAGCCATGGAAATACTGCTACCGAACCGCGGCAATGGATCAAAGTGTGGCTGCGTAAAGTAGAATGCCACTATGATTATGTAGTCTCATGCAAATATCTAGTCTTATTGTAACCGATATTAGTAAGGCTTTTACGATCAAGGAGACAATATTGCAGGTAAACCGGATGGTTTATATCGACGGCCATCAATATTAGTTAACTTCACTTTGATCTCAGCCATAGGGCCGGGAAGCAATGGACATACTGGTACCGAACCGTGGCAATGGATGAAAGTGTGGCTGCGTAAAGAAGAATGCCACTATGATTATGTAGTGTCATGCAAATGTCTAGTATTATTGTAACCGGTACCAGTAAGGTTTTTGAGATCAAGGAAACGATATCGCAGCTAAACCGGATGGTTTATATCGACGGCCATCAATATTAGTTAACTTCACTTTGATCTCAGACATAGGGCCGGGAAGCAATGGACATACTGGTACCGAACCGTGGCAATGGATGAAAGTGTGGCTGCGTAAAGAAGAATGCCACTATGATTATGTAGTGTCATGCAAATGTCTAGTATTATTGTAACCGGTATCAGTAAGGTTTTTACGATCAAGGAGACGATATCGCAGCTAAACCGGATGGTTTATATCGATGGCCATCAATATTAGATAATTTCACTTTGATCTCAGGCATAGGGCCGGGAAGCCATGGAAATACTGCTCCCGAACCGCGGCAATGGATCAAAGTGTGGCTGCGTAAAGAAGAATGCCACTATGATTATGTAGTGTCATGCAAATGTCTAGTATTATTGAAACCGATATTAGTAAGGCTTTTACGATCAAGGAGACAATATTGCAGGTAAACCGGATAGTTTATATCGACGGCCATCAATATTAGTTAACTGCACTTTGATCTCAGCCATAGGGCCGGGAAGCAATGGAAATACTGCTACCGAACCGTGGCAATGGATCAAAGTGTGGCTGCGTAAAGAAGAATGCCACTATGATTATGTAGACTCATGCAAATGTCTAGTCTTATTGTAACCGATATTAGTAAGGCTTTTACGATCAAGGAGACAATATTGCAGGTAAACCGGATGGTTTATATCGACGGCCATCAATATTAGTTAACTTCACTTTGATCTCAGGCATAGGGCCGGGAAGCCATGGAAATACTGCTACCGAACCGCGGCAATGGATCAAAGTGTGGCTGCGTAAAGTAGAATGCCACTATGATTATGTAGTCTCATGCAAATATCTAGTCTTATTGTAACCGATATTAGTAAGGCTTTTACGATCAAGGAGACAATATTGCAGGTAAACCGGATGGTTTATATCGACGGCCATCAATATTAGTTAACTTCACTTTGATCTCAGCCATAGGGCCGGGAAGCAATGGACATACTGGTACCGAACCGTGGCAATGGATGAAAGTGTGGCTGCGTAAAGAAGAATGCCACTATGATTATGTAGTGTCATGCAAATGTCTAGTATTATTGTAACCGGTATCAGTAAGGTTTTTACGATCAAGGAGACGATATCGCAGCTAAACCGGATGGTTTATATCGATGGCCATCAATATTAGTTAACTTCACTTTGATTTCATCCATAAGGCCGAGAAGCAATGGAAATACTGCTACCGAACCGTTTCAATGGATGAAAGTGTGGCTGCGTAAAGAAGAATGCCACTATGATTATGTAGTGTAATGCAAATGTCTAGTATTATTGTAACCGGTATCAGTAAGGTTTTTACGATCAAGGAGATGATATCGCAGCTAAACCGGATGGTTTATATCGATGGCCATCAATATTAGTTAACTTCACTTTGATCTCAGGCATAGGGCCGGGAAGCCATGGAAATACTGCTACCGAACCGCGGCAATGGATCAAAGTGTGGCTGCGTAAAGTAAAATGCCACTATGATTATGTAGTCTCATGCAAATATCTAGTCTTATTGTAACCGATATTAGTAAGGCTTTTACGATCAAGGAGACAATATTGCAGGTAAACCGGATGGTTTATATCGACGGCCATCAATATTAGTTAACTTCACTTTGATCTCAGCCATAGGGCCGGGAAGCAATGGAAATACTGCTACCGAACCGTGGCAATGGATCAAAGTGTGCCTGCGTAAAGAAGAATGCCACTATGATTATGTAGTGTCATGAAAATATCTAGTCCTGTTGTAACCGATATCAGTAAGGTTTTTACGATCAAGGAGACGATATCGCAGCTAAACCGGATGGTTTATATCGATGGCCATCAATATTAGTTAACTTCACTTTGATTTCATCCATAAGGCCGAGAAGCAATGGAAATACTGCTACCGAACCGTTTCAATGGATCAAAGTGTGGCTGCGTAAAGAAGAATGCCACTATGATTATGTAGTGTCATGCAAATGTCTAGTATTATTGTAACCGGTATCAGTAAGGTTTTTGAGATCAAGGAGACGATATCGCAGCTAAACCGGATGGTTTACATCGATGGCCATCAATATTAGTTAACTTCACTTTCATCTTAGTCATACGGCCGAGAAGCAATGGAAATACTGCTACCGATCCGTTTCAATGGACCAAAGTGTGGCTGCGTAAAGAAGAATGCCACTATGATTATGTAGTGTCATGCAAATGTCTAGTATTATTGTAACCGGTACCAGTAAGGTTTTTGAGATCAAGGAAACGATATCGCAGCTAAACCGGATGGTTTATATCGATGGCCATCAATATTAGTTAACTTCACTTCGATCTCAGCCATAGAGCCGAGAAGCAATGGAAATACTACTACCGAACCGTGGCAATGGATCAAAGTGAGGCTGTGTAAAGAAGAATGCCACTATGATTATGTAGTGCCATGCAAATATCTAGTCCTGTTGTAACCGATATCAGTAAGGTTTTTGAGATCAAGGAGACGATATCGCAGCTAAACCGGATGGTTTACATCGATGGCCATCAATATTAGTTAACTTCACTTTCATCTTAGTCATACGGCCGAGAAGCAATGGAAATACTGCTACCGAACCGTGGCAATGGATCAAAGTGTGGCTGCGTAAAGAAGAATGCCACTATGATTATGTAGTGTCATGCAAATATCTAGTCCTGTTGTAACCGATATTAGTAAGGCTTTTACGATCAAGGAGACAATATTGCAGGTAAACCGGATGGTTTATATCGACGGCCATCAATATTAGTTAACTTCACTTTGATCTCAGGCATAGGGCCGGGAAGCCAAGGAAATACTGCTACCGAACCGCGGCAATGGATCAAAGTGTGGCTGCGTAAAGTAGAATGCCACTATGATTATGTAGTCTCATGCAAATATCTAGTCTTATTGTAACCGATATTAGTAAGGCTTTTACGATCAAGGAGACAATATTGCAGGTAAACCGGATGGTTTATATCGACGGCCATCAATATTAGTTAACTTCACTTTGATCTCAGCCATAGGGCCGGGAAGCAATGGAAATACTGCTACCGAACCGCCGCAATGGATCAAAGTGTGGCTGCGTAAAGTAGAATGCCACTATGATTATGTAGTCTCATGCAAATATCTAGTCTTATTGTAACCGATATTAGTAAGGCTTTTACGATCAAGGAGACAATATTGCAGGTAAACCGGATGGTTTATATCGACGGCCATCAATATTAGTTAACTTCACTTTGATCTCAGCCATAGGGCCGGGAAGCAATGGACATACTGGTACCGAACCGTGGCAATGGATGAAAGTGTGGCTGCGTAAAGAAGAATGCCACTATGATTATGTAGTGTCATGCAAATGTCTAGTATTATTGTAACCGATATTAGTAAGGCTTTTACGATCAAGGAGACAATATTGCAGGTAAACCGGATGGTTTATATCGACGGCCATCAATATTAGTTAACTGCACTTTGATCTCAGCCATAGGGCCGGGAAGCAATGGAAATACTGCTACCGAACCGTGGCAATGGATCAAAGTGTGGCTGCGTAAAGAAGAATGCCACTATGATTATGTACTGTCATGCAAATGTCTAGTATTATTGTAACAGGTATCAGTAAGGTTTTTGAGATCAAGGAGACGATATCGCAGGTAAACCCGATGGTTTATATCGATGGCCACCAATATTAATTAACTTCACTTCGATCTCAGCCATAGGGACCAGAAGCAATGGAAATACTGCTACCGAACAGTTTCAATGGATCAAAGTGTGGCTGCGTAAAGAAGCATGCCACTATGATTATGTAATGCCATGCAAATATCTAGTCCTATTGTAACCGATATCAGTAAGGTTTTTACGATCAAGGAGACGATATCGCAGCTAAACCGGATGGTTTATATCGATGGCCATCAATATTAGTTAACTTCACTTCGATCTCAGCCATAGGGACCAGAAGCAATGGACATACTGGTACCGAACCGTGGCAATGGATGAAAGTGTGGCTGCGTAAAGAAGAATGCCACTATGATTATGTAGTGTCATGCAAGTGTCTAGTATTATTGTAACCGGTATCAGTAAGGTTTTTGAGATCAAGGAGACGATATCGCAGCTAAACCGGATGGTTTATATCGATGGCCATCAATATTAGTTAACTTCACTTCGATCTCAGCCATAGGGACCAGAAGCAATGGACATACTGGTACCGAACTGTGGCAATGGATGAAAGTGTGGCTGCGTAAAGAAGAATGCCACTATGATTATGTAGTCTCATGCGAATATCTAGTCTTATTGTAACCGATATTAGTAAGGCTTTTACGATCAAGGAGACAATATTGCAGGTAAACCGGATGGTTTATATCGACGGCCATCAATATTAGTTAACTTCACTTTGATCTCAGCCATAGGGCCGGGAAGCAATGGAAATACTGCTACCGAACAGTGGCAATGGATCAAACTGTGGCTGCGTAAAGAAGAATGCCACTATGATTATGTACTGTCATGCAAATGTCTAGTATTATTGTAACAGGTATCAGTAAGGTTTTTGAGATCAAGGAGACGATATCGCAGGTAAACCCGATGGTTTATATCGATGGCCACCAATATTAATTAACTTCACTTCGATCTCAGCCATAGGGACCAGAAGCAATGGAAATACTGCTACCGAACAGTTTCAATGGATCAAAGTGTGGCTGCGTAAAGAAGCATGCCACTATGATTATGTAGTGCCATGCAAATATCTAGTCCTATTGTAACCGATATCAGTAAGGTTTTTACGATCAAGGAGACGATATCGCAGCTAAACCGGATGGTTTATATCGATGGCCATCAATATTAGTTAACTTCACTTTGATTTCATGCATAAGGCCGAGAAGCAATGGAAATACTGCTACCGAACCGTTTCAATGGATGAAAGTGTGGCTGCGTAAAGAAGAATGCCACTATGATTATGTAGTGTCATGCAAATGTCTAGTATTATTGTAACCGGTATCAGTAAGGTTTTTAAGATCAAGGAGATGATATCGCAGCTAAACCGGATGGTTTATATCGATGGCCATCAATATTAGTTAACTTCACTTTGATCTCAGGCATAGGGCCGGGAAGCCATGGAAATACTGCTACCGAACCGCGGCAATGGATCAAAGTGTGGCTGCGTAAAGTAGAATGCCACTATGATTATGTAGTCTCATGCAAATATCTAGTCTTATTGTAACCGATATTAGTAAGGCTTTTACGATCAAGGAGACAATATTGCAGGTAAACCGGATGGTTTATATCGACGGCCATCAATATTAGTTAACTTCACTTTGATCTCAGCCATAGGGCCGGGAAGCAATGGAAATACTGCTACCGAACCGTGGCAATGGATCAAACTGTGGCTGCGTAAAGAAGAATGCCACTATGATTATGTACTGTCATGCAAATGTCTAGTATTATTGTAACAGGTATCAGTAAGGTTTTTGAGATCAAGGAGACGATATCGCAGGTAAACCCGATGGTTTATATCGATGGCCACCAATATTAATTAACTTCACTTCGATCTCAGCCATAGGGACCAGAAGCAATGGAAATACTGCTACCGAACAGTTTCAATGGATCAAAGTGTGGCTGCGTAAAGAAGCATGCCACTATGATTATGTAGTGCCATGCAAATATCTAGTCCTATTGTAACCGATATCAGTAAGGTTTTTACGATCAAGGAGACGATATCGCAGGTAAACCGGATGGTTTATATCGACGGCCATCAATATTAGTTAACTTCACTTTGATCTCAGCCATAGGGCCGGGAAGCAATGGACATACTGGTACCGAACCGTGGCAATGGATGAAAGTGTGGCTGCGTAAAGAAGAATGCCACTATGATTATGTAGTGTCATGCAAATGTCTAGTATTATTGTAACCGGTACCAGTAAGGTTTTTGAGATCAAGGAAACGATATCGCAGCTAAACCGGATGGTTTATATCGACGGCCATCAATATTAGTTAACTTCACTTTGATCTCAGACATAGGGCCTGGAAGCAATGGACATACTGGTACCGAACCGTGGCAATGGATGAAAGTGTGGCTGCGTAAAGAAGAATGCCACTATGATTATGTAGTGTCATGCAAATGTCTAGTATTATTGTAACCGGTATCAGTAAGGTTTTTACGATCAAGGAGACGATATCGCAGCTAAACCGGATGGTTTATATCGATGGCCATCAATATTAGATAATTTCACTTTGATCTCAGGCATAGGGCCGGGAAGCCATGGAAATACTGCTACCGAACCGCGGCAATGGATCAAAGTGTGGCTGCGTAAAGAAGAATGCCACTATGATTATGTAGTGTCATGCAAATGTCTAGTATTATTGTAACCGATATTAGTAAGGCTTTTACGATCAAGGAGACAATATTGCAGGTAAACCGGATAGTTTATATCGACGGCCATCAATATTAGTTAACTGCACTTTGATCTCAGCCATAGGGCCGGGAAGCAATGGAAATACTGCTACCGAACCGTGGCAATGGATCAAAGTGTGGCTGCGTAAAGAAGAATGCCACTATGATTATGTAGACTTGTTAAGAATCTTAGTTTATGATTGAAATGACATGGATATCTATATAGTGAGTAGTCTAGGGTTAAGCGGAAACTGTTCCTTTCGCCGTACCTTCTTCTCCCTTCTGTAACCGACCGGCAAAGGAGAGACACGGTGAGCGACTTATAAGAAATAATAAAAGCAGAGAAAAGTATATCCATATATTTCCTCGAGTATTATTTCGCCTCGGGTACTTGATCAATTTCATATTGCGCTACAACAAGACTCATGCAAATGTCTAGTCTTATTGTAACCGATATTAGTAAGGCTTTTACGATCAAGGAGACAATATTGCAGGTAAACCGGATGGTTTATATCGACGGCCATCAATATTAGTTAACTTCACTTTGATCTCAGGCATAGGGCCGGGAAGCCATGGACATACTGGTACCGAACCGCGGCAATGGATCAAAGTGTGGCTGCGTAAAGTAGAATGCCACTATGATTATGTAGTCTCATGCAAATATCTAGTCTTATTGTAACCGATATTAGTAAGGCTTTTACGATCAAGGAGACAATATTGCAGGTAAACCGGATGGTTTATATCGACGGCCATCAATATTAGTTAACTTCACTTCGATCTCAGCCATAGGGACCAGAAGCAATGGAAATACTGCTACCGAACCGCGGCAATGGATCAAAGTGTGGCTGCGTAAAGTAGAATGCCACTATGATTATGTAGTCTCATGCAAATGTCTAGTCTTATTGTAACCGATATTAGTAAGGCTTTTTCGATCAAGGAGACAATATTGCAGGTAAACCGGATGGTTTATATCGACGGCCATCAATATTAGTTAACTTCACTTTGATCTCAGGCATAGGGCCGGGAAGCCAAGGAAATACTGCTACCGAACCGCGGCAATGGATCAAAGTGTGGCTGCGTAAAGTAGAATGCCACTATGATTATGTAGTCTCATGCAAATATCTAGTCTTATTGTAACCGATATTAGTAAGGCTTTTACGATCAAGGAGACAATATTGCAGGTAAACCGGATGGTTTATATCGACGGCCATCAATATTAGTTAACTTCACTTTGATCTCAGCCATAGGGCCGGGAAGCAATGGACATACTGGTACCGAACCGCGGCAATGGATCAAAGTGTGGCTGCGTAAAGTAGAATGCCACTATGATTATGTAGACTCATGCAAATGTCTAGTCTTATTGTAACCGATATTAGTAAGGCTTTTACGATCAAGGAGACAATATTGCAGGTAAACCGGATGGTTTATATCGACGGCCATCAATATTAGTTAACTTCACTTTGATCTCAGGCATAGGGCCGGGAAGCCATGGAAATACTGCTACCGAACCGCGGCAATGGATCAAAGTGTGGCTGCGTAAAGTAGAATGCCACTATGATTATGTAGTCTCATGCAAATATCTAGTCTTATTGTAACCGATATTAGTAAGGCTTTTACGATCAAGGAGACAATATTGCAGGTAAACCGGATGGTTTATATCGACGGCCATCAATATTAGTTAACTTCACTTTGATCTCAGCCATAGGGCCGGGAAGCAATGGACATACTGGTACCGAACCGTGGCAATGGATGAAAGTGTGGCTGCGTAAAGAAGAATGCCACTATGATTATGTAGTGTCATGCAAATGTCTAGTATTATTGTAACCGGTATCAGTAAGGTTTTTACGATCAAGGAGACGATATCGCAGCTAAACCGGATGGTTTATATCGATGGCCATCAATATTAGATAATTTCACTTTGATCTCAGGCATAGGGCCGGGAAGCCATGGAAATACTGCTACCGAACCGCGGCAATGGATCAAAGTGTGGCTGCGTAAAGAAGAATGCCACTATGATTATGTAGTGTCATGCAAATGTCTAGTATTATTGTAACCGATATTAGTAAGGCTTTTACGATCAAGGAGACAATATTGCAGGTAAACCGGATAGTTTATATCGACGGCCATCAATATTAGTTAACTGCACTTTGATCTCAGCCATAGGGCCGGGAAGCAATGGAAATACTGCTACCGAACCGTGGCAACGGATCAAACTGTGGCTGCGTAAAGTAGAATGCCACTATGATTATGTAGTCTCATGCAAATATCTAGTCTTATTGTAACCGATATTAGTAAGGCTTTTACGATCAAGGAGACAATATTGCAGGTAAACCGGATGGTTTATATCGACGGCCATCAATATTAGTTAACTTCACTTTGATCTCAGCCATAGGGCCGGGAAGCAATGGAAATACTGCTACCGAACCGTGGCAATGGATCAAAGTGTGGCTGCGTAAAGAAGAATGCCACTATGATTATGTACTGTCATGCAAATGTCTAGTATTATTGTAACAGGTATCAGTAAGGTTTTTGAGATCAAGGAGACGATATCGCAGGTAAACCCGATGGTTTATATCGATGGCCACCAATATTAATTAACTTCACTTCGATCTCAGCCATAGGGACCAGAAGCAATGGAAATACTGCCACCGAACAGTTTCAATGGATCAAAGTGTGGCTGCGTAAAGAAGAATGCCACTATGATTATGTAGTGTCATGCAAGTGTCTAGTATTATTGTAACCGGTACCAGTAAGGTTTTTACGATCAAGGAGATGATATCGCAGCTAAACCGTATGGTTTATATCGATGGCCATCAATATTAGTTAACTTCACTTTGATCTCAGGCATAGGGCCGGGAAGCCATGGAAATACTGCTACCGAACCGCGGCAATGGATCAAAGTGTGGCTGCGTAAAGTAGAATGCCACTATGATTATGTAGTCTCATGCAAATATCTAGTCTTATTGTAACCGATATTAGTAAGGCTTTTACGATCAAGGAGACAATATTGCAGGTAAACCGGATGGTTTATATCGACGGCCATCAATATTAGTTAACTTCACTTTGATCTCAGCCATGGGGCCGGGAAGCAATGGAAATACTGCTACCGAACCGTGGCAATGGATCAAACTGTGGCTGCGTAAAGAAGAATGCCACTATGATTATGTACTGTCATGCAAATGTCTAGTATTATTGTAACAGGTATCAGTAAGGTTTTTGAGATCAAGGAGACGATATCGCAGGTAAACCCGATGGTTTATATCGATGGCCACCAATATTAATTAACTTCACTTCGATCTCAGCCATAGGGACCAGAAGCAATGGAAATACTGCTACCGAACAGTTTCAATGGATCAAAGTGTGGCTGCGTAAAGAAGCATGCCACTATGATTATGTAGTGCCATGCAAATATCTAGTCCTATTGTAACCGATATCAGTAAGGTTTTTACGATCAAGGAGACGATATCGCAGGTAAACCGGATGGTTTATATCGACGGCCATCAATATTAGTCAACTTCACTTTGATCTCAGGCATAGGGCCGGGAAGCCATGGAAATACTGCTACCGAACCGCGGCAATGGATCAAAGTGTGGCTGCGTAAAGTAGAATGCCACTATGATTATGTAGTCTCATGCAAATATCTAGTCTTATTGTAACCGATATTAGTAAGGCTTTTACGATCAAGGAGACAATATTGCAGGTAAACCGGATGGTTTATATCGACGGCCATCAATATTAGTTAACTTCACTTTGATCTCAGCCATAGGGCCGGGAAGCAATGGACATACTGGTACCGAACCGTGGCAATGGATGAAAGTGTGGCTGCGTAAAGAAGAATGCCACTATGATTATGTAGTGTCATGCAAATGTCTAGTATTATTGTAACCGGTACCAGTAAGGTTTTTGAGATCAAGGAAACGATATCGCAGCTAAACCGGATGGTTTATATCGACGGCCATCAATATTAGTTAACTTCACTTTGATCTCAGACATAGGGCCGGGAAGCAATGGACATACTGGTACCGAACCGTGGCAATGGATGAAAGTGTGGCTGCGTAAAGAAGAATGCCACTATGATTATGTAGTGTCATGCAAATGTCTAGTATTATTGTAACCGGTATCAGTAAGGTTTTTACGATCAAGGAGACGATATCGCAGCTAAACCGGATGGTTTATATCGATGGCCATCAATATTAGATAATTTCACTTTGATCTCAGGCATAGGGCCGGGAAGCCATGGAAATACTGCTCCCGAACCGCGGCAATGGATCAAAGTGTGGCTGCGTAAAGAAGAATGCCACTATGATTATGTAGTGTCATGCAAATGTCTAGTATTATTGAAACCGATATTAGTAAGGCTTTTACGATCAAGGAGACAATATTGCAGGTAAACCGGATAGTTTATATCGACGGCCATCAATATTAGTTAACTGCACTTTGATCTCAGCCATAGGGCCGGGAAGCAATGGAAATACTGCTACCGAACCGTGGCAATGGATCAAAGTGTGGCTGCGTAAAGAAGAATGCCACTATGATTATGTAGACTCATGCAAATGTCTAGTCTTATTGTAACCGATATTAGTAAGGCTTTTACGATCAAGGAGACAATATTGCAGGTAAACCGGATGGTTTATATCGACGGCCATCAATATTAGTTAACTTCACTTTGATCTCAGGCATAGGGCCGGGAAGCCATGGAAATACTGCTACCGAACCGCGGCAATGGATCAAAGTGTGGCTGCGTAAAGTAGAATGCCACTATGATTATGTAGTCTCATGCAAATATCTAGTCTTATTGTAACCGATATTAGTAAGGCTTTTACGATCAAGGAGACAATATTGCAGGTAAACCGGATGGTTTATATCGACGGCCATCAATATTAGTTAACTTCACTTTGATCTCAGCCATAGGGCCGGGAAGCAATGGACATACTGGTACCGAACCGTGGCAATGGATGAAAGTGTGGCTGCGTAAAGAAGAATGCCACTATGATTATGTAGTGTCATGCAAATGTCTAGTATTATTGTAACCGGTATCAGTAAGGTTTTTACGATCAAGGAGACGATATCGCAGCTAAACCGGATGGTTTATATCGATGGCCATCAATATTAGTTAACTTCACTTTGATTTCATCCATAAGGCCGAGAAGCAATGGAAATACTGCTACCGAACCGTTTCAATGGATGAAAGTGTGGCTGCGTAAAGAAGAATGCCACTATGATTATGTAGTGTAATGCAAATGTCTAGTATTATTGTAACCGGTATCAGTAAGGTTTTTACGATCAAGGAGATGATATCGCAGCTAAACCGGATGGTTTATATCGATGGCCATCAATATTAGTTAACTTCACTTTGATCTCAGGCATAGGGCCGGGAAGCCATGGAAATACTGCTACCGAACCGCGGCAATGGATCAAAGTGTGGCTGCGTAAAGTAAAATGCCACTATGATTATGTAGTCTCATGCAAATATCTAGTCTTATTGTAACCGATATTAGTAAGGCTTTTACGATCAAGGAGACAATATTGCAGGTAAACCGGATGGTTTATATCGACGGCCATCAATATTAGTTAACTTCACTTTGATCTCAGCCATAGGGCCGGGAAGCAATGGAAATACTGCTACCGAACCGTGGCAATGGATCAAAGTGTGCCTGCGTAAAGAAGAATGCCACTATGATTATGTAGTGTCATGAAAATATCTAGTCCTGTTGTAACCGATATCAGTAAGGTTTTTACGATCAAGGAGACGATATCGCAGCTAAACCGGATGGTTTATATCGATGGCCATCAATATTAGTTAACTTCACTTTGATTTCATCCATAAGGCCGAGAAGCAATGGAAATACTGCTACCGAACCGTTTCAATGGATCAAAGTGTGGCTGCGTAAAGAAGAATGCCACTATGATTATGTAGTGTCATGCAAATGTCTAGTATTATTGTAACCGGTATCAGTAAGGTTTTTGAGATCAAGGAGACGATATCGCAGCTAAACCGGATGGTTTACATCGATGGCCATCAATATTAGTTAACTTCACTTTCATCTTAGTCATACGGCCGAGAAGCAATGGAAATACTGCTACCGATCCGTTTCAATGGACCAAAGTGTGGCTGCGTAAAGAAGAATGCCACTATGATTATGTAGTGTCATGCAAATGTCTAGTATTATTGTAACCGGTACCAGTAAGGTTTTTGAGATCAAGGAAACGATATCGCAGCTAAACCGGATGGTTTATATCGATGGCCATCAATATTAGTTAACTTCACTTCGATCTCAGCCATAGAGCCGAGAAGCAATGGAAATACTACTACCGAACCGTGGCAATGGATCAAAGTGAGGCTGTGTAAAGAAGAATGCCACTATGATTATGTAGTGCCATGCAAATATCTAGTCCTGTTGTAACCGATATCAGTAAGGTTTTTGAGATCAAGGAGACGATATCGCAGCTAAACCGGATGGTTTACATCGATGGCCATCAATATTAGTTAACTTCACTTTCATCTTAGTCATACGGCCGAGAAGCAATGGAAATACTGCTACCGAACCGTGGCAATGGATCAAAGTGTGGCTGCGTAAAGAAGAATGCCACTATGATTATGTAGTGTCATGCAAATATCTAGTCCTGTTGTAACCGATATTAGTAAGGCTTTTACGATCAAGGAGACAATATTGCAGGTAAACCGGATGGTTTATATCGACGGCCATCAATATTAGTTAACTTCACTTTGATCTCAGGCATAGGGCCGGGAAGCCAAGGAAATACTGCTACCGAACCGCGGCAATGGATCAAAGTGTGGCTGCGTAAAGTAGAATGCCACTATGATTATGTAGTCTCATGCAAATATCTAGTCTTATTGTAACCGATATTAGTAAGGCTTTTACGATCAAGGAGACAATATTGCAGGTAAACCGGATGGTTTATATCGACGGCCATCAATATTAGTTAACTTCACTTTGATCTCAGCCATAGGGCCGGGAAGCAATGGACATACTGGTACCGAACCGTGGCAATGGATGAAAGTGTGGCTGCGTAAAGAAGAATGCCACTATGATTATGTAGTGTCATGCAAATGTCTAGTATTATTGTAACCGGTATCAGTAAGGTTTTTACGATCAAGGAGATGATATCGCAGCTAAACCGGATGGTTTATATCGATGGCCATCAATATTAGTTAACTTCACTTTGATCTCAGGCATAGGGCCGGGAAGCCATGGAAATACTGCTACCGAACCGCGGCAATGGATCAAAGTGTGGCTGCGTAAAGTAAAATGCCACTATGATTATGTAGTCTCATGCAAATATCTAGTCTTATTGTAACCGATATTAGTAAGGCTTTTACGATCAAGGAGACAATATTGCAGGTAAACCGGATGGTTTATATCGACGGCCATCAATATTAGTTAACTTCACTTTGATCTCAGCCATAGGGCCGGGAAGCAATGGAAATACTGCTACCGAACCGTGGCAATGGATCAAAGTGTGCCTGCGTAAAGAAGAATGCCACTATGATTATGTAGTGTCATGAAAATATCTAGTCCTGTTGTAACCGATATCAGTAAGGTTTTTACGATCAAGGAGACGATATCGCAGCTAAACCGGATGGTTTATATCGATGGCCATCAATATTAGTTAACTTCACTCTGATCTTAGTTATAGGGCCGAGAATCAATGGAAATACTGCTACCGAACCGTGGCAATGGATCAAAGTTCAGCTGCGTAAAGAAGCATGCCACTATGATTATGTAGTGCCATGCAAGTATCTATTCCTGTTGTAACCGATATCTGTAAGGTGCTTACGATCAAGGATACGATATCGTAGCTAAACCGGATGGTTTATGTCGAAGGCCATCAATATTAGTTAACTTCACTTCGATCTCAGCCATAGGGACGAGAAGCAATGGAAATGTTGCTACCGAACCGTGGCAATGGGTCAAAGTGTGGCTGCGTAAAGAAGAATCACACTATGATTATGTAGTCTCATGCAAATATCTAGCCTTATTGTAACCGATATTAGTAATGTTTTTACGATCAAGGAGACAATATCGCAGGTAAACCGGATGGTTTATATCGATGGCCATCAATATTAGTTAACTTCACTTTGATTTCATCAATAAGGTCGAGAAGCAATGGAAATACTGCTACCGAAACGTTTCGATGGAGCAAAGTGCGGCTGCGTAAAGAAGAATGCCACTATGATTATGTAGTGTCATGCAAATGTCTAGTATTATTGTAACCGGTATCAGTAAGGTTTTTGGGATCAAGGAGACGATATCGCAGCTAAACCGGATGGTTTATATCGATGGCCATCAATATTAGTTAACTTCACTTTCATCTTAGTCATACGGCCGAGAAGCAATGGACATACTGCTACCGATCCGTTTCAATGCATCAAAGTGTGGCTGCGTAAAGAAGAATGCCACTATGATTATGTAGTGTCATGCAAATGTCTAGTATTATTGTAACCGGTACCAGTAAGGTTTTTGAGATCAAGGAGACGATATCGCAGCTAAACCGGATGGTTTATATCGATGGACATCAATATTGGTTAACTTCACTTCGATCTCAGCCATAGGGACCAGAAGCAATGGACATACTGCTACCGAACCGTGGCAATGGATCAAAGTGTGGCTGCGTAAAGAAAAATGCCACTATGATTATGTAGTGTCATGCAAATATCTGGTCTTATTGTAACCGATACCAGTAAGGTTTTTGAGATCAAAGAGACGATATCGCAGCTAAACCGGATGGTTTATATCGATGGCCATCAATATTAGTTAACTTCACATTGATCTCAGCCATAGGGCCGAGAAGCAATGGAAATACTGCTACCGAACCGTGGCAATGGATCAAAGTTCAGCTGCGTAAAGTAGCATGCCACTATGATTATGTAGTGCCATGCAAATATATAGTCCTATTGTAACCGATATCAGTAAGGTTTTTACGATCAAGGAGACGATATCGCAGCTAAACCGGATGGTTTATATCGATGGCCATCAATATTAGTTAACTTCACTTTGATTTCATCCATAAGGCCGAGAAGCAATGGAAATACTGCTACCGAAACGTTTCAATGGATCAAAGTGTGGCTGCGTAAAGAAGAATGCCAGTATGATTATGTAGTGTCATGCAAATGTCTAGTATTATTGTAACCGGTATCAGTAAGGTTTTTACGATCAAGGAGACGATATCGCAGCTAAACCGGATGGTTTATATCGATGGCCATTAATATTAGTTAACTTCACTTTGATCTCAGGCATAGGGCCGGGAAGCCATGGAAATACTGCTACCGAACCGCGGCAATGGATCAAAGTGTGGCTGCGTAAAGTAGAATGCTACTATGATTATGTAGTGCCATGCAAATATCTAGTCCTATTGTAACCGATATCAGTAAGGTTTTTACGACCAAGGAGACGATATCGCAGATAAACCGGATGGTTTATATCAATGGCCATCAATATTAGTTAACTTCACTTTCAGCTTAGTCATACGGCCGAGAAGCAATGGAAATACTTCTACCGATCCGTTTCAATGGATCAAAGTGTGGCTGCGTAAAGAAGAATGCCACTATGATTATGTAGTGTCATGCAAATGTCTGAAATGATAAACCATCTGGTTTAGCTGCGATATCGTCTCCTTGATCCCAAAAACCTTACTGATGCCGGCTACAATAATACTAGACATTTGCATGACACTACATAATCATAGTGGCATTCTTCTTTACGCAGCCGCACTTTGATCCATTGAAACGGTTCGGTAGCAGTATTTCCATTGCTTCTCGGCCTTATGGATGAAATCAAAGTGAAGTTAACCAATATTGATGTCCATCGATATAAACCATCCGGTTTAGCTGCGATATCGTCTCCTTGATCTCAAAAACCTTACTGGTACCGGTTACAATAATACTAGACATTTGCATGACACTACATAATCATAGTGGCATTCTTCTTTACGCAGCCACACTTTGATGCATTGAAACGGATCGGTAGCAGTATGTCCATTGCTTCTCGGCCGTATGACTAAGATGAAAGTGAAGTTAACTAATATTGATGGCCATCGATATAAACCATCCGGTTTAGCTGCGATATCGTCTCCTTGATCCCAAAAACCTTACTGATACCGGTTACAATAATACTAGACATTTGCATGACACTACATAATCATAGTGGCATTCTTCTTTACGCAGCCGCACTTTGCTCCATCGAAACGTTTCGGTAGCAGTATTTCCATTGCTTCTCGACCTTATGGATGAAATCAAAGTGAAGTTAACTAATATTGATGGCCATCGATATAAACCATCCGGTTTACCTGCGATATTGTCTCCTTGATCGTAAAAACATTACTAATATCGGTTACAATAAGGCTAGATATTTGCATGAGACTACATAATCATAGTGTGATTCTTCTTTACGCAGCCACACTTTGACCCATTGCCACGGTTCGGTAGCAACATTTCCATTGCTTCTCGTCCCTATGGCTGAGATCGAAGTGAAGTTAACTAATATTGATGGCCTTCGACATAAACCATCCGGTTTAGCTACGATATCGTATCCTTGATCGTAAGCACCTTACAGATATCGGTTACAACAGGAATAGATATTTGCATGGCACTACATAATCATAGTGGCATGCTTCTTTACGCAGCTGAACTTTGATCCATTGCCACGGTTCGGTAGCAGTATTTCCATTGATTCTCGGCCCTATAACTAAGATCAGAGTGAAGTTAACTAATATTGATGGCCATCGATATAAACCATCCGGTTTAGCTGCGATATCGTCTCCTTGATCGTAAAAACCTTACTGATATCGTTTACAATAGGACTAGAAATTTGCATGGCACCACATAATCATAGTGGCATTCTTCTTTACGCAGCCTCGCTTTGATCCATAGCCACGGTTCGGTAGCAGTATTTCCATTGCTTCTCAGCCCTGTGGCTGAGATCGAAGTGAAGTTAACTAATATTGATGGCCATCCATATAAACCATCCGGTTTAGCTGCGATATCGTCTCTTTGATCTCAAAAACCTTACTGGTATCGGTTACAATAAGACCAGATATTTGCATGACACTACACAATCATAGTGGCATTTTTCTTTACGCAGCCACACTTTGATCCATTGCCACGGTTCGGTAGCAGTATGTCCATTGCTTCTGGTCCCTATGGCTGAGATCGAAGTGAAGTTAACCAATATTGATGTCCATCGATATAAACCATCCGGTTTAGCTGCGATATCGTCTCCTTGATCTCAAAAACCTTACTGGTACCGGTTACAATAATACTGGACATTTGCATGACACTACATAATCATAGTGGCATTCTTCTTTACGCAGCCACACTTTGATGCATTGAAACGGATCGGTAGCAGTATGTCCATTGCTTCTCGGCCGTATGACTAAGATGAAAGTGAAGTTAACTAATATTGATGGCCATCGATATAAACCACCCGGTTTAGCTGCGATATCGTCTCCTTGATCTCAAAAACCTTACTGATACCGGTTACAATAATACTAGACATTTACATGACACTACATAATCATAGTGGCATTCTTCTTTACGCAGCCACACTTTCATCCATTGAAACGTTTCGGTAGCAGTATTTCCATTGCTTCTCGGCCTTATGGATGAAATCAAAGTGAAGTTAACTAATATTGATGGCCATCGATATAAACCATCCGGTTTAGCTGCGATATCGTCTCCTTGATCGTAAAAACCTTACTGATATCGGTTACAATAGGACTATATATTTGCATGGCACTACATAATCATAGTGGCATGCTTCTTTACGCAGCTGAATTTGATCCATTGCCACGGTTCGGTAGCAGTATTTCCATTGCTTCTCGGCCCTATGGCTGAGATCAAAGTGAAGTTAACTAATATTGATGGCCATCGATATAAACCATCCGGTTTACCTGCGATATTGTCTCCTTGATCGTAAAAACATTACTAATATCGGTTACAATAAGGCTAGATATTTGCATGAGACTACATAATCATAGTGTGATTCTTCTTTACGCAGCCACACTTTGACCCATTGCCACGGTTCGGTAGCAACATTTCCATTGCTTCTCGTCCCTATGGCTGAGATCGAAGTGAAGTTAACTAATATTGATGGCCTTCGACATAAACCATCCGGTTTAGCTGCGATATCGTATCCTTGATCGTAAGAACCTTACAGATATCGGTTACAACAGGAATAGATATTTGCATGGCACTACATAATCATAGTGGCATGCTTCTTTACGCAGCTGAACTTTGATCCATTGCCACGGTTCGGTAGTAGTATTTCCATTGATTCTCGGCCCTATAACTAAGATCAGAGTGAAGTTAACTAATATTAATGCCCATCGATATAAACCATCCGGTTTAGCTGCGATATCGTCTCCTTGATCGTAAAAACCTTACTGATATCGTTTACAATAGGACTAGAAATTTGCATGGCACCACATAATAATAGTGGCATTCTTCTTTACGCAGCCTCACTTTGATCCATAGCCACGGTTCGGTAGCAGTATTTCCATTGCTTCTCGGCCCTGTGGCTGAGATCAAAGTGAAGTTAATTAATATTGATGGCCATCGATATAAACCATCCGGTTTAGCTGCGATATCGTCTCCTTAATCTCAAAAACCTTACTGATACCGGTTACAATAATACTAGACATTTGCATGACACTACATAATCATAGTGGCATTCTTCTTTACGCAGCCATACTTTGATCCATTGCCACGGTTCGGTAGCAGTATTTGGATTGCTTTTGGTCCCTATGGCTGAGATCGAAGTGAAGTTGACTAATATGGATGACCATCGATATAAACCATCCGGTTTAGCTGCGATATCGTCTCCTTGATCTCAAAAACCTTACTGATACCGGTACAATAATACTACACATTTGCATGACACTACATAATCACAGTGGCATTCTTATTTACGCAACCACACTTTGATCCATTGAAACGGTTCGGTAACAGTATTTCCATTGCTTCTCGGCCTTATGGATGAAATCAAAGTGAAGTTAACTAATATTGATGGCCATCGATATAAACCATCCGGTTTAGCTGCGATATCGTCTCCTCGATCGTAAAAACCTTACTGATATCGGTTACAATAGGACTATATATTTGCATGGCACTACATAATCATAGTGGCATGCTTCTTTACGCAGCTGAACTTTGATCCATTGCCACGGTTCGGTAGCAGTATTTCCATTGCTTCTCGGCCCTATGGCTGAGATCAAAGTGAAGTTAACTAATATTGATGGCCATCGATATAAACCATCCGGTTTACCTGCGATATTGTCTCCTAGATCGTTAAAACATTACTAATATCGGTTACAATAAGGCTAGATATTTGCAAGAGACTACATAATCATAGTGTGATTCTTCTTTACGCAGCCACACTTTGACCCATTGCCACGGTTCGGTAGCAACATTTCCATTGCTTCTCGTCCCTACGGCTGAGATCGAAGTGAATTTAACTAATATTGATGGCCTTCGACATAAACCATCCGGTTTAGCTGCGATATCGTCTCCTTGATCTCAAAAACCTTACTGGTACCGGTTACAATAATACTAGACATTTGCATGATACTACATAATCATAGTGGCATTCTTCTTTACGCAGCCACACTTTGATGCATTGCCGCGGTTCGGTAGCAGTATTTCCATTGCTTCCCGGCCCTATGCCTGAGATCAAAGTGAAGTTAACTAATATTGATGGCCATCGATATAAACCATCCGGTTTAGCTGCGATATCGTATCCTTGATCGTAAGCACCTTACAGATATCGGTTACAACAGGAATAGATATTTGCATGACACTACATAATCATAGTGGCATTCTTCTTTACGCAGGCACACTTTGATCCATTGCCACGGTTCGGTAGCTGTTTGGGAATGCCGCGACGCCGACCAATCGTCGTCGCGGCATCCTCAAGGCGGCCTGAGGGCCGAGTCACACGCGGCTTTCATGCGAGCGCGCCTTTAACGCGCGCGGCACGCGGGCGGCGTTTCCGCGGCATCGGGCGGCCATTATCGTCTCAGCAGTTATAGAGAACACACACGGATTATTGCATTTAGCTTTTCTAGTTTGTCTCGCACATTGCTATTACCAGGGTTTCACTCAGTGTA
This sequence comes from Priocnemis perturbator, assembly GCA_963942575.1. Lineage (NCBI taxonomy): Eukaryota > Metazoa > Arthropoda > Insecta > Hymenoptera > Pompilidae > Priocnemis > Priocnemis perturbator. The sequence goes on along the minus strand of OZ012655.1, from coordinate 4,154,181 downwards.
TCACGGTTTATTTCTCATTCATCTCAGGCGAAGCACATAAGAATACACACGGTACATCGACACTAGACGACTCAGGCTCTGCACGCGGCGCGAATCGTGCACGTGCACCGGCAAAGGTATAAATCATTGTACGGCGGATACAATTCATACAATTGACTATCTCGCTCATTATAATTGCTACTCTCACTACCGTAGAGCACCTGTGACCATGATTTTATAGACAATAAAGACTCTGTTAAACGGACATTATGTAGACCACGTGGAAACATAACCTCTCCACCGCCAATAGATCTTCTCATTTCCCCCCTTTCCTCTTTCCTTTCATTCCCTCTCATCTCCTCACAACGGGAATCGCGAGATTCTCGAACAGTAGCAGTATTTCCATTGCTTCCCGGCCCTATGGCTGAGATCAAAGTGAAGTTAACTAATATTGATGGCCATCGATATAAACCATCCGGTTTAGCTGCGATATCGTCTCCTTGATCTCAAAAACCTTACTGATACCGGTTACAATAATACTAGACATTTGCATGACACTACATAATCATAGTGGCATTCTTCTTTACGCAGCCTCGCTTTGATCCATAGCCACGGTTCGGTAGCAGTATTTCCATTGCTTCTCGGCCCTGTGGCTGAGATCAAAGTGAAGTTAATTAATATTGATGGCCATCGATATAAACCATCCGGTTTAGCTGCGATATCGTCTCCTTGATCGTAAAAACCTTACTGATATCGGTTACAATAGGACTAGATATTTGCATGATACTACATAATCATAGTGGCATTCTTCTTTACGCAGCTGAACTTTGATCCATTGCCACGGTTCGGTATCAGTATTTCCATTGCTTCTCGGCCCTATGGCTGAGATCAAAGTGAAGTTAACTAATATTGATGGCCATCGATATAAACCATCCGGTTTACCTGCGATATTGTCTCCTTGATCGTAAAAACATTACTAATATCGGTTACAATAAGGCTAGATATTTGCATGAGACTACATAATCATAGTGTGATTCTTCTTTACGCAGCCACACTTTGATCCATTGCCACGGTTCGGTAGCAGTATTTCCATTGCTTTCCGGCCCTATGGCTGAGATCGAAGTGAAGTTAACTAATATTGATGGCCATCGATATAAACCATCCGGTTTAGCTGCGATATCGTCTCCTTGATCTCAAAAACCTTACTGATACCGGTTACAATAATACTAGACATTTGCATGACACTACATAATCATAGTGGCATTCTTCTTTACGCAGCCACACTTTCATCCATTGCCACGTTTCGGTAGCAGTATGTCCATTGCTTCTGGTCCCTATGGCTGAGATCGAAGTGAAGTTAACTAATATTGATGGCCATCGATATAAACCATCCGGTTTAGCTGCGATATCGTCTCCTTGATCCCAAAAACCTTACTGATACCGGTTACAATAATACTAGACATTTGCATGACACTACATAATCATAGTGGCATTCTTCTTTACGCAGCCGCATTTTGATCCATTGAAACGGTTCGGTAGCAGTATTTCCATTGCTTCTCGGCCTTATGGATGAAATCAAAGTGAAGTTAACTAATATTGATGGCCATCGATATAAACCATCCGGTTTAGCTGCGATATCGTCTCCTTGATCGTAAAAACCTTACTGATATCGGTTACAACAGGACTAGTATTTGCATGACACTACATAATCATAGTGGCATTCTTCTTTACGCAGGCACACTTTGATCCATTGCCACGGTTCGGTAGCAGTATTTCCATTGCTTCCCGGCCCTATGGCTGAGATCAAAGTGAAGTTAACTAATATTGATGGCCATCGATGTAAACCATCCGGTTTAGCTGCGATATCGACTCCTTGATCTCAAAAACCTTACTGATACCGGTTACAATAATACTAGACATTTGCATGACACTACATAATCATAGTGGCATTCTTCTTTACGCAGCCACACTTTGATGCATTGAAACGTTTCGGTAGCAGTATTTCCATTGCTTCTCGGCCTTATGGATGAAATCAAAGTGAAGTTAACTAATATTGATGGCCATCGATATAAACCATCCGGTTTAGCTGCGATATCGTCTCCATGATCGTAAAAACCTTACTGATATCGGTTACAATAGGACTATATATTTGCATGGCACTACATAATCATAGTGGCATGCTTCTTTACGCAGCTGAACTTTGATCCATTGCCACGGTTCGGCAGCAGTATTTCCATTGCTTCTCGGCCCTATGGCTGAGATCAAAGTGAAGTTAACTAATATTGATGGCCATCGATATAAACCATCCGGTGTACCTGCGATATTGTCTCCTTGATCGTAAAAACATTACTAATATCGGTTACAATAAGGCTAGATATTTACATGAGACTACATAATCATAGTGTGATTCTTCTTTACGCAGCCACACTTTGACCCATTGCCACGGTTCGGTAGCAACATTTCCATTGCTTCTCGTCCCTATGGCTGAGATCGAAGTGAAGTTAACTAATATTGATGGCCTTCGACATAAACCATCCGGTTTAGCTGCGATATCGTATCCTTGATCGTAAGAACCTTACAGATATCGGTTACAACAGGAATACATATTTGCATGGCACTACATAATCATAGTGGCATGCTTCTTTACGCAGCTGAACTTTGATCCATTGCCACGGTTCGGTAGCAGTATTTCCATTGATTCTCGGCCCTATAACTAAGATCAGAGTGAAGTTAACTAATATTAATGGCCATCGATATAAACCATCCGGTTTAGCTGCGATATCGTCTCCTTGATCGTAAAAACCTTACTGATATCGTTTACAATAGGACTAGAAATTTGCATGGCACCACATAATCATAGTGGCATTCTTCTTTACGCAGCCTCGCTTTGATCCATAGCCACGGTTCGGTAGCAGTATTTCCATTGCTTCTCGGCCCTGTGGCTGAGATCAAAGCGAAGTTAATTAATATTGATGGCCATCGATATAAACCATCCGGTTTAGCTGCGATATCGTCTCCTTAATCTCAAAAACCTTACTGATACCGGTACAATAATACTACACATTTGCATGACACTACATAATCATAGTGGCATTCTTCTTTACGCAGCCACACTTTGATCCATTGCCACGGTTCGGTAGCAGTATTTCCATTGGTTCTCGGCCCTATGACTAAGATCAAAGTGAAGTTAACTAATATTAATGGCCATCGATATAAACCATCCGGTTTAGCTGCGATATCGTCTCCTTGATCTCAAATACCTTACTGGTACCGGTTACAATAATACTAGACATTTGCATGACACTACATAATCGCAGTGGCATTCTTATTTACGCAACCACACTTTGATCCATTGAAACGGTTCGGTAGCAGTATTTCCATTGCTTCCCTGCCCTATGCCTGAGATCAAAGTGAAGTTAACTAATATTGATGGCCATCGATATAAACCATCCGGTTTAGCTGCGATATCGTCTCCTTGATCGTAAAAACCTTACTGATATCGGTTACAACAGGACTAGATATTTGCATGACACTACATAATCATAGTGGCATTCTTCTTTACGCAGCCTCGCTTTGATCCATAGCCACGGTTCGGTAGCAGTATTTCCATTGCTTCTCGGCCCTGTGGCTGAGATCAAAGTGAAGTTAATTAATATTGATGGCCATCGATATAAACCATCCGGTTTAGCTGCGATATCGTCTCCTTGATCGTAAAAACCTTACTGATATCGGTTACAATAGGACTAGATATTTGCATGATACTACATAATCATAGTGGCATTCTTCTTTACGCAGCCACACTTTGATCCATTGCCACGGTTCGGTAGCAGTATTTCCATTGCTTTCCGGCCCTATGGCTGAGATCGAAGTGAAGTTAACTAATATTGAAGGCCATCGATATAAACCATCCGGTTTAGCTGCGATATCGACTCCTTGATCTCAAAAACCTTACTGATACCGGTTACAATAATACTAGACATTTGCATGACACTACATAATCATAGTGGCATTCTTCTTTACGCAGCCACACTTTCATCCATTGCCACGGTTCGGTAGCAGTATGTCCATTGCTTCTGGTCCCTATGACTGTGATCGAAGTGAAGTTAACTAATATTGATGGCCATCGATATAAACCATCCGGTTTAGCTGCGATATCGTCTCCTTGATCTCAAAAACCTTACTGATACCGGTTACAATAATACTAGACATTTGCATGACACTACATAATCATAGTGGCATTCTTCTTTACGCAGCCACACTTTCATCCATTGCCACGGTTCGGTAGCAGTATGTCCATTGCTTCTGGTCCCTATGGCTGAGATCGAAGTGAAGTTAACTAATATTGATGGCCATCGATATAAACCATCCGGTTTAGCTGCGATATCGTCTCCTTGATCCCAAAAACCTTACTGATACCGGTTACAATAATACTAGACATTTGCATGACACTACATAATCATAGTGGCATTCTTCTTTACGCAGCCGCATTTTGATCCATTGAAACGGTTCGGTAGCAGTATTTCCATTGCTTCTCGGCCTTATGGATGAAATCAAAGTGAAGTTAATTAATATTGATGGCCATCGATATAAACCATCCGGTTTAGCTGCGATATCGACTCCTTGATCTCAAAAACCTTACTGATACCGGTTACAATAATACTAGACATTTGCATGACACTACATAATCATAGTGGCATTCTTCTTTACGCAGCCACACTTTGATGCATTGAAACGTTTCGGTAGCAGTATTTCCATTGCTTCTCGGCCTTATGGATGAAATCAAAGTGAAGTTAACTAATATTGATGGCCATCGATATAAACCATCCGGTTTAGCTGCGATATCGTCTCCTTGATCGTAAAAACCTTACTGATATCGGTTACAATAGGACTATATATTTGCATGGCACTACATAATCATAGTGGCATGCTTCTTTACGCAGCTGAACTTTGATCCATTGCCACGGTTCGGCAGCAGTATTTCCATTGCTTCTCGGCCCTATGGCTGAGATCAAAGTGAAGTTAACTAATATTGATGGCCATCGATATAAACCATCCGGTGTACCTGCGATATTGTCTCCTTGATCGTAAAAACATTACTAATATCGGTTACAATAAGGCTAGATATTTACATGAGACTACATAATCATAGTGTGATTCTTCTTTACGCAGCCACACTTTGACCCATTGCCACGGTTCGGTAGCAACATTTCCATTGCTTCTCGTCCCTATGGCTGAGATCGAAGTGAAGTTAACTAATATTGATGGCCTTCGACATAAACCATCCGGTTTAGCTGCGATATCGTATCCTTGATCGTAAGAACCTTACAGATATCGGTTACAACAGGAATAGATATTTGCATGGCACTACATAATCATAGTGGCATGCTTCTTTACGCAGCTGAACTTTGATCCATTGCCACGGTTCGGTAGCAGTATTTCCATTGATTCTCGGCCCTATAACTAAGATCAGAGTGAAGTTAACTAATATTAATGGCCATCGATATAAACCATCCGGTTTAGCTGCGATATCGTCTCCTTGATCGTAAAAACCTTACTGATATCGTTTACAATAGGACTAGAAATTTGCATGGCACCACATAATCATAGTGGCATTCTTCTTTACGCAGCCTCGCTTTGATCCATAGCCACGGTTCGGTAGCAGTATTTCCATTGCTTCTCGGCCCTGTGGCTGAGATCAAAGTGAAGTTAATTAATATTGATGGCCATCGATATAAACCATCCGGTTTAGCTGCGATATCGTCTCCTTAATCTCAAAAACCTTACTGATACCGGTACAATAATACTACACATTTGCATGACACTACATAATCATAGTGGCATTCTTCTTTACGCAGCCACACTTTGATCCATTGCCACGGTTCGGTAGCAGTATTTCCATTGGTTCTCGGCCCTATGACTAAGATCAAAGTGAAGTTAACTAATATTAATGGCCATCGATATAAACCATCCGGTTTAGCTGCGATATCGTCTCCTTGATCTCAAATACCTTACTGGTACCGGTTACAATAATACTAGACATTTGCATGACACTACATAATCACAGTGGCATTCTTATTTACGCAACCACACTTTGATCCATTGAAACGGTTCGGTAGCAGTATTTCCATTGCTTCCCTGCCCTATGCCTGAGATCAAAGTGAAGCTAACTAATATTGATGGCCATCGATATAAACCATCCGGTTTAGCTGCGATATCGTCTCCTTGATCGTAAAAACCTTACTGATATCGGTTACAACAGGACTAGATATTTGCATGACACTACATAATCATAGTGGCATTCTTCTTTACGCAGCCTCGCTTTGATCCATAGCCACGGTTCGGTAGCAGTATTTCCATTGCTTCTCGGCCCTGTGGCTGAGATCAAAGTGAAGTTAATTAATATTGATGGCCATCGATATAAACCATCCGGTTTAGCTGCGATATCGTCTCCTTGATCGTAAAAACCTTACTGATATCGGTTACAATACGACTAGATATTTGCATGATACTACATAATCATAGTGGCATTCTTCTTTACGCAGCCACACTTTGATCCATTGCCACGGTTCGGTAGCAGTATTTCCATTGCTTTCCGGCCCTATGGCTGAGATCGAAGTGAAGTTAACTAATATTGAAGGCCATCGATATAAACCATCCGGTTTAGCTGCGATATCGACTCCTTGATCTCAAAAACCTTACTGATACCGGTTACAATAATACTAGACATTTGCATGACACTACATAATCATAGTGGCATTCTTCTTTACGCAGCCACACTTTCATCCATTGCCACGGTTCGGTAGCAGTATGTCCATTGCTTCTGGTCCCTATGGCTGAGATCAAAGTGAAGTTAACTAATATTGATGGCCATCGATATAAAACATCCGGTTTACCTTCGATATTGTCTCCTTGATCGTAAAAACATTACTAATATCGGTTACAATAAGGCTAGATATTTGCACGAGACTACATAATCATAGTGTGATTCTTCTTTACGCAGCCACACTTTGACCCATTGCCACGGTTCGGTAGCAGTATGTCCATTGCTTCTCGGCCCTGTGGCTGAGATCAAAGTGAAGTTAATTAATATTGATGGCCATCGATATAAACCATCCGGTTTAGCTGCGATATCGTCTCCTTGATCGTAAAAACCTTACTGATATCGGTTACAATAGGACTAGATATTTGCATGATACTACATAATCATAGTGGCATTCTTCTTTACGCAGCCACACTTTCATCCATTGCCACGGTTCGGTAGCAGTATGTCCATTGCTTCTGGTCCCTATAACTGAGATCGAAGTGAAGTTAACTAATATTGATGGCCATCGATATAAACCATCCGGTTTAGCTGCGATATCGTCTCCTTGATCGTAAAAACCTTACTGATATCGGTTACAATAGGACAATATATTTGCATGGCACTACATAATCATAGTGGCATGCTTCTTTACGCAGCTGAACTTTGATTCATTGCCACGGTTCGGTAACAGTATTTCCATTGCTTCTCGGCCCTATGGCTGAGATCAAAGTGAAGTTAACTAATATTGATGGCCATCGATATAAACCATCCGGTTTACCTGCGATATTGTCTCCTTTATCGTAAAAACATTACTAATATCGGTTACAATAAGGCTAGATTTTTGCATGAGACTACATAATCATAGTGTGATTCTTCTTTACGCAGCCACACTTTGATCCATTGCCACGGTTCGGTAGCAGTATTTCCATTGCTTTCCGGCCCTATGGCTGAGATCGAAGTGAAGTTAACTAATATTGAAGGCCATCGATATAAACCATCCGGTTTAGCTGCGATATCGACTCCTTGATCTCAAAAACCTTACTGATGCCGGTTACAATAATACTAGACATTTGCATGACAATACATAATCATAGTGGCATTCTTCTTTACGCAGCCACACTTTCATCCATTGCCACGGTTCGGTAGCAGTATGTCCATTGCTTCTGGTCCCTATGACTGAGATCGAAGTGAAGTTAACTAATATTGATGGCCATCGATATAAACCATCCGGTTTAGCTGCGATATCGTCTCCTTGATCTCAAAAACCTTACTGATACCGGTTACAATAATACTAGACATTTGCATGACACTACATAATCATAGTGGCATTCTTCTTTACGCAGCCACACTTTCATCCATTGCCACGGTTCGGTAGCAGTATGTCCATTGCTTCTGGTCCCTATGGCTGAGATCGAAGTGAAGTTAACTAATATTGATGGCCATCGATATAAACCATCCGGTTTAGCTGCGATATCGTCTCTTTGATCTCAAAAACCTTACTGGTATCGGTTAGAATAAGACCAGATATTTGCATGACACTACACAATCATAGTGGCATTTTTCTTTACGCAGCCACACTTTGATCCATTGCCACGGTTCGGTAGCAGTATGTCCATTGCTTCTGGTCCCTATGGCTGAGATCAAAGTGAAGTTAACTAATATTAATGGCCATCGATATAAACCATCCGGTTTAGCTGCGATATCGTCTCCTTGATCTCAAATACCTTACTGGTACCGGTTACAATAATACTAGACATTTGCATGACACTACATAATCACAGTGGCATTCTTATTTACGCAACCACACTTTGATCCATTGAAACGGTTCGGTAGCAGTATTTCCATTGCTTCCCTGCCCTATGCCTGAGATCAAAGTGAAGCTAACTAATATTGATGGCCATCGATATAAACCATCCGGTTTAGCTGCGATATCGTCTCCTTGATCGTAAAAACCTTACTGATATCGGTTACAACAGGACTAGATATTTGCATGACACTACATAATCATAGTGGCATTCTTCTTTACGCAGCCTCGCTTTGATCCATAGCCACGGTTCGGTAGCAGTATTTCCATTGCTTCTCGGCCCTGTGGCTGAGATCAAAGTGAAGTTAATTAATATTGATGGCCATCGATATAAACCATCCGGTTTAGCTGCGATATCGTCTCCTTGATCGTAAAAACCTTACTGATATCGGTTACAATACGACTAGATATTTGCATGATACTACATAATCATAGTGGCATTCTTCTTTACGCAGCCACACTTTGATCCATTGCCACGGTTCGGTAGCAGTATTTCCATTGCTTTCCGGCCCTATGGCTGAGATCGAAGTGAAGTTAACTAATATTGAAGGCCATCGATATAAACCATCCGGTTTAGCTGCGATATCGACTCCTTGATCTCAAAAACCTTACTGATACCGGTTACAATAATACTAGACATTTGCATGACACTACATAATCATAGTGGCATTCTTCTTTACGCAGCCACACTTTCATCCATTGCCACGGTTCGGTAGCAGTATGTCCATTGCTTCTGGTCCCTATGACTGAGATCGAAGTGAAGTTAACTAATATTGATGGCCATCGATATAAACCATCCGGTTTAGCTGCGATATCGTCTCCTTGATCTCAAAAACCTTACTGATACCGGTTACAATAATACTAGACATTTGCATGACACTACATAATCATAGTGGCATTCTTCTTTACGCAGCCACACTTTCATCCATTGCCACGGTTCGGTAGCAGTATGTCCATTGCTTCTGGTCCCTATGGCTGAGATCGAAGTGAAGTTAACTAATATTGATGGCCATCGATATAAACCATCCGGTTTAGCTGCGATATCGTCTCTTTGATCTCAAAAACCTTACTGGTATCGGTTAGAATAAGACCAGATATTTGCATGACACTACACAATCATAGTGGCATTTTTCTTTACGCAGCCACACTTTGATCCATTGCCACGGTTCGGTAGCAGTATGTCCATTGCTTCTGGTCCCTATGGCTGAGATCGAAGTGAAGTTAACCAATATTGATGTCCATCGATATAAACCATCCGGTTTAGCTGCGATATCGTCTCCTTGATCTCAAAAACCTTACTGGTACCGGTTACAATAATACTAGACATTTGCATGACACTACATAATCATAGTGGCATTCTTCTTTACGCAGCCACACTTTGATGCATTGAAACGGATCGGTAGCAGTATGTCCATTGCTTCTCGGCCGTATGACTAAGATGAAAGTGAAGTTAACTAATATTGATTGCCATCGATATAAATCATCCGGTTTAGCTGCGATATCGTCTCCTTGATCTCAAAAACCTTACTGATACCGGTTACAATAATACTAGACATTTACATGACACTACATAATCATAGTGGCATTCTTCTTTACGCAGCCACACTTTCATCCATTGCCACGGTTCGGTAGCAGTATGTCCATTGCTTCTGGTCCCTATGACTGAGATCGAAGTGAAGTTAACTAATATTGATGGCCATCGATATAAACCATCCGGTGTAGCTGCGATATCGTCTCCTTGATCTCAAAAACCTTACTGATACCGGTTACAATAGGACTAGAAATTTGCATGGCACCACATAATCATAGTGGCATTCTTCTTTACGCAGCCACACTTTGATCCATTGCCACGGTTCGGTAGCAGTATTTCCATTGCTTTCCGGCCCTATGGCTGAGATCGAAGTGAAGTTAACTAATATTGAAGGCCATCGATATAAACCATCCGGTTTAGCTGCGATATCGTCTCCTTGATCTCAAATACCTTACTGGTACCGGTTACAATAATACTAGACATTTGCATGACACTACATAATCACAGTGGCATTCTTATTTACGCAACCACACTTTGATCCATTGAAACGGTTCGGTAGCAGTATTTCCATTGCTTCCCTGCCCTATGCCTGAGATCAAAGTGAAGTTAACTAATATTGATGGCCATCGATATAAACCATCCGGTTTAGCTGCGATATCGACTCCTTGATCTCAAAAACCTTACTGATACCGGTTACAATAATACTAGACATTTGCGTGACACTAAATAATCATAGTGGCATTCTTCTTTACGCAGCCACACTTTCATCCATTGCCACGGTTCGGTAGCAGTATGTCCATTGCTTCTGGTCCCTATGACTGAGATCGAAGTGAAGTTAACTAATATTGATGGCCATCGATATAAACCATCCGGTTTAGCTGCGATATCGTCTACTTGATCCCAAAAACCTTACTGATACCGGTTACAATAATACTAGACATTTGCATGACACTACATAATCATAGTGGCATTCTTCTTTACGCAGCCGCATTTTGATCCATTGAAACGGTTCGGTAGCAGTATTTCCATTGCTTCTCGGCCTTATGGATGAAATCAAAGTGAAGTTAACTAATATTGATGGCCATCGATATAAACCATCCGGTTTAGCTGCGATATCGTCTCCTTGATCAAAAAACCTTACTGATATCGGTTACAATAGGACTATATATTTGCATGGCACTACATAATCATAGTGGCATGCTTCTTTACGCAGCTGAACTTTGATCCATTGCCACGGTTCGGTAGCAGTATTTCCATTGCTTCTCGGCCCTATGGCTGAGATCAAAGTGAAGTTAACTAATATTGATGGCCATCGATATAAACCATCCGGTTTACCTGCGATATTGTCTCCTAGATCGTAAAAACCTTACTGATATCGGTTACAATAGGACTAGATATTTGCATGATACTACATAATCATAGTGGCATTCTTCTTTACGCAGCCACACTTTCATCCATTGCCACGGTTCGGTAGCAGTATGTCCATTGCTTCTGGTCCCTATAACTGAGATCGAAGTGAAGTTAACTAATATTGATGGCCATCGATATAAACCATCCGGTTTAGCTGCGATATCGTCTCCTTGATCGTAAAAACCTTACTGATATCGGTTACAATAGGACAATATATTTGCATGGCACTACATAATCATAGTGGCATGCTTCTTTACGCAGCTGAACTTTGATTCATTGCCACGGTTCGGTAACAGTATTTCCATTGCTTCTCGGCCCTATGGCTGAGATCAAAGTGAAGTTAACTAATATTGATGGCCATCGATATAAACCATCCGGTTTACCTGCGATATTGTCTCCTTTATCGTAAAAACATTACTAATATCGGTTACAATAAGGCTAGATTTTTGCATGAGACTACATAATCATAGTGTGATTCTTCTTTACGCAGCCACACTTTGATCCATTGCCACGGTTCGGTAGCAGTATTTCCATTGCTTTCCGGCCCTATGGCTGAGATCGAAGTGAAGTTAACTAATATTGAAGGCCATCGATATAAACCATCCGGTTTAGCTGCGATATCGTCTCCTTGATCTCAAAAACCTTACTGATACCGGTTACAATAGGACTAGAAATTTGCATGGCACCACATAATCATAGTGGCATTCTTCTTTACGCAGCCACACTTTGATCCATTGCCACGGTTCGGTAGCAGTATTTCCATTGCTTTCCGGCCCTATGGCTGAGATCGAAGTGAAGTTAACTAATATTGAAGGCCATCGATATAAACCATCCGGTTTAGCTGCGATATCGTCTCCTTGATCTCAAATACCTTACTGGTACCGGTTACAATAATACTAGACATTTGCATGACACTACATAATCACAGTGGCATTCTTATTTACGCAACCACACTTTGATCCATTGAAACGGTTCGGTAGCAGTATTTCCATTGCTTCCCTGCCCTATGCCTGAGATCAAAGTGAAGTTAACTAATATTGATGGCCATCGATATAAACCATCCGGTTTAGCTGCGATATCGACTCCTTGATCTCAAAAACCTTACTGATACCGGTTACAATAATACTAGACATTTGCGTGACACTAAATAATCATAGTGGCATTCTTCTTTACGCAGCCACACTTTCATCCATTGCCACGGTTCGGTAGCAGTATGTCCATTGCTTCTGGTCCCTATGACTGAGATCGAAGTGAAGTTAACTAATATTGATGGCCATCGATATAAACCATCCGGTTTAGCTGCGATATCGTCTACTTGATCCCAAAAACCTTACTGATACCGGTTACAATAATACTAGACATTTGCATGACACTACATAATCATAGTGGCATTCTTCTTTACGCAGCCGCATTTTGATCCATTGAAACGGTTCGGTAGCAGTATTTCCATTGCTTCCCGGCCCTATGCCTGAGATCAAAGTGAAGTTAACTAATATTGATGGCCATCGATATAAACCATCCGGTTTAGCTGCGATATCGTCTCCTTGATCGTAAAAACCTTACTGATATCGGTTACAATAGGACAATATATTTGCATGGCACTACATAAACATAGTGGCATGCTTCTTTACGCAGCTGAACTTTGATCCATTGCCACGGTACGGTAGCAGTATTTGCATTGCTTCTCGGCCCTATGGCTGAGATCAAAGTGAAGTTAACTAATATTGATGGCCATCGATATAAACCATCCGGTTTACCTTCGATATTGTCTCCTTGATCGTAAAAACATTACTAATATCGGTTACAATAAGGCTAGATATTTGCATGAGACTACATAATCATAGTGTGATTCTTCTTTACGCAGCCACACTTTGACCCATTGCCACGGTTCGGTAGCAGTATGTCCATTGCTTCTCGGCCCTGTGGCTGAGATCAAAGTGAAGTTAATTAAGATTGATGGCCATCGATATAAACCATCCGGTTTAGCTGCGATATCGTCTCCTTGATCGTAAAAACCTTACTGATATCGGTTACAATAGGACTAGATATTTGCATGATACTACATAATCATAGTGGCATTCTTCTTTACGCAGCCACACTTTCATGCATTGCCACGGTTCGGTAGCAGTATGTCCATTGCTTCTGGTCCCTATGACTGAGATCGAAGTGAAGTTAACTAATATTGATGGCCATCGATATAAACCATCCGGTTTAGCTGCGATATCGTCTCCTTGATCGTAAAAACCTTACTGATATCGGTTAGAATAGGACAATATATTTGCATGGCACTACATAATCATAGTGGCATGCTTCTTTACGCAGCTGAACTTTGATCCATTGCCACGGTTCGGTAGCAGTATTTCCATTGCTTCTCGGCCCTATGGCTGAGATCAAAGTGAAGTTAACTAATATTGATGGCCATCGATATAAACCATCCGGTTTACCTGCGATATTGTCTCCTTGATCGTAAAAACATTACTAATATCGGTTACAATAAGGCTAGATATTTGCATGAGACTACATAATCATAGTGTGATTCTTCTTTACGCAGCCACACTTTGATCCATTGCCACGGTTCGGTAGCAGTATTTCCATTGCTTTCCGGCCCTATGGCTGAGATCGAAGTGAAGTTAACTAATATTGAAGGCCATCGATATAAACCATCCGGTTTAGCTGCGATATCGACTCCTTGATCTCAAAAACCTTACTGATGCCGGTTACAATAATACTAGACATTTGCATGACACTACATAATCATAGTGGCATTTTTCTTTACGCAGCCACACTTTCATCCATTGCCACGGTTCGGTAGCAGTATGTCCATTGCTTCTGGTCCCTATGACTGAGATCGAAGTGAAGTTAACTAATATTGATGGCCATCGATATAAACCATCCGGTTTAGCTGCGATATCGTCTCCTTGATCTCAAAAACCTTACTGATACCGGTTACAATAATACTAGACATTTGCATGACACTACATAATCATAGTGGCATTCTTCTTTACGCAGCCACACTTTCATCCATTGCCACGGTTCGGTAGCAGTATTTCCATTGCTTCTGGTCCCTATGGCTGAGATCGAAGTGAAGTTAACTAATATTGATGGCCATCGATATAAACCATCCGGTGTACCTGCGATATTGTCTCCTTGATCGTAAAAACATTACTAATATCGGTTACAATAAGGCTAGATATTTGCATGAGACTACATAATCATAGTGTGATTCTTCTTTACGCAGCCACACTTTGACCCATTGCCACGGTTCGGTAGCAACATTTCCATTGTTTCTCGTCCCTATGGCTGAGATCGAAGTGAAGTTAACTAATATTGATGGCCTTCGACATAAACCATCCGGTTTAGCTGCGATATCGTATCCTTGATCGTAAGAACCTTACAGATATCGGTTACAACCGGAATAGATATTTGCATGGCACTACATAATCATAGTGGCATGCTTCTTTACGCAGCTGAACTTTGATCCTTTGCCACGGTTCGGTAGCAGTATTTCCATTGATTCTCGGCCCTATAACTAAGATCAGAGTGAAGTTAACTAATATTAATGGCCATCGATATAAACCATCCGGTTTAGCTGCGATATCGTCTCCTTGATCGTAAAAACCTTACTGATATCGTTTACAATAGGACTAGAAATTTTCATGGCACCACATAATCATAGTGGCATTCTTCTTTACGCAGCCTCGCTTTGATCCATAGCCACGGTTCGGTAGCAGTATTTCCATTGCTTCTCGGCCCTGTGGCTGAGATCAAAGTGAAGTTAATTAATATTGATGGCCATCGATATAAACCATCCGGTTTAGCTGCGATATCGTCTCCTTAATCTCAAAAACCTTACTGATACCGGTACAATAATACTACACATTTGCATGACACTACATAATCATAGTGGCATTCTTCTTTACGCAGCCACACTTTGATCCATTGCCACGGTTCGGTAGCAGTATTTCCATTGGTTCTCGGCCCTATGACTAAGATCAAAGTGAAGTTAACTAATATTGATGGCCATCGATATAAACCATCCGGTTTAGCTGCGATATCGTCTCCTTGATCGTAAAAACCTTACTGATATCGGTTACAATAGGACTAGATATTTGCATGATACTACGTAATCATAGTGGCATTCTTCTTTACGCAGCCACACTTTGATCCATTGCCACGGTTCGGTAGCAGTATTTCCATTGCTTTCCGGCCCTATGGCTGAGATCGAAGTGAAGTTAACTAATATTGAAGGCCATCGATATAAACCATCCGGTTTAGCTGCGATATCGTCTCCTTGATCTCAAATACCTTACTGGTACCGGTTACAATAATACTAGACATTTGCATGACACTACATAATCACAGTGGCATTCTTATTTACGCAACCACACTTTGATCCATTGAAACGGTTCGGTAGCAGTATTTCCATTGCTTCCCGGCCCTATGCCTGAGATCAAAGTGAAGTTAACTAATATTGATGGCCATCGATATAAACCATCCGGTTTAGCTGCGATATTGTCTCCTTGATCGTAAAAACCTTACTGATATCGGTTACAACAGGACTAGATATTTGCATGACACTACATAATCATAGTGGCATTCTTCTTTACGCAGGCACACTTTGATCCATTGCCACGGTTCGGTAGCAGTATTTCCATTGCTTCCCGGCCCTATGGCTGAGATCAAAGTGAAGTTAACTAATATTGATGGCCATCGATATAAACCATCCGGTTTAGCTGCGATATCGTCTCCTTGATCTCAAAAACCTTACTGATACCGGTTATAATAATACTAGACATTTGCATGACACTACATAATCATAGTGGCATTCTTCTTTACGCAGCCACACTTTCATCCATTGCCACGGTTCGGTAGCAGTATTTCCATTGTTTCTCGGCCGTATGACTAAGATGAAAGTGAAGTTAACTAATATTGATGGCCATCGATGTAAACCATCCGGTTTAGCTGCGATATCGACTCCTTGATCTCAAAAACCTTACTGATACCGGTTACAATAATACTAGACATTTGCATGACACTACATAATCATAGTGGCATTCTTCTTTACGCAGCCACACTTTCATCCATTGCCACGGTTCGGTAGCAGTATGTCCATTGCTTCTGGTCCCTATGACTGAGATCGAAGTGAAGTTAACTAATATTGATGGCCATCGATATAAACCATCCGGTTTAGCTGCGATATCGTCTCCTTGATCTCAAAAACCTTACTGATACCGGTTACAATATTATTGGACATTTGCATGACACTACATAATCATAGTGGCATTCTTCTTTACGCAGCCACACTTTCATCCATTGCCACGGTTCGGTAGCAGTGTGTCCATTGCTTCTGGTCCCTATGGCTGAGATCGAAGTGAAGTTAACTAATATTGATGGCCATCGATATAAACCATCCGGTTTAGCTGCGATATCGTCTCCTTGATCTCAAAAACCTTACTGGTATCGGTTACAATAAGACCAGATATTTGCATGACACTACATAATCATAGTGGCATTTTTCTTTACGCAGCCACACTTTGATCCATTGCCACGGTTCGGTAGCAGTATGTCCATTGCTTCTGGTCCCTATGGCTGAGATCGAAGTGAAGTTAACCAATATTGATGTCCATCGATATAAACCATCCGGTTTAGCTGCGATATCGTCTCCTTGATCTCAAAAACCTTACTGGTACCAGTTACAATAATACTAGACATTTGCATGACACTACATAATCATAGTGGCATTCTTCTTTACGCAGCCACACTTTGATGCGTTGAAACGGATCGGTAGCAGTATGTCCATTGCTTCTCGGCCGTATGACCAAGATGAAAGTGAAGTTAACTAATATTGATGGCCATCGATATAAACCATCCGGTTTAGCTGCGATATCGTCTCCTTGATCTCAAAAACTTTACTGATACCGGTTACAATAATACTAGACATTTACATGACACTACATAATCATAGTGGCATTCTTCTTTACGCAGCCACACTTTCATCCATTGCCACGGTTCGGTAGCAGTATTTCCATTGCTTCTGGTCCCTATGGCTGAGATCGAAGTGAAGTTAACTAATATTGATGGCCATCGATATAAACCATCCAGTTTAGCTGCGATATCGTCTCCTTGATCCCAAAAACCTTACTGATACCGGTTACAATAATACTAGACATTTGCATGACACTACATAATCATAGTGGCATTCTTCTTTACGCAGCCGCATTTTGATCCATTGAAACGGTTCGGTAGCAGTATTTCCATTGCTTCTCGGCCTTATGGATGAAATCAAAGTGAAGTTAACTAATATTGATGGCCATCGATATAAACGATCCGGTTTAGCTGCGATATCGTCTCCTTGATCGTAAAAACCTTACTGATATCGGTTACAATAGGACTATATATTTGCATGGCACTACATAATCATCGTGGCATGCTTCTTTACGCAGCTGAACTTTGATCCATTGCCACGGTTCGGTAGCAGTATTTCCATTGCTTCCCGGCCCTATGGCTGAGATCAAAGTGAAGTTAACTAATATTGATGGCCATCGATATAAACCATCCGGTTTAGCTGCGATATCGTCTCCTTGATCTCAAAAACCTTACTGATACCGGTTACAATAATACTAGATATTTGCATGGCACCACATAATCATAGTGGCATTCTTCTTTACGCAGCCACACTTTCATCCATTGCCACGGTTCGGTAGCAGTATTTCCATTGCTTTCCGGCCCTGTGGCTGAGATCGAAGTGAAGTTAACTAATATTGATGGCCATCGATATAAACCATCCGGTTTAGCTGCGATATCGTCTCCTTGATCCCAAAAACCTTACTGATACCGGTTACAATAATACTAGACATTTGCATAACACTACATAATCATAGTGGCATTCTTCTTTACGCAGCCACACTTTGATCCATTGCCACGGTTCGGTAGCAGTATTTCCATTGCTTTCCGGCCCTATGGCTGAGATCGAAGTGAAGTTAACTAATATTGATGGCCATCGATATAAACCATCCGGTGTACCTGCGATATTGTCTCCTTGATCGTAAAAACATTACTAATATCGGTTACAATAAGGCTAGATATTTGCATGAGACTACATAATCATAGTGTGATTCTTCTTTACGCAGCCACACTTTGACCCATTGCCACGGTTCGGTAGCAACATTTCCATTGTTTCTCGTCCCTATGGCTGAGATCGAAGTGAAGTTAACTAATATTGATGGCCTTCGACATAAACCATCCGGTTTAGCTGCGATATCGTATCCTTGATCGTAAGAACCTTACAGATATCGGTTACAACCGGAATAGATATTTGCATGGCACTACATAATCATAGTGGCATGCTTCTTTACGCAGCTGAACTTTGATCCTTTGCCACGGTTCGGTAGCAGTATTTCCATTGATTCTCGGCCCTATAACTAAGATCAGAGTGAAGTTAACTAATATTAATGGCCATCGATATAAACCATCCGGTTTAGCTGCGATATCGTCTCCTTGATCGTAAAAACCTTACTGATATCGTTTACAATAGGACTAGAAATTTTCATGGCACCACATAATCATAGTGGCATTCTTCTTTACGCAGCCTCGCTTTGATCCATAGCCACGGTTCGGTAGCAGTATTTCCATTGCTTCTCGGCCCTGTGGCTGAGATCAAAGTGAAGTTAATTAATATTGATGGCCATCGATATAAACCATCCGGTTTAGCTGCGATATCGTCTCCTTAATCTCAAAAACCTTACTGATACCGGTACAATAATACTACACATTTGCATGACACTACATAATCATAGTGGCATTCTTCTTTACGCAGCCACACTTTGATCCATTGCCACGGTTCGGTAGCAGTATTTCCATTGGTTCTCGGCCCTATGACTAAGATCAAAGTGAAGTTAACTAATATTGATGGCCATCGATATAAACCATCCGGTTTAGCTGCGATATCGTCTCCTTGATCGTAAAAACCTTACTGATATCGGTTACAATAGGACTAGATATTTGCATGATACTACGTAATCATAGTGGCATTCTTCTTTACGCAGCCACACTTTGATCCATTGCCACGGTTCGGTAGCAGTATTTCCATTGCTTTCCGGCCCTATGGCTGAGATCGAAGTGAAGTTAACTAATATTGAAGGCCATCGATATAAACCATCCGGTTTAGCTGCGATATCGTCTCCTTGATCTCAAATACCTTACTGGTACCGGTTACAATAATACTAGACATTTGCATGACACTACATAATCACAGTGGCATTCTTATTTACGCAACCACACTTTGATCCATTGAAACGGTTCGGTAGCAGTATTTCCATTGCTTCCCGGCCCTATGCCTGAGATCAAAGTGAAGTTAACTAATATTGATGGCCATCGATATAAACCATCCGGTTTAGCTGCGATATTGTCTCCTTGATCGTAAAAACCTTACTGATATCGGTTACAACAGGACTAGATATTTGCATGACACTACATAATCATAGTGGCATTCTTCTTTACGCAGGCACACTTTGATCCATTGCCACGGTTCGGTAGCAGTATTTCCATTGCTTCCCGGCCCTATGGCTGAGATCAAAGTGAAGTTAACTAATATTGATGGCCATCGATATAAACCATCCGGTTTAGCTGCGATATCGTCTCCTTGATCTCAAAAACCTTACTGATACCGGTTATAATAATACTAGACATTTGCATGACACTACATAATCATAGTGGCATTCTTCTTTACGCAGCCACACTTTCATCCATTGCCACGGTTCGGTAGCAGTATTTCCATTGTTTCTCGGCCGTATGACTAAGATGAAAGTGAAGTTAACTAATATTGATGGCCATCGATGTAAACCATCCGGTTTAGCTGCGATATCGACTCCTTGATCTCAAAAACCTTACTGATACCGGTTACAATAATACTAGACATTTGCATGACACTACATAATCATAGTGGCATTCTTCTTTACGCAGCCACACTTTCATCCATTGCCACGGTTCGGTAGCAGTATGTCCATTGCTTCTGGTCCCTATGACTGAGATCGAAGTGAAGTTAACTAATATTGATGGCCATCGATATAAACCATCCGGTTTAGCTGCGATATCGTCTCCTTGATCTCAAAAACCTTACTGATACCGGTTACAATATTATTGGACATTTGCATGACACTACATAATCATAGTGGCATTCTTCTTTACGCAGCCACACTTTCATCCATTGCCACGGTTCGGTAGCAGTGTGTCCATTGCTTCTGGTCCCTATGGCTGAGATCGAAGTGAAGTTAACTAATATTGATGGCCATCGATATAAACCATCCGGTTTAGCTGCGATATCGTCTCCTTGATCTCAAAAACCTTACTGGTATCGGTTACAATAAGACCAGATATTTGCATGACACTACATAATCATAGTGGCATTTTTCTTTACGCAGCCACACTTTGATCCATTGCCACGGTTCGGTAGCAGTATGTCCATTGCTTCTGGTCCCTATGGCTGAGATCGAAGTGAAGTTAACCAATATTGATGTCCATCGATATAAACCATCCGGTTTAGCTGCGATATCGTCTCCTTGATCTCAAAAACCTTACTGGTACCGGTTACAATAATACTAGACATTTGCATGACACTACATAATCATAGTGGCATTCTTCTTTACGCAGCCACACTTTGATCCATTGCCACGGTTCGGTAGCAGTATTTGGATTGCTTTTGGTCCCTATGGCTGAGATCGAAGTGAAGTTAACTAATATGGATGGCCATCGATATAAACCATCCAGTTTAGCTGCGATATCGTCTCCTTGATCCCAAAAACCTTACTGATACCGGTTACAATAATACTAGACATTTGCATGACACTACATAATCATAGTGGCATTCTTCTTTACGCAGCCGCATTTTGATCCATTGCCACGATTCGGTAGCAGTATTTCCATTGCTTCTCGGCCTTATGGATGAAATCAAAGTGAAGTTAACTAATATTGATGGCCATCGATATAAACGATCCGGTTTAGCTGCGATATCGTCTCCTTGATCGTAAAAACCTTACTGATATCGGTTACAATAGGACTATATATTTGCATGGCACTACATAATCATAGTGGCATGCTTCTTTACGCAGCTGAACTTTGATCCATTGCCACGGTTCGGTAGCAGTATTTCCATTGCTTCCCGGCCCTATGGCTGAGATCAAAGTGAAGTTAACTAATATTGATGGCCATCGATATAAACCATCCGGTTTAGCTGCGATATCGTCTCCTTGATCTCAAAAACCTTACTGATACCGGTTACAATAATACTAGATATTTGCATGGCACCACATAATCATAGTGGCATTCTTCTTTACGCAGCCACACTTTCATCCATTGCCACGGTTCGGTAGCAGTATTTCCATTGCTTTCCGGCCCTGTGGCTGAGATCGAAGTGAAGTTAACTAATATTGATGGCCATCGATATAAACCATCCGGTTTAGCTGCGATATCGTCTCCTTGATCCCAAAAACCTTACTGATACCGGTTACAATAATACTAGACATTTGCATAACACTACATAATCATAGTGGCATTCTTCTTTACGCAGCCACACTTTGATCCATTGCCACGGTTCGGTAGCAGTATTTCCATTGCTTTCCGGCCCTATGGCTGAGATCGAAGTGAAGTTAACTAATATTGAAGGCCATCGATATAAACCATCCGGTTTAGGTGCGATATCGTCTCCTTGATCGTAAAAACCTTACTGATATCGTTTACAATAGGACTAGAAATTTGCATGGCACCACATAATCATAGTGGCATTCTTCTTTACGCAGCCTCACTTTGATCCATAGCCACGGTTCGGTAGCAGTATTTCCATTGCTTCTCGGCCCTATGCCTAAGATCAAAGTGAAGTTAACTAATATTGATGGCCATCGATAAAAACCATCCGGTTTAGCTGCGATATCGTCTCCTTGATCTCAAAAACCTTACTGATACCGGTTACAATAATACTAGACATTTGCATGACACTACATAATCATAGTGGCATTCTTCTTTACGCAACCACACTTTGATCCATTGCCACGGTTCGGTAGCAGTATTTGGATTGCTTTTGGTCCCTATGGCTGAGATCGAAGTGAAGTTAACTAATATGGATGGCCATCGATATAAACCATCCCGTTTACCCGCGATATTGTCTCCTTGATCGTAAAAACCTTACTAATATCGGTTACAATAAGACCAGATATTTGCATGACACTACATAATCATAGTGGCATTTTTCTTTACGCAGCCACACTTTGATCCATTGCCGCGGTTCAGTAGCAGTATTTCCATTGCTTCCCGGCCCTATACCTGAGATCAAAGTGAAGTTAACTAATATTGATGGCCATCGATATAAACCATCCGGTTTAGCTGCGATATCGTCTCCTTGATCGTAAAAACCTTACTGATATCGGTTACAACAGGACTAGATATTTGCATGACACTACATAATCATAGTGGCATTCTTCTTTACGCAGGCACACTTTGATCCATTGCCACGGTTCGGTAGCAGTATTTCCATTGCTTCCCGGCCCTATGGCTGAGATCAAAGTGAAGTTAACTAATATTGATGGCCATCGATATAAACCATCCGGTTTAGCTGCGATATCGTCTCCTTGATCTCAAAAACCTTACTGATACCGGTTACAATAATACTAGACATTTGCATGACACTACATAATCATAGTGGCATTCTTCTTTACGCAGCCACACTTTGATCCATTGCCACGGTTCGATAGCAGTATTTCCATTGCTTCCCGGCCCTATGGCTGAGATCAAAGTGAAGTTAACTAATATTGATGGCCATCGATATAAACCATCCGGTTTAGCCGCGATATCGTCTCCTTGATCTCAAAATCCTTACTGATACCGGTTACAATAATACTAGACATCTACATGACACTACATAATCATAGTGGCATTCTTCTTTACGCAGCCACACTTTGATCCATTGAAACGGTTCGGTAGCAGTATTTCCATTGCTTCTCGGCCTTATGGATGAAATCAAAGTGAAGTTAACTAATATTGAAGGCCATCGATATAAACCATCCGGTTTAGCTGCGATATCGTCTCCTTGATCGTAAAAACATTACTGATATCGTTTACAATAGGACTAGAAATTTGCATGGCACCACATAATCATAGTGGCATTCTTCTTTACGCAGCCACACTTTGATCCATAGCCACAGTTCGGTAGCAGTATTTCCATTGCTTGTCGGCCCTATGCTAAGATCAAAGTGAAGTTAACTAATATTGCTGGCCATCGATATAAACCATCCCGTTGACCTGCGATATTGTCTCCTTGATCGTAAAAATCTTACTAATATCGGTTACAATAAGACCAGATATTTGCATGACACTACATAATCATAGTGGCATTCTTCTTTGCGCAGCCACACTTTCATCCATTGCCACGGTTCGGTAGCAGTATTTCCATTGCTTCTCGGCCCTGTGGCTGAGATCAAAGCGAAGTTAATTAATATTGATGGCCATCGATATAAACCATCCGGTTTAGCTGCGATATCGTCTCCTTAATCTCAAAAACCTTACTGATACCGGTACACTAATACTACACATTTGCATGACACTACATAATCATAGTGGCATTCTTCTTTACGCAGCCACACTTTGATCCATTGCCACGGTTCGGTAGCAGTATTTCCATTGGTTCTCGGCCCTATGACTAAGATCAAAGTGAAGTTAACTAATATTAATGGCCATCGATATAAACCATCCGGTTTAGCTGCGATATCGTCTCCTTGATCTCAAATACCTTACTGGTACCGGTTACAATAATACTAGACATTTGCATGACACTACATAATCACAGTGGCATTCTTATTTACGCAACCACACTTTGATCCATTGAAACGGTTCGGTAGCAGTATTTCCATTGCTTCCCTGCCCTATGCCTGAGATCAAAGTGAAGTTAACTAATATTGATGGCCATCGATATAAACCATCCGGTTTAGCTGCGATATCGTCTCCTTGATCGTAAAAACCTTACTGATATCGGTTACAACAGGACTAGATATTTGCATGACACTACATAATCATAGTGGCATTCTTCTTTACGCAGCCTCGCTTTGATCCATAGCCACGGTTCGGTAGCAGTATTTCCATTGCTTCTCGGCCCTGTGGCTGAGATCAAAGTGAAGTTAATTAATATTGATGGCCATCGATATAAACCATCCGGTTTAGCTGCGATATCGTCTCCTTGATCGTAAAAACCTTACTGATATCGGTTACAATAGGACTAGATATTTGCATGATACTACATAATCATAGTGGCATTCTTCTTTACGCAGCCACACTTTGATCCATTGCCACGGTTCGGTAGCAGTATTTCCATTGCTTTCCGGCCCTATGGCTGAGATCGAAGTGAAGTTAACTAATATTGAAGGCCATCGATATAAACCATCCGGTTTAGCTGCGATATCGACTCCTTGATCTCAAAAACCTTACTGATACCGGTTACAATAATACTAGACATTTGCATGACACTACATAATCATAGTGGCATTCTTCTTTACGCAGCCACACTTTCATCCATTGCCACGGTTCGGTAGCAGTATGTCCATTGCTTCAGGTCCCTATGGCTGAGATCAAAGTGAAGTTAACTAATATTGATGGCCATCGATATAAAACATCCGGTTTACCTTCGATATTGTCTCCTTGATCGTAAAAACATTACTAATATCGGTTACAATAAGGCTAGATATTTGCACGAGACTACATAATCATAGTGTGATTCTTCTTTACGCAGCCACACTTTGACCCATTGCCACGGTTCGGTAGCAGTATGTCCATTGCTTCTCGGCCCTGTGGCTGAGATCAAAGTGAAGTTAATTAATATTGATGGCCATCGATATAAACCATCCGGTTTAGCTGCGATATCGTCTCCTTGATCGTAAAAACCTTACTGATATCGGTTACAATAGGACTAGATATTTGCATGATACTACATAATCATAGTGGCATTCTTCTTTACGCAGCCACACTTTCATCCATTGCCACGGTTCGGTAGCAGTATGTCCATTGCTTCTGGTCCCTATAACTGAGATCGAAGTGAAGTTAACTAATATTGATGGCCATCGATATAAACCATCCGGTTTAGCTGCGATATCGTCTCCTTGATCGTAAAAACCTTACTGATATCGGTTACAATAGGACAATATATTTGCATGGCACTACATAATCATAGTGGCATGCTTCTTTACGCAGCTGAACTTTGATTCATTGCCACGGTTCGGTAACAGTATTTCCATTGCTTCTCGGCCCTATGGCTGAGATCAAAGTGAAGTTAACTAATATTGATGGCCATCGATATAAACCATCCGGTTTACCTGCGATATTGTCTCCTTGATCGTAAAAACATTACTAATATCGGTTACAATAAGGCTAGATTTTTGCATGAGACTACATAATCATAGTGTGATTCTTCTTTACGCAGCCACACTTTGATCCATTGCCACGGTTCGGTAGCAGTATTTCCATTGCTTTCCGGCCCTATGGCTGAGATCGAAGTGAAGTTAACTAATATTGAAGGCCATCGATATAAACCATCCGGTTTAGCTGCGATATCGACTCCTTGATCTCAAAAACCTTACTGATGCCGGTTACAATAATACTAGACATTTGCATGACAATACATAATCATAGTGGCATTCTTCTTTACGCAGCCACACTTTCATCCATTGCCACGGTTCGGTAGCAGTATGTCCATTGCTTCTGGTCCCTATGACTGAGATCGAACTGAAGTTAACTAATATTGATGGCCATCGATATAAACCATCCGGTTTAGCTGCGATATCGTCTCCTTGATCTCAAAAACCTTACTGATACCGGTTACAATAATACTAGACATTTGCATGACACTACATAATCATAGTGGCATTCTTCTTTACGCAGCCACACTTTCATCCATTGCCACGGTTCGGTAGCAGTATGTCCATTGCTTCTGGTCCCTATGGCTGAGATCGAAGTGAAGTTAACTAATATTGATGGCCATCGATATAAACCATCCGGTTTAGCTGCGATATCGTCTCTTTGATCTCAAAAACCTTACTGGTATCGGTTAGAATAAGACCAGATATTTGCATGACACTACACAATCATAGTGGCATTTTTCTTTACGCAGCCACACTTTGATCCATTGCCACGGTTCGGTAGCAGTATGTCCATTGCTTCTGGTCCCTATGGCTGAGATCGAAGTGAAGTTAACCAATATTGATGTCCATCGATATAAACCATCCGGTTTAGCTGCGATATCGTCTCCTTGATCTCAAAAACCTTACTGGTACCGGTTACAATAATACTAGACATTTGCATGACACTACATAATCATAGTGGCATTCTTCTTTACGCAGCCACACTTTGATGCATTGAAACGGATCGGTAGCAGTATGTCCATTGCTTCTCGGCCGTATGACTAAGATGAAAGTGAAGTTAACTAATATTGATTGCCATCGATATAAATCATCCGGTTTAGCTGCGATATCGTCTCCTTGATCTCAAAAACCTTACTGATACCGGTTACAATAATACTAGACATTTACATGACACTACATAATCATAGTGGCATTCTTCTTTACGCAGCCACACTTTCATCCATTGCCACGGTTCGGTAGCAGTATGTCCATTGCTTCTGGTCCCTATGACTGAGATCGAAGTGAAGTTAACTAATATTGATGGCCATCGATATAAACCATCCGGTGTAGCTGCGATATCGTCTCCTTGATCTCAAAAACCTTACTGATACCGGTTACAATAGGACTAGAAATTTGCATGGCACCACATAATCATAGTGGCATTCTTCTTTACGCAGCCACACTTTGATCCATTGCCACGGTTCGGTAGCAGTATTTCCATTGCTTTCCGGCCCTATGGCTGAGATCGAAGTGAAGTTAACTAATTTTGAAGGCCATCGATATAAACCATCCGGTTTAGCTGCGATATCGTCTCCTTGATCTCAAATACCTTACTGGTACCGGTTACAATAATACTAGACATTTGCATGACACTACATAATCACAGTGGCATTCTTATTTACGCAACCACACTTTGATCCATTGAAACGGTTCGGTAGCAGTATTTCCATTGCTTCCCTGCCCTATGCCTGAGATCAAAGTGAAGTTAACTAATATTGAAGGCCATCGATATAAACCATCCGGTTTAGCTGCGATATCGTCTCCTTGATCGTAAAAACCTCACTGATATCGGTTACAACAGGACTAGATATTTGCATGACACTACATAATCATAGTGGCATTCTTCTTTACGCAGCCTCGCTTTGATCCATAGCCACGGTTCGGTAGCAGTATTTCCATTGCTTCTCGGCCCTGTGGCTGAGATCAAAGTGAAGTTAATTAATATTGATGGCCATCGATATAAACCATCCGGTTTAGCTGCGATATCGTCTCCTTGATCGTAAAAACCTTACTGATATCGGTTACAATAGGACTAGATATTTGCATGATACTACATAATCATAGTGGCATTCTTCTTTACGCAGCCACACTTTGATCCATTGCCACGGTTCGGTAGCAGTATTTCCATTGCTTTCCGGCACTATGGCTGAGATCGAAGTGAAGTTAACTAATATTGAAGGCCATCGATATAAACCATCCGGTTTAGCTGCGATATCGACTCCTTGATCTCAAAAACCTTACTGATACCGGTTACAATAATACTAGACATTTGCGTGACACTAAATAATCATAGTGGCATTCTTCTTTACGCAGCCACACTTTCATCCATTGCCACGGTTCGGTAGCAGTATGTCCATTGCTTCTGGTCCCTATGACTGAGATCGAAGTGAAGTTAACTAATATTGATGGCCATCGATATAAACCATCCGGTTTAGCTGCGATATCGTCTACTTGATCCCAAAAACCTTACTGATACCGGTTACAATAATACTAGACATTTGCATGACACTACATAATCATAGTGGCATTCTTCTTTACGCAGCCGCATTTTGATCCATTGAAACGGTTCGGTAGCAGTATTTCCATTGCTTCTCGGCCTTATGGATGAAATCAAAGTGAAGTTAACTAATATTGATGGCCATCGATATAAACCATCCGGTTTAGCTGCGATATCGTCTCCTTGATCGTAAAAACCTTACTGATATCGGTTACAATAGGACTATATATTTGCATGGCACTACATAATCATAGTGGCATGCTTCTTTACGCAGCTGAACTTTGATCCATTGCCACGGTTCGGTAGCAGTATTTCCATTGCTTCTCGGCCCTATGGCTGAGATCAAAGTGAAGTTAACTAATATTGATGGCCATCGATATAAACCATCCGGTTTACCTGCGATATTGTCTCCTAGATCGTTAAAACATTACTAATATCGGTTACAATAAGGCTAGATATTTGCAAGAGACTACATAATCATAGTGTGATTCTTCTTTACGCAGCCACACTTTGACCCATTGCCACGGTTCGGTAGCAACATTTCCATTGCTTCTCGTCCCTACGGCTGAGATCGAAGTGAATTTAACTAATATTGATGGCCTTCGACATAAACCATCCGGTTTAGCTGCGATATCGTCTCCTTGATCGTAAAAACCTTACTGATATCGGTTACAATAGGACTAGATATTTGCATGATACTACGTAATCATAGTGGCATTCTTCTTTACGCAGCCACACTTTGATCCATTGCCACGGTTCGGTAGCAACATTTCCATTGCTTCTCGTCCCTACGGCTGAGATCGAAGTGAATTTAACTAATATTGATGGCCATCGATATAAACCATCCGGTTTAGCTGCGATATCGTCTCCTTGATCTCAAAAACCTTACTGATACCGGTTACAATATTATTGGACATTTGCATGACACTACATAATCATAGTGGCATTCTTCTTTACGCAGCCACACTTTCATCCATTGCCACGGTTCGGTAGCAGTATTTCCATTGCTTTCCGGCCCTATGGCTTAGATCGAAGTGAAGTTAACTAATATTGATGGCCATCGATATAAACCATCCGGTTTAGCTGCGATATCGTCTCCTTGATCGTAAAAACCTTACTGATATCGGTTACAATAGGACTAGATATTTGCATGATACTACGTAATCATAGTGGCATTCTTCTTTACGCAGCCACACTTTGATCCATTGCCACGGTTCGGTAGCAGTATTTCCATTGCTTTCCGGCCCTATGGCTGAGATCGAAGTGAAGTTAACTAATATTGAAGGCCATCGATATAAACCATCCGGTTTAGCTGCGATATCGTCTCCTTGATCTCAAATACCTTACTGGTACCGGTTACAATAATACTAGACATTTGCATGACACTACATAATCACAGTGGCATTCTTATTTACGCAACCACACTTTGATCCATTGAAACGGTTCGGTAGCAGTATTTCCATTGCTTCCCGGCCCTATGCCTGAGATCAAAGTGAAGTTAACTAATATTGATGGCCATCGATATAAACCATCCGGTTTAGCTGCGATATTGTCTCCTTGATCGTAAAAACCTTACTGATATCGGTTACAACAGGACTAGATATTTGCATGACACTACATAATCATAGTGGCATTCTTCTTTACGCAGGCACACTTTGATCCATTGCCACGGTTCGGTAGCAGTATTTCCATTGCTTCCCGGCCCTATGGCTGAGATCAAAGTGAAGTTAACTAATATTGATGGCCATCGATATAAACCATCCGGTTTAGCTGCGATATCGTCTCCTTGATCTCAAAAACCTTACTGATACCGGTTATAATAATACTAGACATTTGCATGACACTACATAATCATAGTGGCATTCTTCTTTACGCAGCCACACTTTCATCCATTGCCACGGTTCGGTAGCAGTATTTCCATTGTTTCTCGGCCGTATGACTAAGATGAAAGTGAAGTTAACTAATATTGATGGCCATCGATGTAAACCATCCGGTTTAGCTGCGATATCGACTCCTTGATCTCAAAAACCTTACTGATACCGGTTACAATAATACTAGACATTTGCATGACACTACATAATCATAGTGGCATTCTTCTTTACGCAGCCACACTTTCATCCATTGCCACGGTTCGGTAGCAGTATGTCCATTGCTTCTGGTCCCTATGACTGAGATCGAAGTGAAGTTAACTAATATTGATGGCCATCGATATAAACCATCCGGTTTAGCTGCGATATCGTCTCCTTGATCTCGAAAACCTTACTGATACCGGTTACAATATTATTGGACATTTGCATGACACTACATAATCATAGTGGCATTCTTCTTTACGCAGCCACACTTTCATCCATTGCCACGGTTCGGTAGCAGTGTGTCCATTGCTTCTGGTCCCTATGGCTGAGATCGAAGTGAAGTTAACTAATATTGATGGCCATCGATATAAACCATCCGGTTTAGCTGCGATATCGTCTCCTTGATCTCAAAAACCTTACTGGTATCGGTTACAATAAGACCAGATATTTGCATGACACTACATAATCATAGTGGCATTTTTCTTTACGCAGCCACACTTTGATCCATTGCCACGGTTCGGTAGCAGTATGTCCATTGCTTCTGGTCCCTATGGCTGAGATCGAAGTGAAGTTAACCAATATTGATGTCCATCGATATAAACCATCCGGTTTAGCTGCGATATCGTCTCCTTGATCTCAAAAACCTTACTGGTACCGGTTACAATAATACTAGACATTTGCATGACACTACATAATCATAGTGGCATTCTTCTTTACGCAGCCACACTTTGATGCGTTGAAACGGATCGGTAGCAGTATGTCCATTGCTTCTCGGCCGTATGACCAAGATGAAAGTGAAGTTAACTAATATTGATGGCCATCGATATAAACCATCCGGTTTAGCTGCGATATCGTCTCCTTGATCTCAAAAACTTTACTGATACCGGTTACAATAATACTAGACATTTACATGACACTACATAATCATAGTGGCATTCTTCTTTACGCAGCCACACTTTCATCCATTGCCACGGTTCGGTAGCAGTATTTCCATTGCTTCTGGTCCCTATGGCTGAGATCGAAGTGAAGTTAACTAATATTGATGGCCATCGATATAAACCATCCAGTTTAGCTGCGATATCGTCTCCTTGATCCCAAAAACCTTACTGATACCGGTTACAATAATACTAGACATTTGCATGACACTACATAATCATAGTGGCATTCTTCTTTACGCAGCCGCATTTTGATCCATTGAAACGGTTCGGTAGCAGTATTTCCATTGCTTCTCGGCCTTATGGATGAAATCAAAGTGAAGTTAACTAATATTGATGGCCATCGATATAAACGATCCGGTTTAGCTGCGATATCGTCTCCTTGATCGTAAAAACCTTACTGATATCGGTTACAATAGGACTATATATTTGCATGGCACTACATAATCATAGTGGCATGCTTCTTTACGCAGCTGAACTTTGATCCATTGCCACGGTTCGGTAGCAGTATTTCCATTGCTTCCCGGCCCTATGGCTGAGATCAAAGTGAAGTTAACTAATATTGATGGCCATCGATATAAACCATCCGGTTTAGCTGCGATATCGTCTCCTTGATCTCAAAAACCTTACTGATACCGGTTACAATAATACTAGATATTTGCATGGCACCACATAATCATAGTGGCATTCTTCTTTACGCAGCCACACTTTCATCCATTGCCACGGTTCGGTAGCAGTATTTCGATTGCTTTCCGGCCCTGTGGCTGAGATCGAAGTGAAGTTAACTAATATTGATGGCCATCGATATAAACCATCCGGTTTAGCTGCGATATCGTCTCCTTGATCCCAAAAACCTTACTGATACCGGTTACAATAATACTAGACATTTGCATAACACTACATAATCATAGTGGCATTCTTCTTTACGCAGCCACACTTTGATCCATTGCCACGGTTCGGTAGCAGTATTTCCATTGCTTTCCGGCCCTATGGCTGAGATCGAAGTGAAGTTAACTAATATTGAAGGCCATCGATATAAACCATCCGGTTTAGCTGCGATATCGTCTCCTTGATCGTAAAAACCTTACTGATATCGTTTACAATAGGACTAGAAATTTGCATGGCACCACATAATCATAGTGGCATTCTTCTTTACGCAGCCTCACTTTGATCCATAGCCACGGTTCGGTAGCAGTATTTCCATTGCTTCTCGGCCCTATGCCTAAGATCAAAGTGAAGTTAACTAATATTGATGGCCATCGATATAAACCATCCGGTTTAGCTGCGATATCGTCTCCTTGATCTCAAAAACCTTACTGATACCGGTTACAATAATACTAGACATTTGCATGACACTACATAATCATAGTGGCATTCTTCTTTACGCAACCACACTTTGATCCATTGCCACGGTTCGGTAGCAGTATTTGGATTGCTTTTGGTCCCTATGGCTGAGATCGAAGTGAAGTTAACTAATATGGATGGCCATCGATATAAACCATCCCGTTTACCCGCGATATTGTCTCCTTGATCGTAAAAACCTTACTAATATCGGTTACAATAAGACCAGATATTTGCATGACACTACATAATCATAGTGGCATTTTTCTTTACGCAGCCACACTTTGATCCATTGCCGCGGTTCAGTAGCAGTATTTCCATTGCTTCCCGGCCCTATACCTGAGATCAAAGTGAAGTTAACTAATATTGATGGCCATCGATATAAACCATCCGGTTTAGCTGCGATATCGTCTCCTTGATCGTAAAAACCTTACTGATATCGGTTACAACAGGACTAGATATTTGCATGACACTACATAATCATAGTGGCATTCTTCTTTACGCAGGCACACTTTGATCCATTGCCACGGTTCGGTAGCAGTATTTCCATTGCTTCCCGGCCCTATGGCTGAGATCAAAGTGAAGTTAACTAATATTGATGGCCATCGATATAAACCATCCGGTTTAGCTGCGATATCGTCTCCTTGATCTCAAAAACCTTACTGATACCGGTTACAATAATACTAGACATTTGCATGACACTACATAATCATAGTGGCATTCTTCTTTACGCAGCCACACTTTGATCCATTGCCACGGTTCGATAGCAGTATTTCCATTGCTTCCCGGCCCTATGGCTGAGATCAAAGTGAAGTTAACTAATATTGATGGCCATCGATATAAACCATCCGGTTTAGCCGCGATATCGTCTCCTTGATCTCAAAATCCTTACTGATACCGGTTACAATAATACTAGACATCTACATGACACTACATAATCATAGTGGCATTCTTCTTTACGCAGCCACACTTTGATCCATTGAAACGGTTCGGTAGCAGTATTTCCATTGCTTCTCGGCCTTATGGATGAAATCAAAGTGAAGTTAACTAATATTGAAGGCCATCGATATAAACCATCCGGTTTAGCTGCGATATCGTCTCCTTGATCGTAAAAACATTACTGATATCGTTTACAATAGGACTAGAAATTTGCATGGCACCACATAATCATAGTGGCATTCTTCTTTACGCAGCCACACTTTGATCCATAGCCACAGTTCGGTAGCAGTATTTCCATTGCTTGTCGGCCCTATGCTAAGATCAAAGTGAAGTTAACTAATATTGCTGGCCATCGATATAAACCATCCCGTTGACCTGCGATATTGTCTCCTTGATCGTAAAAATCTTACTAATATCGGTTACAATAAGACCAGATATTTGCATGACACTACATAATCATAGTGGCATTCTTCTTTGCGCAGCCACACTTTCATCCATTGCCGCGGTTCGGTAGCAGTATTTCCATTGCTTCCCGGCCCTATGCCTGAGATCAAAGTGAAGTTAACTAATATTGATAGCTATCGATGTAAACCATCCGATTTAGCTGCGATATCGTCTCCTTGATCGTAAAAACCTTACTGATATCGGTTACAACAGGACTAGATAGTTGCATGACACTACATAATCATAGTGGCATTCTTCTTTACGCAGGCACACTTTGATCCATTGCCACGGTTCGGTAGCAGTATTTCCATTGCTTCCCGGCCCCATGGCTCAGATCAAAGTGAAGTTAACGAATATTGATGGCCATCGATATAAACCATCCGGTTTAGCTGCGATATCGTCTCCTTGATCTCAAAAACCTTACTGATACCGGTTACAATAATACTAGACATTTGCATGACACTACATAATCATAGTGGCATTCTTCTTTTCGCAGCCACACTTTCATCCATTGCCACGGTTCGGTAGCAGTATTTCCATTGCTTCTCGGCCCTATGGCTGAGATCAAAGTGAAGTTAACTAATATTGATGGCCATCGATATAAACCATCCGGTTTAGCTGCGATATCGTCTCCTTGATCCCAAAAACCCTACTGATACCGGTTACAATAATACTAGACATTTGCATGACACTACATAATCATAGTGGCATTCTTCTTTACGCAGCCGCACTTTGATCCATTGAAACGGTTCGGTAGCAGTATTTCCATTGCTTCTCGGGCTTATGGATGAAATCAAAGTGAAGTTAACTAATATTGATGGCCATCGATATAAACCATCCGGTTTAGCTGCGATATCGTCTCCTTGATCGTAAAAACCTTACTGATATCGGTTACAATAGGACTATATATTTGCATGGCACTACATAATCATAGTGGCATTCTTCTTTACGCAGCCTCGCTTTGATCCATTGCCACGGTTCGGTAGCAGTATTTCCATTGCTTCTCGGCCCTATGGCTGAGATCAAAGTGAAGTTAACTAATATTGATGGCTATCGATATAAACCATCCGGTTTACCTGCGATATTGTCTCCTTGATCGTAAAAACATTACTAATATCGGTTACAATAAGGCTAGATATTTGCATGAGGCTACATAATCATAGTGTGATTCTTCTTTACGCAGCCACACTTTGATCCATTGCCACGGTTCGGTAGCAGTATTTCCATTGCTTCTCGGCCCTATGGCTGAGATCAAAGTGAAGTTAACTAATATTGATGGCCATCGATATAAACCATCCGGTTTTGCTGCGATATCGTCTCCTTGATCCCAAAAACCTTACTGATAGCTGTTACAATAATACTAGACATTTGCATGACACTACATAATCATAGTGGCATTCTTCTTTACGCAGCCGCACTTTGATCCATTGAAACGGTTCGGTAGCAGTATTTGCATTGCTTCTCGGCCTTATGGATGAAAGCAAAGTGAAGTTAACTAATATTGATGGCCATCGATATAAACCATCCGGTTTAGCTGCGATATCGTCTCCTTGATCTCAAAAACCTTACTGGTACCGGTTACAATAATACTAGACATTTGCATGACACTACATAATCATAGTGGCATTCTTCTTTACGCAGCCACACTTTGATGCATTGAAACGGATCGGTAGCAGTATGTCCATTGCTTCTCGGCCGTATGACTAAGATGAAAGTGAAGTTAACTAATATTGATGTCCATCGATATAAACCATCCGGTTTAGCTGCGATATCGTCTCCTTGATCTCAAAAACCTTACTGGTACCGGTTACAATAATACTAGACATTTGCATGACACTACATAATCATAGTGGCATTCTTCTTTACGCAGCCACACTTTCATCCATTGCCACGATTCGGTAGCAGTATTTCCATTGCTTCTGGTCCCTATGGCTGAGATCGAAGTGAAGTTAACTAATATTGATGGCCATCGATATAAACCATCCGGTTTAGCTGCGATATCGTCTCCTTGATCCCAAAAACCTTACTGATACCGGTTACAATAATACTAGACATTTGCATGACACTACATAATCATAGTGGCATTCTTCTTTACGCAGCCGCACTTTGCTCCATTGAAACGTTTCGGTAGCAGTATTTCCATTGCTCCTCGGCCTTATGGATGAAATCAAAGTGAAGTTAACTAATATTGATGGCCATCGATATAAACCATCCGGTTTAGCTGCGATATCGTCTCCTTGATCGTAAAAACCTTACTGATATCGGTTACAATAGGACTATATATTTGCATGGCACTACATAATCATAGTGGCATGCTTCTTTACGCAGCTGAACTTTGATCCATTGCCACGGTTCGGTAGCAGTATTTCCATTGATTCTCGGCCCTATAACTAAGATCAGAGTGAAGTTAACCAATATTGATGGCCATCGATATAAACCATCCGGTTTAGCTGCGATATCGTCTCCTTGATCGTAAAAACCTTACTGATACCGGTTACAATAATACTAGACATTTGCATGATACTACATAATCATAGTGGCATTCTTCTTTACGCAGGCACACTTTGATCCATTGCCACGGTTCGGTAGCAGTATTTCCATTGCTTCCCGGCCCTATGGCTGAGATCAAAGTGAAGTTAACTAATATTGATGGCCATCGATATAAACCATCCGGTTTAGCTGCGATATCGTCTCCTTGATCTCAAAAACCTTACTGATACCGGTTACAATAATACTAGATATTTGCATGGCACCACATAATCATAGTGGCATTCTTCTTTACGCAGCCACACTTTCATCCATTGCCACGGTTCGGTAGCAGTATTTCCATTGCTTTCCGGCCCTGTGGCTGAGATCGAAGTGAAGTTAACTAATATTGATGGCCATCGATATAAACCATCCGGTTTAGCTGCGATATCGTCTCCTTGATCCCAAAAACCTTACTGATACCGGTTACAATAATACTAGACATTTGCATAACACTACATAATCATAGTGGCATTCTTCTTTACGCAGCCACACTTTGATCCATTGCCACGGTTCGGTAGCAGTATTTCCATTGCTTTCCGGCCCTATGGCTGAGATCGAAGTGAAGTTAACTAATATTGAAGGCCATCGATATAAACCATCCGGTTTAGCTGCGATATCGTCTCCTTGATCGTAAAAACCTTACTGATATCGTTTACAATAGGACTAGAAATTTGCATGGCACCACATAATCATAGTGGCATTCTTCTTTACGCAGCCTCACTTTGATCCATAGCCACGGTTCGGTAGCAGTATTTCCATTGCTTCTCGGCCCTATGCCTAAGATCAAAGTGAAGTTAACTAATATTGATGGCCATCGATATAAACCATCCGGTTTAGCTGCGATATCGTCTCCTTGATCTCAAAAACCTTACTGATACCGGTTACAATAATACTAGACATTTGCATGACACTACATAATCATAGTGGCATTCTTCTTTACGCAACCACACTTTGATCCATTGCCACGGTTCGGTAGCAGTATTTGGATTGCTTTTGGTCCCTATGGCTGAGATCGAAGTGAAGTTAACTAATATGGATGGCCATCGATATAAACCATCCCGTTTACCCGCGATATTGTCTCCTTGATCGTAAAAACCTTACTAATATCGGTTACAATAAGACCAGATATTTGCATGACACTACATAATCATAGTGGCATTTTTCTTTACGCAGCCACACTTTGATCCATTGCCGCGGTTCAGTAGCAGTATTTCCATTGCTTCCCGGCCCTATACCTGAGATCAAAGTGAAGTTAACTAATATTGATGGCCATCGATATAAACCATCCGGTTTAGCTGCGATATCGTCTCCTTGATCGTAAAAACCTTACTGATATCGGTTACAACAGGACTAGATATTTGCATGACACTACATAATCATAGTGGCATTCTTCTTTACGCAGGCACACTTTGATCCATTGCCACGGTTCGGTAGCAGTATTTCCATTGCTTCCCGGCCCTATGGCTGAGATCAAAGTGAAGTTAACTAATATTGATGGCCATCGATATAAACCATCCGGTTTAGCTGCGATATCGTCTCCTTGATCTCAAAAACCTTACTGATACCGGTTACAATAATACTAGACATTTGCATGACACTACATAATCATAGTGGCATTCTTCTTTACGCAGCCACACTTTGATCCATTGCCACGGTTCGATAGCAGTATTTCCATTGCTTCCCGGCCCTATGGCTGAGATCAAAGTGAAGTTAACTAATATTGATGGCCATCGATATAAACCATCCGGTTTAGCCGCGATATCGTCTCCTTGATCTCAAAATCCTTACTGATACCGGTTACAATAATACTAGACATCTACATGACACTACATAATCATAGTGGCATTCTTCTTTACGCAGCCACACTTTGATCCATTGAAACGGTTCGGTAGCAGTATTTCCATTGCTTCTCGGCCTTATGGATGAAATCAAAGTGAAGTTAACTAATATTGAAGGCCATCGATATAAACCATCCGGTTTAGCTGCGATATCGTCTCCTTGATCGTAAAAACATTACTGATATCGTTTACAATAGGACTAGAAATTTGCATGGCACCACATAATCATAGTGGCATTCTTCTTTACGCAGCCACACTTTGATCCATAGCCACAGTTCGGTAGCAGTATTTCCATTGCTTGTCGGCCCTATGCTAAGATCAAAGTGAAGTTAACTAATATTGCTGGCCATCGATATAAACCATCCCGTTGACCTGCGATATTGTCTCCTTGATCGTAAAAATCTTACTAATATCGGTTACAATAAGACCAGATATTTGCATGACACTACATAATCATAGTGGCATTCTTCTTTGCGCAGCCACACTTTCATCCATTGCCGCGGTTCGGTAGCA
This sequence comes from Priocnemis perturbator, assembly GCA_963942575.1. Taxonomy (NCBI): domain Eukaryota; kingdom Metazoa; phylum Arthropoda; class Insecta; order Hymenoptera; family Pompilidae; genus Priocnemis; species Priocnemis perturbator. The sequence goes on along the minus strand of OZ012655.1, from coordinate 4,115,115 downwards.
GTATTTCCATTGCTTCCCGGCCCTATGCCTGAGATCAAAGTGAAGTTAACTAATATTGATAGCTATCGATGTAAACCATCCGGTTTAGCTGCGATATCGTCTCCTTGATCGTAAAAACCTTACTGATATCGGTTACAACAGGACTAGATAGTTGCATGACACTACATAATCATAGTGGCATTCTTCTTTACGCAGGCACACTTTGATCCATTGCCACGGTTCGGTAGCAGTATTTCCATTGCTTCCCGGCCCCATGGCTCAGATCAAAGTGAAGTTAACGAATATTGATGGCCATCGATATAAACCATCCGGTTTAGCTGCGATATCGTCTCCTTGATCTCAAAAACCTTACTGATACCGGTTACAATAATACTAGACATTTGCATGACACTACATAATCATAGTGGCATTCTTCTTTTCGCAGCCACACTTTCATCCATTGCCACGGTTCGGTAGCAGTATTTCCATTGCTTCTCGGCCCTATGGCTGAGATCAAAGTGAAGTTAACTAATATTGATGGCCATCGATATAAACCATCCGGTTTAGCTGCGATATCGTCTCCTTGATCCCAAAAACACTACTGATACCGGTTACAATAATACTAGACATTTGCATGACACTACATAATCATAGTGGCATTCTTCTTTACGCAGCCGCACTTTGATCCATTGAAACGGTTCGGTAGCAGTATTTCCATTGCTTCTCGGCCTTATGGATGAAATCGAAGTGAAGTTAACTAATATTGATGGCCATCGATATAAACCATCCGGTTTAGCTGCGATATCGTCTCCTTGATCGTAAAAACCTTACTGATATCGGTTACAATAGGACTATATATTTGCATGGCACTACATAATCATAGTGGCATTCTTCTTTACGCAGCCTCGCTTTGATCCATTGCCACGGTTCGGTAGCAGTATTTCCATTGCTTCTCGGCCCTATGGCTGAGATCAAAGTGAAGTTAACTAATATTGATGGCTATCGATATAAACCATCCGGTTTACCTGCGATATTGTCTCCTTGATCGTAAAAACATTACTAATATCGGTTACAATAAGGCTAGATATTTGCATGAGGCTACATAATCATAGTGTGATTCTTCTTTACGCAGCCACACTTTGATCCATTGCCACGGTTCGGTAGCAGTATTTCCATTGCTTCTCGGCCCTATGGCTGAGATCAAAGTGAAGTTAACTAATATTGATGGCCATCGATATAAACCATCCGGTTTTGCTGCGATATCGTCTCCTTGATCCCAAAAACCTTACTGATAGCTGTTACAATAATACTAGACATTTGCATGACACTACATAATCATAGTGGCATTCTTCTTTACGCAGCCGCACTTTGATCCATTGAAACGGTTCGGTAGCAGAATTTGCATTGCTTCTCGGCCTTATGGATGAAAGCAAAGTGAAGTTAACTAATATTGATGGCCATCGATATAAACCATCCGGTTTAGCTGCGATATCGTCTCCTTGATCGTAAAAACCTTACTGATATCGGTTACAATAGGACTATATATTTGCATGGCACTACATAATCATAGTGGCATGCTTCTTTACGCAGCTGACCTTTGATCCATTGCCACGGTTCGGTAGCAGTATTTCCATTGCTTCCCGGCGCTATGGCTGAGATCACAGTGAAGTTAACTAATATTGATGGCCATCGATAAAAAACCATCCCGTTTAGCTGCGATATCGTCTCCTTGATCTCAAAAACCTTACTGATACCGGTTACAATAATACTAGACATTTGCATGACACTACATAATCATAGTGGCATTCTTCTTTACGCAGCCACACTTTCATCCATTGCCACGGTTCGGTAGCAGTATTTCCATTGCTTCTGGTCCCTATGGCTGAGATCGAAGTGAAGTTAACTAATATTGATGGCCATCGATATAAACCATCCGGTTTAGCTGCGATATCGTCTCCTTGATCGTAAAAACCTTACTGATATCGGTTACAACAGGACTAGATATTTGCATGACACTACATAATCATAGTGGCATTCTTCTTTACGCAGCCACACTTTGATCCATTACCGCGGTTCGGTAGCAGTATTTCCATTGCTTCCCAGCCCTATGCCTGAGATCAAAGTGAAGTTAACTAATATTGATAGCTATCGATGTAAACCATCCGGTTTAGCTGCGATATCGTCTCCTTGATCGTAAAAACCTTACTGATATCGGTTACAACAGGACTAGATAGTTGCATGACACTACATAATCATAGTGGCATTCTTCTTTACGCAACCACACTTTGATCCATTGCCACGGTTCGGTAGCCGTATTTGGATTGCTTTTGGTCCCTATGGCTGAGATCGAAGTGAAGTTAACTAATATGGATGGCCATCGATATAAACCATCCTGTTTACCCGCGATATTGTCTCCTTGATCGTAAAAACCTTACTAATATCGGTTACAATAAGACCAGATATTTGCATGACACTACATAATCATAGTGGCATTTTTCTTTACGCAGCCACACTTTGATCCATTGCCGCGGTTCAGTAGCAGTATTTCCATTGCTTCCCGGCCCTATACCTGAGATCAAAGTGAAGTTAACTAATATTGATGGCCATCGATATAAACCATCCGGTTTAGCTGCGATATCGTCTCCTTGATCGTAAAAACCTTACTGATATCGGTTACAACAGGACTAGATATTTGCATGACACTACATAATCATAGTGGCATTCTTCTTTACGCAGGCACACTTTGATCCATTGCCACGGTTCGGTAGCAGTATTTCCATTGCTTCCCGGCCCTATGGCTGAGATCAAAGTGAAGTTAACTAATATTGATGGCCATCGATATAAACCATCCGGTTTAGCTGCGATATCGTCTCCTTGATCTCAAAAACCTTACTGATACCGGTTACAATAATACTAGACATTTGCATGACACTACATAATCATAGTGGCATTCTTCTTTACGCAGCCACACTTTGATCCATTGCCACGATTCGATAGCAGTATTTCCATTGCTTCCCGGCCCTATGGCTGAGATCAAAGTGAAGTTAACTAATATTGATGGCCATCGATATAAACCATCCGGTTTAGCCGCGATATCGTCTCCTTGATCTCAAAAACCTTACTGATACCGGTTACAATAATACTAGACATCTACATGACACTACATAATCATAGTGGCATTCTTCTTTACGCAGCCACACTTTGATCCATTGAAACGGTTCGGTAGCAGTATTTCCATTGCTTCTCGGCCTTATGGATGAAATCAAAGTGAAGTTAACTAATATTGAAGGCCATCGATATAAACCATCCGGTTTAGCTGCGATATCGTCTCCTTGATCCCAAAAACCCTACTGATACCGGTTACAATAATACTAGACATTTGCATGACACTACATAATCATAGTGGCATTCTTCTTTACGCAGCCGCACTTTGATCCATTGAAACGGTTCGGTAGCAGTATTTCCATTGCTTCTCGGCCTTATGGATGAAATCAAAGTGAAGTTAACTAATATTGATGGCCATCGATATAAACCATCCGGTTTAGCTGCGATATCGTCTCCTTGATCGTAAAAACCTTACTGATATCGGTTACAATAGGACTATATATTTGCATGGCACTACATAATCATAGTGGCATTCTTCTTTACGCAGCCTCGCTTTGATCCATTGCCACGGTTCGGTAGCAGTATTTCCATTGCTTCTCGGCCCTATGGCTGAGATCAAAGTGAAGTTAACTAATATTGATGGCTATCGATATAAACCATCCGGTTTAGCTGCGATATCGTCTCCTTGATCGTAAAAACCTTACTGATATCGGTTACAATAGGACTATATATTTGCATGGCACTACATAATCATAGTGGCATTCTTCTTTACGCAGCCTCGCTTTGATCCATTGAAACGGTTCGGTAGCAGTATTTCCATTGCTTCTCGGCCTTATGGATGAAATCAAAGTGAAGTTAACTAATATTGATGGCCATCGATATAAACCATCCGGTTTAGCTGCGATATCGTCTCCTTGATCGTAAAAACCTTACTGATATCGGTTACAATAGGACTATATATTTGCATGGCACTACATAATCATAGTGGCATTCTTCTTTACGCAGCCTCGCTTTGATCCATTGCCACGGTTCGGTAGCAGTATTTCCATTGCTTCTCGGCCCTATGGCTGAGATCAAAGTGAAGTTAACTAATATTGATGGCTATCGATATAAACCATCCGGTTTACCTGCGATATTGTCTCCTTGATCGTAAAAACATTACTAATATCGGTTACAATAAGGCTAGATATTTGCATGAGGCTACATAATCATAGTGTGATTCTTCTTTACGCAGCCACACTTTGATCCATTGCCACGGTTCGGTAGCAGTATTTCCATTGCTTCTCGGCCCTATGGCTGAGATCAAAGTGAAGTTAACTAATATTGATGGCCATCGATATAAACCATCCGGTTTTGCTGCGATATCGTCTCCTTGATCCCAAAAACCTTACTGATAGCTGTTACAATAATACTAGACATTTGCATGACACTACATAATCATAGTGGCATTCTTCTTTACGCAGCCGCACTTTGATCCATTGAAACGGTTCGGTAGCAGTATTTGCATTGCTTCTCGGCCTTATGGATGAAAGCAAAGTGAAGTTAACTAATATTGATGGCCATCGATATAAACCATCCGGTTTAGCTGCGATATCGTCTCCTTGATCTCAAAAACCTTACTGGTACCGGTTACAATAATACTAGACATTTGCATGACACTACATAATCATAGTGGCATTCTTCTTTACGCAGCCACACTTTGATGCATTGAAACGGATCGGTAGCAGTATGTCCATTGCTTCTCGGCCGTATGACTAAGATGAAAGTGAAGTTAACTAATATTGATGTCCATCGATATAAACCATCCGGTTTAGCTGCGATATCGTCTCCTTGATCTCAAAAACCTTACTGGTACCGGTTACAATAATACTAGACATTTGCATGACACTACATAATCATAGTGGCATTCTTCTTTACGCAGCCACACTTTGATGCATTGAAACGGATCGGTAGCAGTATGTCCATTGCTTCTCGGCCGTATGACTAAGATGAAAGTGAAGTTAACTAATATTGATGGCCATCGATATAAACCATCCGGTTTAGCTGCGATATCGTCTCCTTGATCTCAAAAACCTTACTGATACCGGTTACAATAATACTAGACATTTGTATGACACTACATAATCATAGTGGCATTCTTCTTTACGCAGCCACACTTTCATCCATTGCCACGATTCGGTAGCAGTATTTCCATTGCTTCTGGTCCCTATGGCTGAGATCGAAGTGAAGTTAACTAATATTGATGGCCATCGATATAAACCATCCGGTTTAGCTGCGATATCGTCTCCTTGATCCCAAAAACCTTACTGATACCGGTTACAATAATACTAGACATTTGCATGACACTACATAATCATAGTGGCATTCTTCTTTACGCAGCCGCACTTTGCTCCATTGAAACGTTTCGGTAGCAGTATTTCCATTGCTCCTCGGCCTTATGGATGAAATCAAAGTGAAGTTAACTAATATTGATGGCCATCGATATAAACCATCCGGTTTAGCTGCGATATCGTCTCCTTGATCGTAAAAACCTTACTGATATCGGTTACAATAGGACTATATATTTGCATGGCACTACATAATCATAGTGGCATGCTTCTTTACGCAGCTGAACTTTGATCCATTGCCACGGTTCGGTAGCAGTATTTCCATTGATTCTCGGCCCTATAACTAAGATCAGAGTGAAGTTAACCAATATTGATGGCCATCGATATAAACCATCCGGTTTAGCTGCGATATCGTCTCCTTGATCGTAAAAACCTTACTGATACCGGTTACAATAATACTAGACATTTGCATGATACTACATAATCATAGTGGCATTCTTCTTTACGCAGGCACACTTTGATCCATTGCCACGGTTCGGTAGCAGTATTTCCATTGCTTCCCGGCCCTATGGCTGAGATCAAAGTGAAGTTAACTAATATTGATGGCCATCGATATAAACCATCCGGTTTAGCTGCGATATCGTCTCCTTGATCTCAAAAACCTTACTGATACCGGTTACAATAATACTAGACATTTGCATGACACTACATAATCATAGTGGCATTCTTCTTTACGCAGCCACACTTTGATGCATTGAAACGGATCGGTAGCAGTATGTCCATTGCTTCTCGGCCGTATGACTAAGATGAAAGTGAAGTTAACTAATATTGATGGCCATCGATATAAACCATCCGGTTTAGCTGCGATATCGTCTCCTTGATCTCAAAAACCTTACTGATACCGGTTACAATAATACTAGACATTTGTATGACACTACATAATCATAGTGGCATTCTTCTTTACGCAGCCACACTTTCATCCATTGCCACGATTCGGTAGCAGTATTTCCATTGCTTCTGGTCCCTATGGCTGAGATCGAAGTGAAGTTAACTAATATTGATGGCCATCGATATAAACCATCCGGTTTAGCTGCGATATCGTCTCCTTGATCCCAAAAACCTTACTGATACCGGTTACAATAATACTAGACATTTGCATGACACTACATAATCATAGTGGCATTCTTCTTTACGCAGCCGCACTTTGCTCCATTGAAACGTTTCGGTAGCAGTATTTCCATTGCTCCTCGGCCTTATGGATGAAATCAAAGTGAAGTTAACTAATATTGATGGCCATCGATATAAACCATCCGGTTTAGCTGCGATATCGTCTCCTTGATCGTAAAAACCTTACTGATATCGGTTACAATAGGACTATATATTTGCATGGCACTACATAATCATAGTGGCATGCTTCTTTACGCAGCTGAACTTTGATCCATTGCCACGGTTCGGTAGCAGTATTTCCATTGATTCTCGGCCCTATAACTAAGATCAGAGTGAAGTTAACCAATATTGATGGCCATCGATATAAACCATCCGGTTTAGCTGCGATATCGTCTCCTTGATCGTAAAAACCTTACTGATACCGGTTACAATAATACTAGACATTTGCATGATACTACATAATCATAGTGGCATTCTTCTTTACGCAGGCACACTTTGATCCATTGCCACGGTTCGGTAGCAGTATTTCCATTGCTTCCCGGCCCTATGGCTGAGATCAAAGTGAAGTTAACTAATATTGATGGCCATCGATATAAACCATCCGGTTTAGCTGCGATATCGTCTCCTTGATCTCAAAAACCTTACTGATACCGGTTACAATAATACTAGATATTTGCATGGCACCACATAATCATAGTGGCATTCTTCTTTACGCAGCCACACTTTCATCCATTGCCACGGTTCGGTAGCAGTATTTCCATTGCTTTCCGGCCCTGTGGCTGAGATCGAAGTGAAGTTAACTAATATTGATGGCCATCGATATAAACCATCCGGTTTAGCTGCGATATCGTCTCCTTGATCCCAAAAACCTTACTGATACCGGTTACAATAATACTAGACATTTGCATAACACTACATAATCATAGTGGCATTCTTCTTTACGCAGCCACACTTTGATCCATTGCCACGGTTCGGTAGCAGTATTTCCATTGCTTTCCGGCCCTATGGCTGAGATCGAAGTGAAGTTAACTAATATTGAAGGCCATCGATATAAACCATCCGGTTTAGCTGCGATATCGTCTCCTTGATCGTAAAAACCTTACTGATATCGTTTACAATAGGACTAGAAATTTGCATGGCACCACATAATCATAGTGGCATTCTTCTTTACGCAGCCTCACTTTGATCCATAGCCACGGTTCGGTAGCAGTATTTCCATTGCTTCTCGGCCCTATGCCTAAGATCAAAGTGAAGTTAACTAATATTGATGGCCATCGATATAAACCATCCGGTTTAGCTGCGATATCGTCTCCTTGATCTCAAAAACCTTACTGATACCGGTTACAATAATACTAGACATTTGCATGACACTACATAATCATAGTGGCATTCTTCTTTACGCAACCACACTTTGATCCATTGCCACGGTTCGGTAGCAGTATTTGGATTGCTTTTGGTCCCTATACCTGAGATCAAAGTGAAGTTAACTAATATTGATGGCCATCGATATAAACCATCCGGTTTAGCTGCGATATCGTCTCCTTGATCGTAAAAACCTTACTGATATCGGTTACAACAGGACTAGATATTTGCATGACACTACATAATCATAGTGGCATTCTTCTTTACGCAGGCACACTTTGATCCATTGCCACGGTTCGGTAGCAGTATTTCCATTGCTTCCCGGCCCTATGGCTGAGATCAAAGTGAAGTTAACTAATATTGATGGCCATCGATATAAACCATCCGGTTTAGCTGCGATATCGTCTCCTTGATCTCAAAAACCTTACTGATACCGGTTACAATAATACTAGACATTTGCATGACACTACATAATCATAGTGGCATTCTTCTTTACGCAGCCACACTTTGATCCATTGCCACGGTTCGATAGCAGTATTTCCATTGCTTCCCGGCCCTATGGCTGAGATCAAAGTGAAGTTAACTAATATTGATGGCCATCGATATAAACCATCCGGTTTAGCCGCGATATCGTCTCCTTGATCTCAAAATCCTTACTGATACCGGTTACAATAATACTAGACATCTACATGACACTACATAATCATAGTGGCATTCTTCTTTACGCAGCCACACTTTGATCCATTGAAACGGTTCGGTAGCAGTATTTCCATTGCTTCTCGGCCTTATGGATGAAATCAAAGTGAAGTTAACTAATATTGAAGGCCATCGATATAAACCATCCGGTTTAGCTGCGATATCGTCTCCTTGATCGTAAAAACATTACTGATATCGTTTACAATAGGACTAGAAATTTGCATGGCACCACATAATCATAGTGGCATTCTTCTTTACGCAGCCACACTTTGATCCATAGCCACAGTTCGGTAGCAGTATTTCCATTGCTTGTCGGCCCTATGCTAAGATCAAAGTGAAGTTAACTAATATTGCTGGCCATCGATATAAACCATCCCGTTGACCTGCGATATTGTCTCCTTGATCGTAAAAATCTTACTAATATCGGTTACAATAAGACCAGATATTTGCATGACACTACATAATCATAGTGGCATTCTTCTTTGCGCAGCCACACTTTCATCCATTGCCGCGGTTCGGTAGCAGTATTTCCATTGCTTCCCGGCCCTATGCCTGAGATCAAAGTGAAGTTAACTAATATTGATAGCTATCGATGTAAACCATCCGGTTTAGCTGCGATATCGTCTCCTTGATCGTAAAAACCTTACTGATATCGGTTACAACAGGACTAGATAGTTGCATGACACTACATAATCATAGTGGCATTCTTCTTTACGCAGGCACACTTTGATCCATTGCCACGGTTCGGTAGCAGTATTTCCATTGCTTCCCGGCCCCATGGCTCAGATCAAAGTGAAGTTAACGAATATTGATGGCCATCGATATAAACCATACGGTTTAGCTGCGATATCGTCTCCTTGATCTCAAAAACCTTACTGATACCGGTTACAATAATACTAGACATTTGCATGACACTACATAATCATAGTGGCATTCTTCTTTTCGCAGCCACACTTTCATCCATTGCCACGGTTCGGTAGCAGTATTTCCATTGCTTCTCGGCCCTATGGCTGAGATCAAAGTGAAGTTAACTAATATTGATGGCCATCGATATAAACCATCCGGTTTAGCTGCGATATCGTCTCCTTGATCCCAAAAACCCTACTGATACCGGTTACAATAATACTAGACATTTGCATGACACTACATAATCATAGTGGCATTCTTCTTTACGCAGCCGCACTTTGATCCATTGAAACGGTTCGGTAGCAGTATTTCCATTGCTTCTCGGCCTTATGGATGAAATCGAAGTGAAGTTAACTAATATTGATGGCCATCGATATAAACCATCCGGTTTAGCTGCGATATCGTCTCCTTGATCGTAAAAACCTTACTGATATCGGTTACAATAGGACTATATATTTGCATGGCACTACATAATCATAGTGGCATTCTTCTTTACGCAGCCTCGCTTTGATCCATTGCCACGGTTCGGTAGCAGTATTTCCATTGCTTCTCGGCCCTATGGCTGAGATCAAAGTGAAGTTAACTAATATTGATGGCTATCGATATAAACCATCCGGTTTACCTGCGATATTGTCTCCTTGATCGTAAAAACATTACTAATATCGGTTACAATAAGGCTAGATATTTGCATGAGGCTACATAATCATAGTGTGATTCTTCTTTACGCAGCCACACTTTGATCCATTGCCACGGTTCGGTAGCAGTATTTCCATTGCTTCTCGGCCCTATGGCTGAGATCAAAGTGAAGTTAACTAATATTGATGGCCATCGATATAAACCATCCGGTTTTGCTGCGATATCGTCTCCTTGATCCCAAAAACCTTACTGATAGCTGTTACAATAATACTAGACATTTGCATGACACTACATAATCATAGTGGCATTCTTCTTTACGCAGCCGCACTTTGATCCATTGAAACGGTTCGGTAGCAGTATTTGCATTGCTTCTCGGCCTTATGGATGAAAGCAAAGTGAAGTTAACTAATATTGATGGCCATCGATATAAACCATCCGGTTTAGCTGCGATATCGTCTCCTTGATCTCAAAAACCTTACTGGTACCGGTTACAATAATACTAGACATTTGCATGACACTACATAATCATAGTGGCATTCTTCTTTACGCAGCCACACTTTGATGCATTGAAACGGATCGGTAGCAGTATGTCCATTGCTTCTCGGCCGTATGACTAAGATGAAAGTGAAGTTAACTAATATTGATGTCCATCGATATAAACCATCCGGTTTAGCTGCGATATCGTCTCCTTGATCTCAAAAACCTTACTGGTACCGGTTACAATAATACTAGACATTTGCATGACACTACATAATCATAGTGGCATTCTTCTTTACGCAGCCACACTTTGATGCATTGAAACGGATCGGTAGCAGTATGTCCATTGCTTCTCGGCCGTATGACTAAGATGAAAGTGAAGTTAACTAATATTGATGGCCATCGATATAAACCATCCGGTTTAGCTGCGATATCGTCTCCTTGATCTCAAAAACCTTACTGATACCGGTTACAATAATACTAGACATTTGTATGACACTACATAATCATAGTGGCATTCTTCTTTACGCAGCCACACTTTCATCCATTGCCACGATTCGGTAGCAGTATTTCCATTGCTTCTGGTCCCTATGGCTGAGATCGAAGTGAAGTTAACTAATATTGATGGCCATCGATATAAACCATCCGGTTTAGCTGCGATATCGTCTCCTTGATCCCAAAAACCTTACTGATACCGGTTACAATAATACTAGACATTTGCATGACACTACATAATCATAGTGGCATTCTTCTTTACGCAGCCGCACTTTGCTCCATTGAAACGTTTCGGTAGCAGTATTTCCATTGCTCCTCGGCCTTATGGATGAAATCAAAGTGAAGTTAACTAATATTGATGGCCATCGATATAAACCATCCGGTTTAGCTGCGATATCGTCTCCTTGATCGTAAAAACCTTACTGATATCGGTTACAATAGGACTATATATTTGCATGGCACTACATAATCATAGTGGCATGCTTCTTTACGCAGCTGAACTTTGATCCATTGCCACGGTTCGGTAGCAGTATTTCCATTGATTCTCGGCCCTATAACTAAGATCAGAGTGAAGTTAACCAATATTGATGGCCATCGATATAAACCATCCGGTTTAGCTGCGATATCGTCTCCTTGATCGTAAAAACCTTACTGATACCGGTTACAATAATACTAGACATTTGCATGATACTACATAATCATAGTGGCATTCTTCTTTACGCAGGCACACTTTGATCCATTGCCACGGTTCGGTAGCAGTATTTCCATTGCTTCCCGGCCCTATGGCTGAGATCAAAGTGAAGTTAACTAATATTGATGGCCATCGATATAAACCATCCGGTTTAGCTGCGATATCGTCTCCTTGATCTCAAAAACCTTACTGATACCGGTTACAATAATACTAGATATTTGCATGGCACCACATAATCATAGTGGCATTCTTCTTTACGCAGCCACACTTTCATCCATTGCCACGGTTCGGTAGCAGTATTTCCATTGCTTTCCGGCCCTGTGGCTGAGATCAAAGTGAAGTTAACTAATATTGATGGCCATCGATATAAACCATCCGGTTTAGCTGCGATATCGTCTCCTTGATCCCAAAAACCTTACTGATACCGGTTACAATAATACTAGACATTTGCATAACACTACATAATCATAGTGGCATTCTTCTTTACGCAGCCACACTTTGATCCATTGCCACGGTTCGGTAGCAGTATTTCCATTGCTTTCCGGCCCTATGGCTGAGATCGAAGTGAAGTTAACTAATATTGAAGGCCATCGATATAAACCATCCGGTTTAGCTGCGATATCGTTTCCTTGATCGTAAAAACCTTACTGATATCGTTTACAATAGGACTAGAAATTTGCATGGCACCACATAATCATAGTGGCATTCTTCTTTACGCAGCCTCACTTTGATCCATAGCCACGGTTCGGTAGCAGTATTTCCATTGCTTCTCGGCCCTATGCCTAAGATCAAAGTGAAGTTAACTAATATTGATGGCCATCGATATAAACCATCCGGTTTAGCTGCGATATCGTCTCCTTGATCTCAAAAACCTTACTGATACCGGTTACAATAATACTAGACATTTGCATGACACTACATAATCATAGTGGCATTCTTCTTTACGCAACCACACTTTGATCCATTGCCACGGTTCGGTAGCAGTATTTGGATTGCTTTTGGTCCCTATGGCTGAGATCGAAGTGAAGTTAACTAATATGGATGGCCATCGATATAAACCATCCCGTTTACCCGCGATATTGTCTCCTTGATCGTAAAAACCTTACTAATATCGGTTACAATAAGACCAGATATTTGCATGACACTACATAATCATAGTGGCATTTTTCTTTACGCAGCCACACTTTGATCCATTGCCGCGGTTCAGTAGCAGTATTTCCATTGCTTCCCGGCCCTATACCTGAGATCAAAGTGAAGTTAACTAATATTGATGGCCATCGATATAAACCATCCGGTTTAGCTGCGATATCGTCTCCTTGATCGTAAAAACCTTACTGATATCGGTTACAACAGGACTAGATATTTGCATGACACTACATAATCATAGTGGCATTCTTCTTTACGCAGGCACACTTTGATCCATTGCCACGGTTCGGTAGCAGTATTTCCATTGCTTCCCGGCCCTATGGCTGAGATCAAAGTGAAGTTAACTAATATTGATGGCCATCGATATAAACCATCCGGTTTAGCTGCGATATCGTCTCCTTGATCTCAAAAACCTTACTGATACCGGTTACAATAATACTAGACATTTGCATGACACCACATAATCATAGTGGCATTCTTCTTTACGCAGCCACACTTTCATCCATTGCCACGGTTCGGTAGCAGTATTTCCATTGCTTCCCGGCCCTGTGGCTGAGATCGAAGTGAAGTTAACTAATATTGATGGCCATCGATATAAACCATCCGGTTTAGCTGCGATATCGTCTCCTTGATCCCAAAAACCTTACTGATACCGGTTACAATAATACTAGACATTTGCATGACACTACATAATCATAGTGGCATTCTTCTTTACGCAACCACACTTTGATCCATTGCCACGGTTCGGTAGCAGTATTTGGATTGCTTTTGGTCCCTATGGCTGAGATCGAAGTGAAGTTAACTAATATGGATGGCCATCGATATAAACCATCCCGTTTACCCGCGATATTGTCTCCTTGATCGTAAAAACCTTACTAATATCGGTTACAATAAGACCAGATATTTGCATGACACTACATAATCATAGTGGCATTTTTCTTTACGCAGCCACACTTTGATCCATTGCCGCGGTTCAGTAGCAGTATTTCCATTGCTTCCCGGCCCTATACCTGAGATCAAAGTGAAGTTAACTAATATTGATGGCCATCGATATAAACCATCCGGTTTAGCTGCGATATCGTCTCCTTGATCGTAAAAACCTTACTGATATCGGTTACAACAGGACTAGATATTTGCATGACACTACATAATCATAGTGGCATTCTTCTTTACGCAGGCACACTTTGATCCATTGCCACGGTTCGGTAGCAGTATTTCCATTGCTTCCCGGCCCTATGGCTGAGATCAAAGTGAAGTTAACTAATATTGATGGCCATCGATATAAACCATCCGGTTTAGCTGCGATATCGTCTCCTTGATCTCAAAAACCTTACTGATACCGGTTACAATAATACTAGACATTTGCATGACACTACATAATCATAGTGGCATTCTTCTTTACGCAGCCACACTTTGATCCATTGCCACGGTTCGATAGCAGTATTTCCATTGCTTCCCGGCCCTATGGCTGAGATCAAAGTGAAGTTAACTAATATTGATGGCCATCGATATAAACCATCCGGTTTAGCCGCGATATCGTCTCCTTGATCTCAAAATCCTTACTGATACCGGTTACAATAATACTAGACATCTACATGACACTACATAATCATAGTGGCATTCTTCTTTACGCAGCCACACTTTGATCCATTGAAACGGTTCGGTAGCAGTATTTCCATTGCTTCTCGGCCTTATGGATGAAATCAAAGTGAAGTTAACTAATATTGAAGGCCATCGATATAAACCATCCGGTTTAGCTGCGATATCGTCTCCTTGATCGTAAAAACATTACTGATATCGTTTACAATAGGACTAGAAATTTGCATGGCACCACATAATCATAGTGGCATTCTTCTTTACGCAGCCACACTTTGATCCATAGCCACAGTTCGGTAGCAGTATTTCCATTGCTTGTCGGCCCTATGCTAAGATCAAAGTGAAGTTAACTAATATTGCTGGCCATCGATATAAACCATCCCGTTGACCTGCGATATTGTCTCCTTGATCGTAAAAATCTTACTAATATCGGTTACAATAAGACCAGATATTTGCATGACACTACATAATCATAGTGGCATTCTTCTTTGCGCAGCCACACTTTCATCCATTGCCGCGGTTCGGTAGCAGTATTTCCATTGCTTCCCGGCCCTATGCCTGAGATCAAAGTGAAGTTAACTAATATTGATAGCTATCGATGTAAACCATCCGGTTTAGCTGCGATATCGTCTCCTTGATCGTAAAAACCTTACTGATATCGGTTACAACAGGACTAGATAGTTGCATGACACTACATAATCATAGTGGCATTCTTCTTTACGCAGGCACACTTTGATCCATTGCCACGGTTCGGTAGCAGTATTTCCATTGCTTCCCGGCCCCATGGCTCAGATCAAAGTGAAGTTAACGAATATTGATGGCCATCGATATAAACCATCCGGTTTAGCTGCGATATCGTCTCCTTGATCTCAAAAACCTTACTGATACCGGTTACAATAATACTAGACATTTGCATGACACTACATAATCATAGTGGCATTCTTCTTTTCGCAGCCACACTTTCATCCATTGCCACGGTTCGGTAGCAGTATTTCCATTGCTTCTCGGCCCTATGGCTGAGATCAAAGTGAAGTTAACTAATATTGATGGCCATCGATATAAACCATCCGGTTTAGCTGCGATATCGTCTCCTTGATCCCAAAAACCCTACTGATACCGGTTACAATAATACTAGACATTTGCATGACACTACATAATCATAGTGGCATTCTTCTTTACGCAGCCGCTCTTTGATCCATTGAAACGGTTCGGTAGCAGTATTTCCATTGCTTCTCGGCCTTATGGATGAAATCGAAGTGAAGTTAACTAATATTGATGGCCATCGATATAAACCATCCGGTTTAGCTGCGATATCGTCTCCTTGATCGTAAAAACCTTACTGATATCGGTTACAATAGGACTATATATTTGCATGGCACTACATAATCATAGTGGCATTCTTCTTTACGCAGCCTCGCTTTGATCCATTGCCACGGTTCGGTAGCAGTATTTCCATTGCTTCTCGGCCCTATGGCTGAGATCAAAGTGAAGTTAACTAATATTGATGGCTATCGATATAAACCATCCGGTTTACCTGCGATATTGTCTCCTTGATCGTAAAAACATTACTAATATCGGTTACAATAAGGCTAGATATTTGCATGAGGCTACATAATCATAGTGTGATTCTTCTTTACGCAGCCACACTTTGATCCATTGCCACGGTTCGGTAGCAGTATTTCCATTGCTTCTCGGCCCTATGGCTGAGATCAAAGTGAAGTTAACTAATATTGATGGCCATCGATATAAACCATCCGGTTTTGCTGCGATATCGTCTCCTTGATCCCAAAAACCTTACTGATAGCTGTTACAATAATACTAGACATTTGCATGACACTACATAATCATAGTGGCATTCTTCTTTACGCAGCCGCACTTTGATCCATTGAAACGGTTCGGTAGCAGAATTTGCATTGCTTCTCGGCCTTATGGATGAAAGCAAAGTGAAGTTAACTAATATTGATGGCCATCGATATAAACCATCCGGTTTAGCTGCGATATCGTCTCCTTGATCGTAAAAACCTTACTGATATCGGTTACAATAGGACTATATATTTGCATGGCACTACATAATCATAGTGGCATGCTTCTTTACGCAGCTGACCTTTGATCCATTGCCACGGTTCGGTAGCAGTATTTCCATTGCTTCCCGGCGCTATGGCTGAGATCACAGTGAAGTTAACTAATATTGATGGCCATCGATAAAAAACCATCCCGTTTAGCTGCGATATCGTCTCCTTGATCTCAAAAACCTTACTGATACCGGTTACAATAATACTAGACATTTGCATGACACTACATAATCATAGTGGCATTCTTCTTTACGCAGCCACACTTTCATCCATTGCCACGGTTCGGTAGCAGTATTTCCATTGCTTCTGGTCCCTATGGCTGAGATCGAAGTGAAGTTAACTAATATTGATGGCCATCGATATAAACCATCCGGTTTAGCTGCGATATCGTCTCCTTGATCGTAAAAACCTTACTGATATCGGTTACAACAGGACTAGATATTTGCATGACACTACATAATCATAGTGGCATTCTTCTTTACGCAGCCACACTTTGATCCATTGCCGCGGTTCGGTAGCAGTATTTCCATTGCTTCCCGGCCCTATGCCTGAGATCAAAGTGAAGTTAACTAATATTGATAGCTATCGATGTAAACCATCCGGTTTAGCTGCGATATCGTCTCCTTGATCGTAAAAACCTTACTGATATCGGTTACAACAGGACTAGATAGTTGCATGACACTACATAATCATAGTGGCATTCTTCTTTACGCAGGGACACTTTGATCCATTGCCACGGTTCGGTAGCAGTATTTCCATTGCTTCCCGGCCCTATGGCTCAGATCAAAGTGAAGTTAACTAATATTGATGGCCATCGATATAAACCATCCGGTTTAGCTGCGATATCGTCTCCTTGATCTCAAAAACCTTACTGATACCGGTTACAATAATACTAGACATTTGCATGACACTACATAATCATAGTGGCATTCTTCTTTACGCAGCTGAACTTTGATCCATTGCCACGGTTCGGTAGCAGTATTTCCATTGATTCTCGGCCCTATAACTAAGATCAGAGTGAAGTTAACTAATATTGATGGCCATCGATATAAACCATCCGGTTTAGCTGCGATATCGTCTCCTTGATCGTAAAAACCTTACTGATACCGGTTACAATAATACTAGACATTTGCATGATACTACATAATCATAGTGGCATTCTTCTTTACGCAGGCACACTTTGATCCATTGCCACGGTTCGGTAGCAGTATTTCCATTGCTTCCCGGCCCTATGGCTGAGATCAAAGTGAAGTTAACTAATATTGATGGCCATCGATATAAACCATCCGGTTTAGCTGCGATATCGTCTCCTTGATCTCAAAAACCTTACTGATACCGGTTACAATAATACTAGATATTTGCATGGCACCACATAATCATAGTGGCATTCTTCTTTACGCAGCCACACTTTCATCCATTGCCACGGTTCGGTAGCAGTATTTCCATTGCTTTCCGGCCCTGTGGCTGAGATCGAAGTGAAGTTAACTAATATTGATGGCCATCGATATAAACCATCCGGTTTAGCTGCGATATCGTCTCCTTGATCCCAAAAACCTTACTGATACCGGTTACAATAATACTAGACATTTGCATAACACTACATAATCATAGTGGCATTCTTCTTTACGCAGCCACACTTTGATCCATTGCCACGGTTCGGTAGCAGTATTTCCATTGCTTTCCGGCCCTATGGCTGAGATCGAAGTGAAGTTAACTAATATTGAAGGCCATCGATATAAACCATCCGGTTTAGCTGCGATATCGTCTCCTTGAACGTAAAAACCTTACTGATATCGTTTACAATAGGACTAGAAATTTGCATGGCACCACATAATCATAGTGGCATTCTTCTTTACGCAGCCTCACTTTGATCCATAGCCACGGTTCGGTAGCAGTATTTCCATTGCTTCTCGGCCCTATGCCTAAGATCATAGTGAAGTTAACTAATATTGATGGCCATCGATATAAACCATCCGGTTTAGCTGCGATATCGTCTCCTTGATCTCAAAAACCTTACTGATACCGGTTACAATAATACTAGACATTTGCATGACACTACATAATCATAGTGGCATTCTTCTTTACGCAACCACACTGTGATCCATTGCCACGGTTCGGTAGCAGTATTTGGATTGCTTTTGGTCCCTATGGCTGAGATCGAAGTGAAGTTAATTAATATGGATGGCCATCGATATAAACCATCCCGTTTACCCGCGATATTGTCTCCTTGATCGTAAAAACCTTACTAATATCGGTTACAATAAGACCAGATATTTGCATGACACTACATAATCATAGTGGCATTTTTCTTTACGCAGCCACACTTTGATCCATTGCCGCGGTTCAGTAGCAGTATTTCCATTGCTTCCCGGCCCTATGCCTAAGATCAAAGTGAAGTTAACTAATATTGATGGCCATCGATATAAACCATCCGGTTTAGCTGCGATATCGTCTCCTTGATCTCAAAAACCTTACTGATACCGGTTACAATAATACTAGACATTTGCATGACACTACATAATCATAGTGGCATTCTTCTTTACGCAACCACACTTTGATCCATTGCCACGTTTCGGTAGCCGTATTTGGATTGCTTTTGGTCCCTATGGCTGAGATCGAAGTGAAGTTAACTAATATGGATGGCCATCGATATAAACCATCCTGTTTACCCGCGATATTGTCTCCTTGATCGTAAAAACCTTACTAATATCGGTTACAATAAGACCAGATATTTGCATGACACTACATAATCATAGTGGCATTTTTCTTTACGCAGCCACACTTTGATCCATTGCCGCGGTTCAGTAGCAGTATTTCCATTGCTTCCCGGCCCTATACCTGAGATCAAAGTGAAGTTAACTAATATTGATGGCCATCGATATAAACCATCCGGTTTAGCCGCGATATCGTCTCCTTGATCTCAAAAACCTTACTGATACCGGTTACAATAATACTAGACATCTACATGACACTACATAATCATAGTGGCATTCTTCTTTACGCAGCCACACTTTGATCCATTGAAACGGTTCGGTAGCAGTATTTCCATTGCTTCTCGGCCTTATGGATGAAATCAAAGTGAAGTTAACTAATATTGAAGGCCATCGATATAAACCATCCGGTTTAGCTGCGATATCGTCTCCTTGATCGTAAAAACATTACTGATATCGTTTACAATAGGACTAGAAATTTGCATGGCACCACATAATCATAGTGGCATTCTTCTTTACGCAGCCACACTTTGATCCATAGCCACAGTTCGGTAGCAGTATTTCCATTGCTTGTCGGCCCTATGCTAAGATCAAAGTGAAGTTAACTAATATTGCTGGCCATCGATATAAACCATCCCGTTGACCTGCGATATTGTCTCCTTGATCGTAAAAATCTTACTAATATCGGTTACAATAGGACCAGATATTTGCATGACACTACATAATCATAGTGGCATTCTTCTTTGCGCAACCACACTTTCATCCATTGCCGCGGTTCGGTAGCAGTATTTCCATTGCTTCCCGGCCCTATGCCTGAGATCAAAGTGAAGTTAACTAATATTGATAGCTATCGATGTAAACCATCCGGTTTAGCTGCGATATCGTCTCCTTGATCGTAAAAACCTTACTGATATCGGTTACAACAGGACTAGATAGTTGCATGACACTACATAATCATAGTGGCATTCTTCTTTACGCAGGCACACTTTGATCCATTGCCACGGTTCGGTAGCAGTATTTCCATTGCTTCCCGGCCCCATGGCTCAGATCAAAGTGAAGTTAACGAATATTGATGGCCATCGATATAAACCATCCGGTTTAGCTGCGATATCGTCTCCTTGATCTCAAAAACCTTACTGATACCGGTTACAATAATACTAGACATTTGCATGACACTACATAATCATAGTGGCATTCTTCTTTTCGCAGCCACACTTTCATCCATTGCCACGGTTCGGTAGCAGTATTTCCATTGCTTCTCGGCCCTATGGCTGAGATCAAAGTGAAGTTAACTAATATTGATGGCCATCGATATAAACCATCCGGTTTAGCTGCGATATCGTCTCCTTGATCCCAAAAACCCTACTGATACCGGTTACAATAATACTAGACATTTGCATGACACTACATAATCATAGTGGCATTCTTCTTTACGCAGCCGCACTTTGATCCATTGAAACGGTTCGGTAGCAGTATTTCCATTGCTTCTCGGCCTTATGGATGAAATCAAAGTGAAGTTAACTAATATTGATGGCCATCGATATAAACCATCCGGTTTAGCTGCGATATCGTCTCCTTGATCGTAAAAACCTTACTGATATCGGTTACAATAGGACTATATATTTGCATGGCACTACATAATCATAGTGGCATTCTTCTTTACGCAGCCTCGCTTTGATCCATTGCCACGGTTCGGTAGCAGTATTTCCATTGCTTCTCGGCCCTATGGCTGAGATCAAAGTGAAGTTAACTAATATTGATGGCTATCGATATAAACCATCCGGTTGACCTGCGATATTGTCTCCTTGATCGTAAAAACATTACTAATATCGGTTACAATAAGGCTAGATATTTGCATGAGGCTACATAATCATAGTGTGATTCTTCTTTACGCAGCCACACTTTGATCCATTGCCACGGTTCGGTAGCAGTATTTCCATTGCTTCTCGGCCCTATGGCTGAGATCAAAGTGAAGTTAACTAATATTGATGGCCATCGATATAAACCATCCGGTTTTGCTGCGATATCGTCTCCTTGATCCCAAAAACCTTACTGATAGCTGTTACAATAATACTAGACATTTGCATGACACTACATAATCATAGTGGCATTCTTCTTTACGCAGCCGCACTTTGATCCATTGAAATGGTTCGGTAGCAGTATTTGCATTGCTTCTCGGCCTTATGGATGAAAGCAAAGTGAAGTTAACTAATATTGATGGCCATGGATATAAACCATCCGGTTTAGCTGCGATATCGTCTCCTTGATCGTAAAAACCTTACTGATATCGGTTACAATAGGACTATATATTTGCATGGCACTACATAATCATAGTGGCATGCTTCTTTACGCAGCTGACCTTTGATCCATTGCCACGGTTCGGTAGCAGTATTTCCATTGCTTCCCGGCCCTATGGCTGAGATCACAGTGAAGTTAACTAATATTGATGGCCATCGATAAAAAACCATCCCGTTTAGCTGCGATATCGTCTCCTTGATCTCAAAAACCTTACTGATACCGGTTACAATAATACTAGACATTTGCATGACACTACATAATCATAGTGGCATTCTTCTTTACGCAGCCACACTTTCATCCATTGCCACGGTTCGGTAGCAGTATTTCCATTGCTTCTGGTCCCTATGGCTGAGATCGAAGTGAAGTTAACTAATATTGATGGCCATCGATATAAACCATCCGGTTTAACTGCGATATCGTCTCCTTGATCGTAAAAACCTTACTGATATCGGTTACAACAGGACTAGATATTTGCATGACACTACATAATCATAGTGGCATTCTTCTTTACGCAGCCACACTTTGATCCATTGCCGCGGTTCGGTAGCAGTATTTCCATTGCTTCCCGGCCCTATGCCTGAGATCAAAGTGAAGTTAACTAATATTGATAGCTATCGATGTAAACCATCCGGTTTAGCTGCGATATCGTCTCCTTGATCGTAAAAACCTTACTGATATCGGTTACAACAGGACTAGATAGTTGCATGACACTACATAATCATAGTGGCATTCTTCTTTACGCAGGGACACTTTGATCCATTGCCACGGTTCGGTAGCAGTATTTCCATTGCTTCTCGGCCCTATGGCTGAGATCAAAGTGAAGTTAACTAATATTGATGGCCATCGATATAAACCATCCGGTTTAGGTGCGATATCGTCTGCTTGATCCCAAAAACCTTACTGATACCGGTTACAATAATACTAGACATTTGCATGACACTACATAATCATAGTGGCATTCTTCTTTACGCAGCCGCACTTTGATCCATTGAAACAGTTCGGTAGCAGTATTTCCATTGCTTCTCGGCCTTATGGATGAAATCAAAGTGAAGTTAACTAATATTGATGGCCATCGATATAAACCATCCGGTTTAGCTGCGATATCTTCTCCTTGATCGTAAAAACCTTACTGATATCGGTTACAATAGGACTATATATTTGCATGGCACTACATAATCATAGTGGCATACTTCTTTACGCAGCCTCGCTTTGATCCATTGCCACGGTTCGGTAGCAGTATTTCCATTGCTTCTCGGCCCTATGGCTGAGATCAAAGTGAAGTTAACTAATATTGATGGCCATCGATATAAACCATCCGGTTTTGCTGCGATATCGTCTCCTTGATCCCAAAAACCTTACTGATACCGGTTACAATAACACTAGACATTTGCATGACACTACATAATCATAGTGGCATTCTTCTTTACGCAGCCGCACTTTGATCCATTGAAACGGTTCGGTAGCAGTATTTGCATTGCTTCTCGGCCTTATGGATGAAATCAAAGTGAAGTTAACTAATATTGATGGCCATCGATATAAACCATCCGGTTTAGCTGCGATATCGTCTCCTTGAACGTAAAAACCTTACTGATATCGGTTACAATAGGACTATATATTTGCATGGCACTACATAATCATAGTGGCATGCTTCTTTACGCAGCTGACCTTTGATCCATTGCCACGGTTCGGTAGCAGTATTTCCATTGCTTCCCGGCCCTATGCCTGAGATCAAAGTGAAGTTAACTAATATTGATGGCCATCGATGTAAACCATCCGGTTTAGCTGCGATATCGTCTCCTTGATCGTAAAAACCTTACTGATATCGGTTACAACAGGACTAGATATTTGCATGACACTACATAATCATAGTGGCATTCTTCTTTACGCAGGCACACTTTGATCCATTGCCACGGTTCGGTAGCAGTATTTCCATTGCTTCCCGGCCCTATGGCTCAGATCAAAGTGAAGTTAACTAATATTGATGGCCATCGATATAAACCATCCGGTTTAGCTGCGATATCGTCTCCTTGATCTCAAAAACCTTACTGATACCGGTTACAATAATACTAGACATTTGCATGACACTACATAATCATAGTGGCATTCTTCTTTACGCAGCCACACTTTCATCCATTGCCACGGTTCGGTAGCAGTATTTCCATTGCTTCTCGGCCCTATGGCTGAGATCAAAGTGAAGTTAACTAATATTGATGGCCATCGATATAAACCATCCGGTTTAGCTGCGATATCGTCTCCTTGATCGTAAAAACCTTACTGATATCGGTTACAATAGGACTATATATTTGCATGGCACTACATAATCATAGTGGCATTCTTCTTTACGCAGCCTCGCTTTGATCCATTGCCACGGTTCGGTAGCAGTATTTCCATTGCTTCTCGGCCCTATGGCTGAGATCAAAGTGAAGTTAACTAATATTGATGGCCATCGATATAAACCATCCGGTTTAGCTGCGATATCGTCTCCTTGATCTCAAAAACCTTACTGATACCGGTTACAATAATACTAGACATTTGCATGACACTACATAATCATGGTGGCATTCTTCTTTACGCAGCCACACTTTCATCCATTGCCACGGTTCGGTAGCAGTATTTCCATTGCTTCTGGTCCCTATGGTTGAGATCGAAGTGAAGTTAACTAATATTGATGGCCATCGATATAAACCATCCGGTTTTGCTGCGATATCGTCTCCTTGATCCCAAAAACCTTACTGATACCGGTTACAATAATACTAGACATTTGCATGACACTACATAATCATAGTGGCATTCTTCTTTACGCAGCCGCACTTTGATCCATTGAAACGGTTCGGTAGCAGTATTTGCATTGCTTCTCGGCCTTATGGATGAAATCAAAGTAAAGTTAACTAATATTGATGGCCATCGATATAAACCATCCGGTTTAGCTGCGATATCGTCTCCTTGATCGTAAAAACCTTACTGATATCGGTTACAATAGGACTATATATTTGCATGGCACTACATAATCATAGTGGCATGCTTCTTTACGCAGCTGACCTTTGATCCATTGCCACGGTTCGGTAGCAGTATTTCCATTGCTTCCCGGCCCTATGGCTGAGATCACAGTGAAGTTAACTAATATTGATGGCCATCGATAAAAAAAACCATCCCGTTTAGCTGCGATATCGTCTCCTTGATCTCAAAAACCTTACTGATACCGGTTACAATAATACTAGACATTTGCATGACACTACATAATCATAGTGGCATTCTTCTTTACGCAGCCACACTTTCATCCATTGCCACGGTTCGGTAGCAGTATTTCCATTGCTTCTGGTCCCTATGGCTGAGATCGAATTGAAGTTAACTAATATTGATGGCCATCGATATAAACCATCCGGTTTAGCTGCGATATCGTCTCCTTGATCCCAAAAACCTTACTGATACCGGCTACAATAATACTAGACATTTGCATGACACTACATAATCATAGTGGCATTCTTCTTTACGCAGCCACACTTTGATCCATTGCCGCGGTTCGGTAGCAGTATTTCCATTGCTTCCCGGCCCTATGCCTGAGATCAAAGTGAAGTTAACTAATATTGATGGCCATCGATGTAAACCATCCGGTTTAGCTGCGATATCGTCTCCTTGATCGTAAAAACCTTACTGATATCGGTTACAACAGGACTAGATATTTGCATGACACTACATAATCATAGTGGCATTCTTCTTTACGCAGGCACACTTTGATCCATTGCCGCGGTTCGGTAGCAGTATTTCCATTGCTTCCCGGCCCTATGCCTGAGATCAAAGTGAAGTTAACTAATATTGATGGCCATCGATGTAAACCATCCGGTTTAGCTGCGATATCGTCTCCTTGATCGTAAAAACCTTACTGATATCGGTTACAACAGGACTAGATATTTGCATGACACTACATAATCATAGTGGCATTCTTCTTTACGCAGGCACACTTTGATCCATTGCCACGGTTCTGTAGCAGTATTTCCATTGCTTCTCGTCCCTATGGCTGAGATCGAAGTGAAGTTAACTAATATTGATGGCCTTCGACATAAACCATCCGGTTTAGCTGCGAAATCGTCTCCTTGATCGTAAGAACCTTACAGATATCGGTTACAATAGGACTAAATATTTGCATGGCACTACATAATCATAGTGGCATGCTTCTTTACGCAGACGAACTTTGATCCATTGAAACGGTTCGGTAGCAGTATTTGCATTGCTTCTCGGCCTTATGGATGAAATCAAAGTAAAGTTAACTAATATTGATGGCCATCGATATAAACCATCCGGTTTAGCTGCGATATCGTCTCCTTGATCGTAAAAACCTTACTGATATCGGTTACAATAGGACTATATATTTGCATGGCACTACATAATCATAGTGGCATGCTTCTTTACGCAGCTGACCTTTGATCCATTGCCACGGTTCGGTAGCAGTATTTCCATTGCTTCCCGGCCCTATGGCTGAGATCACAGTGAAGTTAACTAATATTGATGGCCATCGATAACAAAACCATCCCGTTTAGCTGCGATATCGTCTCCTTGATCTCAAAAACCTTACTGATACCGGTTACAATAATACTAGACATTTGCATGACACTACATAATCATAGTGGCATTCTTCTTTACGCAGCCACACTTTCATCCATTGCCACGGTTCGGTAGCAGTATTACCATTGCTTCTGGTCCCTATGGCTGAGATCGAAGTGAAGTTAACTAATATTGATGGCCATCGATGTAAACCATCCGGTTTAGCTGCGATATCGTCTCCTTGATCGTAAAAACCTTACTGATATCGGTTACAACAGGACTAGATATTTGCATGACACTACATAATCATAGTGGCATTCTTCTTTACGCAGGCACACTTTGATCCATTGCCACGGTTCGGTAGCAGTATTTCCATTGCTTCCCGGCCCTATGGCTGAGATCAAAGTGAAGTTAACTAATATTGATGGCCATCGATATAAACCATCCGGTTTAGCTGCGATATCGTCTCCTTGATCTCAAAAACCTTACTGATACCGGTTACAATAATACTAGACATTTGCATGACACTACATAATCATAGTGGCATTCTTCTTTACGCAGCCACACTTTCATCCATTGCCACGGTTCGGTAGCAGTATTTCCATTGCTTCTCGGCCCTATGGCTGAGATCAAAGTGAAGTTAACTAATATTGATGGCCATCGATATAAACCATCCGGTTTAGCTGCGATATCGTCTCCTTGATCGTAAAAACCTTACTGATATCGGTTACAATAGGACTATATATTTGCATGGCACTACATAATCATAGTGGCATTCTTCTTTACGCAGCCTCGCTTTGATCCATTGCCACGGTTCGGTAGCAGTATTTCCATTGCTTCCCGGCCCTATGCCTGAGATCAAAGTGAAGTTAACTAATATTGATGGCCATCGATATAAACCATCCGGTTTACCTGCGATATTGTCTCCTTGATCGTAAAAACATTACTAATATCGGTTACAATAAGGCTAGATATTTGCATGAGGCTACATAATCATAGTGTGATTCTTCTTTACGCAGCCACACTTTGATCCATTGCCACGGTTCGGTAGCAGTATTTCCATTGCTTCTCGGCCTTATGGATGAAATCAAAGTGAAGTTAACTAATATTGATGGCCATCGATATAAACCATCCGGTTTAGCTGCGATATCGTCTCCTTGAACGTAAAAACCTTACTGATATCGGTTACAATAGGACTATATATTTGCATGGCACTACATAATCATAGTGGCATGCTTCTTTACGCAGCTGACCTTTGATCCATTGCCACGGTTCGGTAGCAGTATTTCCATTGCTTCCCGGCCCTATGCCTGAGATCAAAGTGAAGTTAACTAATATTGATGGCCATCGATGTAAACCATCCGGTTTAGCTGCGATATCGTCTCCTTGATCGTAAAAACCTTACTGATATCGGTTACAACAGGACTAGATATTTGCATGACACTACATAATCATAGTGGCATTCTTCTTTACGCAGGCACACTTTGATCCATTGCCACGGTTCGGTAGCAGTATTTCCATTGCTTCCCGGCCCTATGGCTGAGATCAAAGTGAAGTTAACTAATATTGATGGCCATCGATATAAACCATCCGGTTTACCTGCGATATTGTCTCCTTGATCGTAAAAACATTACTAATATCGGTTACAATAAGGCTAGATATTTGCATGAGGCTACATAATCATAGTGTGATTCTTCTTTACGCAGCCACACTTTGATCCATTGCCACGGTTCGGTAGCAGTATTTCCATTGCTTCTCGGCCCTATGGCTGAGATCAAAGTGAAGTTAACTAATATTGATGGCCATCGATATAAACCATCCGGTTTAGCTGCGATATCGTCTCCTTAATCTCAAAAACCTTACTGATACCGGTTACAATAATACTAGACATTTGCATGACACTACATAATCATAGTGGCATTCTTCTTTACGCAGCCACACTTTGATCCATTGCCACGGTTCGGTAGCAGTATTTGGATTGCTTTTGGTCCCTATGGCTGAGATCGAAGTGAAGTTAACTAATATGGATGACCATCGATATAAACCATCCGGTTTAGCTGCGATATCGTCTCCTTGATCGCAAAAACCTTACTGATACCGGTTACAATAATACTACACATTTGCATGACACTACATAATCATAGTGGCATTCTTCTTTACACAGCCACACTTTGATCCATTGAAACGGTTCGGTAGCAATATTTCCAATGCTTCTCGGCCTTATGGATGAAATCAAAGTGATGTTAACTAATATTGATGGCCATCGATATAAACCATCCGGTTTACCTGCGATATTGTCTCCTTGATCGTAAAAACCTTACTAATATCGGTTACAATAAGACTAGATATTTGCATGAGACTACATAATCATAGTGGCATTCTTCTTTACGCAGCCACACTTTGATCCATTGCCACGGTTCTGTAGCAGTATTTCCATTGCTTCTCGTCCCTATGGCTGAGATCGAAGTGAAGTTAACTAATATTGATGGCCATCGATATAAACCATCCGGTTTAGCTGCGATATCGTCTCCTTGATCTCAAAAACCTTACTGGTACCGGTTACAATAATACTAGACATTTGCATTATACAGATATCGGTTACAATAGGACTAGATATTTGCATGGCACTACATAATCATAGTGGCATGCTTCTTTACGCAGACGAACTTTGATCCATTGTCGCGGTTCGGTAGCAGTATTTCCATTGCTTCTCGGCCGTATGACTAAGATGAAAGTGAAGTTAACTAATATTGATGGCCATCGATGTAAACCATCCGGTTTAGCTGCGATATCGTCTCCTTGATCTCAAAAACCTTACTGATACCAGTTACAATAATACTAGACATTTGCATGACACTACATAATCATAGTGGCATTCTTCTTAACGCAGCCACACTTTCATCCATTGCCACGGTTTGGTAGCAGTATGTCCATTGCTTCTGGTCCCTATGGCTGAGATCGAAGTGCAGTTAACTAATATTGATGGCCATCGATATAAACCATCCGGTTTAGCTGCGATATCGTCTCCTTGATCGTAAAAACCTTACTGATATCGGTTACAACAGGACTAGATATTTGCATGACACTACATAATCATAGTGGCATTCTTCTTTACGCAGGCACACTTTGATCCATTGCCGCGGTTCGGTAGCAGTATTTCCATTGCTTCCCGGCCCTATGCCTGAGATCAAAGTGAAGTTAACTAATATTGATGGCCATCGATGTAAACCATCCGGTTTAGCTGCGATATCGTCTCCTTGATCGTAAAAACCTTACTGATATCGGTTACAACAGGACTAGATATTTGCATGACACTACATAATCATAGTGGCATTCTTCTTTACGCAGGCACACTTTGATCCATTGCCACGGTTCGGTAGCAGTATTTCCATTGCTTCCCGGCCCTATGGCTGAGATTAAAGTGAAGTTAACTAATATTGATGGCCTTCGACATAAACCATCCGGTTTAGCTGCGAAATCGTCTCCTTGATCGTAAGAACCTTACAGATATCGGTTACAATAGGACTAAATATTTGCATGGCACTACATAATCATAGTGGCATGCTTCTTTACGCAGACGAACTTTGATCCATTGTCGCGGTTCGGTAGCAGTATTTCCATTGCTTCTCGGCCGTATGACTAAGATGAAAGTGAAGTTAACTAATATTGATGGCCATCGATGTAAACCATCCGGTTTAGCTGCGATATCGTCTCCTTGATCTCAAAAACCTTACTGATACCAGTTACAATAATACTAGACATTTGCATGACACTACATAATTATGGTGGCATTCTTCTTTACGCAGCCACACTTTCATCCATTGCCACGGTTCGGTAGCAGTATTTCCATTGCTTCTGGTCCCTATGGTTGAGATCGAAGTGAAGTTAACTAATATTGATGGCCATCGATATAAACCATCCGGTTTAGCTCCGATATCGTCTCCTTTATCCCAAAAATCTCACTGATACCGGTTACAATAATACTAGACATTTGCATGACACTACATAATCATAGTGGCATTCTTCTTTACGCAGCCGCACTTTGATCCATTGAAACGGTTCGGTAGCAGTATTTCCATTGCTTCTCGGCCTTATGGATGAAATCAAAGTGAAGTTAACTAATATTGATGGCCATCGATATAAACCATCTGGTTTACCTGCGATATTGTCTCCTTGATCGTAAAAACATTACTAATATCGGTTACAATAAGGCTAGATATTTGCATGAGACTACATAATCATAGTGTGATTCTTCTTTACGCAGCCACACTTTGACCCATTGCCACGGTTCGGTAGCAACATTTCCATTGCTTCTCGTCCCTATGGCTGAGATCGAAGTGAAGTTAACTAATGTTGATGGCCTTCGACATAAACCATCCGGTTTAGCTGCGATATCGTATCCTTGATCGTAAGAACCTTACAGATATCGGTTACAATAGGAATAGATATTTGCATGGCACTACATAATCATAGTAGGCATGCTTCTTTACGCAGCTGAACTTTGTTCCATTGCCACGGTTCGGTAGCAGTATTTCCATTGATTCTCGGCCCTATAACTAAGATCAAAGTGAAGTTAACTAATATTCATGGCCATCGATATAAACCATCCGGTTTAGCTGCGATATCGTCTCCTTGATCGTAAAAACCTTACTGATATCGTTTACAATAGGACTAGAAATTTGCATGGCACCACATAATCATAGTGGCATTCTTCTTTACGCAGCCTCGCTTTGATCCATAGCCACGGTTCGGTAGCTGTATTTCCATTGCTTCTCGGCCCTATGCCTAAGATCAAAGTGAAGTTAACTAATATTGATGGCCATCGATATAAACCATCCCGTTTACCTGCGATATTGTCACCTTGATCGTAAAAACCTTACTAATATCGGTTACAATAAGACCAGATATTTGCATGACACTACATAATCATAGTGGCATTTTTCTTTACGCAGCCACACTTTGATCCATTGCCACGGTTCGGTAGCAGTATTTCCATTGCTTCTCGGCCCTATGGCTGAGATCAAAGTGAAGTTAACTAATATTGATGGCCATCGATATACACCATCCCGTTTACCTGCGATATTGTCTCCTTGATCGTAAAAACCTTACTAATATCGGTTACAATAAGACCAGATATTTGCATGACACTGCATAATCATAGTGGCATTCTTCTTTACGCAGCCACACTTTGATCCATTGCCGCGGTTCGGTAGCAGTATTTTCATTGCTTCCCGGCCCTATGCCTGAGATCAAAGTGAAGTTAACTAATATTGATGGCCATCGATATAAACCATCCGGTTTAGCTGCAATATCGTCTCCTTGATCTCAAAAACCTTACTGATACCGGTTACAATAATACTAGACATTTGCATGACACTACATAATCATAGTGGCATTCTTCTTAACGCAGCCACACTTTCATCCATTGCCACGGTTCGGTAGCAGTATGTCCATTGCTTCTGGTCCCTATGGCTGAGATCGAAGTGCAGTTAACTAATATTGATGGCCATCGATATAAACCATCCGGTTTAGCTGCGATATCGTCTCCTTGATCTCAAAAACCTTACTGGTACCGGTTACAATAATACTAGACATTTGCATGAAACTACATAATCATAGTGGCCTTCTTCTTTACGCAGCCACACTTTGATCCATTGCCACGGTTCGGTAGCAGTATTTCCATTGCTTCTCGGCCCTATGGCTGAGATCAAAGTGAAGTTAACTAATATTGATGGCCATCGATATAAACCATCCGGTTTAGCTGCGATATCGTCTCCTTGATCTCAAAAACCTTACTGGTACCGGTTACAATAATACTAGACATTTGCATGAAACTACATAATCATAGTGGCATTCTTCTTTACGCAGCCACACTTTGATCCATTGAAACGGATCGGTAGCAGTATGTCCATTGCTTCTCGGCCGTATGACTAAGATGAAAGTGAAGTTAACTAATATTGATGGCCATCGATATAAACCATCCGGTTTAGCTGCGATATCGTCTCCTTGATCTCAAAAACCTTACTGATACCGGTTACAATAATACTAGACATTTGCATGACACTACATAATCATGGTGGCATTCTTCTTTACGCAGCCACACTTTCATCCATTGCCACGGTTCGGTAGCAGTATTTCCATTGCTTCTGGTCCCTATGGTTGAGATCGAAGTGAAGTTAACTAATATTGATGGCCATCGATATAAACCATCCGGTTTTGCTGCGATATCGTCTCCTTGATCCCAAAAACCTTACTGATACCGGTTACAATAATACTAGACATTTACATGACACTACATAATCATAGTGGCATTCTTCTTTACGCAGCCGCACTTTGATCCATTGAAACGGTTCGGTAGCAGTATTTGCATTGCTTCTCGGCCTTATGGATGAAATCAAAGTAAAGTTAACTAATATTGATGGCCATCGATATAAACCATCCGGTTTAGCTGCGATATCGTCTCCTTGATCGTAAAAACCTTACTGATATCGGTTACAATAGGACTATATATTTGCATGGCACTACATAATCATAGTGGCATGCTTCTTTACGCAGCTGACCTTTGATCCATTGCCACGGTTCGGTAGCAGTATTTCCATTGCTTCCCGGCCCTATGCCTGAGATCAAAGTGAAGTTAACTAATATTGATGGCCATCGATGTAAACCATCCGGTTTAGCTGCGATATCGTCTCCTTGATCGTAAAAACCTTACTGATATCGGTTACAACAGGACTAGATATTTGCATGACACTACATAATCATAGTGGCATTCTTCTTTACGCAGGCACACTTTGATCCATTGCCGCGGTTCGGTAGCAGTATTTCCATTGCTTCCCGGCCCTATGCCTGAGATCAAAGTGAAGTTAACTAATATTGATGGCCATCGATGTAAACCATCCGGTTTAGCTGCGATATCGTCTCCTTGATCGTAAAAACCTTACTGATATCGGTTACAACAGGACTAGATATTTGCATGACACTACATAATCATAGTGGCATTCTTCTTTACGCAGGCACACTTTGATCCATTGCCACGGTTCGGTAGCAGTATTTCCATTGCTTCCCGGCCCTATGGCTGAGATTAAAGTGAAGTTAACTAATATTGATGGCCTTCGACATAAACCATCCGGTTTAGCTGCGAAATCGTCTCCTTGATCGTAAGAACCTTACAGATATCGGTTACAATAGGACTAAATATTTGCATGGCACTACATAATCATAGTGGCATGCTTCTTTACGCAGACGAACTTTGATCCATTGTCGCGGTTCGGTAGCAGTATTTCCATTGCTTCTCGGCCGTATGACTAAGATGAAAGTGAAGTTAACTAATATTGATGGCCATCGATGTAAACCATCCGGTTTAGCTGCGATATCGTCTCCTTGATCTCAAAAACCTTACTGATACCAGTTACAATAATACTAGACATTTGCATGACACTACATAATCATAGTGGCATTCTTCTTAACGCAGCCACACTTTCATCCATTGCCACGGTTTGGTAGCAGTATGTCCATTGCTTCTGGTCCCTATGGCTGAGATCGAAGAGCAGTTAACTAATATTGATGGCCATCGATATAAACCATCCGGTTTAGCTGCGATATCGTCTCCTTGATCTCAAAAACCTTACTGGTACCGGTTACAATAATACTAGACATTTGCATGAAACTACATAATCATAGTGGCATTCTTCTTTACGCAGCCACACTTTGATCCATTGAAACGGATCGGTAGCAGTATGTCCATTGCTTCTCGGCCGTATGACTAAGATGAAAGTGAAGTTAACTAATATTGATGGCCATCGATATAAACCATCCGGTTTAGCTGCGATATCGTCTCCTTGATCTCAAAAACCTTACTGATACCGGTTACAATAATACTAGACATTTGCATGACACTACATAATCATGGTGGCATTCTTCTTTACGCAGCCACACTTTCATCCATTGCCACGGTTCGGTAGCAGTATTTCCATTGCTTCTGGTCCCTATGGTTGAGATCGAAGTGAAGTTAACTAATATTGATGGCCATCGATATAAACCATCCGGTTTTGCTGCGATATCGTCTCCTTGATCCCAAAAACCTTACTGATACCGGTTACAATAATACTAGACATTTGCATGACACTACATAATCATAGTGGCATTCTTCTTTACGCAGCCGCACTTTGATCCATTGAAACGGTTCGGTAGCAGTATTTGCATTGCTTCTCGGCCTTATGGATGAAATCAAAGTAAAGTTAACTAATATTGATGGCCATCGATATAAACCATCCGGTTTAGCTGCGATATCGTCTCCTTGATCGTAAAAACCTTACTGATATCGGTTACAATAGGACTATATATTTGCATGGCACTACATAATCATAGTGGCATGCTTCTTTACGCAGCTGACCTTTGATCCATTGCCACGGTTCGGTAGCAGTATTTCCATTGCTTCCCGGCCCTATGGCTGAGATCACAGTGAAGTTAACTAATATTGATGGCCATCGATAAAAAAAACCATCCCGTTTAGCTGCGATATCGTCTCCTTGATCTCAAAAACCTTACTGATACCGGTTACAATAATACTAGACATTTGCATGACACTACATAATCATAGTGGCATTCTTCTTTACGCAGCCACACTTTCATCCATTCCCACGGTTCGGTAGCAGTATTTCCATTGCTTCTGGTCCCTATGGCTGAGATCGAATTGAAGTTAACTAATATTGATGGCCATCGATATAAACCATCCGGTTTAGCTGCGATATCGTCTCCTTGATCCCAAAAACCTTACTGATACCGGCTACAATAATACTAGACATTTGCATGACACTACATAATCATAGTGGCATTCTTCTTTACGCAGCCACACTTTGATCCATTGCCGCGGTTCGGTAGCAGTATTTCCATTGCTTCTCGGCCCTATGGCTGAGATCAAAGTGAAGTTAACTAGTATTGATGGCCATCGATATAAACGATCCGGTTTAGCTGCGATATCGTCTCCTTGTTCGTAAAAACCTCACTGATAGCGGTTACAATAAGACTAGATATTTGCATAACACTACATAATCATAGTGGCATTCTTCTTTTCGCAGCCACACTTTGATCCATTGCCACGGTTCGGTAGCAATATTTCCATTGCTTCTCGTCCCTATGGCTGAGATCGGAGTGAAGTTAACTAATATTCATGGCCTTCGACATAAACCACCCGGTTTAGCTGCGAAATCGTCTCCTTGATCGTAAGAACCTTACCGATATCGGTTACTATAGGACTAGATATTTGCATGGCACTAAATAATCATAGTGGCATTCTTCTTTACGCAGCCTCACTTTGATCCATTGCCACGGTTCGGTAGCAGTATTTCCATTGCTTCTCGGCCCTATGCCTAAGATCAAAGTGAAGTTAACTAATATTGATGGCCATCGATGTAAACCATCCGGTTTAGCTGCGATATCGTCTCCTTGATCGTAAAAACCTTACTGATATCGGTTACAACAGGACTAGATATTTGCATGACACTACATAATCATAGTGGCATTCTTCTTTACGCAGGCACACTTTGATCCATTGCCGCGGTTCGGTAGCAGTATTTCCATTGCTTCCCGGCCCTATGCCTGAGATCAAAGTGAAGTTAACTAATATTGATGGCCATCGATGTAAACCATCCGGTTTAGCTGCGATATCGTCTCCTTGATCGTAAAAACCTTACTGATATCGGTTACAACAGGACTAGATATTTGCATGACACTACATAATCATAGTGGCATTCTTCTTTACGCAGGCACACTTTGATCCATTGCCACGGTTCTGTAGCAGTATTTCCATTGCTTCTCGTCCCTATGGCTGAGATCGAAGTGAAGCTAACTAATATTGATGGCCTTCGACATAAACCATCCGGTTTAGCTGCGAAATCGTCTCCTTGTTCGTAAAAACCTCACTGATAGCGGTTACAATAAGACTAGATATTTGCATAACACTACATAATCATAGTGGCATTCTTCTTTTCGCAGCCACACTTTGATCCATTGCCACGGTTCGGTAGCAATATTTCCATTGCTTCTCGTCCCTATGGCTGAGATCGGAGTGAAGTTAACTAATATTCATGGCCTTCGACATAAACCACCCGGTTTAGCTGCGAAATCGTCTCCTTGATCGTAAGAACCTTACCGATATCGGTTACTATAGGACTAGATATTTGCATGGCACTAAATAATCATAGTGGCATTCTTCTTTACGCAGCCTCACTTTGATCCATTGCCACGGTTCGGTAGCAGTATTTCCATTGCTTCTCGGCCCTATGCCTAAGATCAAAGTGAAGTTAACTAATATTGATGGCCATCGATATAAAGCATCCGGCTTAGCTGCGAAATCGTCTCCTTGATCGTAAGAACCTTACCGATATCGGTTACTATAGGACTAGATATTTGCATGGCACTAAATAATCATAGTGGCATTCTTCTTTACGCAGCCACACTTTGATCCATTGCCACGGTTCGGTAGCAGTATTTCCATTGCTTCTCGGCCCTATGACTAAGATCAAAGTGAAGTTAACTAATATTGATTGCCTTCGACATAAACCATCCGGTTTAGCTGCGAAATCGTCTCCTTGATCGTAAGAACCTTACCGATATCGGTTACTATAGGACTAGATATTTGCATGGCACTAAATAATCATAGTGGCATTCTTCTTTACGCAGCCTCACTTTGATCCATTGCCACGGTTCGGTAGCAGTATTTCCATTGCTTCTCGGCCCTATGCCTAAGATCAAAGTGAAGTTAACTAATATTGATGGCCATCGATATAAAGCATCCGGCTTAGCTGCGAAATCGTCTGCTTGATCGTAAAAACCTTACCGATATCGGTTACTATAGGACTAGATATTTGCATGGCACTAAATAATCATAGTGGCAGGCTTCTTTACGCAGCTGAACTTTGACCCATTGCCACGGTTCGGTAGCAGTATTTCCATTGCTTCTCGGCATTATGACTAAGATCAAAGTGAAGTTAACTAATATTGATGGCCATCGATATAAACCATCCGGTTTAGCTGCGATATCGTCTTCTTGATCGTAAAAACTTTACTGATAGCGGTTACAATAAGACTAGATATTTGCATCACACTACATAATCATAGTGGCATTCTTCTTTACGCAGCCTCACTTTGATCCATTGCCACGGTTCGGTAGCAGTATTTCCATTGCTTCTCGGCCCTATGCCTAAGATCAAAGTGAAGTTAACTAATATTGATGGCCATCGATATAAACCATGCGGATTAGCTGGGATATTGTCTCCTTGATCGTAAAAACCTTTCTGATATCGATTACAATAAGACTAGATATTTGCATGACACTACATAATCATAGTGGTATTCTTCTTTACGCAGCTACACTTTGATCCATTGCCACGGTTCGGTAGCAGTATTTCCATTGCTTCTCGTCCCTATGGCTGAGACCGAAGTGAAGTTAACTAATATTGATGGCCTTCGATATAAACCATCCGGTTTAGCTTCGAAATCGTCTGCTTGATCGTGTTGTATACTCTAGCGGTAACTTTTCGTTTTAGCTCAAGGGAAAATTAACAAGAGGGAAAAAAAATGGAATATGTCTTCCCAGTTTGATGGTTGTTAATCAAGTGCCGTTTATTCTCCTTCTTCACATTAAAACATCATCCTCGTTGACAACATAATGAATATTGATCGTCATAGCGATCATCTCCATGGTAGTAAATCAAACTCCCGCGTTGAGTGCCGTCCAGTCTTCCTCGATTCCGCAGCTCCAATTGGGTTGGCTGTTGCTCCCCACCCTTAAGTATTCATTATGGCGACTCGTTGTCTCGTCTGCTTGCGGGTTCTTGGCGGAAGGGGTTTGTAGCGCTCCGTTTGTGGCGGGAAAACATACTACTAAATACTTCGCTAGGCAGGCGGCAGGTAACGCAGCGACTTTTGTGAAGGGATGGAGTGATAACGCAACACCTCCCCCCTTTTACAAAAAAGTGTTTTACAAAACATCTTTTTACATATTAACAAACAATATTTTATTAGACTCTCTCACAAAATTGTAACACATAATCATAAACCTTTGTAACCGGCATTCCTAAACTCGTAACTCAGAACACTCCTTACTTAAACTATAACACATAACTATACGAACTCTTAATACAATCAAAAGTCAAGCGATATTCGTAAACTTAAATTATAACTAACAATATGCGGTTTACAACTAACCGTACAGGTATAATATAATCTTATACGCTATTGTATTATAGTCTACTTATTCAAATTTATCAATTTGTATGACACTGTTAATGAGGTCTTATGCACGCTAATTTAAGTTTGTTGGTGTGTATAATTTTACGTTTATTTAGTCCTAATTCTATTTCCACATTCAAGTCATTGAATTTTTGTGTGACTTTATACGGTCCCAGCCAATCATAATCAAATTTTGAAGTCTTGGGTTCTTTTTGTAAATAAACATCGTCTCCTACTGAAAAGTCTTGTGGATTTACATTTTTGTCGTAATACACCTTACTGACGGCCTTTGCTTTTTCGAGATTAGATGCTGCCATGGCCTGGGTACTAGAAACTTTTATAAATAACTTGTCTAAATAATCAACAAAGGTTAGCGGTACTTGTTCTTTAGCAAATTCCGAAGGAATTGTAGCCCTAACCCCAAATACAAGTTCATGCGGAGAGAAACCTGTAGCCTCGTGCGTGGAAGTATTATACGAAAAAATTCCAAAGCGAATCCAATCATCCCAATCTGTTTTGGTGCAATAGTGTTTGAGGTAATTAATGAATATTCTATGTGCCCTTTCTAATGACCCCAGGGATTGTGGGTGGAAGGCAGTGGATGTGATTCTCTGTATTTTGAAGATTTTCGTAAAACTCCTTAAGACCTTGCTGGTGAAATTACTACCCTGATCGGTATGAATTACCCGTGGGCAACCAAACCTGCTAATAAATTGCTCCGCTAATGCCAATGCAACAGTTATAGAGTCAATTGAAGGTAAAGGAATGGCATCTGAGTATTTAGTGAGATTATCTTGGAGTGTTAAGAGATATCGGTTACCTCTTTTTGTTATAGGAAGAGGACCCACTATATCCATTTGTACCTTTTCAAATGCCGTTTTGGGTGTGTCTGTGATACGCATGGGTTGTTTCGTTTTGGTTGACAAGATCTTATTTCGTTGGCAGCTAGAACAAGT
The DNA here is from genome assembly GCA_963942575.1 of Priocnemis perturbator. NCBI lineage: Eukaryota > Metazoa > Arthropoda > Insecta > Hymenoptera > Pompilidae > Priocnemis > Priocnemis perturbator. Next base: position 4,075,725 of record OZ012655.1, on the reverse strand, counting down.
ACGTATGTAGTTAGAAATGTCACTCCTCATTTTAGGCCAGAAGAAATCTTGTCTTAGTCGCGTGAAGACTTTTGAAACACCCTGGTGACCCCCCACCACTGATTCATGATATTCCTGTATTATCGCAAATCTCTCAGATTTCAATGGTGTTCTAATTTCGCCAGTGCAGATTGTAATAATGTATTTTTGGTGGTTAAAAGTTGCCTTTAAAATTTGCTCAATGCAATTCCATCTTATAGGCTCTACATCATTATGACGGCAAGAAATGCTAATTGTTGTTGTTTTTAGGGAATCCATAAGGTGCTTCAAGGATTCTATAGAGGATGTGACATGTTCCACAACTACCCGCTCGTTAGAGGTGTTCTTAACAAACATATGAAATACAAGATGGCCCCCATCAGGAAAAACCATGGCCTCACCAATCTTCCTAGGATACAATTTTATTCGTTGAATAGAAAATTTATTCCGTGCCAATAATTCCTTACTAGTTTGTGAGGTAATTTCGCAATCCGCGGACAGGAAATGAGCAAGGTTATCATGACGCATAAACAGGTAATCTTTACAGTGATTTATTATTGGCACAGTGAGAGGCACAGTTGTTTCATCCTGTGAAGTAGCGTCAGTTGTCAAAATTCTATACGAGTCATACTTTACAGATTTTATGGTGTCCGACTCTGCCGGGAATTGTGTCTCCAATGCGTCCCCGTTTTCCCCTGCTTCAAACGGAATTTCAGCCTCCTCATACACCATCTCCGGCTCCAACATGCTGGTCCGAGCGAGGACCGTCTTTACGGCATTAACGCTCGTCGGCCCAGTCAGAGGTTGGGCTCTGTGAGAAACTAACTCCAACTCCGGCTCCAACATGCTGTCCCGAGCGAGGACCGTCTTTACGGCATTAACTCTCGTCGGTCCAGTCAGAGGTTGGGCTCTGTGAGTCACTAATTCCAACTCCGGCTCCAACATGCTGTCCCGAGCGAGGACCGTCTTTACGGCATTAACTCTCGTCGGTCCAGTCAGAGGTTGGGCTCTGTGAGTCAACGATACCCCTTTACTCTTCCCCGCGGTATCAAGCATGTACCCACGGTTCGCCATGTGATTCCCAAAAAAGGAGCAAGGCTCCATAGCATTCCCGGAGCACAATCCCGCAGACCTTTTATTAGGTTCCATACTATCCGAGAGTCTGTCATCTTCGTCAGCAGTGTAATATTCCTCATCGTCAGTTAAGGTATCGTCCCTGTCAACGTCCATTTTTCCAATGCACCTGGTGATAAAAACCGAACTAATTGCCCTCTCATTTTCCAGTTCGAAGGATCTGTCTAGGTCGGGGTTCACAGCCATTTTACAGTCCAAAACAGGTGGTTTGTCGGCGCCAACACCCACCTCGTGTGAACTCTGTAAGTGAAGTTCCTCAAAGGTTTCCATCGACGGTAAGCGTTTACATAGCAGTGAAGAAGTAGGATCTGTTGAATTAGGATTCCGGGACAATGCGTCAGCGTTTGAATTCAATTTCCCGGGTTTATATACAATATTATAACTGTGCTCATTTAACCTGATACGCCATTTCATGATCCTGGTCGTGGGATCCTTCACGTTATGCAGCCATACCAAAGGTCGATGATCCGTAACTAATGTAAATTGATTTCCGTATAGATACGGTCGAAAGTGTTCCACGGCAAAAAGAATGGCTAAGAGTTCTTTTTCAATTGTTGAATAATTCATTTCAGCTCCATTTAATGTCCGGGAGGCATACGCGACTGGAAGATCCCTACCAATGGGGCCCTGACTTAGAACAGCTCCCAAGGCATAATTGGAAGCATCGGTAGTGACTACAAATGGTTGCGTAAAATTTGGAAACTGAAGTACGGGCTCGGAAATAATGACATCCCTCAGTGTTTCAAAAGCATTCTGTGTCGAATCATTCCAGATAAACGGAACATTTTTCTTTAACAGTTGGGTGAGTGGTTTGGCTGTCTTAGCCATATTCTGTATAAAACGTCTATAATACCCTACAAGACCCAAGAACTGCTTAATATTCTTTTTAGTTTTGGGTACCGGGAATTGTTTTACGGCTTTAATCTTATTGGGGTCGGGTTTCACGCCGTCGCTGGAAATAATATGGCCCAAGTACGAAGTTTCGCGCCGCAGAAAATGACATTTCTCAGGTTGGAGGGTTAAACCAGCATTTTGCAGCCTCGAAAGAAGGTTTCTTAATTTTCTATAATGCTCCTCTAGTGAACTTGCATAAATCACAATGTCATCCATATAGACGAACATTTCAATACCCTGTAGCCCAGACAGAACCATGTCCATGCACCTCTGGAAAGTTGCTGGGGCATTCCTCAAGCCAAAGGGCATCCTATTAAACTCGAAATGTCCGTTGGGAGTTGAAAAAGCAGTTTTCTGTTTACACTTTGGATTAACGGGAATCTGGTGAAAGCCCGAAGCGAGGTCAAGGGTGCTGAAATACTTAGCCCCCCCAAGCTGATCTAAAATGTCCGTTATATTAGGAATAGGATAAGCGTCGCTAACAGTTTTTTCATTTAATTGGCGATAGTCAATTACCATCCGCCACTTGGGCTTTCCTGAAGCATCTGATTTTTTGGGAACAATCCAAACTGGCGAGTTATAGGGGGATGAGGATGGTTGAATTATATTACTTTTCAATAACGCGTCCACTTGAGATCTAATTTCTTGCTTATGTACAAGAGGAAATCTATACTGCTTCGTGTTTATGGGAAGTTCATCCGTGGTTATTATCGAATGTTGAATACTATTACTCTGTGCTAATATATCTGTCGGAATATAAAATTGATAAGGAAATTCGTAAACAATTTTAAGTATACTAGCTTTCTCTAATTCTTCCAGATGACTTAAGTCCAACAATTTACTAATTTGGTAAAGCCTACAAGCGTCAGCTCTTGCTTGCCCATCAAGTGGATCTCCTGTGCGGGCCGACCGGTGTGCAGGTGGTTTAGCTCGATATGCTTCTAATTCAACCGGAGGTGTAGTAAAGGTAACGTCGTCGAATGTTGTATTTATCGCAAAAATTCGAACTGACCCGTTTGCTGGGATAGTTAATACTTCCCCTATATAAACTCCTGGTTGAGTTTCTAACCTCCTGATGTATCCAGATTCTAAAGATGTGTTTTTTACAGGGATGGATATTAACGTTTTTGTACGAGCAGGTAATTGAAAGGAAGAGCTGTTTTGAAGTGGCAATTCTCGGCCATTAAATTCTATTATATTTGGCACAGAACTGCTTAATTTCGCATGCACGTTTTGTCCTTCCAAAAATGGCATCCCCACTATGCCCGCCTCCTTAATAGGAAAACTATCGTCCACTACTTGAAATTTCGTAGCCACGTTGCAGATGGGAAGAGACGCCTCACCCCGAGTACACACTATATCCGAACCGATACCGGTAAGATTAAAAACTACACTTTTATCAATTGGTACATCGTCTATCAAGCGCCCGTGTTTCACCAAATTAACCTGGGACCCTGTATCCAATAAGAATATACCAAGACCCCCTTGAATGAACGCATGCTCGAGGGGAATCGTGGACAGGTGGCTAACTCCTATATTTATTTTAAAGCAGACTCGCGATTCGGGCGCGCAACGAGGGGTTCGCTCTGCGGGGCACCCTTCCATACTTCCATCCTTCTTGACATAAAACTCATTCGTTGGTCGTACATTGGTTCACTCTGCGCAGTCTGATGCTTCCTATTTTGCTTATTAAAACATCTATCTTCAGTATGCCCAGATTTCCTACAATACCCACAGCGGATTGCTCTGAAGTTTGCTGTTGTGTTTGTCCGATTGAATTTGTTTCGCGGGCAGTCGACTCGCATGTGACCCGGTTCATTACATTCATAGCATCTAGGGTTGCTATGCGCAACGAAAACTCTGCTATTATGACTTAAATGGGGAATGGAAGGCTCCGACGCGATTTCGTGTTCATAGGCGCGCGCCCTATCCACAATCTGTTCGAGCTCTTCAGTCCCTTCCCCTATAAGAGCATTACTCAAGAAACGATCTCGGAGGCCTAAACGGAACCGTCGAACAGCTGTTTGATTTAAAAGCGTGATTATTCCCTGATACTGATCTTCCGAATATTTCTCCTTGGCTGCGTCTACTCCCTGACTAAGAATGTCCGATACCCTTAGCCCGTAATCTTCAAGGCTTTCATTCTGTCCCTGACGTACCTCTTTTAATTTGTCCTGTATTATATCTAGGTCAAACGACCGCGCACGAACAGACTTGAGCAAACCGAACAGCTCATCTAACGTTCCCGGTTGTCTCCTGTTTTCGATCAGCCGCTCAGCCCGTCCCTCAATTCTGTTCAATATTAAAAGAAAAAGGCCTTTTCGATCCTTAATTCTGACCATTGAGTTCGCGAGCTTGCATTGATGAATGAATTTTTTCAGGGAGCATGACGCACCATCGTAACGCGGAATCAATTCAGCAGCGAACTTGAACGGCATAAATTCGCCATCCACGCTACTCGAAGGAAAATCAACACTATCAATTGGGTATTCACGAGGAAATAGCTCAGGTTGCTCAACGGGGCAATTCTGAACGGGCACCAAATTCATTTCGCCGGGCTGTGCCACAGGAAGGACCAGACGCGTTTCGGGTGTTTCTACATTTATATCCTCTACCGTAAACCCTATAGAGCCGCTCGATTCCGACCTAATGCTAGGCCGCCTGCCTCCTCTCACAATTCTCGCGTTGGGTAACATTTATGCCTATCGAACGTTTTCCACAATAACGATTTCAACTATTTTACTCTATGGCTTCTCTTATCTGTGTAGCTCGCTCCGTAGTAACTGCGTCTCGTTCCGTCGGCGATGTAAGCTCCAGACGTCTCAAATCCGACGAGGAGATGACTTTCCAGTGCTTGTGGATCTCAGAGAAATTGTGCACGGCCGTTGAGTCCACTCGTCCCTGGCATTTGCCCACTGCTCCTGGGGAAACCGTGCCAAAACCCAGAAGAGGGAGATTGCACTATCCTTGGCGTCCTCACCAACTCCAGAATCCGTTTATAAGCCGGCAGGATTCAGTACTAGCCGTAGACGTTTATGACTTCCTTTTCAAGGTCCACTGATTTTCCGATATCCCACCGCTGTCACCAATTTTGTTGTATACTCTAGCGGTAACTTTTCGTTTTAGCTCAAGGGAAAATTAACAAGAGGGAAAAAAAATGGAATATGTCTTCCCAGTTTGATGGTTGTTAATCAAGTGCCGTTTATTCTCCTTCTTCACATTAAAACATCATCCTCGTTGACAACATAATGAATATTGATCGTCATAGCGATCATCTCCATGGTAGTAAATCAAACTCCCGCGTTGAGTGCCGTCCAGTCTTCCTCGATTCCGCAGCTCCAATTGGGTTGGCTGTTGCTCCCCACCCTTAAGTATTCATTATGGCGACTCGTTGTCTCGTCTGCTTGCGGGTTCTTGGCGGAAGGGGTTTGTAGCGCTCCGTTTGTGGCGGGAAAACATACTACTAAATACTTCGCTAGGCAGGCGGCAGGTAACGCAGCGACTTTTGTGAAGGGGTGGAGTGATAACGCAACAATCGTAAAAACCTTACTGATAGCTGTTACAATAAGACTAGATATTTGCATAACACTACATAATCATAGTGGCATTCTTCTTTACGCAGCCACACTTTGATCCATTGCCGCGGTTCGGTAGCAGTATTTCCATTGCTTCTCGGCCCTATGGCTGAGATCAAAGTGAAGTTAACTAGTATTGATGGCCATCGATATAAACCATCCGGTTTAGCTGCGATATCGTCTCCTTGTTCGTAAAAACGTCACTGATAGCGGTTACAATAAGACTAGATATTTGCATAACACTACATAATCATAGTGGCATTCTTCTTTTCGCAGCCACACTTTGATCCATTGCCACGGTTCGGTAGCAATATTTCCATTGCTTCTCGTCCCTATGGCTGAGATCGGAGTGAAGTTAACTAATATTGATGGCCTTCGACATAAACCATCCGGTTTAGCTGCGAAATCGTCTCCTTGATCGTAAGAACCTTACCGATATCGGTTACTATAGGACTAGATATTTGCATGGCACTAAATAATCATAGTGGCATTCTTCTTTACGCAGCCTCACTTTGATCCATTGCCACGGTTCGGTAGCAGTATTTCCATTGCTTCTCGGCCCTATGCCTAAGATCAAAGTGAAGTTAACTAATATTGATGGCCATCGATATAAACCATGCGGTTTAGCTGTGATATTGTCTCTTTGATCGTAAAAGCCTTACTGATATCGGTTACAATAAGACTAGATATTTGCATGACACTACATAATCATAGTGGCATTCTTCTTTACGCAGCCACACTTTCATCCATTGCCACGGTTCGGTAGCAGTATTTCCATTGCTTCTCGGCCCTATGACTAAGATCAAACTGAAGTTAACTAATATTGATGGCCATCGATATAAAACATCCGGTTTAGCTGCGATATCGCGTCCTTGATCTCAAAAACCTTACTGATACCGGTTACAACAATACTAGACATTTGCATGGCACTAAATAATCATAGTGGCATTCTTCTTTACGCAGCCTCACTTTGATCCATTGCCACGGTTCGGTAACAGTATTTCCATTGCTTCTCGGCCCTATGCCTAAGATCAAAGTGAAGTTAACTAATATTGATGGCCATCGATATAAACCATGCGGTTTAGCTGCGATATTGTCTCCTTGATCGTAAAAACCTTACTGATATCGGTTACAATAAGACTAGATATTTGCATGACACTGCATAATCATAGTGGCACTCTTCTTTACGCAGCCACACTTTCATCCATTGCCACGGTTCGGTAGCAGTATTTCCATTGCATCTCGTCCCTATGGCTGAGATCGGAGTGAAGTTAACTAATATTGATGGCCTTCGACATAAACCATCCGGTTTAGCTGCGAAATCGTCTCCTTGATCGTAAGAACCTTACCGATATCGGTTACTATAGGACTAGATATTTGCATGGCACTAAATAATCATAGTGGCATTCTTCTTTACGCAGCCACACTTTGATCCATTGCCACGGTTCGGTAACAGTATTTCCATTGCTTCTCGGCCCTATGCCTAAGATCAAAGTGAAGTTAACTAATATTGATGGCCATCGATATAAACCATGCGGTTTAGCTGCGATATTGTCTCCTTGATCGTAAAAACCTTACTGATATCGGTTACAATAAGACTAGATATTTGCATGACACTGCATAATCATAGTGGCATTCTTCTTTACGCAGCCACACTTTCATCCATTGCCACGGTTCGGTAGCAGTATTTCCATTGCATCTCGTCCCTATGGCTGAGATCGGAGTGAAGTTAACTAATATTGATGGCCTGCGACGTAAACCATCCGGTTTAGCTGCGAAATCGTCTCCTTGATCGTAAGAACCTTACCGATATCGGTTACTATAGGACTAGATATTTGCATGGCACTAAATAATCATAGTGGCATTCTTCTTTACGCAGCCACACTTTGATCCATTGCCACGGTTCGGTAGCAGTATTTCCATTGCTTCTCGGCCCTATGACTAAGATCAAAGTGAAGTTAACTAATATTGATGGCGATCGATATAAACCATCCGGTTTAGCTGCGATATCGTCTCCTTGATCTCAAAAACCTTACTGATACCGGTTACAATAATATTAGACATTTGCATGACACTACATAATCATAGTGGCATTCTTCTTTAAGCAGCCACACTTTGATCCATTGCCACGGTTCGGTAGCAGTATTTGGAGTGCTTCTGGTCCCTATGGCTGAGATCGAAGTGAAGTTAACTAATATTGATGGCCTTCGACGTAAACCATCCGGTTTAGCTGCGAAATCGTCTCCTTGATCGTAAGAACCTTACAGATATAGGTTACAATAGGACTAGATATTTGCATGGCACTACATAATCATAGTGGCATGCTTCTTTACGCAGCTGAACTTTGATCCATTGCGACGGTTCGGTAGCAGTATTTCCATTGCTTCTCGGCCCTATGACTAAGATCAAAGTGAAGTTAACTAATATTGATCGCCTTCGATATAAACCATCCGGTTTAGCTGCGAAATCGTCTGCTTGATCGTAAAAACCTTACTGATAGCTGTTACAATAAGACTAGATATTTGCATAACACTACATAATCATAGTGGCATTCTTCTTTACGCAGCCACACTTTGATCCATTGCCGCGGTTCGGTAGCAGTATTTCCATTCCTTCTCGGCCCTATGGCTGAGATCAAAGTGAAGTTAAATAGTATTGATGGCCATCGATATAAACCATCCGGTTTAGCTGCGATATCGTCTCCTTGTTCGGGAAAACCTCACTGATAGCGGTTACAATAATACTAGATATTTGCATAACACTACATAATCATAGTGGCATTCTTCTTTTCGCAGCCACACTTTGATCCATTGCCACGGTTCGGTAGCAATATTTCCATTGCTTCTCGTCCCTATGGCTAAGATCGGAGTGAAGTTAACTAATATTGATGGCCTTCGACATAAACCATCCGGTTTAGCTGCGAAATGGTCTCCTTGATCGTAAGAACCTTACCGATATCGGTTACTATAGGACTAGATATTTGCATGGCACTAAATAATCATAGTGGCATTCTTCTTTACGCAGCCTCACTTTGATCCATTGCTACGATTCGGTAGCAGTATTTCCATTGCTTCTCGGCCCTATGACTAAGATCAAAGTGAAGTTAACTAATATTGATGGCCATCGATATAAAGCATCCGGCTTAGCTGCGATATCGCGTCCTTAATCTCGAAAACCTTACTGATACCGGTTACAACAATACTAGACATTTGCATGGCACTACTTAATCATAGTGGCATGCTTCTTTACGCAGCCTCACTTTGATCCAATGCCACGGTTCGGTAGCAGTATTTCCATTGCTTCACGGCCCTATGACTAAGATCAAAGTGAAGTTAACTAATATTGATGGCCATCGATATAAACCATGCGGTTTAGCTGGGATATTGTCTCCTTGATCGTAAAAACCTTACTGATATCGTTTACAATAGGACTGGATATTTGCATGACACTACATAATCATAGTGGCATTCTTCTTTGCGCAGCCACACTTTGATCGATTGCCATGGTTCGGTAGCAGTATTTCCATTGCTTCTCGGCCCTAAGACTAAGATCAAAGTGAAGTTAACTAATATTGATGGCCATCGATATAAACCACGCGGTTTAGCTGGGATATTGTCTCCTTGATCGTAAAAACCTTACTGATATCGGTTACAATAGGACTGGATATTTGCATGACACTACGTAATCATACTGGCATTCTTCTTTACACAGCCACACTTTGATCCATTGCCACGGTTCGGTAGCAGTATTTCCATTGCTTCTCGGCCCTATGACTAAGATCAAAGTGAAGTTAACTAATATTGATGGCCATCGATATAAACCATCCGGTTTAGCTGCGACATCGTCTCCTTGATCGTAAAAACCTTACTGATAGCGGTTACAATAAGACTAGATATTTGCATCACACTACATAATCATAGTGGCATTCTTGTTTACGCAGCCTCACTTTGATCCATTGCCACGATTCGGTAGCAGTATTTCCATTACTTCTCGTGCCTATGGCTGAGATCGAAGTGAAGTTAACTAATATTGATGGCCTTCGGTATAAACCATGCGGTTTAGCTGCGATATTGTCTCCTTGATCGTAAAAAACTTACTGATATCGGTTACAATAAGACTAGATATTTGCATGACACTACATAATCATAGTGGCATTCTTCTTTACACAGCCACACTTTCATCCATTGCCACGGTTCGGTAGCAGTATTTCCATTGCATCTCGTCCCTATGGCTGAGATCGGAGTGAAGTTAACTAACATTGATGGCCATCGACATAAAACATCCGGTTTAGCTGCGATATCGTCTCCTTGATCTCAAAAACCTTACTGATACCGGTTACAATAATACTAGACATTAGCATGGCACTACATAATCATAGTGGCATGCTTCTTTACGCAGCCACACTTTGGTTCATTGCCACGGTTCGGTAGCAATATTTCCATTGCTTCCCGTCCCTATGGCTGAGATCGGAGTGAAGTTAACTAACATTGATGGCCATCGACATAAAACATCCGGTTTAGCTGCGATATCGTCTCCTTGATCGTAAAAACCTTAGTGATAGCGGTTACAATAAGACTAGATATTTGCATCACACTACATAATCATAGTGGCATCCTTCTTTACGCAGCCTCACTTTGATCCATTGCGACGGTTCGGTAGCAGTATTTCCATTGCTTCTCGGCCCTATGCCTAAGATCAAAGTGAAGTTAACTAATGTTGATGGCCATCGATAAACCATCCGGTTTAGCTGCGATATCGTCTCCTTGATCTCAAAAACCTTACTGATACCGGTTACAATAATACTAGATATTTGCATGACACAACATAATCATAGTGGCATTCTTCTTTACGCAGCCACACTTTGATCCATTGCCACGGTTCGGTAGCAGTATTTCCATTGCTTCTCGGCCCTATGACTAAGATCAAAGTGAAGTTAACTAACATTGATGGCCATCGACATAAAACATCCGGTTTAGCTGCGATATCGTCTCCTTAATCGTAAAAACCTTCCTGATATCGGTTAAAATAGGACTAGATATTTGCATGGCACTACATAATCATAGTGGCATTCTTGTTTACGCAGCCTCACTTTGATCCATTGCCACGGTTCGGTAGCAGTATTTCCATTGCTTCTCGGCCCTATGCCCAAGATCAAAGTGAAGTTAACTAATATTGATGGCCATCGATATAAACCATGCGGTTTAGCTGGGATATCGTCTCCTTGATCTTAAAAACCTTACTGATACCGGTTACAATAATACTAGATATTAGCATGGCACTACATAATCATAGTGGCATGCTTCTTTACGCAGCTGAACTTTGATCCATTGCCACGGTTCGGTAGCAATATTTCCATTGCTTCTCGTCCCTATGGCTGAGATCGGAGTGAAGTTAACTAACATTGATGGCCATCGACATAAAACATCCGGTTTAGCTGCGATATCGTCTCCTTAATCGTAAAAACCTTACTGATATCGGTTACAATAGCACTAGATATTTGCATGGCACAACATAATCATAGCGGCATTCTTCTTTACGCAGCCACACTTTGATCCATTGCCACGGTTCGGTAGCAATATTTCCATTGCTTCTCGTCCCTATGGCTGAGATCGGAGTGAAGTTAACTAATATTGATGGCCTTCGACATAAACCATCCGGTTTAGCTGCCAAATCGTCTCCTTGATCGTAAGAACCTTACAGATATAGGTTACAATAGGACTAGATATTTGCATGGCACTACATAACCGTAGTGGCATGCTTCTTTACGCAGCTGAACTTTGATCCATTGTCACGATTCGGTAGCAGTATTTCCATTGCTTCTCGGCCCTATGCCTAAGATGAAAGTAAAGTTAACTAATATTGATGGCCATCGATATAAACCATCTGGTTTAGCTGCGATATCGTATCCTTGATCTCAAAAACCTTACTGATACCGGTTACAATAAGACCTGATATTTGCATAACACTACATAATCATAGTGGCATTCTACTTTACGCAGCCACACTTTGATCCATTGCCACGGTTCGGTAGCTGTATTTCCATTGCTTCTCGGCCCTATGATTAAGATCAAAGTGAAGTTAACTAATATTGATGGCCATCGGTATAAACCATGCGGTTTAGCTGCGATATTGTCTCCTTGATCATATAAACCTTACTGATATCGGTTACAATAAGACTAGATATTTGCATGACACTACATAATCACAGTGGCATTCTTCTTTACGCAGCCACACTTTGATCCATTGCCACGGTTCGGTAGCTGTATTTCCATTGCTTCTCGGCCCTATGCCTAAGATCAAAGTGAAGTTAACTAATATTGATGGCCATCGGTATAAACCATGCGGTTTAGCTGCGATATTGTCTCCTTGATCATATAAACCTTACTGATATCGGTTACAATAAGACTAGATATTTGCATGACACTACATAATCACAGTGGCATTCTTCTTTACGCAGCCACACTTTGATCCATTGCCACGGTTCGGTAGCAGTATTTCCATTGCTTCTCGTCCCAATGGCTGAGATCGGAGTGAAGTTAAGTAATATTGATGGCCTTCGACATAAACCATCCGGTTTAGCTGCCAAAATGTCTCCTTGATCGTAAGAACCTTACAGATATAGGTTACAATAGCACTAGATATTTGCATGGCACTATATAACCGTAGTGGCATGCTTCTTTACGCAGCTGAACTTTGATCCATTGCCACGATTCGGTAGCAGTATTTCCATTGCTTCTCGGCCCTATGCCTAAGATGAAAGTAAAGTTAACTAATATTGATGGCCATCGATATAAACCATCCGGTTTACCTGCGATATCGTCTCCTTGATCTCAAAAACCTTACTGATACCGGTTACAATAATACTAGACATTTGCATGACACTACATAATCATAGTGGCATTCTTCTTTACGCAGCCACACTTTGATCCATTGAAACGGTTCGGTAGCAGTATTTCCATTGCTTCTCGGCCTTATGGATGAAGTCAAAGTGAAGTTAACTAATATTGATGGCCATCGATATAAACCATCCGGTTTAGCTGCGAAATCGTCTTGTTGATCGTAAAAACATTACTGATAGCGGTTACAATAAGACTAGATATTTGCGTAACACTACATAATCATAGTGGCATTCTACTTTACGCAGCCACACTTTGATCCATTGCCGCGGTTCGGTAGCAGTATTTCCATTGCTTCTCGTCCCTATGGCTGAGATCGGAGTGAAGTTAACTAATATTGATGGCATTCGACATAAACCATCCGGTTTAGCTGCGGTATCGTCTCCTTGATCGTAAGAACCTTACAGATATAGGTTACAATAGGACTAGATATTTGCATGGCACTACATAATCATAGTGGCATTCTTCTTTACGCAACCACACTTTGGTCCATTGCCACGGTTCGGTAGCAGTATTTCCATTGCTTCTCGTCCCAATGGCTGAGATCGAAGTGAAGTTAACTAATGTTGATGGCCTTCAATATAAACCATCCGGTTTAGCTGCGAAATCGTCTCCTTGATCGTAAAAACATTACTGATAGCGGTTACAATAAGACCTGATATTTGCATAACACTACATAATCATAGTGGCATTCTACTTTATGCAGCCACACTTTGATCCATTGCCGCGGTTCGGTAGCTGTATTTCCATTGCTTCTCGGCCCTATGCCTAAGATCAAAGTGAAGTTAACTAATATTGATGGCCATCGATATAAACCATCCGGTTTACCTGCGATATTGTCTCCTTGATCGTAAAAACCTTACTAATATAGGTTACAATAAGACTAGATATTTGCATGAGACTACATAATCATAGTGGCATTCTTCTTTACGCAGCCACACTTTGATCCATTGCCACGGTTCGGTAGCAATATTTCCATTGCTTCTCGTCCCTATGGCTGAGATCGGAGTGAAGTTAACTAACATTGATGGCCATCGACATAAAACATCCGGTTTAGCTGCGATATCGTCTCCTTAATCGTAAAAACCTTACTGATATCGGTTACAATAGGACTAGATATTTGCATGGCACAACATAATCATAGCGGCATTCTTCTTTACGCAGCCACACTTTGATCCATTGCCACGGTTCGGTAGCAATATTTCCATTGCTTCTCGTCCCTATGGCTGAGATCGGAGTGAAGTTAACTAATATTGATGGCCTTCGACATAAACCATCCGGTTTAGCTGCCAAATCGTCTCCTTGATCGTAAGAACCTTACAGATATAGGTTACAATAGGACTAGATATTTGCATGGCACTACATAACCGTAGTGGCATGCTTCTTTACGCAGCCACACTTTGATCCATTGCCACGGTTCGGTAGATGTATTTCCATTGCTTCTCGGCCCTATGATTAAGATCAAAGTGAAGTTAACTAATATTGATGGCCATCGGTATAAACCATGCGGTTTAGCTGCGATATTGTCTGCTTGATCATATAAACCTTACTGATATCGGTTACAATAAGACTAGATATTTGCATGGCACAACATAATCATAGCGGCATTCTTCTTTACGCAGCCACACTTTGATCCATTGCCACGGTTCGGTAGCAATATTTCCATTGCTTCTCGTCCCTATGGCTGAGATCGGAGTGAAGTTAACTAATATTGATGGCCATCGATATAAACCATCCGGTTTAGCTGCGATATCGTCTCCTTAATCTCAAAAACCTTACTGATACCGGTTACAATAATACTAGACATTTGCATGACACTACATAATCATAGTGGCATTCTTCTTTACGCAGCCACACTTTGATCCATTGCCACGGTTCGGTAGCAGTATTTGGATTGCTTTTGGTCCCTATGGCTGAGATCGAAGTGAAGTTAACTAAAATGGATGACCATCGATATAAACCATCCGGTTTAGCTGCGATATCGTCTCCTTGATCGCAAAAACCTTACTGATACCGGTTACAATAATACTACACATTTGCATGACACTACGTAATCATAGTGGCATTCTTCTTTACGCAGCCACACTTTGATCCATTGAAACGGTTCGGTAGCAATATTTCCATTGCTTCTCGGCCTTATGGATGAAATCAAAGTGATGTTAACTAATATTGATGGCCATCGATATAAACCATCCGGTTTACCTGCGATATCGTCTCCTTGATCTCAAAAACTTTACTGATATCGGTTACAATAGGACTGGATATTTGAATGACACTACATAATCATAGTGGCATTCTTCTTTACGCAGCCACACTTTGATCGATTGCCATGGTTCGGTAGCAGTATTTCCATTGCTTCTGCTCCCCATGGCTTAGATCGAAGTGAAGTTAACTAATATTGATGGCCATCGATATAAACCATCCGGTTTAGCTGCGATATCGTCTCCTTGATCGTAAGAACCTTACCGATATCGGTTACTATAGGACTAGATATTTGCATGGCACTAAATAATCATAGTGGCATTCTTCTTTACGCAGCCTCACTTTGATCCATTGCCACGGTTCGGTAGCAGTATTTCCATTGCTTCTCGGCCCTATGCCTAAGATCAAAGTGAAGTTAACTAATATTGATGGCCATCGATATAAACCATGCGGTTTAGCTGCGATATTGTCTCCTTGATCGTAAAAACCTTACTGATATCGGTTACAATAAAACTAGATATTTGCATGGCACTACATAATCATAGTGGCACTCTTCTTTACGCGGCCACACTTTCATCCATTGCCACGGTTCGGTAGCAGTATTTCCATTGCTTCTCGGCACTATGACTAAGATCAAAGTGAAGTTAACTAATATTGATGGCCATCGATATAAAGCATCCGGTTTAGCTGCGATATCGCGCCCTTGACCTCAAAAACCTTACTGATACCCGTTACAACAATACCAGTCATTTGCATGACACTACATAATCATACTGGCATTCTTCTTTACGCAGCCACACTTTGATCCATTGCCACGGTTCGGTAGCAGTATTTCCATTACTTCTCGTCCCTATGGCTGTGATCGAAGTGAAGTTAACTAATATTGATGGCCTTCGGTATAAACCATGCGGTTTAGCTGCGATATTGTCTCCTTGATCGTAAAAACCTTACTGATATCGGTTACAATAAGACTAGATATTTGCATGGCACTTAATAATCATAGTGGCCTTCTTGTTTACGCAGCCTCACTTTGATCCATTGCGACGGTTCGGTAGCAGTATTTCCATTGCTTCTCGGCCCTATGACTAAGATCAAAGTGAAGTTAACTAATATTGATGGCCTTCGATATAAACCATCCGGTTTGGCTGCGAAATCGTCTGCTTGATCGTAAAAACCTTACCGATATCGGTTACTATAGGACTAGATATTTGCATGGCACTAAATAATCATAGTGGCATGCTTCTTTACGCAGCTGAACTTTGACCCATTGCCACGGTTCGGTAGCAGTATTTCCATTGCTTCTCGGCATTATGACTAAGATCAAAGTGAAGTTAACTAATATTGATGGCCATCGATATAAACCATCCGGTTTAGCTGCGATATCGTCTTCTTGATCGTAAAAACCTTACTGATAGCGGTTACAATAATATTAGATATTTGCATCACACTACATAATCATAGTGGCATTCTTCTTTACGCAGCCTCACTTTGATCCATTGCCACGGTTCGGTAGCAGTATTTCCATTGCTTCTCGGCCCTATGCCTAAGATCAAAGTGAAGTTAACTAATATTGATGGCCATCGATATAAACCATGCGGATTAGCTGGGATATTGTCTCCTTGATCGTAAAAACCTTTCTGATATCGATTACAATAAGACTAGATATTTGCATGACACTACATAATCATAGTGGTATTCTTCTTTACGCAGCTACACTTTGATCCATTGCCACGGTTCGGTAGCAGTATTTCCATTGCTTCTCGTCCCTATGGCTGAGACCGAAGTGAAGTTAACTAATATTGATGGCCATCGATATAAACCATCCGGTTTACCTGCGATATTGTCTCCTTGATCGTAAACACCTTACTAATATCGGTTACAATAAGACTAGATATTTGCATGAGACTACATAATCATAGTGGCATTCTTCTTTACGCAGCCACACTTTGATCCATTGCCACGGTTCGGTAGCAGTGTTTCCATTGCTTCTCGTCCCTATGGCTGAGATCGAAGTGAACTTAACTATTATTGATGGCCTTCGATATAAACCATCCGGTTTAGCTTCGAAATCGTCTGCTTGATCGTAAAAACCTTACTGATAGCTGTTACAATAAGACTAGATATTTGCATAACACTACATAATCATAGTGGCATTCTTCTTTACGCAGCCACACTTTGATCCATTGCCGCGGTTCGGTAGCAGTATTTCCATTGCTTCTCGGCCCTATGGCTGAGATCAAAGTGAAGTTAACTAGTATTGATGGCCATCGATATAAACGATCCGGTTTAGCTGCGATATCGTCTCCTTGTTCGTAAAAACCTCACTGATAGCGGTTACAATAAGACTAGATATTAGCATAACACTACATAATCATAGTGGCATTCTTCTTTTCGCAGCCACACTTTGATCCATTGCCACGGTTCGGTAGCAATATTTCCATTGCTTCTCGTCCCTATGGCTGAGATCGGAGTGAAGTTAACTAATATTCATGGCCTTCGACATAAACCATCCGGTTTAGCTGCGAAATCGTCTCCTTGATCGTAAGAACCTTACCGATATCGGTTACTATAGGACTAGATATTTGCATGGCACTAAATAATCATAGTGGCATTCTTCTTTACACAGCCTCACTTTGATCCATTGCCACGGTTCGGTAGCAGTATTTCCATTGCTTCTCGGCCCTATGCCTAAGATCAAAGTGAAGTTAACTAATATTGATGGCCATCGATATAAAGCATCCGGCTTAGCTGCGAAATCGTCTCCTTGATCGTAAGAACCTTACCGATATCGGTTACTATAGGACTAGATATTTGCATGGCACTAAATAATCATAGTCGCATTCTTCTTTACGCAGCCACACTTTGATCCATTGCCACGGTTCGGTAGCAGTATTTCCATTGCTTCTCGGCCCTATGACTAAGATCAAAGTGAAGTTAACTAATATTGATTGCCTTCGACATAAACCATCCGGTTTAGCTGCGAAATCGTCTCCTTGATCGTAAGAACCTTACAGATATAGGTTACAATAGGACTAGATATTTGCATGGCACTACATAATCATAGTGGCATGCTTCTTTCCGCAGCTGAACTTTGATCCATTGCGACGGTTCGGTAGCAGTATTTCCATTGCTTCTCGGCCCTATGACTAAGATCAAAGTGAAGTTAACTAATATTGATGGCCTTCGATATAAACCATCCGGTTTAGCTGCGAAATCGTCTGCTTGATCGTAAAAACCTTACCGATATCGGTTACTATAGGACTAGATATTTGCATGGCACTAAATAATCATAGTGGCAGGCTTCTTTACGCAGCTGAACTTTGACCCATTGCCACGGTTCGGTAGCAGTATTTCCATTGCTTCTCGGCATTATGACTAAGATCAAAGTGAAGTTAACTAATATTGATGGCCATCGATATAAACCATCCGGTTTAGCTGCGATATCGTCTTCTTGATCGTAAAAACTTTACTGATAGCGGTTACAATAAGACTAGATATTTGCATCACACTACATAATCATAGTGGCATTCTTCTTTACGCAGCCTCACTTTGATCCATTGCCACGGTTCGGTAGCAGTATTTCCATTGCTTCTCGGCCCTATGCCTAAGATCAAAGTGAAGTTAACTAATATTGATGGCCATCGATATAAACCATGCGGATTAGCTGGGATATTGTCTCCTTGATCGTAAAAACCTTTCTGATATCGATTACAATAAGACTAGATATTTGCATGACACTACATAATCATAGTGGTATTCTTCTTTACGCAGCTACACTTTGATCCATTGCCACGGTTCGGTAGCAGTATTTCCATTGCTTCTCGTCCCTATGGCTGAGACCGAAGTGAAGTTAACTAATATTGATGGCCTTCGATATAAACCATCCGGTTTAGCTTCGAAATCGTCTGCTTGATCGTAAAAACCTTACTGATAGCTGTTACAATAAGACTAGATATTTGCATAACACTACATAATCATAGTGGCATTCTTCTTTACGCAGCCACACTTTGATCCATTGCCGCGGTTCGGTAGCAGTATTTCCATTGCTTCTCGGCCCTATGGCTGAGATCAAAGTGAAGTTAACTAGTATTGATGGCCATCGATATAAACCATCCGGTTTAGCTGCGATATCGTCTCCTTGTTCGTAAAAACGTCACTGATAGCGGTTACAATAAGACTAGATATTTGCATAACACTACATAATCATAGTGGCATTCTTCTTTTCGCAGCCACACTTTGATCCATTGCCACGGTTCGGTAGCAATATTTCCATTGCTTCTCGTCCCTATGGCTGAGATCGGAGTGAAGTTAACTAATATTGATGGCCTTCGACATAAACCATCCGGTTTAGCTGCGAAATCGTCTCCTTGATCGTAAGAACCTTACCGATATCGGTTACTATAGGACTAGATATTTGCATGGCACTAAATAATCATAGTGGCATTCTTCTTTACGCAGCCTCACTTTGATCCATTGCCACGGTTCGGTAGCAGTATTTCCATTGCTTCTCGGCCCTATGACTAAGATCAAACTGAAGTTAACTAATATTGATGGCCATCGATATAAAGCATCCGGTTTAGCTGCGATATCGCGTCCTTGATCTCAAAAACCTTACTGATACCGGTTACAACAATACTAGACATTTGCATGGCACTAAATAATCATAGTGGCATTCTTCTTTACGCAGCCTCACTTTGATCCATTGCCACGGTTCGGTAACAGTATTTCCATTGCTTCTCGGCCCTATGCCTAAGATCAAAGTGAAGTTAACTAATATTGATGGCCATCGATATAAACCATGCGGTTTAGCTGCGATATTGTCTCCTTGATCGTAAAAACCTTACTGATATCGGTTACAATAAGACTAGATATTTGCATGACACTGCATAATCATAGTGGCATTCTTCTTTACGCAGCCACACTTTCATCCATTGCCACGGTTCGGTAGCAGTATTTCCATTGCATCTCGTCCCTATGGCTGAGATCGGAGTGAAGTTAACTAATATTGATGGCCTTCGACATAAACCATCCGGTTTAGCTGCGAAATCGTCTCCTTGATCGTAAGAACCTTACCGATATCGGTTACTATAGGACTAGATATTTGCATGGCACTAAATAATCATAGTGGCATTATTCTTTACGCAGCCACACTTTGATCCATTGCCACGGTTCGGTAACAGTATTTCCATTGCTTCTCGGCCCTATGCCTAAGATCAAAGTGAAGTTAACTAATATTGATGGCCATCGATATAAACCATGCGGTTTAGCTGCGATATTGTCTCCTTGATCGTAAAAACCTTACTGATATCGGTTACAATAAGACTAGATATTTGCATGACACTGCATAATCATAGTGGCATTCTTCTTTACGCAGCCACACTTTGATCCATTGCCACGGTTCGGTAGCAGTATTTCCATTGCTTCTCGGCCCTATGACTAAGATCAAAGTGAAGTTAACTAATATTGATGGCCATCGATATAAACCATCCGGTTTAGCTGCGACATCGTCTCCTTGATCGTAAAAACCTTACTGATAGCGGTTACAATAAGACTAGATATTTGCATCACACTACATAATCATAGTGGCATTCTTGTTTACGCAGCCTCACTTTGATCCATTGCCACGATTCGGTAGCAGTATTTCCATTACTTCTCGTGCCTATGGCTGAGATCGAAGTGAAGTTAACTAATATTGATGGCCTTCGGTATAAACCATGCGGTTTAGCTGCGATATTGTCTCCTTGATCGTAAAAAACTTACTGATATCGGTTACAATAAGACTAGATATTTGCATGACACTACATAATCATAGTGGCATTCTTCTTTACACAGCCACACTTTCATCCATTGCCACGGTTCGGTAGCAGTATTTCCATTGCATCTCGTCCCTATGGCTGAGATCGGAGTGAAGTTAACTAACATTGATGGCCATCGACATAAAACATCCGGTTTAGCTGCGATATCGTCTCCTTGATCTCAAAAACCTTACTGATACCGGTTACAATAATACTAGACATTAGCATGGCACTACATAATCATAGTGGCATGCTTCTTTACGCAGCCACACTTTGGTTCATTGCCACGGTTCGGTAGCAATATTTCCATTGCTTCCCGTCCCTATGGCTGAGATCGGAGTGAAGTTAACTAACATTGATGGCCATCGACATAAAACATCCGGTTTAGCTGCGATATCGTCTCCTTGATCGTAAAAACCTTAGTGATAGCGGTTACAATAAGACTAGATATTTGCATCACACTACATAATCATAGTGGCATCCTTCTTTACGCAGCCTCACTTTGATCCATTGCGACGGTTCGGTAGCAGTATTTCCATTGCTTCTCGGCCCTATGCCTAAGATCAAAGTGAAGTTAACTAATGTTGATGGCCATCGATAAACCATCCGGTTTAGCTGCGATATCGTCTCCTTGATCTCAAAAACCTTACTGATACCGGTTACAATAATACTAGATATTTGCATGACACAACATAATCATAGTGGCATTCTTCTTTACGCAGCCACACTTTGATCCATTGCCACGGTTCGGTAGCAGTATTTCCATTGCTTCTCGGCCCTATGACTAAGATCAAAGTGAAGTTAACTAACATTGATGGCCATCGACATAAAACATCCGGTTTAGCTGCGATATCGTCTCCTTAATCGTAAAAACCTTCCTGATATCGGTTAAAATAGGACTAGATATTTGCATGGCACTACATAATCATAGTGGCATTCTTGTTTACGCAGCCTCACTTTGATCCATTGCCACGGTTCGGTAGCAGTATTTCCATTGCTTCTCGGCCCTATGCCCAAGATCAAAGTGAAGTTAACTAATATTGATGGCCATCGATATAAACCATGCGGTTTAGCTGGGATATCGTCTCCTTGATCTTAAAAACCTTACTGATACCGGTTACAATAATACTAGATATTAGCATGGCACTACATAATCATAGTGGCATGCTTCTTTACGCAGCTGAACTTTGATCCATTGCCACGGTTCGGTAGCAATATTTCCATTGCTTCTCGTCCCTATGGCTGAGATCGGAGTGAAGTTAACTAACATTGATGGCCATCGACATAAAACATCCGGTTTAGCTGCGATATCGTCTCCTTAATCGTAAAAACCTTACTGATATCGGTTACAATAGCACTAGATATTTGCATGGCACAACATAATCATAGCGGCATTCTTCTTTACGCAGCCACACTTTGATCCATTGCCACGGTTCGGTAGCAATATTTCCATTGCTTCTCGTCCCTATGGCTGAGATCGGAGTGAAGTTAACTAATATTGATGGCCTTCGACATAAACCATCCGGTTTAGCTGCCAAATCGTCTCCTTGATCGTAAGAACCTTACAGATATAGGTTACAATAGGACTAGATATTTGCATGGCACTACATAACCGTAGTGGCATGCTTCTTTACGCAGCTGAACTTTGATCCATTGTCACGATTCGGTAGCAGTATTTCCATTGCTTCTCGGCCCTATGCCTAAGATGAAAGTAAAGTTAACTAATATTGATGGCCATCGATATAAACCATCTGGTTTAGCTGCGATATCGTATCCTTGATCTCAAAAACCTTACTGATACCGGTTACAATAAGACCTGATATTTGCATAACACTACATAATCATAGTGGCATTCTACTTTACGCAGCCACACTTTGATCCATTGCCACGGTTCGGTAGCTGTATTTCCATTGCTTCTCGGCCCTATGATTAAGATCAAAGTGAAGTTAACTAATATTGATGGCCATCGGTATAAACCATGCGGTTTAGCTGCGATATTGTCTCCTTGATCATATAAACCTTACTGATATCGGTTACAATAAGACTAGATATTTGCATGACACTACATAATCACAGTGGCATTCTTCTTTACGCAGCCACACTTTGATCCATTGCCACGGTTCGGTAGCTGTATTTCCATTGCTTCTCGGCCCTATGCCTAAGATCAAAGTGAAGTTAACTAATATTGATGGCCATCGGTATAAACCATGCGGTTTAGCTGCGATATTGTCTCCTTGATCATATAAACCTTACTGATATCGGTTACAATAAGACTAGATATTTGCATGACACTACATAATCACAGTGGCATTCTTCTTTACGCAGCCACACTTTGATCCATTGCCACGGTTCGGTAGCAGTATTTCCATTGCTTCTCGTCCCAATGGCTGAGATCGGAGTGAAGTTAAGTAATATTGATGGCCTTCGACATAAACCATCCGGTTTAGCTGCCAAAATGTCTCCTTGATCGTAAGAACCTTACAGATATAGGTTACAATAGCACTAGATATTTGCATGGCACTATATAACCGTAGTGGCATGCTTCTTTACGCAGCTGAACTTTGATCCATTGCCACGATTCGGTAGCAGTATTTCCATTGCTTCTCGGCCCTATGCCTAAGATGAAAGTAAAGTTAACTAATATTGATGGCCATCGATATAAACCATCCGGTTTACCTGCGATATCGTCTCCTTGATCTCAAAAACCTTACTGATACCGGTTACAATAATACTAGACATTTGCATGACACTACATAATCATAGTGGCATTCTTCTTTACGCAGCCACACTTTGATCCATTGAAACGGTTCGGTAGCAGTATTTCCATTGCTTCTCGGCCTTATGGATGAAGTCAAAGTGAAGTTAACTAATATTGATGGCCATCGATATAAACCATCCGGTTTAGCTGCGAAATCGTCTTGTTGATCGTAAAAACATTACTGATAGCGGTTACAATAAGACTAGATATTTGCGTAACACTACATAATCATAGTGGCATTCTACTTTACGCAGCCACACTTTGATCCATTGCCGCGGTTCGGTAGCAGTATTTCCATTGCTTCTCGTCCCTATGGCTGAGATCGGAGTGAAGTTAACTAATATTGATGGCATTCGACATAAACCATCCGGTTTAGCTGCGGTATCGTCTCCTTGATCGTAAGAACCTTACAGATATAGGTTACAATAGGACTAGATATTTGCATGGCACTACATAATCATAGTGGCATTCTTCTTTACGCAACCACACTTTGGTCCATTGCCACGGTTCGGTAGCAGTATTTCCATTGCTTCTCGTCCCAATGGCTGAGATCGAAGTGAAGTTAACTAATGTTGATGGCCTTCAATATAAACCATCCGGTTTAGCTGCGAAATCGTCTCCTTGATCGTAAAAACATTACTGATAGCGGTTACAATAAGACCTGATATTTGCATAACACTACATAATCATAGTGGCATTCTACTTTATGCAGCCACACTTTGATCCATTGCCGCGGTTCGGTAGCTGTATTTCCATTGCTTCTCGGCCCTATGCCTAAGATCAAAGTGAAGTTAACTAATATTGATGGCCATCGATATAAACCATCCGGTTTACCTGCGATATTGTCTCCTTGATCGTAAAAACCTTACTAATATAGGTTACAATAAGACTAGATATTTGCATGAGACTACATAATCATAGTGGCATTCTTCTTTACGCAGCCACACTTTGATCCATTGCCACGGTTCGGTAGCAATATTTCCATTGCTTCTCGTCCCTATGGCTGAGATCGGAGTGAAGTTAACTAACATTGATGGCCATCGACATAAAACATCCGGTTTAGCTGCGATATCGTCTCCTTAATCGTAAAAACCTTACTGATATCGGTTACAATAGGACTAGATATTTGCATGGCACAACATAATCATAGCGGCATTCTTCTTTACGCAGCCACACTTTGATCCATTGCCACGGTTCGGTAGCAATATTTCCATTGCTTCTCGTCCCTATGGCTGAGATCGGAGTGAAGTTAACTAATATTGATGGCCTTCGACATAAACCATCCGGTTTAGCTGCCAAATCGTCTCCTTGATCGTAAGAACCTTACAGATATAGGTTACAATAGGACTAGATATTTGCATGGCACTACATAACCGTAGTGGCATGCTTCTTTACGCAGCCACACTTTGATCCATTGCCACGGTTCGGTAGATGTATTTCCATTGCTTCTCGGCCCTATGATTAAGATCAAAGTGAAGTTAACTAATATTGATGGCCATCGGTATAAACCATGCGGTTTAGCTGCGATATTGTCTGCTTGATCATATAAACCTTACTGATATCGGTTACAATAAGACTAGATATTTGCATGGCACAACATAATCATAGCGGCATTCTTCTTTACGCAGCCACACTTTGATCCATTGCCACGGTTCGGTAGCAATATTTCCATTGCTTCTCGTCCCTATGGCTGAGATCGGAGTGAAGTTAACTAATATTGATGGCCATCGATATAAACCATCCGGTTTAGCTGCGATATCGTCTCCTTAATCTCAAAAACCTTACTGATACCGGTTACAATAATACTAGACATTTGCATGACACTACATAATCATAGTGGCATTCTTCTTTACGCAGCCACACTTTGATCCATTGCCACGGTTCGGTAGCAGTATTTGGATTGCTTTTGGTCCCTATGGCTGAGATCGAAGTGAAGTTAACTAAAATGGATGACCATCGATATAAACCATCCGGTTTAGCTGCGATATCGTCTCCTTGATCGCAAAAACCTTACTGATACCGGTTACAATAATACTACACATTTGCATGACACTACGTAATCATAGTGGCATTCTTCTTTACGCAGCCACACTTTGATCCATTGAAACGGTTCGGTAGCAATATTTCCATTGCTTCTCGGCCTTATGGATGAAATCAAAGTGATGTTAACTAATATTGA
Organism: Priocnemis perturbator; assembly: GCA_963942575.1. Classification (NCBI taxonomy): domain Eukaryota; kingdom Metazoa; phylum Arthropoda; class Insecta; order Hymenoptera; family Pompilidae; genus Priocnemis; species Priocnemis perturbator. The sequence goes on along the minus strand of OZ012655.1, from coordinate 4,050,274 downwards.
TGGCCATCGATATAAACCATCCGGTTTACCTGCGATATCGTCTCCTTGATCTCAAAAACTTTACTGATATCGGTTACAATAGGACTGGATATTTGAATGACACTACATAATCATAGTGGCATTCTTCTTTACGCAGCCACACTTTGATCGATTGCCATGGTTCGGTAGCAGTATTTCCATTGCTTCTGCTCCCCATGGCTTAGATCGAAGTGAAGTTAACTAATATTGATGGCCATCGATATAAACCATCCGGTTTAGCTGCGATATCGTCTCCTTGATCGTAAGAACCTTACCGATATCGGTTACTATAGGACTAGATATTTGCATGGCACTAAATAATCATAGTGGCATTCTTCTTTACGCAGCCTCACTTTGATCCATTGCCACGGTTCGGTAGCAGTATTTCCATTGCTTCTCGGCCCTATGCCTAAGATCAAAGTGAAGTTAACTAATATTGATGGCCATCGATATAAACCATGCGGTTTAGCTGCGATATTGTCTCCTTGATCGTAAAAACCTTACTGATATCGGTTACAATAAAACTAGATATTTGCATGGCACTACATAATCATAGTGGCACTCTTCTTTACGCGGCCACACTTTCATCCATTGCCACGGTTCGGTAGCAGTATTTCCATTGCTTCTCGGCACTATGACTAAGATCAAAGTGAAGTTAACTAATATTGATGGCCATCGATATAAAGCATCCGGTTTAGCTGCGATATCGCGCCCTTGACCTCAAAAACCTTACTGATACCCGTTACAACAATACCAGTCATTTGCATGACACTACATAATCATACTGGCATTCTTCTTTACGCAGCCACACTTTGATCCATTGCCACGGTTCGGTAGCAGTATTTCCATTACTTCTCGTCCCTATGGCTGTGATCGAAGTGAAGTTAACTAATATTGATGGCCTTCGGTATAAACCATGCGGTTTAGCTGCGATATTGTCTCCTTGATCGTAAAAACCTTACTGATATCGGTTACAATAAGACTAGATATTTGCATGGCACTTAATAATCATAGTGGCCTTCTTGTTTACGCAGCCTCACTTTGATCCATTGCGACGGTTCGGTAGCAGTATTTCCATTGCTTCTCGGCCCTATGACTAAGATCAAAGTGAAGTTAACTAATATTGATGGCCTTCGATATAAACCATCCGGTTTGGCTGCGAAATCGTCTGCTTGATCGTAAAAACCTTACCGATATCGGTTACTATAGGACTAGATATTTGCATGGCACTAAATAATCATAGTGGCATGCTTCTTTACGCAGCTGAACTTTGACCCATTGCCACGGTTCGGTAGCAGTATTTCCATTGCTTCTCGGCATTATGACTAAGATCAAAGTGAAGTTAACTAATATTGATGGCCATCGATATAAACCATCCGGTTTAGCTGCGATATCGTCTTCTTGATCGTAAAAACCTTACTGATAGCGGTTACAATAATATTAGATATTTGCATCACACTACATAATCATAGTGGCATTCTTCTTTACGCAGCCTCACTTTGATCCATTGCCACGGTTCGGTAGCAGTATTTCCATTGCTTCTCGGCCCTATGCCTAAGATCAAAGTGAAGTTAACTAATATTGATGGCCATCGATATAAACCATGCGGATTAGCTGGGATATTGTCTCCTTGATCGTAAAAACCTTTCTGATATCGATTACAATAAGACTAGATATTTGCATGACACTACATAATCATAGTGGTATTCTTCTTTACGCAGCTACACTTTGATCCATTGCCACGGTTCGGTAGCAGTATTTCCATTGCTTCTCGTCCCTATGGCTGAGACCGAAGTGAAGTTAACTAATATTGATGGCCATCGATATAAACCATCCGGTTTACCTGCGATATTGTCTCCTTGATCGTAAACACCTTACTAATATCGGTTACAATAAGACTAGATATTTGCATGAGACTACATAATCATAGTGGCATTCTTCTTTACGCAGCCACACTTTGATCCATTGCCACGGTTCGGTAGCAGTGTTTCCATTGCTTCTCGTCCCTATGGCTGAGATCGAAGTGAACTTAACTATTATTGATGGCCTTCGATATAAACCATCCGGTTTAGCTTCGAAATCGTCTGCTTGATCGTAAAAACCTTACTGATAGCTGTTACAATAAGACTAGATATTTGCATAACACTACATAATCATAGTGGCATTCTTCTTTACGCAGCCACACTTTGATCCATTGCCGCGGTTCGGTAGCAGTATTTCCATTGCTTCTCGGCCCTATGGCTGAGATCAAAGTGAAGTTAACTAGTATTGATGGCCATCGATATAAACGATCCGGTTTAGCTGCGATATCGTCTCCTTGTTCGTAAAAACCTCACTGATAGCGGTTACAATAAGACTAGATATTAGCATAACACTACATAATCATAGTGGCATTCTTCTTTTCGCAGCCACACTTTGATCCATTGCCACGGTTCGGTAGCAATATTTCCATTGCTTCTCGTCCCTATGGCTGAGATCGGAGTGAAGTTAACTAATATTCATGGCCTTCGACATAAACCATCCGGTTTAGCTGCGAAATCGTCTCCTTGATCGTAAGAACCTTACCGATATCGGTTACTATAGGACTAGATATTTGCATGGCACTAAATAATCATAGTGGCATTCTTCTTTACGCAGCCTCACTTTGATCCATTGCCACGGTTCGGTAGCAGTATTTCCATTGCTTCTCGGCCCTATGCCTAAGATCAAAGTGAAGTTAACTAATATTGATGGCCATCGATATAAAGCATCCGGCTTAGCTGCGAAATCGTCTCCTTGATCGTAAGAACCTTACCGATATCGGTTACTATAGGACTAGATATTTGCATGGCACTAAATAATCATAGTCGCATTCTTCTTTACGCAGCCACACTTTGATCCATTGCCACGGTTCGGTAGCAGTATTTCCATTGCTTCTCGGCCCTATGACTAAGATCAAAGTGAAGTTAACTAATATTGATTGCCTTCGACATAAACCATCCGGTTTAGCTGCGAAATCGTCTCCTTGATCGTAAGAACCTTACAGATATAGGTTACAATAGGACTAGATATTTGCATGGCACTACATAATCATAGTGGCATGCTTCTTTCCGCAGCTGAACTTTGATCCATTGCGACGGTTCGGTAGCAGTATTTCCATTGCTTCTCGGCCCTATGACTAAGATCAAAGTGAAGTTAACTAATATTGATGGCCTTCGATATAAACCATCCGGTTTAGCTGCGAAATCGTCTGCTTGATCGTAAAAACCTTACCGATATCGGTTACTATAGGACTAGATATTTGCATGGCACTAAATAATCATAGTGGCAGGCTTCTTTACGCAGCTGAACTTTGACCCATTGCCACGGTTCGGTAGCAGTATTTCCATTGCTTCTCGGCATTATGACTAAGATCAAAGTGAAGTTAACTAATATTGATGGCCATCGATATAAACCATCCGGTTTAGCTGCGATATCGTCTTCTTGATCGTAAAAACTTTACTGATAGCGGTTACAATAAGACTAGATATTTGCATCACACTACATAATCATAGTGGCATTCTTCTTTACGCAGCCTCACTTTGATCCATTGCCACGGTTCGGTAGCAGTATTTCCATTGCTTCTCGGCCCTATGCCTAAGATCAAAGTGAAGTTAACTAATATTGATGGCCATCGATATAAACCATGCGGATTAGCTGGGATATTGTCTCCTTGATCGTAAAAACCTTTCTGATATCGATTACAATAAGACTAGATATTTGCATGACACTACATAATCATAGTGGTATTCTTCTTTACGCAGCTACACTTTGATCCATTGCCACGGTTCGGTAGCAGTATTTCCATTGCTTCTCGTCCCTATGGCTGAGACCGAAGTGAAGTTAACTAATATTGATGGCCTTCGATATAAACCATCCGGTTTAGCTTCGAAATCGTCTGCTTGATCGTAAAAACCTTACTGATAGCTGTTACAATAAGACTAGATATTTGCATAACACTACATAATCATAGTGGCATTCTTCTTTACGCAGCCACACTTTGATCCATTGCCGCGGTTCGGTAGCAGTATTTCCATTGCTTCTCGGCCCTATGGCTGAGATCAAAGTGAAGTTAACTAGTATTGATGGCCATCGATATAAACCATCCGGTTTAGCTGCGATATCGTCTCCTTGTTCGTAAAAACGTCACTGATAGCGGTTACAATAAGACTAGATATTTGCATAACACTACATAATCATAGTGGCATTCTTCTTTTCGCAGCCACACTTTGATCCATTGCCACGGTTCGGTAGCAATATTTCCATTGCTTCTCGTCCCTATGGCTGAGATCGGAGTGAAGTTAACTAATATTGATGGCCTTCGACATAAACCATCCGGTTTAGCTGCGAAATCGTCTCCTTGATCGTAAGAACCTTACCGATATCGGTTACTATAGGACTAGATATTTGCATGGCACTAAATAATCATAGTGGCATTCTTCTTTACGCAGCCTCACTTTGATCCATTGCCACGGTTCGGTAGCAGTATTTCCATTGCTTCTCGGCCCTATGCCTAAGATCAAAGTGAAGTTAACTAATATTGATGGCCATCGATATAAACCATGCGGTTTAGCTGTGATATTGTCTCTTTGATCGTAAAAGCCTTACTGATATCGGTTACAATAAGACTAGATATTTGCATGACACTACATAATCATAGTGGCATTCTTCTTTACGCAGCCACACTTTCATCCATTGCCACGGTTCGGTAGCAGTATTTCCATTGCTTCTCGGCCCTATGCCTAAGATCAAAGTGAAGTTAACTAATATTGATGGCCTTCGACATAAACCATCCGGTTTAGCTGCGAAATCGTCTCCTTGATCGTAAGAACCTTACCGATATCGGTTACTATAGGACTAGATATTTGCATGGCACTAAATAATCATAGTGGCATTATTCTTTACGCAGCCACACTTTGATCCATTGCCACGGTTCGGTAACAGTATTTCCATTGCTTCTCGGCCCTATGCCTAAGATCAAAGTGAAGTTAACTAATATTGATGGCCATCGATATAAACCATGCGGTTTAGCTGCGATATTGTCTCCTTGATCGTAAAAACCTTACTGATATCGGTTACAATAAGACTAGATATTTGCATGACACTGCATAATCATAGTGGCATTCTTCTTTACGCAGCCACACTTTCATCCATTGCCACGGTTCGGTAGCAGTATTTCCATTGCATCTCGTCCCTTAGGCTGAGATCGGAGTGAAGTTAACTAATATTGATGGCCTTCGACGTAAACCATCCGGTTTAGCTGCGAAATCGTCTCCTTGATCGTAAGAACCTTACAGATATAGGTTACAATAGGACTAGATATTTGCATGGCACTACATAATCATAGTGGCATGCTTCTTTACGCAGCTGAACTTTGATCCATTGCGACGGTTCGGTAGCAGTATTTCCATTGCTTCTCGGCCCTATGACTAAGATCAAAGTGAAGTTAACTAATATTGATCGCCTTCGATATAAACCATCCGGTTTAGCTGCGAAATCGTCTGCTTGATCGTAAAAACCTTACTGATAGCTGTTACAATAAGACTAGATATTTGCATAACACTACATAATCATAGTGGCATTCTTCTTTACGCAGCCACACTTTGATCCATTGCCGCGGTTCGGTAGCAGTATTTCCATTCCTTCTCGGCCCTATGGCTGAGATCAAAGTGAAGTTAAATAGTATTGATGGCCATCGATATAAACCATCCGGTTTAGCTGCGATATCGTCTCCTTGTTCGGGAAAACCTCACTGATAGCGGTTACAATAATACTAGATATTTGCATAACACTACATAATCATAGTGGCATTCTTCTTTTCGCAGCCACACTTTGATCCATTGCCACGGTTCGGTAGCAATATTTCCATTGCTTCTCGTCCCTATGGCTGAGATCGGAGTGAAGTTAACTAATATTGATGGCCTTCGACATAAACCATCCGGTTTAGCTGCGAAATGGTCTCCTTGATCGTAAGAACCTTACCGATATCGGTTACTATAGGACTAGATATTTGCATGGCACTAAATAATCATAGTGGCATTCTTCTTTACGCAGCCTCACTTTGATCCATTGCTACGATTCGGTAGCAGTATTTCCATTGCTTCTCGGCCCTATGACTAAGATCAAAGTGAAGTTAACTAATATTGATGGCCATCGATATAAAGCATCCGGCTTAGCTGCGATATCGCGTCCTTGATCTCGAAAAGCCTTACTGATATCGGTTACAATAAGACTAGATATTTGCATGACACTACATAATCATAGTGGCATTCTTCTTTACGCAGCCACACTTTCATCCATTGCCACGGTTCGGTAGCAGTATTTCCATTGCTTCTCGGCCCTATGACTAAGATCAAACTGAAGTTAACTAATATTGATGGCCATCGATATAAAGCATCCGGTTTAGCTGCGATATCGCGTCCTTGATCTCAAAAACCTTACTGATACCGGTTACAACAATACTAGACATTTGCATGGCACTAAATAATCATAGTGGCATTCTTCTTTACGCAGCCTCACTTTGATCCATTGCCACGGTTCGGTAACAGTATTTCCATTGCTTCTCGGCCCTATGCCTAAGATCAAAGTGAAGTTAACTAATATTGATGGCCATCGATATAAACCATGCGGTTTAGCTGCGATATTGTCTCCTTGATCGTAAAAACCTTACTGATATCGGTTACAATAAGACTAGATATTTGCATGACACTGCATAATCATAGTGGCATTCTTCTTTACGCAGCCACACTTTCATCCATTGCCACGGTTCGGTAGCAGTATTTCCATTGCATCTCGTCCCTATGGCTGAGATCGGAGTGAAGTTAACTAATATTGATGGCCTTCGACATAAACCATCCGGTTTAGCTGCGAAATCGTCTCCTTGATCGTAAGAACCTTACCGATATCGGTTACTATAGGACTAGATATTTGCATGGCACTAAATAATCATAGTGGCATTATTCTTTACGCAGCCACACTTTGATCCATTGCCACGGTTCGGTAACAGTATTTCCATTGCTTCTCGGCCCTATGCCTAAGATCAAAGTGAAGTTAACTAATATTGATGGCCATCGATATAAACCATGCGGTTTAGCTGCGATATTGTCTCCTTGATCGTAAAAACCTTACTGATATCGGTTACAATAAGACTAGATATTTGCATGACACTGCATAATCATAGTGGCATTCTTCTTTACGCAGCCACACTTTCATCCATTGCCACGGTTCGGTAGCAGTATTTCCATTGCATCTCGTCCCTTAGGCTGAGATCGGAGTGAAGTTAACTAATATTGATGGCCTTCGACGTAAACCATCCGGTTTAGCTGCGAAATCGTCTCCTTGATCGTAAGAACCTTACAGATATAGGTTACAATAGGACTAGATATTTGCATGGCACTACATAATCATAGTGGCATGCTTCTTTACGCAGCTGAACTTTGATCCATTGCGACGGTTCGGTAGCAGTATTTCCATTGCTTCTCGGCCCTATGACTAAGATCAAAGTGAAGTTAACTAATATTGATCGCCTTCGATATAAACCATCCGGTTTAGCTGCGAAATCGTCTGCTTGATCGTAAAAACCTTACTGATAGCTGTTACAATAAGACTAGATATTTGCATAACACTACATAATCATAGTGGCATTCTTCTTTACGCAGCCACACTTTGATCCATTGCCGCGGTTCGGTAGCAGTATTTCCATTCCTTCTCGGCCCTATGGCTGAGATCAAAGTGAAGTTAAATAGTATTGATGGCCATCGATATAAACCATCCGGTTTAGCTGCGATATCGTCTCCTTGTTCGGGAAAACCTCACTGATAGCGGTTACAATAATACTAGATATTTGCATAACACTACATAATCATAGTGGCATTCTTCTTTTCGCAGCCACACTTTGATCCATTGCCACGGTTCGGTAGCAATATTTCCATTGCTTCTCGTCCCTATGGCTGAGATCGGAGTGAAGTTAACTAATATTGATGGCCTTCGACATAAACCATCCGGTTTAGCTGCGAAATGGTCTCCTTGATCGTAAGAACCTTACCGATATCGGTTACTATAGGACTAGATATTTGCATGGCACTAAATAATCATAGTGGCATTCTTCTTTACGCAGCCTCACTTTGATCCATTGCTACGATTCGGTAGCAGTATTTCCATTGCTTCTCGGCCCTATGACTAAGATCAAAGTGAAGTTAACTAATATTGATGGCCATCGATATAAAGCATCCGGCTTAGCTGCGATATCGCGTCCTTGATCTCGAAAACCTTACTGATACCGGTTACAACAATACTAGACATTTGCATGGCACTACTTAATCATAGTGGCATGCTTCTTTACGCAGCCTCACTTTGATCCAATGCCACGGTTCGGTAGCAGTATTTCCATTGCTTCTCGGCCCTATGCCTAAGATCAAAGTGAAGTTAACTAATATTGATGGCCATCGATATAAACCATGCGGTTTAGCTGGGATATTGTCTCCTTGATCGTAAAAACCTTACTGATATCGTTTACAATAGGACTGGATATTTGCATGACACTACATAATCATAGTGGCATTCTTCTTTGCGCAGCCACACTTTGATCGATTGCCATGGTTCGGTAGCAGTATTTCCATTGCTTCTCGGCCCTAAGACTAAGATCAAAGTGAAGTTAACTAATATTGATGGCCATCGATATAAAGCATGCGGCTTAGCTGCGATATCGCGTCCTTGATCTCAAAAACCTTACTGATACCGGTTACAACAATACTAGACATTTGCATGGCACTAAATAATCATAGTGGCATTCTTCTTTACGCAGCCTCACTTTGATCCATTGCCACGGTTCGGTAGCAGTATTTCCATTGCTTCTCGGCCCTGTGCCTAAGATCAAAGTGAAGTTAACTAATATTGATGGCCATCGATATAAACCACGCGGTTTAGCTGGGATATTGTCTCCTTGATCGTAAAAACCTTACTGATATCGGTTACAATAGGACTGGATATTTGCATGACACTACGTAATCATACTGGCATTCTTCTTTACACAGCCACACTTTGATCCATTGCCACGGTTCGGTAGCAGTATTTCCATTGCTTCTCGGCCCTATGACTAAGATCAAAGTGAAGTTAACTAATATTGATGGCCATCGATATACACCATCCGGTTTAGCTGCGACATCGTCTCCTTGATCGTAAAAACCTTACCGATATCGGTTACTATTTGACTAGATATTTGCATGGCACTAAATAATCATAGTGGCATGCTTCTTTACGCAGCTGAACTTTGACCCATTGCCACGGTTCGGTAGCAGTATTTCCATTGCTTCTCGGCCTTATGACTAAGATCAAAGTGAAGTTAACTAATATTGATGGCCATCGATATAAACCATCCGGTTTAGCTGCGACATCGTCTCCTTGATCGTAAAAACCTTACTGATAGCGGTTACAATAAGACTAGATATTTGCATCACACTACATAATCATAGTGGCATTCTTGTTTACGCAGCCTCACTTTGATCCATTGCCACGATTCGGTAGCAGTATTTCCATTACTTCTCGTGCCTATGGCTGAGATCGGAGTGAAGTTAACTAACATTGATGGCCATCGACATAAAACATCCGGTTTAGCTGCGATATCGTCTCCTTGATCTCAAAAACCTTACTGATACCGGTTACAATAATACTAGACATTAGCATGGCACTACATAATCATAGTGGCATGCTTCTTTACGCAGCCACACTTTGGTTCATTGCCACGGTTCGGTAGCAATATTTCCATTGCTTCTCGTCCCTATGGCTGAGATCGGAGTGAAGTTAACTAACATTGATGGCCATCGACATAAAACATCCGGTTTAGCTGCGATATCGTCTCCTTGATCGTAAAAACCTTAGTGATAGCGGTTACAATAAGACTAGATATTTGCATCACACTACATAATCATAGTGGCATCCTTCTTTACGCAGCCTCACTTTGATCCATTGCGACGGTTCGGTAGCAGTATTTCCATTGCTTCTCGGCCCTATGCCTAAGATCAAAGTGAAGTTAACTAATGTTGATGGCCATCGATATAAACCATCCGGTTTAGCTGCGATATCGTCTCCTTGATCTCAAAAACCTTACTGATACCGGTTACAATAATACTAGATATTTGCATGACACAACATAATCATAGTGGCATTCTTCTTTACGCAGCCACACTTTGATCCATTGCCACGGTTCGGTAGCAGTATTTCCATTGCTTCTCGGCCCTATGACTAAGATCAAAGTGAAGTTAACTAACATTGATGGCCATCGACATAAAACATCCGGTTTAGCTGCGATATCGTCTCCTTAATCGTAAAAACCTTCCTGATATCGGTTAAAATAGGACTAGATATTTGCATGGCACTACATAATCATAGTGGCATTCTTGTTTACGCAGCCTCACTTTGATCCATTGCCACGGTTCGGTAGCAGTATTTCCATTGCTTCTCGGCCCTATGCCCAAGATCAAAGTGAAGTTAACTAATATTGATGGCCATCGATATAAACCATGCGGTTTAGCTGGGATATCGTCTCCTTGATCTTAAAAACCTTACTGATACCGGTTACAATAATACTAGATATTAGCATGGCACTACATAATCATAGTGGCATGCTTCTTTACGCAGCTGAACTTTGATCCATTGCCACGGTTCGGTAGCAATATTTCCATTGCTTCTCGTCCCTATGGCTGAGATCGGAGTGAAGTTAACTAACATTGATGGCCATCGACATAAAACATCCGGTTTAGCTGCGATATCGTCTCCTTAATCGTAAAAACCTTACTGATATCGGTTACAATAGCACTAGATATTTGCATGGCACAACATAATCATAGCGGCATTCTTCTTTACGCAGCCACACTTTGATCCATTGCCACGGTTCGGTAGCAATATTTCCATTGCTTCTCGTCCCTATGGCTGAGATCGGAGTGAAGTTAACTAATATTGATGGCCTTCGACATAAACCATCCGGTTTAGCTGCCAAATCGTCTCCTTGATCGTAAGAACCTTACAGATATAGGTTACAATAGGACTAGATATTTGCATGGCACTACATAACCGTAGTGGCATGCTTCTTTACGCAGCTGAACTTTGATCCATTGTCACGATTCGGTAGCAGTATTTCCATTGCTTCTCGGCCCTATGCCTAAGATGAAAGTAAAGTTAACTAATATTGATGGCCATCGATATAAACCATCTGGTTTAGCTGCGATATCGTATCCTTGATCTCAAAAACCTTACTGATACCGGTTACAATAAGACCTGATATTTGCATAACACTACATAATCATAGTGGCATTCTACTTTACGCAGCCACACTTTGATCCATTGCCACGGTTCGGTAGCTGTATTTCCATTGCTTCTCGGCCCTATGATTAAGATCAAAGTGAAGTTAACTAATATTGATGGCCATCGGTATAAACCATGCGGTTTAGCTGCGATATTGTCTCCTTGATCATATAAACCTTACTGATATCGGTTACAATAAGACTAGATATTTGCATGACACTACATAATCACAGTGGCATTCTTCTTTACGCAGCCACACTTTGATCCATTGCCACGGTTCGGTAGCTGTATTTCCATTGCTTCTCGGCCCTATGCCTAAGATCAAAGTGAAGTTAACTAATATTGATGGCCATCGGTATAAACCATGCGGTTTAGCTGCGATATTGTCTCCTTGATCATATAAACCTTACTGATATCGGTTACAATAAGACTAGATATTTGCATGACACTACATAATCACAGTGGCATTCTTCTTTACGCAGCCACACTTTGATCCATTGCCACGGTTCGGTAGCAGTATTTCCATTGCTTCTCGTCCCAATGGCTGAGATCGGAGTGAAGTTAAGTAATATTGATGGCCTTCGACATAAACCATCCGGTTTAGCTGCCAAAATGTCTCCTTGATCGTAAGAACCTTACAGATATAGGTTACAATAGCACTAGATATTTGCATGGCACTATATAACCGTAGTGGCATGCTTCTTTACGCAGCTGAACTTTGATCCATTGCCACGATTCGGTAGCAGTATTTCCATTGCTTCTCGGCCCTATGCCTAAGATGAAAGTAAAGTTAACTAATATTGATGGCCATCGATATAAACCATCCGGTTTACCTGCGATATCGTCTCCTTGATCTCAAAAACCTTACTGATACCGGTTACAATAATACTAGACATTTGCATGACACTACATAATCATAGTGGCATTCTTCTTTACGCAGCCACACTTTGATCCATTGAAACGGATCGGTAGCAGTATTTCCATTGCTTCTCGGCCTTATGGATGAAGTCAAAGTGAAGTTAACTAATATTGATGGCCATCGATATAAACCATCCGGTTTAGCTGCGAAATCGTCTTGTTGATCGTAAAAACATTACTGATAGCGGTTACAATAAGACTAGATATTTGCGTAACACTACATAATCATAGTGGCATTCTACTTTACGCAGCCACACTTTGATCCATTGCCACGGTTCGGTAGCTGTATTTCCATTGCTTCTCGGCCCTATGATTAAGATCAAAGTGAAGTTAACTAATATAGATGGCCATCGGTATAAACCATGCGGTTTAGCTGCGATATTGTCTCCTTGATCATATAAACCTTACTGATATCGGTTACAATAAGACTAGATATTTGCATGACACTACATAATCACAGTGGCATTCTTCTTTACGCAGCCACACTTTGATCCATTGCCAAGGTTCGGTAGCTGTATTTCCATTGCTTCTCGGCCCTATGCCTAAGATCAAAGTGAAGTTAACTAATATTGATGGCCTTCGATATAAACCATCCGGTTTAGCTGCGAAATCGTCTCCTTGATCGTAAAAACATTACTGATAGCGGTTACAATAAGACCTGATATTTGCATAACACTACATAATCATAGTGGCATTCTACTTTACGCAGCCACACTTTGATCCATTGCCACGGTTCGGTTGCTGTATTTCCATTGCTTCTCGGCCATATGCCTAAGATCAAAGTGAAGTTAACTAATATTGATGGCCATCGATATAAACCATCCGGTTTACCTGCGATATTGTCTCCTTGATCGTAAAAACCTTACTAATATAGGTTACAATAAGACTAGATATTTGCATGAGACTACATAATCATAGTGGCATTCTTCTTTACGCAGCCACACTTTGATCCATTGCCACGGTTCGGTAGCAATATTTCCATTGCTTCTCGTCCCTATGGCTGTGATCGGAGTGAAGTTAACTAATTTTGATGGCCATCGATATAAACCATCCGGTTTAGCTGCGATATCGTCTCCTTGATCTCAAAAACCTTACTGATACCGGTAACAATAATACTAGATATTTGCATGACACAACATAATCATAGTGGCATTCTTCTTTACGCAGCCACACTTTGATCCATTGCCGCGGTTCGGTAGCAGTATTACCATTGCTTCTCGGCCCTATGCCTAAGATCAAAGTGAAGTTAACTAATATTGATGGCCATCGGTATAAACCATGCGGTTTAGCTGCGATATTGTCTCCTTGATCATATAAACCTTACTGATATCGGTTACAATAAGACTAGATATTTGCATGACATTACATAATCACAGTGGCATTCTTCTTTACGCAGCCACACTTTGATCCATTGCCACGGTTCGGTAGCAGTATTTCCATTGCTTCTCGTCCCTATGGCTGAGATCGGAGTGAAGTTAAGTAATATTGATGGCCTTCGACATAAACCATCCGGTTTAGCTGCCAAAATGTCTCCTTGATCGTAAGAACCTTACAGATATAGGTTACAATAGCACTAGATATTTGCATGGCACTACATAACCGTAGTGGCATGCTTCTTTACGCAGCTGAACTTTGATCCATTGCCACGATTCGGTAGCAGTATTTCCATTGCTTCTCGGCCCTATGCCTAAGATGAAAGTAAAGTTAACTAATATTGATGGCCATCGATATAAACCATCCGGTTTAGCTGCGATATCGTCTCCCTGATCTCAAAAACCTTACTGATACCGGTTACAATAATACTAGACATTTGCATGACACTACATAATCATAGTGGCATTCTTCTTTACGCAACCACACTTTGGTCCATTGCCACGGTTCGGTAGCAGTATTTCCATTGCTTCTCGTCCCAATGGCTGAGATCGAAGTGAAGTTAACTAATGTTGATGGCCTTCAATATAAACCATCCGGTTTAGCTGCGAAATCGTCTCCTTGATCGTAAAAACATTACTGATTGCGGTTACAATAAGACCTGATATTTGCATAACACTACATAATCATAGTGGCATTCTACTTTACGCAGCCACACTTTGATCCATTGCCACGGTTCGGTAGCTGTATTTCCATTGCTTCTCGGCCCTATGCCTAAGATCAAAGTGAAGTTAACTAATATTGATGGCCATCGATATAAACCATCCGGTTTACCTGCGATATTGTCTCCTTGATCGTAAAAACTTTACTAATATAGGTTACAATAAGACTAGATATTTGCATGAGACTACATAATCATAGTGGCATTCTTCTTTACGCAGCCACACTTTGATCCATTGCGACGGTTCGGTAGCAATATTTCCATTGCTTCTCGTCCCTATGGCTGAGATCGGAGTGAAGTTAACTAATTTTGATGGCCATGGATATAAACCATCCTGTTTAGCTGCGATATCGTCTCCTTGATCTCAAAAACCTTACTGATACCGGTTAGAATAATACTAGACATTAGCATGGCACTACATAATCATAGTGGCATGCTTCTTTACGCAGCCACACTTTGGTCCATTGCCACGGTTCGGTAGCAATATTTCCATTGCTTCTCGTCCCTATGGCTGAGATCGGAGTGAAGTTATCTAACATTGATGGCCATCGACATAAAACATCCGGTTTAGCTGCGATATCGTCTCCTTAATCGTAAAAACCTTACTGATATCGGTTACAATAGGACTAGATATTTGCATGGCACAACATAATCATAGCGGCATTCTTCTTTACGCAGCCACACTTTGATCCATTGCCACGGTTCGGTAGCAATATTTCCATTGCTTCTCGTCCCTATGGCTGAGATCGGAGTGAACTTAACTAATGTTGATGGCCTTCGACATAAACCATCCGGTTTAGCTGCCAAATCGTCTCCTTGATCGTAAGAACCTTACAGATATAGGTTACAATAGGACTAGATATTTGCATGGCACTACATAACCGTAGTGGCATGCTTCTTTACGCAGCTGAACTTTGATCCATTGCCACGATTCGGTAGCAGTATTTCCATTGCTTCTCGGCCCTATGCCTAAGATGAAAGTAAAGTTAACTAATATTGATGGCCATCGATATAAACCATCTGGTTTAGCTGCGATATCGTCTCCTTGATCGTAAAAACATTACTGATAGCGGTTACAATAGGACTAGATATTTGCATGGCACTACACAATCATAGTGGCATGCTTCTTTACGCAGCCTAACTTTGATCCATTGCCGCGGTTCGGTAGCAGTATTTCCAATGCTACTCGTCCCTATGACTGAGATCGGAGTGAAGTTAACTAATGTTGATGGCCTTCGATATAAACCATCCGGTTTAGCTGCGAAATCGTCTCCTTGATCGTAAAAACATTACTGATAGCGGTTACAATAAGACCTGATATTTGCATAACACTACATAATCATAGTGGGATTCTACTTTACGCAGCCACACTTTGATCCATTGCCACGGTTCGGTAGCAATATTTCCATTGCTTCTCGTCCCTATGGCTGAGATCGGAGTGAAGTTAACTAATGTTGATGGCCTTCGATATAAACCATCCGGTTTAGCTGCGAAATCGTCTCCTTGATCGTAAAAACATTACTGATAGCGGTTACAATAAGACCTGATATTTGCATAACACTACATAATCATAGTGGGATTCTACTTTACGCAGCCACACTTTGATCCATTGCCACGGTTCGGTAGCAATATTTCCATTGCTTCTCGTCCCTGTGGCTGAGATCGGAGTGAAGTTAAGTAATATTGATGGCCTTCGACATAAACCATCCGGTTTAGCTGCCAAAATGTCTCCTTGATCGTAAGAACCTTACAGATATAGGTTACAATAGCACTAGATATTTGCATGGCACTACATAACCGTAGTGGCATGCTTCTTTATGCAGCTGAACTTTGATCCATTGCCACGATTCGGTAGCAGTATTTCCATTGCTTCTCGGCCCTATGCCTAAGATGAAAGTAAAGTTAACTAATATTGATGGCCATCGATATAAACCATCCGGTTTAGCTGCGATATCGTCTCCTTGATCTCAAAAACCTTACTGATACCGGTTACAATAATACTAGACATTTGCATGACACTACATAATCATAGTGGCATTCTTCTTTACGCAGCCACACTTTGATCCATTGAAACGGTTCGGTAGCAGTATTTCCATTGCTTCTCGTCCCTATGGCTGAGATCGGAGTGAAGTTAACTAATGTTGATGGCCTTCGACATAAACCATCCGGTTTAGCTGCCAAATCGTCTCCTTGATCGTAAGAACCTTACAGATATAGGTTACAATAGGACTAGATATTTGCAAGGCACAACATAATCATAGCGGCATTCTTCTTTACGCAGCTGAACTTTGATCCATTGCCACGATTCGGTAGCAGTATTTCCATTGCTTCTCGGCCCTATGCCTAAGATGAAAGTAGAGTTAACTAATATTGATGGACATCGATATAAACCATCTGGTTTAGCTGCGATATCGTATCCTTGATCTCAAAAACCTTACTGATACCGGTTACAATAATACTTGATATTTGCATGACGCTACATAATCATAGTGGCATTCTTCTTTACGCAGCCTCACTTTGATCCATTGCCACGGTTGGGTAGCAATATTTCCATTGCTTCTCGTCCCTATGGCTGAGATCGGAGTGAAGTTAACTAATATTGATGGCCTTCGACATAAACCATCCGGTTTAGCTGCCAAATCGTCTCCTTGATCGTAAGAACCTTACAGATATAGGCTACAATAGGACTTGATATTTGCATGGCACTACATAACCGTAGTGGCATGCTTCTTTACGCAGCTGAACTTTGATCCATTGCCACGATTCGGTAGCAGTATTTCCATTGCTTCTCGGCCCTATGCCTAAGATGAAAGTAGAGTTAACTAATATTGATGGACATCGATATAAACCATCTGGTTTAGCTGCGATATCGTATCCTTGATCTCAAAAACCTTACTGATACCGGTTACAATAATACTTGATATTTGCATGACGCTACATAATCATAGTGGCATTCTTCTTTACGCAGCCTCACTTTGATCCATTGCCACGGTTCGGTAGCAGTATTACCATTGCTTCTCGGCCCTATGCCTAAGATCAAAGTGAAGTTAACTAATATTGATGGCCATCGGTATAAACCATGCGGTTTAGCTGCGATATTGTCTCCTTGATCATATAAACCTTACAGATATAGGTTACAATAGCACTAGATATTTGCATGGCACTACATAACCGTAGTGGCATGCTTCTTTACGCAGCTGAACTTTGATCCATTGCCACGATTCGGTAGCAGTATTTCCATTGCTTCTCGGCCCTATGCCTAAGATGAAAGTAAAGTTAACTAATATTGATGGCCATCGATATAAACCATCCGGTTTAGCTGCGATATCGTCTCCTGGATCTCAAAAACCTTACTGATACCGGTTACAATAATACTAGACATTTGCATGACACTACATAATCATAGTGGCATTCTTCTTTACGCAGCCACACTTTGATCCATTGCCACGGTTCGGTATCAATATTTCCATTGCTTCTCGGTCCTATGCCTAAGATCAAAGTGAAGTTAACTAATATTGATGGCCATCGATATAAATCATCCGGTTTAGCTGCGATATCGTCTCCTTGATCGTAAAAACCTTACTGATAGCGGTTAGAATAAGACTAGATATTTGCATCACACTACATAATCATAGTGGCATCCTTCTTTACGCAGCCTCACTTTGATCCATTGCGACGGTTCGGTAGCAGTATTTCCATTGCATCTCGGCCCTATGCCTAAGATCAAAGTGAAGTTAACTAATATTGATGGCCTTCGACATAAACCATCCGGTTTAGCTGCCAAATCGTCTCCTTGATCGTAAGAACCTTACAGGTATAGGTTACAATAGCACTAGATATTTGCATGGCACTACATAACCGTAGTGGCATGCTTCTTTAGGCAGCTGAACTTTGATCCATTGCCACGATTCGGTAGCAGTATTTCCATTGCTTCTCGGCCCTATGCCTAAGATGAAAGTAAAGTTAACTAATATTGATGGCCATCGATATAAACCATCCGGTTTAGCTGCGATATCGTCTCCTTGATCTCAAAAACCTTACTGATACCGGTTACAATAATACTAGACATTTGCATGACACTACATAATCATAGTGGCATTCTTCTTTACGCAGCCACTCTTTGATCCATTGAAACGGTTCGGTAGCAGTATTTCCATTGCTTCTCGGCCTTATGGATGAAGTCATAGTGAAGTTAACTAATATTGATGGCCATCGATATAAACCATCCGGTTTAGCTGCGATATCGTCTCCTTGATCGTAAAAACCTTACAGATATAGGTTACAATAGGACTAGATATTTGCATGGCACTACATAATCATAGTGGCATTCTTCTTTACGCAGCCACACTTTGGTCCATTGCCACGGTTCGGTAGCAGTATTTCCATTGCTTCTCGTCCCAATGGCTGAGATCGAAGTGAAGTTAACTAATGTTGATGGCCTTCGATATAAACCATCCGGTTTAGCTGCGAAATCGTCTCCTTGATCGTAAAAACATTACTGATAGCGGATACAATAAGACCTGAGATTTGCATAACACTACATAATCATAGTGGCATTCTACTTTACGCAGCCACACTTTGATCCATTGCCACGGTTCGGTAGCTGTATTTCCATTGCTTCTCGGCCCTATGCCTAAGATCAAAGTGAAGTTAACTAATATTGATGGCCATCGATATAAACCATCCGGTTTACCTGCGATATTGTCTCCTTGATCGTAAAAACCTTACTAATATAGGTTACAATAACACTAGATATTTGCATGAGACTACATAATCATAGTGGCATTCTTCTTTACGCAGCCACACTTTGCCCCATTGCCACGGTTCGGTAGCAATATTTCCATTGCTTCTCGTCCCTATGGCTGAGATCGGAGTGAAGTTAACTAATTTTGATGGCCATCGATATAAACCATCCGGTTTAGCTGCGATATCGTCTCCTTGATCTCAAAAACCTTACTGATACCGGTTACAATAATACTAGACATTTGCATGACACTACATAATCATAGTGGCATGCTTCTTTACGCAGCCACACTTTGGTCCATTGCCACGGTTCGGTAGCAATATTTCCATTGCTTCTCGTCCCTATGGCTGAGATCGGAGTGAAGTTAACTAACATTGATGGCCATCGACATAAAAAATCCGGTTTAGCTGCGATATCGTCTCCTTAATCGTAAAAACCTTACTGATATCGGTTACAATAGGACTAGATATTTGCAAGGCACAACATAATCATAGCGGCATTCTTCTTTACGCAGCCACACTTTGATCCATTGCCACGATTCGGTAGCAATATTTCCATTGCTTCTCGTCCCTATGGCTGAGATCGGAGTGAAGTTAACTAATATTGATGGCCTTCGACATAAACCATCCGGTTTAGCTGCCAAATCGTCTCCTTGATCGTAAGAACCTTACAGATATAGGCTACAATAGGACTAGATATTTGCATGGCACTACATAACCGTAGTGGCATGCTTCTTTACGCAGCTGAACTTTGATCCATTGCCACGATTCGGTAGCAGTATTTCCATTGCTTCTCGGCCCTATGCCTAAGATGAAAGTAGAGTTAACTAATATTGATGGACATCGATATAAACCATCTGGTTTAGCTGCGATATCGTATCCTTGATCTCAAAAACCTTACTGATACCGGTTACAATAATACTTGATATTTGCATGACGCTACATAATCATAGTGGCATTCTTCTTTACGCAGCCTCACTTTGATCCATTGCCACGGTTCGGTAGCAATATTTCCATTGCTTCTCGTCCCTATGGCTGAGATCGGAGTGAAGTTAACTAATATTGATGGCCTTCGACATAAACCATCCGGTTTAGCTGCCAAATCGTCTCCTTGATCGTAAGAACCTTACAGATATAGGCTACAATAGGACTTGATATTTGCATGGCACTACATAACCGTAGTGGCATGCTTCTTTACGCAGCTGAACTTTGATCCATTGCCACGATTCGGTAGCAGTATTTCCATTGCTTCTCGGCCCTATGCCTAAGATGAAAGTAGAGTTAACTAATATTGATGGACATCGATATAAACCATCTGGTTTAGGTGCGATATCGTATCCTTGATCTCAAAAACCTTACTGATACCGGTTACAATAATACTTGATATTTGCATGACGCTACATAATCATAGTGGCATTCTTCTTTACGCAGCCTCACTTTGATCCATTGCCACGGTTCGGTAGCAGTATTACCATTGCTTCTCGGCCCTATGCCTAAGATCAAAGTGAAGTTAACTAATATTGATGGCCATCGGTATAAACCATGCGGTTTAGCTGCGATATTGTCTCCTTGATCATATAAACCTTACAGATATAGGTTACAATAGCACTAGATATTTGCATGGCACTACATAACCGTAGTGGCATGCTTCTTTACGCAGCTGAACTTTGATCCATTGCCACGATTCGGTAGCAGTATTTCCATTGCTTCTCGGCCCTATGCCTAAGATGAAAGTAAAGTTAACTAATATTGATGGCCATCGATATAAACCATCCGGTTTAGCTGCGATATCGTCTCCTGGATCTCAAAAACCTTACTGATACCGGTTACAATAATACTAGACATTTGCATGACACTACATAATCATAGTGGCATTCTTCTTTACGCAGCCACACTTTGATCCATTGCCACGGTTCGGTATCAATATTTCCATTGCTTCTCGGTCCTATGCCTAAGATCAAAGTGAAGTTAACTAATATTGATGGCCATCGATATAAATCATCCGGTTTAGCTGCGATATCGTCTCCTTGATCGTAAAAACCTTACTGATAGCGGTTAGAATAAGACTAGATATTTGCATCACACTACATAATCATAGTGGCATCCTTCTTTACGCAGCCTCACTTTGATCCATTGCGACGGTTCGGTAGCAGTATTTCCATTGCATCTCGGCCCTATGGCTAAGATCAAAGTGAAGTTAACTAATATTGATGGCCTTCGACATAAACCATCCGGTTTAGCTGCCAAATCGTCTCCTTGATCGTAAGAACCTTACAGATATAGGTTACAATAGCACTAGATATTTGCATGGCACTACATAACCGTAGTGGCATGCTTCTTTAGGCAGCTGAACTTTGATCCATTGCCACGATTCGGTAGCAGTATTTCCATTGCTTCTCGGCCCTATGCCTAAGATGAAAGTAAAGTTAACTAATATTGATGGCCATCGATATAAACCATCCGGTTTAGCTGCGATATCGTCTCCTTGATCTCAAAAACCTTACTGATACCGGTTACAATAATACTAGACATTTGCATGACACTACATAATCATAGTGGCATTCTTCTTTACGCAGCCACTCTTTGATCCATTGAAACGGTTCGGTAGCAGTATTTCCATTGCTTCTCGGCCTTATGGATGAAGTCATAGTGAAGTTAACTAATATTGATGGCCATCGATATAAACCATCCGGTTTAGCTGCGATATCGTCTCCTTGATCGTAAAAACCTTACAGATATAGGTTACAATAGGACTAGATATTTGCATGGCACTACATAATCATAGTGGCATTCTTCTTTACGCAGCCACACTTTGGTCCATTGCCACGGTTCGGTAGCAGTATTTCCATTGCTTCTCGTCCCAATGGCTGAGATCGAAGTGAAGTTAACTAATGTTGATGGCCTTCGATATAAACCATCCGGTTTAGCTGCGAAATCGTCTCCTTGATCGTAAAAACATTACTGATAGCGGATACAATAAGACCTGAGATTTGCATAACACTACATAATCATAGTGGCATTCTACTTTACGCAGCCACACTTTGATCCATTGCCACGGTTCGGTAGCTGTATTTCCATTGCTTCTCGGCCCTATGCCTAAGATCAAAGTGAAGTTAACTAATATTGATGGCCATCGATATAAACCATCCGGTTTACCTGCGATATTGTCTCCTTGATCGTAAAAACCTTACTAATATAGGTTACAATAACACTAGATATTTGCATGAGACTACATAATCATAGTGGCATTCTTCTTTACGCAGCCACACTTTGCCCCATTGCCACGGTTCGGTAGCAATATTTCCATTGCTTCTCGTCCCTATGGCTGAGATCGGAGTGAAGTTAACTAATTTTGATGGCCATCGATATAAACCATCCGGTTTAGCTGCGATATCGTCTCCTTGATCTCAAAAACCTTACTGATACCGGTTACAATAATACTAGACATTTGCATGACACTACATAATCATAGTGGCATGCTTCTTTACGCAGCCACACTTTGGTCCATTGCCACGGTTCGGTAGCAATATTTCCATTGCTTCTCGTCCCTATGGCTGAGATCGGAGTGAAGTTAACTAACATTGATGGCCATCGACATAAAACATCCGGTTTAGCTGCGATATCGTCTCCTTAATCGTAAAAACCTTACTGATATCGGTTACAATAGGACTAGATATTTGCATGGCACAACATAATCATAGCTGCATTCTTCTTTACGCAGCCACACTTTGATCCAATGCCACGGTTCGGTAGCAATATTTCCATTGCTTCTCGTCCCTATGGCTGAGATCGGAGTGAAGTTAGCTAATATTGATGGCCTTCGACATAAACCATCCGGTTTAGCTGCCAAATCGTCTCCTTGATCGTAAGAACCTTACAGATATAGGTTACAATAGGACTAGATATTTGCATGGCACTACATAATCATAGTGGCATTCTTCTTTACGCAGCCACACTTTGGTCCATTGCCACGGTTCGGTAGCAGTATTTCCATTGCTTCTCGTCCCAATGGCTGAGATCGAAGTGAAGTTAACTAATGTTGATGGCCTTCGATATAAACCATCCGGTTTAGCTGCGAAATCGTCTCCTTGTTCGTAAAAACATTACTGATAGCGGTTACAATAAGACCTGATATTTGCATAACACTACATAATAATAGTGGCATTCTACTTTACGCAGCCTCACTTTGATCCATTGCGACGGTTCGGTAGCAGTATTTCCATTGCTTCTCATCCCTATGGCTGAGATCGGAGTGAAGTTAACTAATTTTGATGGCCATCGACATAAAACATCCGGTTTAGCTGCGATATCGTCTCCTTAATCGTAAAAACCTTACTGATATCGGTTACAATAGGACTAGATATTTGCATGGCACAACATAATCATAGCTGCATTCTTCTTTACGCAGCCACACTTTGATCCAATGCCACGGTTCGGTAGCAATATTTCCATTGCTTCTCGTCCCTATGGCTGAGATCGGAGTGAAGTTAGCTAATATTGATGGCCTTCGACATAAACCATCCGGTTTAGCTGCCAAATCGTCTCCTTGATCGTAAGAACCTTACAGATATAGGTTACAATAGGACTAGACATTTGCATGGCACTACATAACCGTAGTGGCATGCTTCTTTACGCAGCTGAACTTTGATCCATTGCCACGATTCGGTAGCAGTATTACCATTGCTTCTCGGCCCTATGCCTAAGATGAAAGTAAAGTTAACTAATATTTATGGCCATCGATATAAACCATCCGGTTTAGCTGCGATATCGTATCCTTGATCTCAAAAACCTTACTGATACCGGTTACAATAATACTTGATATTTGCATGACACTACATAATCATAGTGGCATTCTTCTTTACGCAGCCTCACTTTGATCCATTGCCACGGTTCGGTAGCAGTATTACCATTGCTTTTCGGCCCTATCCCTAAGATCAAAGTGAAGTTAACTAATATTGATGGCCATCGGTATAAACCATGCGGTTTAGCTGCGATATTGTCTCCTTGATCGTATAAACCTTACTGATATCGGTTACAATAAGACTAGATATTTGCATGACACTACATAATCACAGTGGCATTCTTCTTTACGCAGCCACACTTTGATCCATTGCCACGGTTCGGTAGCAGTATTTCCATTGCTTCTCGTCCCTATGGCTGAGATCGAAGTGAAGTTAACTAATGTTGATGGCCTTCGATATAAACCATCCGGTTTAGCTGCGAAATCGTCTCCTTGATCGTAAAAACATTACTGATAGCGGTTACAATAAGACCTGATATTTGCATAACACTACATAATAATAGTGGCATTCTACTTTACGCAGCCTCACTTTGATCCATTGCGACGGTTCGGTAGCAGTATTTCCATTGCTTCTCGGCCCTATGCTTAAGATCAAAGTGAATTTAACTAATATTGATGGCCATCGATATAAACCATCCGGTTTAGCTGCGATATCGTCTCCTTGATCTCAAAATCCTTACTGATACCGGTTACAATAATACTAGATATTTGCATGACACAACATAATCATAGCGGCATTCTTCTTTACGCAGCCACACTTTGATCCATTGCCACGGTTCGGTAGCAATATTTCCATTGCTTCTCGTCCCTATGGCTGAGATCGGAGTGAAGTTAACTAATATTGATGGCCTTAGACATAAACCATCCGGTTTAGCTGCCAAATCGTCTCCTTGATCGTAAGAACCTTACAGATATAGGTTACAATAGGACTAGATATTTGCATGGCACTACATAATCATAGTGGCATTCTTCTTTACGCAGCCACACTTTGGTCCATTGCCACGGTTCGGTAACAGTATTTCCATTGCTTCTCGTCCCAATGGCTGAGATCGAAGTGAAGTTAACTAATGTTGATGGCCTTCGATATAAACCATCCGGTTTAGCTGCGAAATCGTCTCCTTGATCGTAAAAACATTACTGATAGCGGTTACAATAAGACCTGAGATTTGCATAACACTACATAATCATAGTGGCATTCTACTTTACGCAGCCACACTTTGATCCATTGCCACGGTTCGGTAGCTGTATTTCCATTGCTTCTCGGCCCTATGCCTAAGATCAAAGTGAAGTTAACTAATATTGATGGCCATCGATATAAACCATCCGGTTTACCTGCGATATTGTCTCCTTGATCGTAAAAACCTTACTAATATAGGTTACAATAAGACTAGATATTTGCATGAGACTACATAATCATAGTGGCATTCTTCTTTACGCAGCCACACTTTGATCCATTGCCACGGTTCGGTAGCAATATTTCCATTGCTTCTCGTCCCTACGGCTGAGATCGGAGTGAAGTTAACTAATTTTGATGGCCATCGATATAAACCATCCGGTTTAGCTGCGATATCGTCTCCTTGATCTCAAAAACCTTACTGATACCGGTTACAATAATACTAGACATTTGCATGGCACTACATAATCATAGTGGCATGCTTCTTTACGCAGCCACACTTTGGTCCATTGCCACGGTTCGGTAGCAATATTTCCATTGCTTCTCGTCCATATGGCTGAGATCGGAGTGAAGTTAACTAATTTTGATGGCCATCGATATAAACCATCCGGTTTAGCTGGGATATCGTCTCCTTGATCTCAAAAACCTTACTGATACCGGTTACAATAATACTAGACATTTGCATGGCACTACATAATCATAGTGGCATGCTTCTTTACGCAGCCACACTTTGGTCCATTGCCACGGTTCGGTAGCAGTATTTCCATTGCTTCTCGGCCTTATGGATGAAATCAAAGTGAAGTTAACTAATATTGATGGCCATCGATATAAACCATCCGGTTTACCTGCAATATTGTCTCCTTGATCGTACAAGCCTTACTAATATCGGTTACAATAAGACTAGATATTTGCATGATACTACATATTTATAGTGGCATTCTTCTTTATGCAGCCACACTTTGATCCATTGGCACGGTTCGGTAGCAATATTTCCATTGCTTCTCGGCCCTATGACTAAGATCAAAGTGAAGTTAACTAATATTGATGGCCATCGACATAAACCACCCGGTTTAGCTGCGATATCGTCTCCTTGATCTCAAAAACCTTACTGATACCGGTTACAATAATGCTAAACATTTGCATGACACTACATAATCATAGTGGCATTCTTCTTTACGCAGCCACTCTTTGATCCATTGAAACGGTTCGGTAACAGTAATTCCATTGCTTCTCGGCCTTATGGATGAAATCAAAGTGAAGTTAACTAATATTGATGGCCATCGATATAAACCATGCGGTTTAGCTGCGATATTGTCTCCTTGATCGTAAAAACCTTACTGATATCGATTACAATAAGACTAGATATTTGCATGGCACTACATAATCATAGTGGCATTCTTCTTTACGCAGCCACACGTTGATCCATTGCAACGGTTCGGTAGCAGGATTTCCATTGCTTCTCGGCCCTGTGACTAAGATCAAAGTGAAGTTAATTAATATTGGTGGCCATCGATATAAACCATCGGGTTTACCTGCGATATCGTCTCCTTGGTCGTAAAAACCTTACTGATATCGGTTACAATAGGACTAGATATTTGCATGGCACTACATAATCATAGTGGCATTCTTCTTTACGCAGCCACACTTTGATCCATTGCCGCGGTTCGGTAGCAGTATTTCCATTGCTTCCCGGCGCTATGCCTGAGATCAAAGTGAAGTTAACTAATATTGATGGCCATCGATATAAACCATCCGGTTTAGCTGCGATATCGTCTCCTTGATCTCAAAAACCTTACTGATACCGGTTACAATAATACTAGACATTTGCATGACACTACATAATCATAGTGGCATTCTTCTTTACGCAGCCACACTTTCATCCATTGCCACGGTTCGGTAGCAGTATGTCCATTGCTTCTGGTCCCTATGGCTGAGATCGAAGTGAAGTTAACTAATATTGATGGCCTTCGACATAAACCATCCGGTTTAGCTGCGAAATGGTCTCCTTGATCGTAAGAACCTTACAGATAGCGGTTACAATAAGACCTGATATTTGCATAACACTACATAATAATAGTGGCATTCTTCTTTAGGCAGCCACACTTTGATCCATTGCGACGGTTCGGTAGCAGTATTTCCATTGCTTCTCGGCCCTATGCTTAAGATCAAAGTGAATTTAACTAATATTGATGGCCATCGATATAAACCATCCGGTTTAGCTGCGATATCGTCTCCTTGATCTCAAAAACCTTACTGATACCGGTTACAATAATACTAGATATTTGCATGACACAACATAATCATAGCGGCATTCTTCTTTACGCAGCCGCACTTTGATCCATTGCCACGGTTCGGTAGCAATATTTCCATTGCTTCTCGTCCCTATGGCTGAGATCGGAGTGAAGTTAACTAATTTTGATGGCCATCGATATAAACCATCCGGTTTAGCTGCGATATCGTCTCCTTGATCTCAAAAACCTTACTGATACCGGTTACAATAATACTAGACATTTGCATGACACTACATAATCATAGTGGCATGCTTCTTTACGCAGCCACACTTTGGTCCATTGCCACGGTTCGGTAGCAATATTTCCATTGCTTCTCGTCCCTATGGCTGAGATCGGAGTGAAGTTAACTAACATTGATGGCCATCGACATAAAACATCCGGTTTAGCTGCGATATCGTCTCCTTAATCGTAAAAACCTTACTGATATCGGTTACAATAGGACTAGATATTTGCATGGCACAACATAATCATAGCTGCATTCTTCTTTACGCAGCCACACTTTGATCCAATGCCACGGTTCGGTAGCAATATTTCCATTGCTTCTCGTCCCTATGGCTGAGATCGGAGTGAAGTTAGCTAATATTGATGGCCTTCGACATAAACCATCCGGTTTAGCTGCCAAATCGTCTCCTTGATCGTAAGAACCTTACAGATATAGGTTACAATAGGACTAGATATTTGCATGGCACTACATAATCATAGTGGCATTCTTCTTTACGCAGCCACACTTTGGTCCATTGCCACGGTTCGGTAGCAGTATTTCCATTGCTTCTCGTCCCAATGGCTGAGATCGAAGTGAAGTTAACTAATGTTGATGGCCTTCGATATAAACCATCCGGTTTAGCTGCGAAATCGTCTCCTTGTTCGTAAAAACATTACTGATAGCGGTTACAATAAGACCTGATATTTGCATAACACTACATAATAATAGTGGCATTCTACTTTACGCAGCCTCACTTTGATCCATTGCGACGGTTCGGTAGCAGTATTTCCATTGCTTCTCATCCCTATGGCTGAGATCGGAGTGAAGTTAACTAATTTTGATGGCCATCGACATAAAACATCCGGTTTAGCTGCGATATCGTCTCCTTAATCGTAAAAACCTTACTGATATCGGTTACAATAGGACTAGATATTTGCATGGCACAACATAATCATAGCTGCATTCTTCTTTACGCAGCCACACTTTGATCCAATGCCACGGTTCGGTAGCAATATTTCCATTGCTTCTCGTCCCTATGGCTGAGATCGGAGTGAAGTTAGCTAATATTGATGGCCTTCGACATAAACCATCCGGTTTAGCTGCCAAATCGTCTCCTTGATCGTAAGAACCTTACAGATATAGGTTACAATAGGACTAGACATTTGCATGGCACTACATAACCGTAGTGGCATGCTTCTTTACGCAGCTGAACTTTGATCCATTGCCACGATTCGGTAGCAGTATTACCATTGCTTCTCGGCCCTATGCCTAAGATGAAAGTAAAGTTAACTAATATTTATGGCCATCGATATAAACCATCCGGTTTAGCTGCGATATCGTATCCTTGATCTCAAAAACCTTACTGATACCGGTTACAATAATACTTGATATTTGCATGACACTACATAATCATAGTGGCATTCTTCTTTACGCAGCCTCACTTTGATCCATTGCCACGGTTCGGTAGCAGTATTACCATTGCTTTTCGGCCCTATCCCTAAGATCAAAGTGAAGTTAACTAATATTGATGGCCATCGGTATAAACCATGCGGTTTAGCTGCGATATTGTCTCCTTGATCGTATAAACCTTACTGATATCGGTTACAATAAGACTAGATATTTGCATGACACTACATAATCACAGTGGCATTCTTCTTTACGCAGCCACACTTTGATCCATTGCCACGGTTCGGTAGCAGTATTTCCATTGCTTCTCGTCCCTATGGCTGAGATCGAAGTGAAGTTAACTAATGTTGATGGCCTTCGATATAAACCATCCGGTTTAGCTGCGAAATCGTCTCCTTGATCGTAAAAACATTACTGATAGCGGTTACAATAAGACCTGATATTTGCATAACACTACATAATAATAGTGGCATTCTACTTTACGCAGCCTCACTTTGATCCATTGCGACGGTTCGGTAGCAGTATTTCCATTGCTTCTCGGCCCTATGCTTAAGATCAAAGTGAATTTAACTAATATTGATGGCCATCGATATAAACCATCCGGTTTAGCTGCGATATCGTCTCCTTGATCTCAAAATCCTTACTGATACCGGTTACAATAATACTAGATATTTGCATGACACAACATAATCATAGCGGCATTCTTCTTTACGCAGCCACACTTTGATCCATTGCCACGGTTCGGTAGCAATATTTCCATTGCTTCTCGTCCCTATGGCTGAGATCGGAGTGAAGTTAACTAATATTGATGGCCTTAGACATAAACCATCCGGTTTAGCTGCCAAATCGTCTCCTTGATCGTAAGAACCTTACAGATATAGGTTACAATAGGACTAGATATTTGCATGGCACTACATAATCATAGTGGCATTCTTCTTTACGCAGCCACACTTTGGTCCATTGCCACGGTTCGGTAACAGTATTTCCATTGCTTCTCGTCCCAATGGCTGAGATCGAAGTGAAGTTAACTAATGTTGATGGCCTTCGATATAAACCATCCGGTTTAGCTGCGAAATCGTCTCCTTGATCGTAAAAACATTACTGATAGCGGTTACAATAAGACCTGAGATTTGCATAACACTACATAATCATAGTGGCATTCTACTTTACGCAGCCACACTTTGATCCATTGCCACGGTTCGGTAGCTGTATTTCCATTGCTTCTCGGCCCTATGCCTAAGATCAAAGTGAAGTTAACTAATATTGATGGCCATCGATATAAACCATCCGGTTTACCTGCGATATTGTCTCCTTGATCGTAAAAACCTTACTAATATAGGTTACAATAAGACTAGATATTTGCATGAGACTACATAATCATAGTGGCATTCTTCTTTACGCAGCCACACTTTGATCCATTGCCACGGTTCGGTAGCAATATTTCCATTGCTTCTCGTCCCTACGGCTGAGATCGGAGTGAAGTTAACTAATTTTGATGGCCATCGATATAAACCATCCGGTTTAGCTGCGATATCGTCTCCTTGATCTCAAAAACCTTACTGATACCGGTTACAATAATACTAGACATTTGCATGGCACTACATAATCATAGTGGCATGCTTCTTTACGCAGCCACACTTTGGTCCATTGCCACGGTTCGGTAGCAATATTTCCATTGCTTCTCGTCCATATGGCTGAGATCGGAGTGAAGTTAACTAATTTTGATGGCCATCGATATAAACCATCCGGTTTAGCTGGGATATCGTCTCCTTGATCTCAAAAACCTTACTGATACCGGTTACAATAATACTAGACATTTGCATGGCACTACATAATCATAGTGGCATGCTTCTTTACGCAGCCACACTTTGGTCCATTGCCACGGTTCGGTAGCAGTATTTCCATTGCTTCTCGGCCTTATGGATGAAATCAAAGTGAAGTTAACTAATATTGATGGCCATCGATATAAACCATCCGGTTTACCTGCAATATTGTCTCCTTGATCGTACAAGCCTTACTAATATCGGTTACAATAAGACTAGATATTTGCATGATACTACATATTTATAGTGGCATTCTTCTTTATGCAGCCACACTTTGATCCATTGGCACGGTTCGGTAGCAATATTTCCATTGCTTCTCGGCCCTATGACTAAGATCAAAGTGAAGTTAACTAATATTGATGGCCATCGACATAAACCACCCGGTTTAGCTGCGATATCGTCTCCTTGATCTCAAAAACCTTACTGATACCGGTTACAATAATGCTAAACATTTGCATGACACTACATAATCATAGTGGCATTCTTCTTTACGCAGCCACTCTTTGATCCATTGAAACGGTTCGGTAACAGTAATTCCATTGCTTCTCGGCCTTATGGATGAAATCAAAGTGAAGTTAACTAATATTGATGGCCATCGATATAAACCATGCGGTTTAGCTGCGATATTGTCTCCTTGATCGTAAAAACCTTACTGATATCGATTACAATAAGACTAGATATTTGCATGGCACTACATAATCATAGTGGCATTCTTCTTTACGCAGCCACACGTTGATCCATTGCAACGGTTCGGTAGCAGGATTTCCATTGCTTCTCGGCCCTGTGACTAAGATCAAAGTGAAGTTAATTAATATTGGTGGCCATCGATATAAACCATCGGGTTTACCTGCGATATCGTCTCCTTGGTCGTAAAAACCTTACTGATATCGGTTACAATAGGACTAGATATTTGCATGGCACTACATAATCATAGTGGCATTCTTCTTTACGCAGCCACACTTTGATCCATTGCCGCGGTTCGGTAGCAGTATTTCCATTGCTTCCCGGCGCTATGCCTGAGATCAAAGTGAAGTTAACTAATATTGATGGCCATCGATATAAACCATCCGGTTTAGCTGCGATATCGTCTCCTTGATCTCAAAAACCTTACTGATACCGGTTACAATAATACTAGACATTTGCATGACACTACATAATCATAGTGGCATTCTTCTTTACGCAGCCACACTTTCATCCATTGCCACGGTTCGGTAGCAGTATGTCCATTGCTTCTGGTCCCTATGGCTGAGATCGAAGTGAAGTTAACTAATATTGATGGCCTTCGACATAAACCATCCGGTTTAGCTGCGAAATGGTCTCCTTGATCGTAAGAACCTTACAGATAGCGGTTACAATAAGACCTGATATTTGCATAACACTACATAATAATAGTGGCATTCTTCTTTAGGCAGCCACACTTTGATCCATTGCGACGGTTCGGTAGCAGTATTTCCATTGCTTCTCGGCCCTATGCTTAAGATCAAAGTGAATTTAACTAATATTGATGGCCATCGATATAAACCATCCGGTTTAGCTGCGATATCGTCTCCTTGATCTCAAAAACCTTACTGATACCGGTTACAATAATACTAGATATTTGCATGACACAACATAATCATAGCGGCATTCTTCTTTACGCAGCCGCACTTTGATCCATTGCCACGGTTCGGTAGCAATATTTCCATTGCTTCTCGTCCCTATGGCTGAGATCGGAGTGAAGTTAACTAATATTGATGGCCTTCGACATAAACCATCCGGTTTAGCTGCCAAATCGTCTCCTTGATCGTAAGAACCTTACAGATATAGGTTACAATAGGACTAGATATTTGCATGGCACTACATAATCATAGTGGCATTCTTCTTTACGCAGCCACACTTTGGTCCATTGCCACGGTTCGGTAGCAGTATTTCCATTGCTTCTCGTCCCAATGGCTGAGATCGAAGTGAAGTTAACTAATGTTGATGGCCTTCGATATAAACCATCCGGTTTAGCTGCGAAATCGTCTCCTTGATCGTAAAAACATTACTGATAGCGGTTACAATAAGACCTGAGATTTGCATAACACTACATAATCATAGTGGCATTCTACTTTACGCAGCCACACTTTGATCCATTGCCACGTTTCGGTAGCTGTATTTCCATTGCTTCTCGGCCCTATGCCTAAAATCAAAGTGAAGTTAACTAATATTGATGGCCATCGATATAAACCATCCGGTTTACCTGCGATATTGTCTCCTTGATCGTAAAAACCTTACTAATATAGGTTACAATAAGACTAGATATTTTCATGAGACTACATAATCATAGTGGCATTCTTCTTTACGCAGCCACACTTTGATCCATTGCCACGGTTCGGTAGCAATATTTCCATTGCTTCTCATCCCTATGGCTGAGATCGGAGTGAAGTTAACTAATTTTGATGGCCATCGATATAAACCATCCGGTTTAGCTGCGATATCGTCTCCTTGATCTCAAAAACCTTACTGATACCGGTTACAATAATACTAGACATTTGCATGGCACTACATAATCATAGTGGCATGCTTCTTTACGCAGCCACACTTTGGTCCATTGCCACGGTTCGGTAGCAATATTTCCATTGCTTCTCGTCCCTATGGCTGAGATCGGAGTGAAGTTAACTAACATTGATGGCCATCGACATAAAACATCCGGTTTAGCTGCGATATCGTCTCCTTAATCGTAAAAACCTTACTGATATCGGTTACAATAGGACTAGATATTTGCATGGCACAGCATAATCATAGCTGCATTCTTCTTTACGCAGCCACACTTTGATCCAATGCCACGGTTCGGTAGCAATATTTCCATTGCTTCTCGTCCCTATGGCTGAGATCGGAGTGAAGTTAGCTAATATTGATGGCCTTCGACATAAACCATCCGGTTTAGCTGCCAAATCGTCTCCTTGATCGTAAGAACCTTACAGATATAGGTTACAATAGGACTAGACATTTGCATGGCACTACATAACCGTAGTGGCATGCTTCTTTACGCAGCTGAACTTTGATCCATTGCCACGATTCGGTAGCAGTATTACCATTGCTTCTCGGCCCTATGCCTAAGATGAAAGTAAAGTTAACTAATATTTATGGCCATCGATATAAACCATCCGGTTTAGCTGCGATATCGTCTCGTTGATCTCAAAAACCTTACTGATACCGGTTACAATAATACTAGATATTTGCATGACACTACATAATCATAGTGGCATTCTTCTTTACGCAGCCGCACTTTGATCCATTGCCACGGTTCGGTAGCAGTATTTCCATTGCTTCTCGGCCTTATGGATGAAATCAAAGTGAAGTTAACTAATATTGATGGCCATGGATATAAACCATCCGGTTTACCTGCAATATTGTCTCCTTGATCGTACAAGCCTTACTAATATCGGTTACAATAAGACTAGATATTTGCATGAGACTACATAATCATAGTGGCATTCTACTTTACGCAGCCACACTTTGATCCATTGCCACGGTTCGGTAGCAGTATTTCCATTGCTTCTCGGCCGTATGACTAAGATGAAAGTAAAGTTAACTAATATTGATGGCCATCGATATAAACCATCCGGTTTAGCTGCGATATCGTCTCCTTGATTTCAAATACCTTACTGATACCGGTTACAATAATACTAGACATTTGCATGACACTACATAATCATAGTGGCATTCTTCTTTACGCAGCCACACTTTGATCCATTGCCACGGTTCGGTAGCAGTATTTCCATTGCTTCCCGGTCCTATGGCTGAGATCAAAGTGAAGTTAACTAATATTGATGGCCATCGATAAAAACCATCCGGTTTACCTGCGATGTTGTCTCCTTGATCGTAAAAACCTTACTAATATCGGTTACAATAAGACTAGATATTTGCAGGAGACTACATAATTATAGTGGCATGCTTCTTTACGCAGCCACACTTTGATCCATTGCCACGGTTCGGTAGCAATATTTCCATTGCTTCTCGTCCCTATGGCTGAGATCGGAGTGAAGTTAACTAATATTGATGGCCTTCGACATAAACCATCCGGTTTAGCTGCGAAATCGTCTCCTTGATCGTAAGAACCTTACAGATATATGTTACAATAGGACTAGATATTTGCATGGCACTACATAACCGTAGTGGCATGCTTCTTTACGCAGCTAAACATTGATCCATTGCCACGATTCGGTAGCAGTATTTCCATTGCTTCTCGGCCTTATGACTAAGATCAAAGTGAAGTGCACTAATATTGATGGCCATCGATATAAACCATCCGGTTTACCTGCGATATTGTCTCCTTGATCGTAAAAACCTTACTAATATCGGTTACAATAAGACTAGATATTTGCAGGAGACTACATAATTATAGTGGCATTCTTCTTTACGCAGCCACACTTTGATCCATTGCCACGGTTCGGTAGCAGTATTTCCATTGCTTCCCGGCCCTATGGCTGAGATCAAAGTCAAGTTAACTACTATTGATGGCCATCGATATAAACCATCCGGTTTAGCTGCGATATCGTCTCCTTGATCGTAAAAACCTTACTGATATCGGTTACAATAGGACTAGATATTTGCATGGCACTACATAATCATAGTGGCATTCTTCTTTACGCAGCCTCACTTTGATCCATTGCCACGGTTCGGTAGCAGTATTTCCATTGCTTCTCGGCCCTATGCCTAAGATCAAAGTGAAGTTAACTAATATTGATGGCCATCGATATAAACCATGCGGTTTAGCTGCGATATTGTCTCCTTGATCGTAAAAACCTTACTGATATCGATTACAATAAGACTAGATATTTGCATGGCACTACATAATCATAGTGGCATTCTTCTTTACGCAGCCACACGTTGAACCATTGCAACGGTTCGGTAGCAGGATTTCCATTGATTCTCGGCCCTGTGACTAAGATCAAAGTGAAATTAATTAATATTGGTGGCCATCGATATAAACCATCGGGTTTACCTGCGATATCGTCTCCTTGATCTCAAAAACCTTACTGATACCTGTTACAATAATACTAGACATTTGCATGACACTACATAATCATAGTGGCATTCTTCTTTACGCAGCCACACTTTGATCCATTGAAACGGTTCGGTAACAGTAATTCCATTGCTTCTCGGCCTTATGGATGAAATCAAAGTGAAGTTAACTAATATTGATGGCCATCGATATAAACCATGCGGTTTAGCTGCGATATTGTCTCCTTGATCGTAAAAACCTTACTGATATCGATTACAATAAGACTAGATATTTGCATGGCACTACATAATCATAGTGGCATTCTTCTTTACGCGGCCACACGTTGATCCATTGCAACGGTTCGGTAGCAGGATTTCCATTGCTTCTCGGCCCTGTGACTAAGATCAAAGTGAAGTTAATTAATATTGGTGGCCATCGATATAAACCATCGGGTTTACCTGCGATATCGTCTCCTTGGTCGTAAAAACCTTACTGATATCGGTTACAATAGGACTAGATATTTGCATGGCACTACATAATCATAGTGGCATTCTTCTTTACGCAGCCACACTTTGGTCCATTGCCACGGTTCGGTAGCAATATTTCCATTGCTTCTCGTCCCTATGGCTGAGATCGGAGTGAAGTTAACTAACATTGATGGCCATCGACATAAAACATCCGGTTTAGCTGCGATATCGTCTCCTTAATCGTAAAAACCTTACTGATATCGGTTACAATAGGACTAGATATTTGCATGGCACAACATAATCATAGCTGCATTCTTCTTTACGCAGCCACACTTTGATCCAATGCCACGGTTCGGTAGCAGTATTTCCATTGCTTCTCGTCCCAATGGCTGAGATCGAAGTGAAGTTAGCTAATATTGATGGCCTTCGACATAAACCATCCGGTTTAGCTGCCAAATCGTCTCCTTGATCGTAAGAACCTTACAGATATAGGTTACAATAGGACTAGATATTTGCATGGCACTACATAATCATAGTGGCATTCTTCTTTACGCAGCCACACTTTGATCCATTGCCACGGTTCGGTAGCAATATTTCCATTGCTTCTCGTCCCTATGGCTGAGATCGGAGTGAAGTTAACTAATTTTGATGGCCATCGATATAAACCATCCGGTTTAGCTGCGATATCGTCTCCTTGATCTCAAAAACCTTACTGATACCGGTTACAATAATACTAGACATTTGCATGGCACTACATAATCATAGTGGCATGCTTCTTTACGCAGCCACACTTTGGTCCATTGCCACGGTTCGGTAGCAATATTTCCATTGCTTCTCGTCCCTATGGCTGAGATCGGAGTGAAGTTAGCTAATATTGATGGCCTTCGACATAAACCATCCGGTTTAGCTGCCAAATCGTCTCCTTGATCGTAAGAACCTTACAGATATAGGTTACAATAGGACTAGACATTTGCATGGCACTACATAACCGTAGTGACATGCTTCTTTACGCAGCTGAACTTTGATCCATTGCCACGATTCGGTAGCAGTATTTCCATTGCTTCTCGGCCCTATGCCTAAGATGAAAGTAAAGTTAACTAATATTGATGGCCATCGATATAAACCATCCGGTTTAGCTGCGATATCGTCTCCTTGATCTCAAAAACCTTACTGATACCGGTTACAATAATACTAGACATTTGCATGACACTACATAATCATAGTGGCATTCTTCTTTACGCAGCCACACTTTGATCCATTGCCACGGTTCGGTAGCAATATTTCCATTGCTTCTCGGCCCTATGCCTAAGATCAAAGTGAAGTTAACTAATATTGATGGCCATCGATATAAACCATCCGGTTTACCTGCGATATTGTCTCCTTGATCGTAAAAACCTTACTAATATAGGTTACAATAAGACTAGATATTTGCATGAGACTACATAATCATAGTGGCATTCTTCTTTACGCAGCCACACTTTGATCCATTGCCACGGTTCGGTAGCAATATTTCCATTGCTTCTCGTCCCTACGGCTGAGATCGGAGTGAAGTTAACTAATTTTGATGGCCATCGATATAAACCATCCGGTTTAGCTGCGATATCGTCTCCTTGATCTCAAAAACCTTACTGATACCGGTTACAATAATACTAGACATTTGCATGGCACCACATAATCATAGTGGCATGCTTCTTTACGCAGCCACACTTTGGTCCATTGCCACGGTTCGGTAGCAATATTTCCATTGCTTCTCGTCCATATGGCTGAGATCGGAGTGAAGTTAACTAATTTTTATGGCCATCGATATAAACCATCCGGTTTAGCTGGGATATCGTCTCCTTGATCTCAAAAACCTTACTGATACCGGTTACAATAATACTAGACATTTGCATGGCACTACATAATCATAGTGGCATGCTTCTTTACGCAGCCACACTTTGGTCCATTGCCACGGTTCGGTAGCAATATTTCCATTGCTTCTCGTCCCTATGGCTGAGATCGGAGTGAAGTTAACTAATATTGATGGCCTTCGACATAAACCATCAGGTTCAGCTGCCAAATCGTCTCCTTGATCGTAAGAACCTTACAGATATAGGTTACAATAGGACTAGATATTTGCATGGCACTACATAACCGTAGTGGCATGCTTCTTTACGCAGCTGAACTTTGATCCATTGCCACGATTCGGTAGCAGTATTTCCATTGCTTCTCGGCCCTATGCCTAAGATGAAAGTAAAGTTAACTAATATTGATGGCCATCGATATAAACCATCCGGTTTAGCTGCGATATCGTATTCTTGATCTCAAAAACCTTACTGATACCGGTTACAATAATACTTGATATTTGCATGACACTACATAATCATAGTGGCATTCTTCCTTACGCAGCCACACTTTGATCCATTGCGACGGTTCGGTAGCTGTATTTCCATTGCTTCTCGGCCCTATGCCTAAGATCAAAGTGAAGTTAACTAATATTGATGGCCATCGATATAAACCATCCGGTTTAGCTGCGATATCGTCTCCTTGATCTCAAAAACCTTACTGATACCGGTTACAATAATACTTGATAATTGCATGACACTACATAATCATAGTGGCATTCTTCTTTACGCAGCCTCACTTTGATCCATTGCCACGGTTCGGTAGCAGTATTACCATTGCTTCTCGGCCCTATGCCTAAGATCAAAGTGAAGTTAACTAATATTGATGGCCATCGATATAAACCATCCGGTTTAGCTGCCATATCGTCTCCTTGATCGTAAAAACCTTACTGATAGCGGTTACAATAAGACTAGATATTTGCATCACACTACATAATCATAGTGGCATCCTTCTTTACGCAGCCTCACTTTGATCCATTGCGACGGTTCGGTAGCAGTATTTCCATTGCTTCTCGGCCCTATGCTTAAGATCAAAGTGAAGTTAACTAATATTGATGGCCATCGATATAAACCATCCGGTTTAGCTGCGATATCGTCTCGTTGATCTCAAAAACCTTACTGATACCGGTTGCAATAATACTAGATATTTGCATGACACTACATAATCATAGTGGCATTCTTCTTTACGCAGCCGCACTTTGATCCATTGCCACGGTTCGGTAGCAGTATTTCCATTGCTTCTCGGCCTTATGGATGAAATCAAAGTGAAGTTAACTAATATTGATGGCCATCGATATAAACCATCCGGTTTACCTGCAATATTGTCTCCTTGATCGTACAAGCCTTACTAATATCGGTTACAATAAGACTAGATATTTGCATGATACTACATATTTATAGTGGCATTCTTCTTTATGCAGCCACACTTTGATCCATTGGCACGGTTCGGTAGCAATATTTCCATTGCTTCTCGGCCCTATGACTAAGATCAAAGTGAAGTTAACTAATATTGATGGCCATCGACATAAACGACCCGGTTTAGCTGCGATATCGTCTCCTTGATCTCAAAAACCTTACTGATACCGGTTACAATAATGCTAAACATTTGCATGACACTACATAATCATAGTGGCATTCTTCTTTACGCAGCCACACTTTGATCCATTGAAACGGTTCGGTAACAGTAATTCCATTGCTTCTCGGCCTTATGGATGAAATCAAAGTGAAGTTAACTAATATTGATGGCCATCGATATAAACCATGCGGTTTAGCTGCGATATTGTCTCCTTGATCGTAA
Organism: Priocnemis perturbator; assembly: GCA_963942575.1. Lineage (NCBI taxonomy): Eukaryota > Metazoa > Arthropoda > Insecta > Hymenoptera > Pompilidae > Priocnemis > Priocnemis perturbator. The sequence goes on along the minus strand of OZ012655.1, from coordinate 4,010,372 downwards.
AAACCTTACTGATATCGATTACAATAAGACTAGATATTTGCATGGCACTACATAATCATAGTGGCATTCTTCTTTACGCAGCCACACGTTGATCCATTGCAACGGTTCGGTAGCAGGATTTCCATTGCTTCTCGGCCCTGTGACTAAGATCAAAGTGAAGTTAATTAATATTGGTGGCCATCGATATAAACCATCGGGTTTACCTGCGATATCGTCTCCTTGGTCGTAAAAACCTTACTGATATCGGTTACAATAGGACTAGATATTTGCATGGCACTACATAATCATAGTGGCATTCTTCTTTACGCAGCCACACTTTGATCCATTGCCGCGGTTCGGTAGCAGTATTTCCATTGCTTCCCGGCGCTATGCCTGAGATCAAAGTGAAGTTAACTAATATTGATGGCCATCGATATAAACCATCCGGTTTAGCTGCGATATCGTCTCCTTGATCTCAAAAACCTTACTGATACCGGTTACAATAATACTAGACATTTGCATGACACTACATAATCATAGTGGCATTCTTCTTTACGCAGCCACACTTTCATCCATTGCCACGGTTCGGTAGCAGTATGTCCATTGCTTCTGGTCCCTATGGCTGAGATCGAAGTGAAGTTAACTAATATTGATGGCCTTCGACATAAACCATCCGGTTTAGCTGCGAAATGGTCTCCTTGATCGTAAGAACCTTACAGATAGCGGTTACAATAAGACCTGATATTTGCATAACACTACATAATAATAGTGGCATTCTTCTTTAGGCAGCCACACTTTGATCCATTGCGACGGTTCGGTAGCAGTATTTCCATTGCTTCTCGGCCCTATGCTTAAGATCAAAGTGAATTTAACTAATATTGATGGCCATCGATATAAACCATCCGGTTTAGCTGCGATATCGTCTCCTTGATCTCAAAAACCTTACTGATACCGGTTCCAATAATACTAGATATTTGCATGACACAACATAATCATAGCGGCATTCTTCTTTACGCAGCCGCACTTTGATCCATTGCCACGGTTCGGTAGCAATATTTCCATTGCTTCTCGTCCCTATGGCTGAGATCGGAGTGAAGTTAACTAATATTGATGGCCTTCGACATAAACCATCCGGTTTAGCTGCCAAATCGTCTCCTTGATCGTAAGAACCTTACAGATATAGGTTACAATAGGACTAGATATTTGCATGGCACTACATAATCATAGTGGCATTCTTCTTTACGCAGCCACACTTTGGTCCATTGCCACGGTTCGGTAGCAGTATTTCCATTGCTTCTCGTCCCAATGGCTGAGATCGAAGTGAAGTTAACTAATGTTGATGGCCTTCGATATAAACCATCCGGTTTAGCTGCGAAATCGTCTCCTTGATCGTAAAAACATTACTGATAGCGGTTACAATAAGACCTGAGATTTGCATAACACTACATAATCATAGTGGCATTCTACTTTACGCAGCCACACTTTGATCCATTGCCACGTTTCGGTAGCTGTATTTCCATTGCTTCTCGGCCCTATGCCTAAAATCAAAGTGAAGTTAACTAATATTGATGGCCATCGATATAAACCATCCGGTTTACCTGCGATATTGTCTCCTTGATCGTAAAAACCTTACTAATATAGGTTACAATAAGACTAGATATTTTCATGAGACTACATAATCATAGTGGCATTCTTCTTTACGCAGCCACACTTTGATCCATTGCCACGGTTCGGTAGCAATATTTCCATTGCTTCTCGTCCATATGGCTGAGATCGGAGTGAAGTTAACTAATTTTGATGGCCATCGATATAAACCATCCGGTTTAGCTGCGATATCGTCTCCTTGATCTCAAAAACCTTACTGATACCGGTTACAATAATACTAGACATTTGCATGGCACTACATAATCATAGTGGCATGCTTCTTTACGCAGCCACACTTTGGTCCATTGCCACGGTTCGGTAGCAATATTTCCATTGCTTCTCGTCCCTATGGCTGAGATCGGAGTGAAGTTAACTAATATTGATGGCCTTCGACATAAACCATCAGGTTCAGCTGCCAAATCGTCTCCTTGATCGTAAGAACCTTACAGATATAGGTTACAATAGGACTAGATATTTGCATGGCACTACATAACCGTAGTGGCATGCTTCTTTACGCAGCTGAACTTTGATCCATTGCCACGATTCGGTAGCAGTATTTCCATTGCTTCTCGGCCTTATGGATGAAATCAAAGTGAAGTTAACTAATATTGATGGCCATCGATATAAACCATCCGGTTTACCTGCAATATTGTCTCCTTGATCGTACAAGCCTTACTAATATCGGTTACAATAAGACTAGATATTTGCATGAGACTACATAATCATAGTGGCATTCTACTTTACGCAGCCACACTTTGATCCATTGCCACGGTTCGGTAGCAGTATTTCCATTGCTTCTCGGCCGTATGACTAAGATGAAAGTAAAGTTAACTAATATTGATGGCCATCGATATAAACCATCCGGTTTAGCTGCGATATCGTCTCCTTGATTTCAAATACCTTACTGAAACCGGTTACAATAATACTAGACATTTGCATGACACTACATAATCATAGTGGCATTCTTCTTTACGCAGCCACACTTTGATCCATTGCCACGGTTCGGTAGCAGTATTTCCATTGCTTCCCGGTCCTATGGCTGAGATCAAAGTGAAGTTAACTAATATTGATGGCCATCGATAAAAACCATCCGGTTTACCTGCGATGTTGTCTCCTTGATCGTAAAAACCTTACTAATATCGGTTACAATAAGACTAGATATTTGCAGGAGACTACATAATTATAGTGGCATGCTTCTTTACGCAGCCACACTTTGATCCATTGCCACGGTTCGGTAGCAATATTTCCATTGCTTCTCGTCCCTATGGCTGAGATCGGAGTGAAGTTAACTAATATTGATGGCCTTCGACATAAACCATCCGGTTTAGCTGCGAAATCGTCTCCTTGATCGTAAGAACCTTACAGATATAGGTTACAATAGGACTAGATATTTGCATGGCACTACATAACCGTAGTGGCATGCTTCTTTACGCAGCTGAACTTTGATCCATTGCCACGATTCGGTAGCAGTATTTCCATTGCTTCTCGGCCTTATGGATGAAATCAAAGTGAAGTTAACTAATATTGATGGCCATCGATATAAACCATCCGGTTTACCTGCAATATTGTCTCCTTGATCGTACAAGCCTTACTAATATCGGTTACAATAAGACTAGATATTTGCATGAGACTACATAATCATAGTGGCATTCTACTTTACGCAGCCACACTTTGATCCATTGCCACGGTTCGGTAGCAGTATTTCCATTGCTTCTCGGCCGTATGACTAAGATGAAAGTAAAGTTAACTAATATTGATGGCCATCGATATAAACCATCCGGTTTAGCTGCGATATCGTCTCCTTGATTTCAAATACCTTACTGATACCGGTTACAATAATACTAGACATTTGCATGACACTACATAATCATAGTGGCATTCTTCTTTACGCAGCCACACTTTGATCCATTGCCACGGTTCGGTAGCAGTATTTCCATTGCTTCCCGGTCCTATGGCTGAGATCAAAGTGAAGTTAACTAATATTGATGGCCATCGATAAAAACCATCCGGTTTAGCTGCGATATCGTCTCCTTGATCGTAAAAACCTTACTGATATCGGTTACAATAGGACTAGATATTTGCATGGCACTACATAATCATAGTGGCATTCTTCTTTACGCAGCCTCACTTTGATCCATTGCCACGGTTCGGTAGCAGTATTTCCATTGCTTCTCGGCCCTATGCCTAAGATCAAAGTGAAGTTAACTAATATTGATGGCCATCGATATAAACCATGCGGTTTAGCTGTGATATTGTCTCCTTGATCGTAAAAACCTTACTGATATCGATTACAATAAGACTAGATATTTGCATGGCACTACATAATCATAGTGGCATTCTTCTTTACGCAGCCACACGTTGAACCATTGCAACGGTTCGGTAGCAGGATTTCCATTGCTTCTCGGCCCTGTGACTAAGATCAAAGTGAAGTTAATTAATATTGGTGGCCATCGATATAAACCATCGGGTTTACCTGCGATATCGTCTCCTTGATCTCAAAAACCTTACTGATACCTGTTACAATAATACTAGACATTTGCATGACACTACATAATCATAGTGGCATTCTTCTTTACGCAGCCACACTTTGATCCATTGCCACGGTTCGGTAGCAGTATTTCCATTGCTTCCCGGCCCAATGGCTGAGATCAAAGTCAACTTAACTAATATTGATGGCCATCGATATAAACTATGCGGTTTAGCTGCGATATTGTCTCCTTGATCGTAAAAACCTTACTGATATCGGTTACAATAAGACTAGATATTTGCATGATACTACATATTTATAGTGGCATTCTTCTTTATGCAGCCACACTTTGATCCATTGGCACGGTTCGGTAGCAATATTTCCATTGCTTCTCGGCCCTATGACTAAGATCAAAGTGAAGTTAACTAATATTGATGGCCATCGACATAAACCACCCGGTTTAGCTGCGATATCGTCTCCTTGATCTCAAAAACCTTACTGATACCGGTTACAATAATGCTAAACATTTGCATGACACTACATAATCATAGTGGCATTCTTCTTTACGCAGCCACACTTTGATCCATTGAAACGGTTCGGTAACAGTAATTCCATTGCTTCTCGGCCTTATGGATGAAATCAAAGTGAAGTTAACTAATATTGATGGCCATCGATATAAACCATGCGGTTTAGCTGCGATATTGTCTCCTTGATCGTAAAAACCTTACTGATATCGATTACAATAAGACTAGATATTTGCATGGCACTACATAATCATAGTGGCATTCTTCTTTACGCAGCCACACGTTGATCCATTGCAACGGTTCGGTAGCAGGATTTCCATTGCTTCTCGGCCCTGTGACTAAGATCAAAGTGAAGTTAATTAATATTGGTGGCCATCGATATAAACCATCGGGTTTACCTGCGATATCGTCTCCTTGGTCGTAAAAACCTTACTGATATCGGTTACAATAGGACTAGATATTTGCATGGCACTACATAATCATAGTGGCATTCTTCTTTACGCAGCCACACTTTGATCCATTGCCGCGGTTCGGTAGCAGTATTTCCATTGCTTCCCGGCGCTATGCCTGAGATCAAAGTGAAGTTAACTAATATTGATGGCCATCGATATAAACCATCCGGTTTAGCTGCGATATCGTCTCCTTGATCTCAAAAACCTTACTGATACCGGTTACAATAATACTAGACATTTGCATGACACTACATAATCATAGTGGCATTCTTCTTTACGCAGCCACACTTTCATCCATTGCCACGGTTCGGTAGCAGTATGTCCATTGCTTCTGGTCCCTATGGCTGAGATCGAAGTGAAGTTAACTAATATTGATGGCCTTCGACATAAACCATCCGGTTTAGCTGCGAAATGGTCTCCTTGATCGTAAGAACCTTACAGATATCGGTTACAATAGGACTAGATATTTGCATGGCACTACATAATCATAGTGGCATTCTTCTTTAGGCAGCCACACTTTGATCCATTGAAACGGTTCGGTAGCAGTATTTCCATTGCTTCTCGGCCTTATGGATGAAATCAAAGTGAAGTTAATTAATATTGATGGCCATCGATATAAACCATCCGGTTTACCTGCGATATTATCTCCTTGGTCGTAAAAACCTTACTAATATCGGTTACAATAAGACTAGATATTTGCATGAGACTACATAATCATAGTGGCATTCTTCTTTACGCAGCCACACTTTGATCCATTGCCACGGTTCGGTAGCAGTATTTCCATTGCTTCTCGTCCCTATGGCTGAGATCGAAGTGAAGTTAACTAATATTGATGGCCTTCGACATAAACCATCCGGTTTAGCTGCGAAATCGTCTCCTTGATCGTAAGAACCTTACAGATATCGGTTACAATAGGAATAGATATTTGCATGGCACTACATAATCATAGTGGCATTCTTCTTTACGCAGCCTCACTTTGATCCATTGCCACGGTTCGGTACTAGTATTTCCATTGCTTCTCGGCCCTATGCATAAGATCAAAGTGAAGTTAACTAATATTGATGGCCATCGATATACACCATGCGGTTTAGCTGCGATATTGTATCCTTGATCGTAAAAACCTTACTGATATCGGTTACAATAAGACTAGATATTTGCATGGCACTACATAATCATAGTGGCATTCTTCTTTACGCAGCCACACGTTGATCCATTGCAACGGTTCGGTAGCAGGATTTCCATTGCTTCTCGGCCCTGTGACTAAGATCAAAGTGAAGTTAATTAATATTGGTGGCCATAGATATAAACCATCGGGTTTACCTGCGATATCGTCTCCTTGGTCATAAAAACCTTACTGATATCGGTTACAATAGGACTAGATATTTGCATGGCTCTACATAATCATAGTGGCATTCTTCTTTAGGCAGCCACACTTTGATCCATTGAAACGGTTCGGTAGCAGTATTTCCATTGCTTCTCGGCCTTATGGATGAAATCAAAGTGAAGTTAATTAATATTGATGGCCATCGATATAAACCATCCGGTTTACCTGCGATATTACCTCCTTGATCGTAAAAACCTTACTAATATCGGTTACAATAAGACTAGATATTTGCATGAGACTACATAATCATAGTGGCATTCTTCTTTACGCAGCCACACTTTGATCCATTGCCACGGTTCGGTAGCAGTATTTCCATTGCTTCTCGTCCCTATGGCTGAGATCGAAGTGAAGTTAACTAATATTGATGGCCATCGATATAAACCATCCGGTTTAGCTGCGATATCGTCTCCTTGATTTCAAATACCTTACTGATACCGGTTACAATAATACTAGACATTTGCATGACACTACATAATCATAGTGGCATTCTTCTTTACGCAGCCACACTTTGATCCATTGCCACGGTTCGGTAGCAGTATTTCCATTGCTTCCCGGTCCTATGGCTGAGATCAAAGTGAAGTTAACTAATATTGATGGCCATCGATAAAAACCATCCGGTTTACCTGCGATGTTGTCTCCTTGATCGTAAAAACCTTACTAATATCGGTTACAATAAGACTAGATATTTGCAGGAGACTACATAATTATAGTGGCATGCTTCTTTACGCAGCCACACTTTGATCCATTGCCACGGTTCGGTAGCAATATTTCCATTGCTTCTCGTCCCTATGGCTGAGATCGGAGTGAAGTTAACTAATATTGATGGCCTTCGACATAAACCATCCGGTTTAGCTGCGAAATCGTCTCCTTGATCGTAAGAACCTTACAGATATAGGTTACAATAGGACTAGATATTTGCATGGCACTACATAACCGTAGTGGCATGCTTCTTTACGCAGCTAAACATTGATCCATTGCCACGATTCGGTAGCAGTATTTCCATTGCTTCTCGGCCTTATGACTAAGATCAAAGTGAAGTGCACTAATATTGATGGCCATCGATATAAACCATCCGGTTTACCTGCGATATTGTCTCCTTGATCGTAAAAACCTTACTAATATCGGTTACAATAAGACTAGATATTTGCAGGAGACTACATAATTATAGTGGCATTCTTCTTTACGCAGCCACACTTTGATCCATTGCCACGGTTCGGTAGCAGTATTTCCATTGCTTCCCGGCCCTATGGCTGAGATCAAAGTCAAGTTAACTACTATTGATGGCCATCGATATAAACCATCCGGTTTAGCTGCGATATCGTCTCCTTGATCGTAAAAACCTTACTGATATCGGTTACAATAGGACTAGATATTTGAATGGCACTACATAATCATAGTGGCATTCTTCTTTACGCAGCCTCACTTTGATCCATTGCCACGGTTCGGTAGCAGTATTTCCATTGCTTCTCGGCCCTATGCCTAAGATCAAAGTGAAGTTAACTAATATTGATGGCCATCGATATAAACCATGCGGTTTAGCTGCGATATTGTCTCCTTGATCGTAAAAACCTTACTGATATCGATTACAATAAGACTAGATATTTGCATGGCACTACATAATCATAGTGGCATTCTTCTTTACGCAGCCACACGTTGAACCATTGCAACGGTTCGGTAGCAGGATTTCCATTGCTTCTCGGCCCTGTGACTAAGATCAAAGTGAAGTTAATTAATATTGGTGGCCATCGATATAAACCATCGGGTTTACCTGCGATATCGTCTCCTTGATCTCAAAAACCTTACTGATACCTGTTACAATAATACTAGACATTTGCATGACACTACATAATCATAGTGGCATTCTTCTTTACGCAGCCACACTTTGATCCATTGCCACGGTTCGGTAGCAGTATTTCCATTGCTTCCCGGCCCAATGGCTGAGATCAAAGTCAACTTAACTAATATTGATGGCCATCGATATAAACTATGCGGTTTAGCTGCGATATTGTCTCCTTGATCGTAAAAACCTTACTGATATCGGTTACAATAAGACTAGATATTTGCATGATACTACATATTTATAGTGGCATTCTTCTTTATGCAGCCACACTTTGATCCATTGGCACGGTTCGGTAGCAATATTTCCATTGCTTCTCGGCCCTATGACTAAGATCAAAGTGAAGTTAACTAATATTGATGGCCATCGACATAAACCACCCGGTTTAGCTGCGATATCGTCTCCTTGATCTCAAAAACCTTACTGATACCGGTTACAATAATGCTAAACATTTGCATGACACTACATAATCATAGTGGCATTCTTCTTTACGCAGCCACACTTTGATCCATTGAAACGGTTCGGTAACAGTAATTCCATTGCTTCTCGGCCTTATGGATGAAATCAAAGTGAAGTTAACTAATATTGATGGCCATCGATATAAACCATGCGGTTTAGCTGCGATATTGTCTCCTTGATCGTAAAAACCTTACTGATATCGATTACAATAAGACTAGATATTTGCATGGCACTACATAATCATAGTGGCATTCTTCTTTACGCAGCCACACGTTGATCCATTGCAACGGTTCGGTAGCAGGATTTCCATTGCTTCTCGGCCCTGTGACTAAGATCAAAGTGAAGTTAATTAATATTGGTGGCCATCGATATAAACCATCGGGTTTACCTGCGATATCGTCTCCTTGGTCGTAAAAACCTTACTGATATCGGTTACAATAGGACTAGATATTTGCATGGCACTACATAATCATAGTGGCATTCTTCTTTACGCAGCCACACTTTGATCCATTGCCGCGGTTCGGTAGCAGTATTTCCATTGCTTCCCGGCGCTATGCCTGAGATCAAAGTGAAGTTAACTAATATTGATGGCCATCGATATAAACCATCCGGTTTAGCTGCGATATCGTCTCCTTGATCTCAAAAACCTTACTGATACCGGTTACAATAATACTAGACATTTGCATGACACTACATAATCATAGTGGCATTCTTCTTTACGCAGCCACACTTTCATCCATTGCCACGGTTCGGTAGCAGTATGTCCATTGCTTCTGGTCCCTATGGCTGAGATCGAAGTGAAGTTAACTAATATTGATGGCCTTCGACATAAACCATCCGGTTTAGCTGCGAAATGGTCTCCTTGATCGTAAGAACCTTACAGATATCGGTTACAATAGGACTAGATATTTGCATGGCACTACATAATCATAGTGGCATTCTTCTTTAGGCAGCCACACTTTGATCCATTGAAACGGTTCGGTAGCAGTATTTCCATTGCTTCTCGGCCTTATGGATGAAATCAAAGTGAAGTTAATTAATATTGATGGCCATCGATATAAACCATCCGGTTTACCTGCGATATTATCTCCTTGGTCGTAAAAACCTTACTAATATCGGTTACAATAAGACTAGATATTTGCATGAGACTACATAATCATAGTGGCATTCTTCTTTACGCAGCCACACTTTGATCCATTGCCACGGTTCGGTAGCAGTATTTCCATTGCTTCTCGTCCCTATGGCTGAGATCGAAGTGAAGTTAACTAATATTGATGGCCTTCGACATAAACCATCCGGTTTAGCTGCGAAATCGTCTCCTTGATCGTAAGAACCTTACAGATATCGGTTACAATAGGAATAGATATTTGCATGGCACTACATAATCATAGTGGCATTCTTCTTTACGCAGCCTCACTTTGATCCATTGCCACGGTTCGGTACTAGTATTTCCATTGCTTCTCGGCCCTATGCATAAGATCAAAGTGAAGTTAACTAATATTGATGGCCATCGATATACACCATGCGGTTTAGCTGCGATATCGTCTCCTTGGTCATAAAAACCTTACTGATATCGGTTACAATAGGACTAGATATTTGCATGGCTCTACATAATCATAGTGGCATTCTTCTTTACGCAGCCACACGTTGATCCATTGCAACGGTTCGGTAGCAGGATTTCCATTGCTTCTCGGCCCTGTGACTAAGATCAAAGTGAAGTTAATTAATATTGGTGGCCATCGATATAAACCATCGGGTTTACCTGCGATATCGTCTCCTTGATCTCAAAAACCTTACTGATACCGGTTACAATAATACTAGACATTTGCATGACACTACATAATCATAGTGGCATTCTTCTTTACGCAGCCACACTTTCATCCATTGCCACGGTTCGGTAGCAGTATGTCCATTGCTTCTGGTCCCTATGGCTGAGATCGAAGTAAAGTTAACTAATATTGATGGCCTTCGACATAAACCATCCGGTTTAGCTGCGAAATGGTCTCCTTGATCGTAAGAACCTTACAGATATCGGTTACAATAGGACCAGATATTTGCATGGCACTACATAATCATAGTGGCATTCTTCTTTAGGCAGCCACACTTTGATCCATTGAAACGGTTCGGTAGCAGTATTTCCATTGCTTCTCGGCCTTATGGATGAAATCAAAGTGAAGTTAACTAATATTGATGGCCATCGATATAAACCATCCGGTTTACCTGCGATATTATCTCCTTGATCGTAAAAACCTTACTAATATCGGTTACAATAAGACTAGATATTTGCATGAGACTACATAATCATAGTGGCATTCTTCTTTACGCAGCCACACTTTGATCAATTGCCACGGTTCGGTAGCAGTATTTCCATTGCTTCTCGTCCCTATGGCTGAGATCGAAGTGAAGTTAACTAATATTGATGGCCTTCGACATAAACCATCCGGTTTAGCTGCGAAATCGTCTCCTTGATCGTAAGAACCTTACAGATATCGGTTACAATAGGAATAGATATTTGCATGGCACTACATAATCATAGTGGCATTCTTCTTTACGCAGCCACACGTTGAACCATTGCAACGGTTCGGTAGCAGGATTTCCATTGCTTCTCGGCCCTGTGACTAAGATCAAAGTGAAGTTAATTAATATTGGTGGCCATCGATATAAACCATCGGGTTTACCTGCGATATCGTCTCCTTGATCTCAAAAACCTTACTGATACCTGTTACAATAATACTAGACATTTGCATGACACTACATAGTCATAAGTGGCATTCTTCTTTACGCAGCCACACTTTGATCCATTGAAACGGTTCGGTAGCAGTAGTTCCATTGCTTCTCGGCCTTATGGATGAAATCAAAGTGAAGTTAACTAATATTGATCGCCATCGATATAAACCATCCGGTTTAGCTGCGATATCGTCTCCTTGATCGTAAAAACCTTACTGATACCGGTTACAATAATACTAGACATTTGCATGACACTACATAATCATAGTGGCATTCTTCTTTACGCAGCCACACTTTGATCCATTGAAACGGTTCGGTAGCAGTATTTCCATTGCTTCTCGGCCTTATGGATGAAATCAAAGTGAAGTTAACTAATATTGATGGCCATCGATGTAAACCATCCGGTTTAGCTGCGATATCGTCTCCTTGATCTCAAAAACCTTACTGATAACGGTTACAATAATACTAGACATTTGCAAGACACTACATAATCATAGTGGCATTCTTCTTTACGCAGCCACACTTTCATCGATTGCCACGGTTCGGTAGCAGTATGTCCATAGCTTCTCGGCCGTATGACTAAGATGAAAGTGAAGTTAACTAATATTGATGGCCATCGATATAAACCATCCGGTTTAGCTGCGATATCGTCTACTTGATCTCAAAAACCTTACTGATACCGGTTACAATAATACTAGACATTTGCATGACACTACATAATCATAGTGGCATTCTTGTTTACGCAGCCACACTTTGATCCATTGAAACGGTTCCGTAGCAGTATTTCCATTGCTTCTCGGCCTTATGGATGAAATCAAAGTGAAGTTAACTAATATTGATGGCCATCGATATAAACCATCCGGTTTAGCTGCGATATCGTCTCCTTGATCTCAAAAACCTTACTGATACCGGTTACAATAATACTAGACATTTGCATGACACTACATAATCATAGTGGCATTCTTGTTTACGCAGCCACACTTTGATCCATTGAAACGGTTCGGTAGCAGTATTTCCATTGCTTCTCGGCCTTATGGATGAAATCAAAGTGAAGTTAACTAATATTGATGGCCATCGATATAAACCATCCGGTTTAGCTGCGATATCGTCTCCTTGATCGTAAAAACCTTACTGATATCGGTTACAATAGGACTAGATATTTGCATGGCACTACATAATCATAGTGGCATGCTTCTTTACGCAGCTTAACTTTGATCCATTGCCACGGTTCGGTAGCAGTATTTCCATTGCTTCTCGGGCTTATGACTAAGATCAAAGTGAAGTTAACTAATATTGATGGCCATCGATATAAACCATCCGGTTTAGCTGCGATATCGTCTCCTTGATCGTAAAAACCTTACTGATATCGGTTACAACAGGACTAGATATTTGCATGACACTACATAATCATAGTGGCATTCTTCTTTACGCAACCACACTTTGAACCATTGCCACGGTTCGGTAGCAGTATTTCCATTGCTTCTCGGCCGTATGACTAAGATGAAAGTGAAGTTAACTAATATTGATGGCCATCGATGTAAACCATCCGGTTTAGCTGCGATATCGTCTCCTTGATCTCAAAAACCTTACTGATACCGGTTACAATAATACTAGACATTTGCATGACACTACATAATCATAGTGGCATTCTTGTTTACGCAGCCACACTTTGATCCATTGAAACGGTTCGGTAGCAGTATTTCCATTGCTTCTCGGCCTTATGGATGAAATCAAAGTGAAGTTAACTAATATTGATGGCCATCGATTTAAACCATCCGGTTTAGCTGCGATATCGTCTCCTTGATCTCAAAAACCTTACTGATACCGGTTACAATAATACTAGACATTTGCATGACACTACATAATCATAGTGGCATTCTTGTTTACGCAGCCACACTTTGATCCATTGAAACGGTTCGGTAGCAGTATTTCCATTGCTTCTCGGCCTTATGGATGAAATCAAAGTGAAGTTAACTAATATTGATGGCCATCGATATAAACCATCCGGTTTAGCTGCGATATCGTCTCCTTGATCGTAAAAACCTTACTGATATCGGTTACAATAGGACTAGATATTTGCATGGCACTACATAATCATAGTGGCATGCTTCTTTACGCAGCTTAACTTTGATCCATTGCCACGGTTCGGTAGCAGTATTTCCATTGCTTCTCGGCCTTATGACTAAGATCAAAGTGAAGTTAACTAATATTGATGGCCATCGATATAAACCATCCGGTTTAGCTGCGATATCGTCTCCTTGATCGTAAAAACCTTACTGATATCGGTTACAACAGGACTAGATATTTGCATGACACTACATAATCATAGTGGCATTCTTCTTTACGCAGCCACACTTTGAACCATTGCCACGGTTCGGTAGCAGTATTTCCATTGCTTCTCGGCCGTATGACTAAGATGAAAGTGAAGTTAACTAATATTGATGGCCATCGATGTAAACCATCCGGTTTAGCTGCGATATCGTCTCCTTGATCTCAAAAACCTTACTGATACCGGTTACAATAATACTAGACATTTGCATGACACTACATAATCATAGTGGCATTCTTCTTTACGCAGCCACACTTTGATCCATTGAAACGGTTCGGTAGCAGTATTTCCATTGCTTCTCGGCCTTATGGATGAAATCAAAGTGAAGTTAACTAATATTGATGGCCATCGATGTAAACCATCCGGTTTAGCTGCGATATCGTCTTCCTGATCTCAAAAACCTTACTGATACCGGTTACAATAATACTAGACATTTGCAGGACACTACATAATCATAGTGGCATTCTTTTTTACGCAGCCACACTTTCATCGATTGCCACGGTTCGGTAGCAGTATGTCCATAGCTTCTCGGCCGTATGACTAAGATGAAAGTGAAGTTAACTAATATTGATGGCCATCGATATAAACCATCCGGTTTAGCTGCGATATCGTCTCCTTGATCTCAAAAACCTTACTGATACCGGTTACAATAATACTAGACATTTGCATGACACTACATAATCATAGTGGCATTCTTGTTTACGCAGCCACACTTTGATCCATTGAAACGGTTCGGTAGCAGTATTTCCATTGCTTCTCGGCCTTATGGATGAAATCAAAGTGGAGTTAACTAATATTGATGGCCATCGATATAAACCATCCGGTTTAGCTGCGATATCGTCTCCTTGTTCTCAAAAACCTTACTGATACCGGTTACAATAATACTAGACATTTGCATGACACTACATAATCATAGTGGCATTCTTGTTTACGCAGCCACACTTTGATCCATTGAAACGGTTCGGTAGCAGTATTTCCATTGCTTCTCGGCCTTATGGATGAAATCAAAGTGAAGTTAACTAATATTGATGGCCATCGATATAAACCATCCGGTTTAGCTGCGATATCGTCTCCTTGATCGTAAAAACCTTACTGATATCGGTTACAATAGGACTAGATATTTGCATGGCACTACATAATCATAGTGGCATGCTTCTTTACGCAGCTTAACTTTGATCCATTGCCACGGTTCGGTAGCAGTATTTCCATTGCTTCTCGGCCTTATGGATGAAATCAAAGTGAAGTTAACTAATATTGATGGCCATCGTTATAAACCATGCGGTTTAGCTGCGATATTGTCTCCTTGATCGTAAAAACCTTACTGATATCGATTACAATAAGACTAGATATTTGCATGGCACTACATAATCATAGTGGCATTCTTCTTTACGCAGCCACACGTTGATCCATTGCAACGGTTCGGTAGCAGGATTTCCATTGCTTCTCGGCCCTGTGACTAAGATCAAAGTGAAGTTAATTAATATTGGTGGCCATCGATATAAACCATCGGGTTTACCTGCGATATCGTCTCCTTGGTCATAAAAACCTTACTGATATCGGTTACAATAGGACTAGATATTTGCATGGCACTACATAATCATAGTGGCATTCTTCTTTACGCAGCCACACTTTGATCCATTGCCACGGTTCGGTAGCAGTATTTCCACTGCTTCTCGGCCGTATGACTAAGATGAAAGTGAAGTTAACTAATATTGATGGCCATCGATGTAAACCAGCCGGTTTAGCTGCGATATCGTCTCCTTGATCTCAAAAACCTTTCTGATACCGGTTACAATAATACTAGACATTTGCATGACACTACATAATCATAGTGGCATTCTTCTTTACGCAGCCACACTTTCATCCATTGCCACGGTTCGGTAGCAGTATGTCCATTGCTTCTGGTCCCTATGGCTGAGATCGAAGGGAAGTTAACTAATATTGATGGCCATCGATATAAACCATCCGGTTTAACTGCGATATCGTCTCCTTGATCTCAAATACCTTACTGATACCTGTTACAATAATACTAGACATTTGCATGACACTACATAATCATAGTGGCATTCTTCTTTACGCAGCCACACTTTGATCCATTGCCACGGTTTGGTAGCAGTATTTCCCTTGCTTCCCGGTCCTATGGCTGAGATCAAAGTGAAGTTAACTAATATTGATGGCCATCGATATAAACCATCCGGTTTACCTGCGATATTGTCTTCTTGATCGTAAAAACCTTACTAATATCGGTTACAATAAGACTAGATATTTGCAGGAGACTACATAATTATAGTGGCATTCTTCTTTACGCAGCCACACTTTGATCCATTGGCACGGTTCGGTAGCAATATTTCCATTGCTTCTCGGCCCTATGACTAAGATCAAAGTGAAGTTAACTAATATTGATGGCCATCGACATAAACCATCCGGTTTAGCTGCGATATCGTCTCCTTGATCTCAAAAACCTTACTGATACCGGTTGCAATAATGCTAGACATTTGCATGACACTACATAATCATAGTGGCATTCTTCTTTACGCAGCCACACTTTGATCCATTGAAACGGTTCGGTAGCAGTATTTGCATTGCTTCTCGGCCTTATGGATGAAATCAAAGTGAAGTTAACTAATATTGATGGCCATCGATATAAACCATCCGGTTTAGCTGCGATATCGTCTCCTTGATCGTAAAAACCTTACTGATATCGGTTACAATAGGACTAGATATTTGCATGGCACTACATTATCATAGTGGCATGCTTCTTTACGCAGCTTAACTTTGATCCATTGCCACGGTTCGGTAGCAGTATTTCCATTGCTTCTCGGCCTTATGGATGAAATCAAAGTGAAGTTAACTAATATTGATGGCCATCGATATAAACAATCCGGTTTAGCTGCGATATCGTCTCCTTGGTCGTAAAAACCTTACTGATATCGGTTACAATAGGACTAGATATTTGCATGGCACTACATAATCATAGTGGCATTTTTCTTTACGCAGCCTCACTTTGATCCATTGCCACGGTTCAGTAGCAGTATTTCCATTGCTTCTCGGCCCTATGCCTAAGATCAAAGTGAAGTTAACTAATATTGATGGCCATCGATATAAACCATGCGGTTTAGCTGCGATATTGTCTCCTTGATCGTAAAAACCTTACTGATATCTGTTACAATAAGACTAGATATTTGCATGGCACTACATATTCATAGTGGCATTCTTCTTTACGCAGCCACACGTTGATCCATTGCAACGGTTCGGTAGCAGGATTTCCATTGCTTCTCGGCCCTGTGACTAAGATCAAAGTGAAGTTAATTAATATTGGTGGCCATCGATATAAACCATCGGGTTTACCTGCGATATCGTCTCCTTGATCTCAAAAACCTTACTGATACCTGTTACAATAATACTAGACATTTGCATGACACTACATAATCATAGTGGCATTCTTCTTTACGCAGCCACACTTTGATCCATTGCCACGGTTCGGTAGCAGTATTTCCACTGCTTCTCGGCCGTATGACTAAGATGAAAGTGAAGTTAACTAATATTGATGGCCATCGATATAAACCATGCGGTTTAGCCGCGATATTGTATCCTTGATCGTAAAAACCTTACTGATATCGGTTACAATAAGACTAGATATTTGCATGGCACTACATAATCATAGTGGCATTCTTCTTTACGCAGCCACACGTTGATCCATTGCAACGGTTCTGTAGCAGGATTTCCATTGCTTCTCGGCCCTGTGACTAAGATCAAAGTGAAGTTAATTAATATTGGTGGCCATCGATATAAACCATCGGGTTTACCTGCGATATCGTCTCCTTGGTCATAAAAACCTTACTGATATCGGTTACGATAGGACTAGATATTTGCATGGCACTACATAATCATAGTGGCATTCTTCTTTACGCAGCCACACTTTGATCCATTGCCACGGTTCGGTAGCAGTATTTCCACTGCTTCTCGGCCGTATGACTAAGATGAAAGTGAAGTTAACTAATATTGATGGCCATCGATGTAAACCATCCGGTTTAGCTGCGATATCGTCTCCTTGATCTCAAAAACCTTACTGATACCGGTTACAATAATACTAGACATTTGCATGACACTACATAATCATAGTGGCATTCTTCTTTACGCAGCCACACTTTGATCCATTGAAACGGTTCGGTAGCAGTATTTCCATTGCTTCTCGGCCTTATGGATGAAGTCAAAGTGAAGTTAACTAATATTGATGGCCATCGATGTAAACCATCCGGTTTAGCTGCGAAATCGTCTCCTTGATCGTAAGAACCTTACAGATATAGGTTACAATAGGACTAGATATTTGCATGGCACTACATAACCGTAGTGGCATGCTTCTTTACGCAGCTAAACATTGATCCATTGCCACGATTCGGTAGCAGCATTTCCATTGCTTCTCGGCCTTATGACTAAGATCAAAGTGAAGTGAACTAATATTGATGGCCATCGATATAAACCATCCGGTTTAGCTGCGATATCGTCTCCTTGATCTCAAAAACCTTACTGATACCGGTTACAATAATACTAGACATTTGCATGACACTACATAATCATAGTGGCATTCTTCTTTACGCAGCCACACTTTCATCCATTGCCACGGTTCGGTAGCAGTATGTCCATTGCTTCTGGTCCCTATGGCTGAGATAGAAGTAAAGTTAACTAATATTGATGGCCTTCGACATAAACCATCCGGTTTAGCTGCGAAATGGTCTCCTTGATCGTAAGAACCTTACAGATATCGGTTACAATAGGAATAGATATTTGCATGGCACTACATAATCATAGTGGCATTCTTCTTTACGCAGCCACACGTTGAACCATTGCAACGGTTCGGTAGCAGGATTTCCATTGCTTCTCGGCCCTGTGACTAAGATCAAAGTGAAGTTAATTAATATTGGTGGCCATCGATATAAACCATCGGGTTTACCTGCGATATCGTCTCCTTGATCTCAAAAACCTTACTGATACCTGTTACAATAATACTAGACATTTGCATGACACTACATAATCATAAGTGGCATTCTTCTTTACGCAGCCACACTTTGATCCATTGAAACGGTTCGGTAGCAGTAGTTCCATTGCTTCTCGGCCTTATGGATGAAATCAAAGTGAAGTTAACTAATATTGATCGCCATCGATATAAACCATCCGGTTTAGCTGCGATATCGTCTCCTTGATCGTAAAAACCTTACTGATATCGGTTACAACAGGACTAGATATTTGCATGGCACTACATAATCATAGTGGCATGCTTCTTTACGCAGCTTAACTTTGATCCATTGCCACGGTTCGGTAGCAGTATTTCCATTGCTTCTCGGCCTTATGACTAAGATCAAAGTGAAGTTAACTAATATTGTTGGCCATCGATATAAACCATCCGGTTCAGCTGCGATATCGTCTCCTTGATTGTAAAAACCTTACTGATATCGGTTACAACAGGACTAGATATTTGCATGACACTACATAATCATAGTGGCATTCTTCTTTACGCAGCCACACTTTGATCCATTGCCACGGTTCGGTAGCAGTATTTCCATTGCTTCTCGGCCGTATGACTAAGATGAAAGTGAAGTTAACTAATATTGATGGCCATCGATGTAAACCATCCGGTTTAGCTGCGATATCGTCTCCTTGATCTCAAAAACCTTACTGATACCGGTTACAATAATACTAGACATTTGCATGACACTACATAATCATAGTGGCATTCTTCTTTACGCAGCCACACTTTGATCCATTGAAACGGTTCGGTAGCAGTATTTCCATTGCTTCTCGGCCTTATGGATGAAATCAAAGTGAAGTTAACTAATATTGATGGCCATCGATGTAAACCATCCGGTTTAGCTGCGATATCGTCTCCTTGATCTCAAAAACCTTACTGATACCGGTTACAATAATACTAGACATTTGCAGGACACTACATAATCATAGTGGCATTCTTCTTTACGCAGCCACACTTTCATCCATTGCCACGGTTCGGTAGCAGTATGTCCATAGCTTCTCGGCCGTATGACTAAGATGAAAGTGAAGTTAACTAATATTGATGGCCATCGATATAAACCAATCGGTTTAGCTGCGATATCGTCTCCTTGATCTCAAAAACCTTACTGATACCGGTTACAATAATACTAGACATTTGCATGACACTACATAATCATAGTGGCATTCTTGTTTACGCAGCCACACTTTGATCCATTGAAACGGTTCGGTAGCAGTATTTCCATTGCTTCTCGGCCTTATGGATGAAATCAAAGTGAAGTTAACTAATATTGATGGCCATCGATATAAACCATCCGGTTTAGCTGCGATATCGTCTCCTTGATCTCAAAAACCTTACTGATACCGGTTACAATAATACTAGACATTTGCATGACACTACATAATCATAGTGGCATTCTTGTTTACGCAGCCACACTTTGATCCATTGAAACGGTTCGGTAGCAGTATTTCCATTGCTTCTCGGCCTTATGGATGAAATCAAAGTGAAGTTAACTAATATTGATGGCCATCGATATAAACCATCCGGTTTAGCTGCGATATCGTCTCCTTGATCGTAAAAACCTTACTGATATCGGTTACAATAGGACTAGATATTTGCATGGCACTACATAATCATAGTGGCATGCTTCTTTACGCAGCTTAACTTTGATCCATTGCCACGGTTCGGTAGCAGTATTTCCATTGCTTCTCGGCCTTATGGATGAAATCAAAGTGAAGTTAACTAATATTGATGGCCATCGATATAAACCATGCGGTTTAGCTGCGATATTGTCTCCTTGATCGTAAAAACCTTACTGATATCGATTACAATAAGACTAGATATTTGCATGGCACTACATAATCATAGTGGCATTCTTCTTTACGCAGCCACACGTTGATCCATTGCAACGGTTCGGTAGCAGGATTTCCATTGCTTCTCGGCCCTGTGACTAAGATCAAAGTGAAGTTAATTAATATTGGTGGCCATCGATATAAACCATCGGGTTTACCTGCGATATCGTCTCCTTGGTCGTAAAAACCTTACTGATATCGGTTACAATAGGACTAGATATTTGCATGGCACTACATAATCATAGTGGCATTCTTCTTTACGCAGCCACACTTTGATCCATTGCCGCGGTTCGGTAGCAGTATTTCCATTGCTTGCCGGCGCTATGCCTGAGGTCAAAGTGAAGTTAACTAATATTGATGGCCATCGATATAAACCATCCGGTTTAGCTGCGAAATCGTCTCCTTGATCGTAAGAACCTTACAGATATCGGTTACAATAGGAATAGATATTTGCATGGCACTACATAATCATAGTGGCATTCTTCTTTACGCAGCCTCACTTTGATCCATTGCCACGGTTCGGTACTAGTATTTCCATTGCTTCTCGGCCCTATGCATAAGATCAAAGTGAAGTTAACTAATATTGATGGCCATCGATGTAAACCATCCGGTTTAGCTGCGAAATCGTCTCCTTGATCGTAAGAACCTTACAGATATAGGTTACAATTGGACTAGATATTTGCATGGCACTACATAACCGTAGTGGCATGCTTCTTTACGCAGCTAAACATTGATCCATTGCCACGATTCGGTAGCAGTATTTCCATTGCTTCTCGGCCTTATGACTAAGATCAAAGTGAAGTGAACTAATATTGATGGCCATCGATATAAACCATCCGGTTTAGCTGCGATATCGTCTCCTTGGTCGTAAAAACCTTACTGATATCGGTTACAATAGGACTAGATATTTGCATGGCACTACATAATCATAGTGGCATTTTTCTTTACGCAGCCTCACTTTGATCCATTGCCACGGTTCAGTAGCAGTATTTCCATTGCATCTCGGCCCTATGCCTAAGATCAAAGTGAAGTTAACTAATATTGATGGCCATCGATATAAACCATCCGGTTTAGCTGCGATATCGTCTCCTTGATCTCAAAACCCTTACTGATACCGGTTACAATAATACTAGACATTTGCATGACACTACATAATCATAGTGGCATTCTTCTTTACGCAGCCACACTTTCATCCATTGCCACGGTTCGGTAGCAGTATGTCCATTGCTTGTGGTCCCTATGGCTGAGATTGAAGTAAAGTTAACTAATATTGATGGCCTTCGACATAAACCATCCGGTTTAGCTGCGAAATGGTCTCCTTGATCGTAAGAACCTTACAGATATCGGTTACAATAGGACCAGATATTTGCATGGCACTACATAATCATAGTGGCATTCTTCTTTAGGCAGCCACACTTTGATCCATTGAAACGGTTCGGTAGCAGTATTTCCATTGCTTCTCGGCCTTATGGATGAAATCAAAGTGAAGTTAACTAATATTGATGGCCATCGATATAAACCATCCGGTTTACCTGCGATAGTATCTCCTTGATCGTAAAAACCTTACTAATATCGGTTACAATAAGACTAGATATTTGCATGAGACTACATAATCATAGTGGCATTCTTCTTTACGCAGCCACACTTTGATCAATTGCCACGGTTCGGTAGCAGTATTTCCATTGCTTCTCGTCCCTATGGCTGAGATCGAAGTGAAGTTAACTAATATTGATGGCCTTCGACATAAACCATCCGGTTTAGCTGCGAAATCGTCTCCTTGATCGTAAGAACCTTACAGATATCGGTTACAATAGGAATAGATATTTGCATGACACTACATAATCATAAGTGGCATTCTTCTTTACGCAGCCACACTTTGATCCATTGAAACGGTTCGGTAGCAGTAGTTCCATTGCTTCTCGGCCTTATGGATGAAATCAAAGTGAAGTTAACTAATATTGATGGCCATCGATGTAAACCATCCGGTTTAGCTGCGAAATCGTCTCCTTGATCGTAAGAACCTTACAGATATAGGTTACAATAGGACTAGATATTTGCATGGCACTACATAACCGTAGTGGCATGCTTCTTTACGCAGCTAAACATTGATCCATTGCCACGATTCGGTAGCAGTATTTCCATTGCTTCTCGGCCTTATGACTAAGATCAAAGTGAAGTGAACTAATATTGATGGCCATCGATATAAACCATCCGGTTTAGCTGCGATATCGTCTCCTTGGTCGTAAAAACCTTACTGATATCGGTTACAATAGGACTAGATATTTGCATGGCACTACATAATCATAGTGGCATTTTTGTTTACGCAGCCTCACTTTGATCCATTGCCACGGTTCAGTAGCAGTATTTCCATTGCATCTCGGCCCTATGCCTAAGATCAAAGTGAAGTTAACTAATATTGATGGCCATCGATATAAACCATCCGGTTTAGCTGCGATATCGTCTCCTTGATCTCAAAAACCTTACTGATACCGGTTACAATAATACTAGACATTTGCATGACACTACATAATCATAGTGGCATTCTTCTTTACGCAGCCACACTTTCATCCATTGCCACGGTTCGGTAGCAGTATGTCCATTGCTTCTGGTCTCTATGGCTGAGATCGAAGTAAAGTTAACTAATATTGATGGCCTTCGACATAAACCATCCGGTTTAGCTGCGAAATGGTCTCCTTGATCGTAAGAACCTTACAGATATCGGTTACAATAGGACCAGATATTTGCATGGCACTACATAATCATAGTGGCATTCTTCTTTAGGCAGCCACACTTTGATCCATTGAAACGGTTCGGTAGCAGTATTTCCATTGCTTCTCGGCCTTATGGATGAAATCAAAGTGAAGTTAACTAATATTGATGGCCATCGATATAAACCATCCGGTTTACCTGCGATATTATCTCCTTGATCGTAAAAACCTTACTAATATCGGTTACAATAAGACTAGATATTTGCATGAGACTACATAATCATAGTGGCATTCTTCTTTACGCAGCCACACTTTGATCAATTGCCACGGTTCGGTAGCAGTATTTCCATTGCTTCTCGTCCCTATGGCTGAGATCGAAGTGAAGTTAACTAATATTGATGGCCTTCGACATAAACCATCCGGTTTAGCTGCGAAATCGTCTCCTTGATCGTAAGAACCTTACAGATATCGGTTACAATAGGAATAGATATTTGCATGACACTACATAATCATAGTGGCATTCTTCTTTACGCAGCCACACGTTGAACCATTGCAACGGTTCGGTAGCAGGATTTCCATTGCTTCTCGGCCCTGTGACTAAGATCAAAGTGAAGTTAATTAATATTGGTGGCCATCGATATAAACCATCGGGTTTACCTGCGATATCGTCTCCTTGATCTCAAAAACCTTACTGATACCTGTTACAATAATACTAGACATTTGCATGACACTACATAATCATAAGTGGCATTCTTCTTTACGCAGCCACACTTTGATCCATTGAAACGGTTCGGTAGCAGTAGTTCCATTGCTTCTCGGCCTTATGGATGAAATCAAAGTGAAGTTAAGTAATATTGATCGCCATCGATATAAACCATCCGGTTTAGCTGCGATATCGTCTCCTTGATCGTAAAAACCTTACTGATATCGGTTACAACAGGACTAGATATTTGCATGGCACTACATAATCATAGTGGCATGCTTCTTTACGCAGCTTAACTTTGATCCATTGCCACGATTCGGTAGCAGTATTTCCATTGCTTCTCGGCCTTATGACTAAGATCAAAGTGAAGTTAACTAATATTGATGGCCATCGATATAAACCATCCGGTTTAGCTGCGATATCGTCTCCTTGATCGTAAAAACCTTACTGATATCGGTTACAACAGGACTAGATATTTGCATGACACTACATAATCATAGTGGCATTCTTCTTTACGCAGCCACACTTTGATCCATTGCCACGGTTCGGTAGCAGTATTTCCATTGCTTCTCGGCCGTATGACTAAGATGAAAGTGAAGTTAACTAATATTGATGGCCATCGATGTAAACCATCCGGTTTAGCTGCGATATCGTCTCCTTGTTCTCAAAAACCTTACTGATACCGGTTACAATAATACTAGACATTTGCATGACACTACATAATCATAGTGGCATTCTTCTTTACGCAGCCACACTTTGATCCATTGAAACGGTTCGGTAGCAGTATTTCCATTGCTTCTCGGCCTTATGGATGAAATCAAAGTGAAGTTAACTAATATTGATGGCCATCGATGTAAACCATCCGGTTTAGCTGCGAAATCGTCTCCTTGATCGTAAGAACCTTACAGATATAGGTTACAATAGGACTAGATATTTGCATGGCACTACATAACCGTAGTGGCATGCTTCTTTACGCAGCTAAACATTGATCCATTGCCACGATTCGGTAGCAGTATTTCCATTGCTTCTCGGCCTTATGACTAAGATCAAAGTGAAGTGAACTAATATTGATGGCCATCGATATAAACCATCCGGTTTAGCTGCGATATCGTCTCCTTGGTCGTAAAAACCTTACTGATATCGGTTACAATAGGACTAGATATTTGCATGGCACTACATAATCATAGTGGCATTCTTCTTTACGCAGCCACACGTTGATCCATTGCAACGGTTCGGTAGCAGGATTTCCATTGCTTCTCGGCCCTGTGACTAAGATCAAAGTGAAGTTAATTAATATTGGTGGCCATCGATATAAACCATCGGGTTTACCTGCGATATCGTCTCCTTGGTCGTAAAAACCTTACTGATATCGGTTACAATAGGACTAGATATTTGCATGGCACTACATAATCATAGTGGCATTCTTCTTTACGCAGCCACACTTTGATCCATTGCCGCGGTTCGGTAGCAGTATTTCCATTGCTTGCCGGCGCTATGCCTGAGGTCAAAGTGAAGTTAACTAATATTGATGGCCATCGATATAAACCATCCGGTTTAGCTGCGAAATCGTCTCCTTGATCGTAAGAACCTTACAGATATCGGTTACAATAGGAATAGATATTTGCATGGCACTACATAATCATAGTGGCATTCTTCTTTACGCAGCCTCACTTTGATCCATTGCCACGGTTCGGTACTAGTATTTCCATTGCTTCTCGGCCCTATGCATAAGATCAAAGTGAAGTTAACTAATATTGATGGCCATCGATGTAAACCATCCGGTTTAGCTGCGAAATCGTCTCCTTGATCGTAAGAACCTTACAGATATAGGTTACAATTGGACTAGATATTTGCATGGCACTACATAACCGTAGTGGCATGCTTCTTTACGCAGCTAAACATTGATCCATTGCCACGATTCGGTAGCAGTATTTCCATTGCTTCTCGGCCTTATGACTAAGATCAAAGTGAAGTGAACTAATATTGATGGCCATCGATATAAACCATCCGGTTTAGCTGCGATATCGTCTCCTTGGTCGTAAAAACCTTACTGATATCGGTTACAATAGGACTAGATATTTGCATGGCACTACATAATCATAGTGGCATTTTTCTTTACGCAGCCTCACTTTGATCCATTGCCACGGTTCAGTAGCAGTATTTCCATTGCATCTCGGCCCTATGCCTAAGATCAAAGTGAAGTTAACTAATATTGATGGCCATCGATATAAACCATCCGGTTTAGCTGCGATATCGTCTCCTTGATCTCAAAAACCTTACTGATACCGGTTACAATAATACTAGACATTTGCATGACACTACATAATCATAGTGGCATTCTTCTTTACGCAGCCACACTTTTATCCATTGCCACGGTTCGGTAGCAGTATGTCCATTGCTTCTGGTCCCTATGGCTGAGATTGAAGTAAAGTTAACTAATATTGATGGCCTTCGACATAAACCATCCGGTTTAGCTGCGAAATGGTCTCCTTGATCGTAAGAACCTTACAGATATCGGTTACAATAGGACCAGATATTTGCATGGCACTACATAATCATAGTGGCATTCTTCTTTAGGCAGCCACACTTTGATCCATTGAAACGGTTCGGTAGCAGTATTTCCATTGCTTCTCGGCCTTATGGATGAAATCAAAGTGAAGTTAACTAATATTGATGGCCATCGATATAAACCATCCGGTTTACCTGCGATAGTATCTCCTTGATCGTAAAAACCTTACTAATATCGGTTACAATAAGACTAGATATTTGCATGAGACTACATAATCATAGTGGCATTCTTCTTTACGCAGCCACACTTTGATCAATTGCCACGGTTCGGTAGCAGTATTTCCATTGCTTCTCGTCCCTATGGCTGAGATCGAAGTGAAGTTAACTAATATTGATGGCCTTCGACATAAACCATCCGGTTTAGCTGCGAAATCGTCTCCTTGATCGTAAGAACCTTACAGATATCGGTTACAATAGGAATAGATATTTGCATGACACTACATAATCATAAGTGGCATTCTTCTTTACGCAGCCACACTTTGATCCATTGAAACGGTTCGGTAGCAGTAGTTCCATTGCTTCTCGGCCTTATGGATGAAATCAAAGTGAAGTTAACTAATATTGATGGCCATCGATGTAAACCATCCGGTTTAGCTGCGAAATCGTCTCCTTGATCGTAAGAACCTTACAGATATAGGTTACAATAGGACTAGATATTTGCATGGCACTACATAACCGTAGTGGCATGCTTCTTTACGCAGCTAAACATTGATCCATTGCCACGATTCGGTAGCAGTATTTCCATTGCTTCTCGGCCTTATGACTAAGATCAAAGTGAAGTGAACTAATATTGATGGCCATCGATATAAACCATCCGGTTTAGCTGCGATATCGTCTCCTTGGTCGTAAAAACCTTACTGATATCGGTTACAATAGGACTAGATATTTGCATGGCACTACATAATCATAGTGGCATTTTTGTTTACGCAGCCTCACTTTGATCCATTGCCACGGTTCAGTAGCAGTATTTCCATTGCATCTCGGCCCTATGCCTAAGATCAAAGTGAAGTTAACTAATATTGATGGCCATCGATATAAACCATCCGGTTTAGCTGCGATATCGTCTCCTTGATCTCAAAAACCTTACTGATACCGGTTACAATAATACTAGACATTTGCATGACACTACATAATCATAGTGGCATTCTTCTTTACGCAGCCACACTTTCATCCATTGCCACGGTTCGGTAGCAGTATGTCCATTGCTTCTGGTCCCTATGGCTGAGATCGAAGTAAAGTTAACTAATATTGATGGCCTTCGACATAAACCATCCGGTTTAGCTGCGAAATGGTCTCCTTGATCGTAAGAACCTTACAGATATCGGTTACAATAGGACCAGATATTTGCATGGCACTACATAATCATAGTGGCATTCTTCTTTAGGCAGCCACACTTTGATCCATTGAAACGGTTCGGTAGCAGTATTTCCATTGCTTCTCGGCCTTATGGATGAAATCAAAGTGAAGTTAACTAATATTGATGGCCATCGATATAAACCATCCGGTTTACCTGCGATATTATCTCCTTGATCGTAAAAACCTTACTAATATCGGTTACAATAAGACTAGATATTTGCATGAGACTACATAATCATAGTGGCATTCTTCTTTACGCAGCCACACTTTGATCAATTGCCACGGTTCGGTAGCAGTATTTCCATTGCTTCTCGTCCCTATGGCTGAGATCGAAGTGAAGTTAACTAATATTGATGGCCTTCGACATAAACCATCCGGTTTAGCTGCGAAATCGTCTCCTTGATCGTAAGAACCTTACAGATATCGGTTACAATAGGAATAGATATTTGCATGACACTACATAATCATAGTGGCATTCTTCTTTACGCAGCCACACGTTGAACCATTGCAACGGTTCGGTAGCAGGATTTCCATTGCTTCTCGGCCCTGTGACTAAGATCAAAGTGAAGTTAATTAATATTGGTGGCCATCGATATAAACCATCGGGTTTACCTGCGATATCGTCTCCTTGATCTCAAAAACCTTACTGATACCTGTTACAATAATACTAGACATTTGCATGACACTACATAATCATAAGTGGCATTCTTCTTTACGCAGCCACACTTTGATCCATTGAAACGGTTCGGTAGCAGTAGTTCCATTGCTTCTCGGCCTTATGGATGAAATCAAAGTGAAGTTAAGTAATATTGATCGCCATCGATATAAACCATCCGGTTTAGCTGCGATATCGTCTCCTTGATCGTAAAAACCTTACTGATATCGGTTACAACAGGACTAGATATTTGCATGGCACTACATAATCATAGTGGCATGCTTCTTTACGCAGCTTAACTTTGATCCATTGCCACGATTCGGTAGCAGTATTTCCATTGCTTCTCGGCCTTATGACTAAGATCAAAGTGAAGTTAACTAATATTGATGGCCATCGATATAAACCATCCGGTTTAGCTGCGATATCGTCTCCTTGATCGTAAAAACCTTACTGATATCGGTTACAACAGGACTAGATATTTGCATGACACTACATAATCATAGTGGCATTCTTCTTTACGCAGCCACACTTTGATCCATTGCCACGGTTCGGTAGCAGTATTTCCATTGCTTCTCGGCCGTATGACTAAGATGAAAGTGAAGTTAACTAATATTGATGGCCATCGATGTAAACCATCCGGTTTAGCTGCGATATCGTCTCCTTGTTCTCAAAAACCTTACTGATACCGGTTACAATAATACTAGACATTTGCATGACACTACATAATCATAGTGGCATTCTTCTTTACGCAGCCACACTTTGATCCATTGAAACGGTTCGGTAGCAGTATTTCCATTGCTTCTCGGCCTTATGGATGAAATCAAAGTGAAGTTAACTAATATTGATGGCCATCGATGTAAACCATCCGGTTTAGCTGCGAAATCGTCTCCTTGATCGTAAGAACCTTACAGATATAGGTTACAATAGGACTAGATATTTGCATGGCACTACATAACCGTAGTGGCATGCTTCTTTACGCAGCTAAACATTGATCCATTGCCACGATTCGGTAGCAGTATTTCCATTGCTTCTCGGCCTTATGACTAAGATCAAAGTGAAGTGAACTAATATTGATGGCCATCGATATAAACCATCCGGTTTAGCTGCGATATCGTCTCCTTGGTCGTAAAAACCTTACTGATATCGGTTACAATAGGACTAGATATTTGCATGGCACTACATAATCATAGTGGCATTTTTCTTTACGCAGCCTCACTTTGATCCATTGCCACGGTTCAGTAGCAGTATTTCCATTGCATCTCGGCCCTATGCCTAAGATCAAAGTGAAGTTAACTAATATTGATGGCCATCGATATAAACCATCCGGTTTAGCTGCGATATCGTCTCCTTGATCTCAAAAACCTTACTGATACCGGTTACAATAATACTAGACATTTGCATGACACTACATAATCATAGTGGCATTCTTCTTTACGCAGCCACACTTTCATCCATTGCCACGGTTCGGTAGCAGTATGTCCATTGCTTCTGGTCCCTATGGCTGAGATCGAAGTAAAGTTAACTAATATTGATGGCCTTCGACATAAACCATCCGGTTTAGCTGCGAAATGGTCTCCTTGATCGTAAGAACCTTACAGATATCGGTTACAATAGGACCAGATATTTGCATGGCACTACATAATCATAGTGGCATTCTTCTTTAGGCAGCCACACTTTGATCCATTGAAACGGTTCGGTAGCAGTATTTCCATTGCTTCTCGGCCTTATGGATGAAATCAAAGTGAAGTTAACTAATATTGATGGCCATCGATATAAACCATCCGGTTTACCTGCGATATTATCTCCTTGATCGTAAAAACCTTACTAATATCGGTTACAATAAGACTAGATATTTGCATGAGACTACATAATCATAGTGGCATTCTTCTTTACGCAGCCACACTTTGATCAATTGCCACGGTTCGGTAGCAGTATTTCCATTGCTTCTCGTCCCTATGGCTGAGATCGAAGTGAAGTTAACTAATATTGATGGCCTTCGACATAAACCATCCGGTTTAGCTGCGAAATCGTCTCCTTGATCGTAAGAACCTTACAGATATCGGTTACAATAGGAATAGATATTTGCATGACACTACATAATCATAGTGGCATTCTTCTTTACGCAGCCACACGTTGAACCATTGCAACGGTTCGGTAGCAGGATTTCCATTGCTTCTCGGCCCTGTGACTAAGATCAAAGTGAAGTTAATTAATATTGGTGGCCATCGATATAAACCATCGGGTTTACCTGCGATTAGTCTCCTTGATCTCAAAAACCTTACTGATACCTGTTACAATAATACTAGACATTTGCATGACACTACATAATCATAAGTGGCATTCTTCTTTACGCAGCCACACTTTGATCCATTGAAACGGTTCGGTAGCAGTAGTTCCATTGCTTCTCGGCCTTATGGATGAAATCAAAGTGAAGTTAAGTAATATTGATCGCCATCGATATAAACCATCCGGTTTAGCTGCGATATCGTCTCCTTGATCGTAAAAACCTTACTGATATCGGTTACAACAGGACTAGATATTTGCATGGCACTACATAATCATAGTGGCATGCTTCTTTACGCAGCTTAACTTTGATCCATTGCCACGGTTCGGTAGCAGTATTTCCATTGCTTCTCGGCCTTATGACTAAAATCAAAGTGAAGTTAACTAATATTGATGGCCATCGATATAAACCATCCGGTTTAGCTGCGATATCGTCTCCTTGATCGTAAAAACCTTACTGATATCGGTTACAACAGGACTAGATATTTGCATGACCCTACATAATCATAGTGGCATTCTTCTTTACGCAGCCACACTTTGATCCATTGCCACGGTTCGGTAGCAGTATTTCCATTGCTTCTCGGCCGTATGACTAAGATGAAAGTGAAGTTAACTAATATTGATGGCCATCGATGTAAACCATCCGGTTTAGCTGCGATATCGTCTCCTTGTTCTCAAAAACCTTACTGATACCGGTTACAATAATACTAGACATTTGCATGACACTACATAATCATAGTGGCATTCTTCTTTACGCAGCCACACTTTGATCCATTGAAACGGTTCGGTAGCAGTATTTCCATTGCTTCTCGGCCTTATGGATGAAATCAAAGTGAAGTTAACTAATATTGATGGCCATCGATGTAAACCATCCGGTTTAGCTGCGAAATCGTCTCCTTGATCGTAAGAACCTTACAGATATAGGTTACAATAGGACTAGATATTTGCATGGCACTACATAACCGTAGTGGCATGCTTCTTTACGCAGCTAAACATTGATCCATTGCCACGATTCGGTAGCAGTATTTCCATTGCTTCTCGGCCTTATGACTAAGATCAAAGTGAAGTGAACTAATATTGATGGCCATCGATATAAACCATCCGGTTTAGCTGCGATATCGTCTCCTTGGTCGTAAAAACCTTACTGATATCGGTTACAATAGGACTAGATATTTGCATGGCACTACATAATCATAGTGGCATTTTTCTTTACGCAGCCTCACTTTGATCCATTGCCACGGTTCAGTAGCAGTATTTCCATTGCATCTCGGCCCTATGCCTAAGATCAAAGTGAAGTTAACTAATATTGATGGCCATCGATATAAACCATCCGGCTTAGCTGCGATATCGTCTCCTTGATCTCAAAAACCTTACTGATACCGGTTACAATAATACTAGACATTTGCATGACACTACATAATCATAGTGGCATTCTTCTTTACGCAGCCACACTTTCATCCATTGCCACGGTTCGGTAGCAGTATGTCCATTGCTTCTGGTCCCTATGGCTGAGATCGAAGTAAAGTTAACTAATATTGATGGCCTTCGACATAAACCATCCGGTTTAGCTGCGAAATGGTCTCCATGATCGTAAGAACCTTACAGATATCGGTTACAATAGGACCAGATATTTGCATGGCACTACATAATCATAGTGGCATTCTTCTTTAGGCAGCCACACTTTGATCCATTGAAACGGTTCGGTAGCAGTATTTCCATTGCTTCTCGGCCTTATGGATGAAATCAAAGTGAAGTTAACTAATATTGATGGCCATCGATGTAAACCATCCGGTTTAGCTGCGATATCGTCTCCTTGGTCGTAAAAACCTTACTGATATCGGTTACAATAGGACTAGATATTTGCATGGCACTACATAATCATAGTGGCATTTTTCTTTACGCAGCCTCACTTTGATCCATTGCCACGGTTCAGTAGCAGTATTTCCATTGCATCTCGGCCCTATGCCTAAGATCAAAGTGAAGTTAACTAATATTGATGGCCATCGATATAAACCATCCGGTTTAGCTGCGATATCGTCTCCTTGATCGTAAGAACCTTACAGATATAGGTTACAATAGGACTAGATATTTGCATGGCACTACATAACCGTAGTGGCATGCTTCTTTACGCAGCTAAACATTGATCCATTGCCACGGTTCGGTAGCAGTATTTCCATTGCTTCTCGTCCCTATGGCTGAGATCAAAGTGAAGTTAATTAATATTGGTGGCCATCGATATAAACCATCGGGTTTACCTGCGATATCGTCTCCTTGATCTCAAAAACCTTACTGATACCTGTTACAATAATACTAGACATTTGCATGACACTACATAATCATAGTGGCATTCTTCTTTACGCAGCCACACTTTCATCCATTGCCACGGTTCGGTAGCAGTATGTCCATTGCTTCTGGTCCCTATGGCTGAGATCGAAGTAAAGTTAACTAATATTGATGGCCTTCGACATAAACCATCCGGTTTAGCTGCGAAATGGTCTCCTTGATCGTAAGAACCTTACAGATATCGGTTACAATAGGACCAGATATTTGCATGGCACTACATAATCATAGTGGCATTCTTCTTTAGGCAGCCACACTTTGATCCATTGAAACGGTTCGGTAGCAGTATTTCCATTGCTTCTCGGCCTTATGGATGAAATCAAAGTGAAGTTAACTAATATTGATGGCCATCGATATAAACCATCCGGTTTACCTGCGATAGTATCTCCTTGATCGTAAAAACCTTACTAATATCGGTTACAATAAGACTAGATATTTGCATGAGACTACATAATCATAGTGGCATTCTTCTTTACGCAGCCACACTTTGATCAATTGCCACGGTTCGGTAGCAGTATTTCCATTGCTTCTCGTCCCTATGGCTGAGATCAAAGTGAAGTTAATTAATATTGGTGGCCATCGATATAAACCATCGGGTTTACCTGCGATATCGTCTCCTTGATCTCAAAAACCTTACTGATACCTGTTACAATAATACTAGACATTTGCATGACACTACATAATCATAAGTGGCATTCTTCTTTACGCAGCCACACTTTGATCCATTGAAACGGTTCGGTAGCAGTATTTCCATTGCTTCTCGGCCTTATGGATGAAATCAAAGTGAAGTTAACTAATATTGATGGCCATCGATATAAACCATCCGGTTTACCTGCGATAGTATCTCCTTGATCGTAAAAACCTTACTAATATCGGTTACAATAAGACTAGATATTTGCATGAGACTACATAATCATAGTGGCATTCTTCTTTACGCAGCCACACTTTGATCAATTGCCACGGTTCGGTAGCAGTATTTCCATTGCTTCTCGTCCCTATGGCTGAGATCAAAGTGAAGTTAATTAATATTGGTGGCCATCGATATAAACCATCGGGTTTACCTGCGATATCGTCTCCTTGATCTCAAAAACCTTACTGATACCTGTTACAATAATACTAGACATTTGCATGACACTACATAATCATAAGTGGCATTCTTCTTTACGCAGCCACACTTTGATCCATTGAAACGGTTCGGTAGCAGTAGTTCCATTGCTTCTCGGCCTTATGGATGAAATCAAAGTGAAGTTAAGTAATATTGATCGCCATCGATATAAACCATCCGGTTTAGCTGCGATATCGTCTCCTTGATCGTAAAAACCTTACTGATATCGGTTACAACAGGACTAGATATTTGCATGGCACTACATAATCATAGTGGCATGCTTCTTTACGCAGCTTAACTTTGATCCATTGCCACGGTTCGGTAGCAGTATTTCCATTGCTTCTCGGCCTTATGACTAAGATCAAAGTGAAGTTAACTAATATTGATGGCCATCGATATAAACCATCCGGTTTAGCTGCGATATCGTCTCCTTGATTGTAAAAACCTTACTGTTATCAGTTACAACAGGACTAGATATTTGCATGACACTACATAATCATAGTGGCATTCTTCTTTACGCAGCCACACTTTGATCCATTGCCACGGTTCGGTAGCAGTATTTCCATTGCTTCTCGGCCGTATGACTAAGATGAAAGTGAAGTTAACTAATATTGATGGCCATCGATGTAAACCATCCGGTTTAGCTGCGATATCGTCTCCTTGTTCTCAAAAACCTTACTGATACCGGTTACAATAATACTAGACATTTGCATGACACTACATAATCATAGTGGCATTCTTCTTTACGCAGCCACACTTTGATCCATTGAAACGGTTCGGTAGCAGTATTTCCATTGCTTCTCGGCCTTATGGATGAAATCAAAGTGAAGTTAACTAATATTGATGGCCATCGATGTAAACCATCCGGTTTAGCTGCGAAATCGTCTCCTTGATCGTAAGAACCTTACAGATATAGGTTACAATAGGACTAGATATTTGCATGGCACTACATAATCATAGTGGCATGCTTCTTTACGCAGCTTAACTTTGATCCATTGCCACGGTTCGGTAGCAGTATTTCCATTGCTTCTCGGCCTTATGACTAAGATCAAAGTGAAGTTAACTAATATTGATGGCCATCGATATAAACCATCCGGTTTAGCTGCGATATCGTCTCCTTGATCGTAAAAACCTTACTGATATCGGTTACAACAGGACGAGATATTTGCATGACACTACATAATCATAGTGGCATTCTTCTTTACGCAGCCACACTTTGATCCATTGCCACGGTTCGGTAGCAGTATTTCCATTGCTTCTCGGCCCTGTGACTAAGATCAATGTGAAGTTAATTAATATTGGTGGCCATCGATATAAACCATCGGGTTTACCTGCGATATCGTCTCCTTGATCTCAAAAACCTTACTGATACCTGTTACAATAATACTAGACATTTGCATGACACTACATAATCATAGTGGCATTCTTCTTTACGCAGCCACACTTTGATCCATTGCCACGGTTCGGTAGCAGTATTTCCATTGCTTCCCGGCCCTATGGCTGAGATCAAAGTGAAGTTAACTAATATTGATGGCCATCGATATAAACCATCCGGTTTACCTGCGATATTGTCTCCTTGATCGTAAAAGCCTTACTAATATCGGTTACAATAAGACTAGATATTTGCATGAGACTATATAATCATAGTGGCATTCTACTTTACGCAGCCACACTTTGATCCATTGAAACGGATCGGTAGCAGTATTTCCATTGCTTCTCGGCCGTATGACTAAGATGAAAGTGAAGTTAACTAATATTGATGGCCATCGATATAAACCATCCGGTTTAGCTGCAATATCGTCTCCTTGATCTCAAAAACCTTACTGATACCTGTTAGAATAATACTAGACATTTGCATGACACTACATAATCATAGTGGCATTCTTCTTTACGCAGCCACACTTTCATCCATTGCCACGGTTCGGTAGCAGTATTTCCATTGCTTCTGGTCCCTATGGCTGAGATAGAAGTGAAGTTAACTAATATTGATGGCCATCGATATAAACCATCCGGTTTAGCTGCGATATCGTCTCCTTGATCTCAAAAACCTTACTGATACCGGATACAATAATACTAGACATTTGCATGACACTACATAATCATAGTGGCATTCTTCTTTACGCAGCCACACTTTCATCCATTGCCACGGTTCGGTAGCAGTATGTCCATTGCTTCTGGTCCCTATGGCTGAGATCGAAGTAAACTTAACTAATACTGATGTCCTTCGACATAAACCATCCGGTTTAGCTGCGAAATGGTCTCCTTGATCGTAAGAACCTTACAGATATCGGTTACAATAGGAATAGATATTTGCATGGCACTACATAATCATAGTGGCATTATTCTTTACGCAGCCTCACTTTGATCCATTGCCACGGTTCGGTACTAGTATTTCCATTGCTTCTCGGCCCTATGCATAAGATCAAAGTGAAGTTAACTAATATTGATTGCCATCGATATAAACCATGCGGTTTAGCTGCGATATTGTGTCCTTGATCGTAAAAACCTTATTAATATCGGTTACAATAAGACTAGATATTTGCATGAGACTACATAATTATAGTGGCATTCTTCTTTACGCAGCCACACTTTGATCCATTGCCACGGTTCGGTAGCAATATTTCCATTGCTTCTCGTCCCTATGGCTGAGATCGGAGTGAAGTTAACTAATATTGATGGCCATCGATATAAACCATCCGGTTTAGCTGCGATATCGTCTCCTTGATCCCAAAAACCTTACTGATATCGGTTACAATAGGACTAGATATTTGCATGGCACTACATAATCATAGTGGCATGCTTCTTTACGCAGCTTAACTTTGATCCATTACCACGGTTCCGTAGCAGTATTTCCATTGCTTCTCGGCCGTATGACTAAGATCAAAGTGAAGTTAACTAATATTATTGGCCATCGATATAAACCATGCGGTTTAGCTGCGATGTTGTCTCCTTGGTCGTAAAAACCTTACTGATATCGGTTACAATAGGACTAGATATTTGCATGGCACTACATAATCATAGTGGCATTCTTCTTTACGCAGCCACACTTTGATCCATTGCCACGGTTCGGTAGCAATATTTCCATTGCTTTTCGTCCCTATGGCTGAGAACGGAGTGAAGTTAACTAATATTGATGGCCATCGATATAAACCATGCGGTTTAGCTGCGATATTGTCTCCTTGATCGTAAAAACCTTACTGATATCGGTTACAATAATACTAGACATTTGCAGGACACTACATAATCATAGTGGCATTCTTCTTTACGCAGCCACACTTTCATCCATTGCCACGGTTCGGTAGCAGCATGTCCATAGCTTCTGGTCCCTATGGCTGAGATCGAAGTGAAGTTAACTAATATTGATGGCCATCGATATAAACCATCCGGTTTAGCTGCGATTTCGTCTCCATGATCTCAAAAACCTTACTGATACCGGTTACAATAATACTAGACATTTGCATGACACTACAAAATCATAGTGGCATTCTTGTTTACGCAGCCACACTTTGATCCATTGAAACGGTTCGGTAGCAGTATTTCCATTGCTTCTCGGCCTTATGGATGAAATCAAAGTGAAGTTAACTAATATTGATGGCCATCGATATAAACCATCCGGTTTTGCTGCGATATCGTCTCCTTGATCGTAAAAACCTTACTGATATCGGTTACAATAGGACTAGATATTTGCATGGCACTACATAATCATAGTGGCATGCTTCTTTACGCAGCGTAACTTTGATCCATTGCCACGGTTCGGTAGCAGTATTTCCATTGATTCTCGGCCTTATGGATGAAATCAAAGTGAAGTTAACTAATATTGATGGCCATCGATATAAACCATCCGGTTTTGCTGCGATATCGTCTCCTTGATCGTAAAAACCTTACTGATATCGGTTACAATAGGACTAGATATTTGCATGGCACTACATAATCATAGTGGCATGCTTCTTTACGCAGCTTAACTTTGATCCATTGCCACGGTTCGCTAGCAGTATTTCCATTGCTTCTCGGCCTTATGGATGAAATCAAAGTGAAGTTAACTAATATTGATGGCCATCGATATAAACCATGCGGTTTAGCTGCGATATTGTCTCCTTGGTCGTAAAAACCTTACTGATATCGGTTACAATAGGACTAGATATTTGCATGGCACTACATAATCATAGTGGCATTCTTCTTTACGCAGCCACACTTTGATCCATTGCCGCGGTTCGGTAGCAGTATTTCCATTGCTTCCCGGCGCTATGCCTGAGATCAAAGTGAAGTTAACTAATATTGATGGCCATCGATATAAACCATCCGTTTTAGCTGCGATATCGTCTCCTTGATCGTAAAAACCTTACTGATATCGGTTACAACAGGACTAGATATTTGCATGACACTACATAATCATAGTGGCATTCTTCATTACGCAGCCACACTTTGATCCATTGCCACGGTTCGGTAGCAGTATTTCCACTGCTTCTCGGCCGTATGACTAAGATGAAAGTGAAGTTAACTAATATTGATGGCCATCGATGTAAACCAGCCGGTTTAGCTGCGATATCGTCTCCTTGATCTCAAAAACCTTACTGATACCGGTTACAATAATACTAGACATTTGCATGACACTACATAATCATAGTGGCATTCTTCTTTACGCAGCCACACTTTCATCCATTGCCACGGTTCGGTAGCAGTATTTCCATTGCTTCTCGGCCTTATGGATGAAATCAAAGTGAAGTTAACTAATATTGATGCCCATCGGTATAAACCATCCGGTTTAGCTGCGATATCGTCTCCTTGATCGTAAAAACCTTACTGATATCGGTTACAATAGGAGTAGACATTTGTATGGCACTACATAATCATAGTGGCATGCTTCTTTACGCAGCCACACTTTGATCCATTGAAACGTTTCGGTAGCAGTATTTCTATTGCTTCTGGACCCTATGGCTGAGATCGAAGTGAAGTTAACTAATATTGATGGCCATCGATATAAACCATGCGGTTTAGCTGCGATATTGTCTCCTTGATCGTAAAAACCTTACTGATATAGGTTACAATAAGACTAGATATTTGCATGGCACTACATAATCATAGTGGCATTCTTCTTTACGCAGCCACACGTTGATCCATTGAAACGGTTCGGTAGCAGTATTTCCATTGCTTCTCGGCCTTATGGATGAAATCAAAGTGAAGTTAACTAATATTCATGGCCATCGATATAAACCATCCGGTTTAGCTGCGATATCGTCTCCTTGATCGTAAAAACCTTACATTTATATCGATGGCCATCAATATTAGTTAACTTCACTTCGATCTCAGCCACAGGGACCTGAAGCAATCGAAATACTGCTACCGAACCGTGGCAATGGATCAAAGTTTGCCTGTGTAAAGAAGAATGCCACTATGATTATGTAGTGTCATGCAAATGTCTAGTATTATTGTAACCGATATCAGTAAGGCTTTTACGATCAAGGAGACAATATCGCAGGTAAACCGGATGGTTTATATCGATGGCCATCAATATTAGTTAACTTCACTTTGATCTCAGGCATAGGGCCGGGAAGCAATGGAAATACTACTACCGAACCGTGGCAATGGATCAAAGTGTGGCTGCGTAAAGAAGAATGCCACTATGATTATGTACTGTCATGCAAATGTCTAGTATTATTGTAACAGGTATCAGTAAGGTTTTTGAGATCAAGGAGACGATATCGCAGGTAAACCCGATGAGTAGTAAGAGTAAGCCGCTTCTAGACCCGTGTGAAAAGTAAGCCGATTCTGGACCACATTTCTGGACCAGTAGCCGGTTCTGGACCAGAATGGTATGGCCGATTCTGGACCAGTAGCCGATTCTGGACCACAGTAGCGCAGTAGGCTTCGGTCTTGCGTGTATTTGTTTTATCGAATTTTTTAATGGAATTTTTTTTAATGGAATTTTTCCAAAGTGGACAGAATGAGTATCGCCGATTCTGGACCAGTAGCCGATTCTGGACCAGCACAGTAGCGCATTAGTTTTTAATGGAATTTTTTTTAAATATAATTTTTTTTATGGAATTTTTTTATTGAATTTTTTTTTTTATCAAAGTTGGCGGTCTGGTCTTAATCAGGGGGGAGGGAAGTTTGCGGTCGTGTCCTTATCGGGTGGAGAGGTGAAGTTTGCGGTCGTGTCTTTTAATGAGGGCGGAAGTAGTTTTTGCGGTTAGGTCTTAATCAGGGGGGGAAGTTCGCGGGCGGGCCGTTAGTAAAAATTTGCGGAAGAAGCGTGCGAGAGCGGTTCGATTCTGCACAGCGGCGGTCAAGGTTAAGTAGAGTAGTGTCGGCGGCGGTGGCGGCGGTTGAGCGATACGGTATGCGGTTTACACACGCGGAAGTTATAGGAGGAGGAGGAGGAGGAGGAGGAGGAGGAGATGAAGTTTGGACAGGAACAATAGCGTACGATAAACACCGCGATATCGAGAGCGGAGCGGAGCGGTGGACGATAAAAGAGCGTCTAATCGACACGCGCGCGACGTTGTAAAATACTACGAAACGGGGGGTAGATGACACGGAGGTAGTGTGTAGGCGTTGTACTACGAAATGTCGTGTGTGCGGGGGTGGTGGTGGCGGTGGGTTGGAAGTCGGAAGTCGGAAGTAGACCGCGGGAAGGTTGCACGGAGGAACGATACGACGACGATAAGCGATTACGCGGTAGTCCGCGAGCGCGTGCGGACAACGGCAACTCTACTATCATCCGCGTGAGAAAGAGCTGGGGGGGGGGGAGCGGTGGACGATTGTACTACTACTACGGAGGAGGAGGAGGAGGAGGAGGAGGAGGAGGACGATTGGGTGTGGGTGGGAGCAAGAAGGTGTACTACGAGCATTGAGGAGGAGGTGGGAGGGGGAGGGGGATGGGGGATGGGGGAGGGTCCCGGGGAAAGGGCGCTAGGCGCTAGCTAATATTCGCACGTTGAACGTAACGCATCATCGGTATGTAGTAAATGATCGTAATAATGTAAATATCAATGCCAGTATTATGTGATGTATATCTATTGTTTTTAAAATAAAGTTAAAAATACAATTTAAATATGTTCTTTTCTTACGATACAAAGAATTAATATGAGAAATATTAAATATAATCCTGCGTTTCTTGTTCCGACGGCAAATCTGATATGGATTCCTGCCAGTCTTGTTCCGACGGCAAATCCGGTATGGATTCTACGGACGACGGTGAGGAAGAAGAGGCATAAGTAGCTCCTTTTTCACCGTTGTCGTTCTCCGTATCGCTTTCCTCGTTGTTACCGTCGTCAGAACTAAAACTCGCGGCGCAATATGATATTGGCGAGCAATCCTCAGAGTCCTGATGCGACATCGGCATCATCGGTGCGCTGCAAAGACACAAATTAAATATTTTTGCTAAAGCGAATAAAGTCTGTGTGAAGCTGTGTGTGTGTGTGTGTTTGTACTTACTTCAAATGTAATTGCAAGATTTGCCTGCGTTCTTTGTCATACACATAAATATCATTCTTTAACTTAATAGCTAGCATTTCCTCGAATCCGTAGTCGTCTATAAACGATAGAATATCTTCAATGGTCTCTAATATTTCCATATAAAGCCATGTAGAGGGTGATTTTATGAATTTGTCGTTTATCTCCATCATGAACTCGAATTTTGAAACGCTGAAAAAGAATAAAACTGAGTAGTATACGCGTGGAAAGTTGTAAATATGAAAAGAAGAATAAGAGTATTTATTATTATTTACTTACCATTTTGTCGCTATCGTATCGACCTCCTCCACCACCGGTATCATTATTTTAAATAATTTGTTTAATATATAAAAAGTTGTATTTACTTTTATCATTAGAAAGTTATATAAATCTCTTTCAATAATAAATTTTAAAATCTCTTTAATCTTATCGATTGTATCATTATTTATAAATTTCCAATGATTTGGACACTCAATCTCACAGTCTTCACTAATTGATAGGAGATATTTGAAATTACAATTCTCCATGTCTTTTTTTTTTTTTTTTTTAATTTCACTATGACGTTGAGACCACCGATCGTCCTTTGTTCACGTCTGGGCGTGCTATAAGGTACTGTTTATGAGAGCGGGTGCAGCTTATATGCATTGGGTGTTAGATATTAATGTACAATAAGAGGGGGGTAATTCTGTCGTAGTAGAGGTGTTACATTTATATTAGCTTACGCACAATACTAGATAATGGGTTATATTCTACTATGCGATCATGTAAAATAAGACAATAAGCACATGTATTGGGGGGGATATTATTAGCACATTCAAATTCAATTTTTACATCTACCGTACCCGTTTTGACCGCTTCGTTTTGATGCGAACAATCAATTACTACTATTGGACCTATTGTATCGGTGAAAGAGTCCATGCTCAGTAATGGTGCACATTCAGATAAATCTGATAAGTTATAATATGATTTTTTAAATCAAGCGTACATATCATATAAGATTGTAGCTTGATTGTTATCAAAATTTAAATTGAGTCTATCATAGGGATAAAAGTCGGAGTTTAAGTGAAGCTTAATATCCCGTAGAAAGCAATGATCGAATTTCGTACAGGCTTTCTTGAAATCATTTTTTCTACTAGTTTGAAACGCAAATATGATGTAGCGAGGCTTTTCTAGCTGAGTCGATGCTTTAACGGCCCACGTATGATTTTGTGTTTCGGGTAATAAGGGATATTCGTGTAACTCCCAAGAACGAAAGCTCATTGAAATTGGCCTATCATGTTGTAGAAGGCGTAAAAATTGTAATTTAGTACTTTCGTCTAACGTAATGTGTTTCATCATCCATTGTATTTTTGTTAATTCAATTTTTGGTTCCACGGCAAATTCATGTTCGGATACTATTGCATTTTTATCATCTTTTGCTCTAATTAAAATTAATTCATGCCTTCCATATGTAATTACGCGTTTATAATCTTCAAAGAATCCTAAAATTATATTCAACGGTACGCAAAAACTAAACGAATTGACAGATTCGTTTAGCGGTTTCCATTTTCCATAGTTCCAACCGGCTTTAGCCAGTTCCCTGCTTTTAGAATCTCCGAGTGAAATATAATTCTTTAATGTAGTAGTAATACCCACATTTTTACAACGGTCTATCTCAATTCCATTAAGCTCGTATCGTATTTCATTAAATAGGAAAGCAATTGCATTGTTTTCTAAGCGGCTGGTTTTATTTGTATCGTTATTATATTTTATGCTACACCGTCCCTCGATCAATAAGTAACTTTCACACGGTAATACAATTAAATCTTGCTGCTGTATCGGAATTCTTATTTCATCGTTATAACTTAGAGAAGAATTAACGTAGGGATTATAAGCATGAAACTCGTAGCCACTAATTCGATTGTCAATAACAGGAGAATCATGAATATTAAGCGGGTCGCTCATATTATTTAGATATTAGCGTGAAGCCTAGCGATTCTAAAAATTTCTTATTCGCCGAACTTAACCTCTTTATTTTCGACGTTGACGCCGACGATGTAAGACTCTTTCGCGAATGAGATGGGTTTCGGTGGAAGTGTATCGCTCTACTGACACGTTTCTTAATCGGTCCTCTTAATTTACATACTTTTTCCACGCTATTAGCCCTCCTATCATTGCTATTGTTATAAATTATCATTTTTTCTAATATGTAGTCTTATTGTCACTTCTTCGTCTCCGAAATCAACTAAATCTCCGCTTTGATCTACTACTCGTAAATTTATACGGTCTATGACTCTTACGATGATTGGAAGATAAATGACGTTTGA
The DNA here is from genome assembly GCA_963942575.1 of Priocnemis perturbator. Lineage (NCBI taxonomy): Eukaryota > Metazoa > Arthropoda > Insecta > Hymenoptera > Pompilidae > Priocnemis > Priocnemis perturbator. The sequence goes on along the minus strand of OZ012655.1, from coordinate 3,966,239 downwards.
CGGCGTTTCCGATATTTTATATCCTGGCTCAACGTTTGGGAAAAATTCATGAATCGTGTGCACAATTTTCCCGTTACTGTATGCACCGGCGGTAATACTACACTCAATACGAATTATATTCACTTTAATAATTTTTACTGTAATATCCGATTCATACCATTTTTCAGGCTCGAGTATTCTCTTGTTTGAAAATCCTAATATACTTCCGATACTGTTTGGTTTACCGAAGTCAATGGAATACTTACATTTGATTTCACTTTTTAACGTACTATTATTTGCACGTAATATGAAGATATTATCTGGATCATCGTTTACCTCTTTACGAATATTGTCTTGAATATAGGTATTAATACTTGATAGCTCGTAGGAACCTTTTGGTATAACGATTTCCTTATTGCCGTCGTAATAAAATTTATTATTTGATTCATCGATATTAGGAATAGCGTGAAATGTTTGAAAATCTACTAAACCTAATTCATATTTTCCATTAGTCAAATCTAACGGTGGGAAAAAATCGGCTATCAAGTCTGAAGACGTGCCACTTAAAGTTACGGTAAACGACGACATTTTTAGATGTTACGTTTAAGAAATTCAAAACATAACTGACCGCAATTAGTCATGTCGTATGATTGATAAGTGCTGTAATTATAAGAAACTGCTGCTAGGTTTTTTTTATTAAAATAATTTATTAGTTCTAACGGTGGTCTTAAATTACCGAACGAATCAAAATATTTAACATTGTTTCCTTTTTTAATATATGCCACCCAGTGTGTTCCTTTTCCTTCATTATTATCCAAATTTACTATTCCACATTCGTTTCTTCTTATCGTTATAGGTAGTTTATTTCGCATAAAAACCCCTCTAAAATAAACTAAAAAACCCCTACTAATGTATTCGAATTATTATTTTTTTTTTTTTCCCACCCTTTCTTCGTTTTCTAATACCGCGACCGCTTATACGCTTATACGGAGATAAATAGAGTCCGCGACCCTCTAAAGTTGCATTGTGTCTTTTCAATTCTTCTAGCTGCTTTTTCTGAGCTTTAGACCTATTTATTGCGGATGCAATGTTAGCAGCGCCTCCCGCCAGCGAACCCAAGACACCGAGAAGCGGCAATAGTGGTATAAATCCACCTCGCTTAGCAATACGTATCTTTCTTTTTCTATTTTTCTTTTTATTCATGCCCATACCCATTTTTCTTTTTGCATTCATAAGACCCCAAGTGACGGTAGCGGCAACACGATGGCCAAGTTTAGTATCTTGCGCCGTAGCAATCTGTTTAGCAGCCGCTGCTAAAGATTTATCTGCCTTATGTCGCTCCTTGATATCTTTACTATTAGAATAGGCGATGTCGTGTTCGCGACAAGCCGAATCTAATTGGTTTATACCTTTTTGTCCTAATGGTAATCTTTTGTTTAAATGCGTACCAGGCCCGCAAAACTGATACCCCGGAATATGTAATTCGAAAGGAAGCGCATTGATTGCAGAGTTTAATATACCACTCCCCTTAGTACGACTGCTATTCACTCTTTTTTTTCTATTCGCATACACTATCATTACACTTACACCTCACCATCTTCTGAGACAATAAAGCTAATAAATGATTACTCGCCTATTTATATGCTTTTGTCGTAGGCGAATATTCGTAGTTATTCTTTTAGTCTCTACGGGTAATATTATCATGCGTTTCGTTAAGCAGCCCTTGTCAATTTGTAATAATTTTGTGTGTGAAAAAATGTTACCTGAAGAAAATCGTAATGATAATTATCGACGTCATAGTAAGATACTCCCCAATACTATTCGCTGTATAATATGCGGACCATCTAATTGTGGAAAAACCAATATAATAGTTAATTTAATTGAAAGCCCTAATGGAGTGCGCTTTGAAAATATTTATGTGTATTCGAAATCACTGCAACAAGTAAAATATCGTTATCTCGAAAGAATTATATCAGCAGTACCAGACATCGGCTATTATAAATTTTCAAATAATAGCGAGATTATTCCGATTTCTGAAGCTTTGCCTAATTCTATCTTTATATTCGACGATGTAGCCTGTGATAAACAGCAAACTATAAGGGAGTATTTTTCAATGGGCAGACATTCTAATATCGATAGTTTTTATTTATGTCAAACTTACGCAAAAATACCTAAGCATCTTATAAGAGATAATACGAATTTGCTAGTAATTTTTCAGCAAGATAATACAAATTTACGCCATATTTATAATGAACATATTAATACGGATATGAGCTATGAAGATTTTCTAGCATTATGTAGAAATTGCTGGGAGAAAAAGTATGGATTTTTAGTAATTGATAAGGATAGTAATATTCAAAATGGAAGGTATCGAAAAGAATTTGACCAGTTTGCTATTATATAAATCAGTATACTGCTAATATTCAGTCATTATACGTCCACGGAAGGAGTGAGAAGTGAGATGGGCGGTGGTACGCGAGAAAATAAGAAACGCCGGCAAATTTTAAAACATATCGCGAAGACAAGTGATGTAATTCGAAAAAAATATAAAGATTTGAAACTTGGTAAAATAGAGTCTGAGGAATATTTAAAAGAAACATATAAACCGATAACTAAACCTCTACAAAAATTACTAGAGAAAAATATAATTACGAATAACAATAATGAAAATGAAAAGAAAAAATTTAAAATTGAAAAAGATATTGAAAGTGATATTGAAGATATTGAAGATAATGAAGATGATGTTTTTGAAGATGAAGATAGTGGAGGAATTGAAGACTTGAGTAAGAAAAAAACAAAGGAAATGGTTAATCCGTCATTGAGTGAAACGCATTATAGTTATTCGCCGTCTAGTGCCGTTATTAGGAGTACTAAAACTAAAAACGATAATATAAAATTTAAGTCAACGCCACAACAAATAGGTAGGAGAAGGACATTTGCCGAAGCGTCAACTCCTATATCTCCTATACCATTATCGATGATAGAAAGACCAAATGTTGAAGAACCATCACCGTTAGAAAGATCACATGCGGAATCCTCTATTAGCGAAATATTACAAAATCCGCCTGAAGATGTTAGAAATTTAATGCAGGAGAACTTAGGTCCATTATCGCGAAAATATATTAGCTTATTTTTCAGTACAGATTTTGACAAAGAAATTGATCATGTTTACGGTATATATTTTAAAGATGACAATCTAATGTTAGGTGACAGCATATTTGAGGTGGATGAAAATGATAATATTATTATTAAGAAAACTAGATACGGCGGAACTCCTGGAATTTTCGAATTAATTTTCAAGAAAATTCCCAATTCAAAATTATATAATAATACAGATTTAATTAAGTATAAAACTATTTTATTAAAAACAAATGCCTTCCGCAGAGACTACCAATCATCACAACAGATTATGGGCAGTAAAGGATTTAAATATAAAAAAATAATTGCTCCATTACCAGCACCACACTTAGCTATAGCTGCAGCTGCGGAAAGAGCTAAAACAAAAACTAATAAATTTAAAGTTGGAACAGGAAATAAATTTGCAATGAAAAAATATATGCCGAATGATATGTTAGTTACGAATGAACCGGTGAATTATGTTCACTGGGACAATCCTAATGAGCTTATTGATCGTTTACGGCTTTTAATATCGTCAAAAAAAGTTGGACATACAGGACATGATAATGAAATTATGTCAATAGTGGAGGAACTTCGCGAAGCCAATATTATTATATAATATTTGTGTATACCCAAATTATATTTAGTCTTATAATGTTCATTAACAAGTTTGGTGGTAAGGGCATAGAAGATGTTAACGATCGGTCACAAAATTCTAATATGAAAAGGAAAGGTATTTTTCTTCATTTCAACGTCAATGAGGGCGGCTATGATGCACGAAATAGAAAAATTATACGATTAGCAAATCCTGGAAACTCTACGGACGCTGCGAACAAATACTATGTAGATAAACGTATATTAAGTAACGATAGGGCGCTTCGAAGCAGTCTCAACGAAAAAATTGAAAAGTGCGCATCGCAAAGCGAAGCTAATTACGATAAATTAAAGAGAATAAATGTCGTATTAAATCATTATGGCACAAATTTCAATAAACTTGACGAAGTGACTTCTACGTTAACAGAAAAAATTAGAAAGTTAGAAGTATATGGAAAAGCACATAGTGAATTGCTGCAAAATCTTATGGAAGATTTCCTCGCGCAACAGCAAAAAATAGAGTCTGATGCAAAAAGCTTTAATGAAAATTTGAATACAATTTCTAAAAATATTGAAGAAATTAATTATAATATTAATTCAGCAAAAAATACTATTATTCATCATGAATATTTTATAAGCAATCTTAGGGAATCGGCTGCGACGAAGGATGCAGTAGAGAATTTGACCACGGTATTGGAAAAAGATATAGTGAATCTACAATATCTTCTTGATGAGCAGATAAATGGGGTAAAACAAAATTTACGCGATAAAGAGAACGACATAGCTAATATTCGTAATGAATTTGTGACACAAGATACGCTAAAAACTTCAATTGGCGAGCTGCGGAAGGAGGTGAATGATAATAAGGAGAATTTAAAAAATACTCCTATAGAAATTCTAAATAGAATACCTAGTAATCTAATAATAGAACCCTAAAATCATGAAATTAATTAAAGAACAAGAGCAGTTAGTAAAAGAATTGCATACACCCGTGAGAAAGAATTTTGTAAGAAGACGTGTTATAATTAAAGGATATGACGATTTATGGCAAGCTGATCTAGTAGATATGAGAGCATATACACGATTTAATTCGGGATTTCAATATATTCTCACAGTTATCGACACATTTTCTAAATATGGCTGGGCTCGTCCGTTGAAAACGAAACAAGGTAAAGATGTGGTAAAGGCTTTCTCAAGTATCTTCGAGGAGCGTAAACCTAAAAATTTGCAAACGGATGATGGGAAAGAATTTTTTAATAATGATTTTAAGAATTTAATGGATAAACATGAAATACATCATTATTCTACATATAGTGTTATGAAGGCATCGATAGTAGAGCGTTGGAATAGAACGTTAAAAAATAATATGTGGAAATTATTCTCGTTAAACGGAAGCTATAAATGGACGCATATGTTAAATAAACTTGTATACGATTACAATATGCGTAAACATAGAACAATTAAAATGAGACCTGCGGATGTGACAAATAAAAATGCTAGCACGCTTCTTTCGTCAGTTTATAGTAATATAAAGATCGTTAAACCGGGCAAATATCGAGTCGGAGATTTTGTACGTATCAGTAAATACAAGCATTTGTTCGAGAAAGGATATACGCCTAATTGGACGACTGAAATTTTTAAAGTTACTTCCGTGCAACATACTAATCCTGTCACATATTTAATTCAAGATTTACGAGGAAATGACATTAAAGGTGGTTTCTATGAATATGAATTATTAAAAGCTAAGCATAACGATATTTATTTAGTTGAAAAAGTTATTCGTAAAAAGCAAAATAAAGTATATGTTAAATGGTTGGGATTCGATAAATCACATAATTCTTGGATTGATATCAATTTAAAATAAATTTATTTTTAATTGTGTACTCATACTTTACAACATTACAAATTGATAATAAAAAATATAAAAATTTATAATATTCCTAGCAGTGTACATTATTATTATTATTATTATTATTTAAGACAATTTATTAACCACGTTGTGGCAATACCAATTTTTAAAAATTTGTACTTCTAACAGTGGGCAGTGTAGAATTTTATTGTTCCAACTTCTTTCTTTTTCGTGTAATTTACATGCTATCGTGTTGATGTCTACTTTATTGTACAAAGGATTGCCCATGAGCACGTCAAATTTCGGACACGCCAATTCTTCTAAATTTATATTTTTTATTCCTAGTTCGTTCAATATTTTTTTTTCGTAATTCCCCCCCTTGTATGCTACAATTGGCGTGTCATATATCGATAAAAATTCTTGAATCATGCACGGTAGCTCCTCTTGCTCGTAATTTTCGAATCCGTGGTCTTTGAATAAAATGCCGTGTACATTGTTGTATACGTAACGCGCGCTTCGCTGATCTTGAGCGCTTAAGTCGCTAAAGTTTTTATTTAAAAATAAGTATTCGTGTAGTATGTGCTCGTTTATGGATATGATCGCGATTTCTTTGCATAGAAATGTATATCTATTAACGGTGAATCCGTCCATATCCATGAAATGGGTTATTTTTTCATAATCGGCTGTAGCCTGAAAATAATATTAATTTAAGCAAATTAGACTATTGAAAATAAAAATTTGTTTTACTTATATTCGAACTACATACCATAGTTATATTTTCTAATTACCACTTCACTTCGACACAGACTGAACTTTTCAATTTTAATGCGAGTAGTGCACAAACTTTAGTACAAGTTTCTTTCAAAAAGATTCGTCTCGTACTGAAGCTCCTATTTGCGTCGCTGTAGGTATTAAATGTGTGGAAAATCAGAAATTGAGCGTGGGCATAATCGTTGATGGGAGTAGGGGAATGAAGAAAAGTGACGTATGTTGGAAGTTTGGGTGGAAGGGTATGGGGTGCATAAAGGGAGTAGGGGAATGAAGAAAAGTGACGTATGCTGGAAGTTTGGGTGGAAGAGTATGGGGTGCATAAATAGCGCTACTTCGCGATACGCGCAGTTTAGTCGTCGAATAGCACAAGTGCGTTAACAGTTCAGTAGATATTTGCAGCGAACATGTGCGAAAATACGTTCAATTTGCTGAATAGTGTCAGTATTATAGGCAAGTTGCCAGTGAACCCGGTAGCAGGTTTGGAAATTAACAAATCATATTTAATAAGCGGAATGAGAAAAATGAAGACCCGCTTTGGAGATAGAGTTATGCTCGATTTAAACGATACATTCTCGATTTTTCTACCATTACGTATAAGTAATGTTTTATTAGAAACAAGCAAGCATTATCAAGTTATAGAGAATTGTCTTACGAGCGGTAAACCGGTTCAGCTAATATACCTTGGTGGGAAATATAATGAAATGAAATTCTCTACTGACGATAATGGCGATGATGATAATGTCGATGATGATGATGATGATGATGTAAAAGAAGAAGAGCATGTAGAGAGTGAGAAGGAAAATATGAAAAATGAGAGCGACAAAGATTCGTCAAAACGTAAGCGCAAAAATGGAAACGAGATGTCAAAGGATGAAAAGAATAAAAAAAAAGCAGCATCATAATCAAAAAACAGGTTTGTAGACATACATCAAGTATGCATATAATTATACATGATTTTAGTGATAAAACTATATAAAATAATAATTTCATTACAGATAAAACAAACTGTTTCATTCGACAACTTCTACTACTTATATATAATCGACGACACGTATCCCGAAGAATATCGATGTGCGCGTAAGGGATTCTGGCACATCGACTCCGCATATTTTAAAGCACGGGTTAAAAAAATGGATGATTTGCTTCGAGATATTATGAATGTGAAATTTACACAATATATAAATAATGAAAATAATGTTTAAAATTTCTAATGTATTTAGCCATCTATATGAAATTAATAAAAAATGAGTTCATTATAAACTAGCGCATATTTTTCTTTCACATCAGTCTTTTGTCCTACCGTGACACGCGAGCACCTCAATTCTAATCATGACGAAATTAATTATATTTGTAATTCACACTGCGATACTTCTTCAACTTTTTCCTTCTCTCTTATCCATGAGGGCCAATTTGCGAGCGCCTTCTACGCATGCGATGAATAAACGTTCAGCAATTAATTATCTTCAATATTACGGCTATATGAGCGCTAACGATTCACGATCGCAATCTATTGATAATGACAAATTGACAGATGCAATACGAATTTTTCAACAATATTGGAATCTTAAGGTCGATGGCACTCTAAATGTCGAAACGAAAAAGTTGATGGAGGCAAAGCGTTGCGGAGTAAGTGATCATGTCAGCGATTACACACTTCATTCTTATAAATGGAACAAAAAAACATTGCGTTGGTATTTCCAAGTCGGAACGACAGATCAAATTCACCTTGCAAAAAAAGCATTTTCTGTGTGGCAAAAGTCATCTCGGCTAACCTTTATTCAAGTATATAGTAAAACTGAAGCGGATATAATTATATCGTTTGAAAATAAAATGCATTACAATGTTAATTCACCGCAACAAGTTTGTTTTCCGCCATTCTCTAATCAAACATTAGCACACGCGGATCTGCCGAATAAAAGTAATGATGTCAGAGAAATTCATATATCTAAATCGTGGAATTGGATGATAGGCGAGGGCCCGATAAAAGATGAGTCAATCAGTTTATACGAAACATTAATACACGAAATTGGTCACAGTCTAGGTTTACTACATTCGACGAATATGAATTCAATAATGTCGCCGTTGTATCATTATGAAAATCATACAGATCATATTAAACTCGAGGAAGATGATATATTAGCTATACGAAATTTATATAATGTTAATGACGAGAATGAGTCTGAGGGAGAATTCGACAAAGATGCAAATGGTAATGCTAATCCTGATACGTCACCGGATGCGCCGACATTAGTTCCGCCAAAATTAGCCGATTTATGTTCAGCCCCGGTAGATGATTTAAAATTTTTCATTTTCAAGGCACGATTGTATATATTCTATAAAATTTGGGTATGGCCATTTAATTTAAACGTTAAATATCGAAAGTATGAGGAGCCGCAGTTAATAAGATCGTGGTTAAAATTTTTACCATTTAATTTTTCAGGAATTAATGGAATATATGAAAGAGTAAATGGAGAAGTTGCATTATTTTCTGATAATAATTTATATATATTCAATCCTGATACTTTTCAATTAAAAACTGGCTATCCCATGACATATCAAAAAACTGTTTGGTAAAGACTTTCAGTATAACGGAGTGCAATCTGCTGTTTTAACAAATACCGGTAGAACATATATTTTTTATAAAGGAGTATATGTAATTGAAATTGACGAGTGTGAATATGTGGCTAGAAAGTATACTTTAATTAACGATTTATTTAAGGGAATTGGCCTATCCATATCTCCACAAAATCCATTTTCCGTATTTAAGTATATAAATGGTAAACTTTATATATTACAAAACGGTAATTTTTATGAATATAACGAATTTAATTCCAATGTTGTAAGATCTGGTCCGTTCGATCTCTCCATTTTCAGTATTCAGTGTATCAGTGATAGTAACATTATAGCCAATTTGAGAGATATGGTAGAAAAATTAGTTCAATTTTATGGTGAATACAATAACAATGTAAATTCAAGATTATCTTATAACGCGAATAAACGTGATATAAACGAATTTAACACGCAAGCAGAAATAAGAAATCATATGATTTCATATCTATGATAAAGGCGGTGCGGTGGTAAATGAGAGAGGGGGGATAGTCGTAGCAGGACAAATATATGCAGGAAATTGTGCGTCCGTTGTATTCTAAACCGCGCGACCGTAAGCGGAGGCGGGGGAGGCTAACGAAGTGAAGTGTGTGTGTGCAGTGAAAGTTACAAAAAACGGTAGTGTGATTAAAGAGGTGTAAAATGAAATCTATTAATAGATTATCGGTGAAAATAGAAAACAATTTATTAAATCAAATGCCGTTTTTGAAGAAAGAAGAGGATTTTGAAGAGTGGAAAAAGCAATATACTATATATGTAAAACAAACTAAAGTACTCCTAAATAATGAAAATATGAAAGAAAAATATAAAGTGAAACTGACGGAACAATTAAAGCGGCTGAGGAATTTAAAGTATTTCGTAAACGAACGATTACGAAGAAAAAAAGAAAATGCAGCGAATAAAACACAACTGATGCAAAAAGAAGAAAATTTATTAAACCGTGCGTATTTAATTGAATCGGAAGCGGATAAAATCCAATGGATAGAAGATTGTGAACAGCATTTAAAATATTTGCATTCATTCTTAATTAATAAAAAAGAAAAAATAAGTGTCGGTAGGAAACAACATTTACTTGCGCAAATAGCTAAACTAACTTGTACGCGTGAGCAATTAAGTTTTAATTTCAATCTACACTCTGGATCTGGATTAAATGAAGAAACACAGAAGGATAAGAATGTTACACTGAAATGGAAAGAAATTGAAAGCGGACATGCCTTCCAAAGTCGTATAATCACTGGAATTATTATAAATTTACATCATATTGATCCTTCTATATTTTTAAACGATGCTAAAGATATAGTGATAGAAAAAGTACTATCGTATGTTAAGCAGCACAAATGTGTTAAAGTAAACACGATCTTCAATGGTGAATTTACGTTAAAAGACAGTTTGACCGACGAAACTAAGAAGGAAATTAAAACCTTTGCAACAAAAAATGAGGTACTACTGAACGATGATGATTCCACCGTAAAGGCTGATAATTGGTATACAAACAATGTGCGTGGACAGATTCTTACGTCGCTAGAGGAGTTTCAAGAACGTGACAGTGGATGGGCATTGTGCAAAATTATCAGTTTGATTATAAATATCAATAAATGTTATTTATTGAGCGCCGGTAAAGGAAACTGTAGACTTCCATTAGCTATACGAAATAGAAAAGCAACTGTTTCTATTGATTTGACCGACAATGAAAATGATTGCTTTGCTTGGGCAGTAACGTCAGCATTATACCCAGCATCGCATCATAGTAACCGTAAACAGTCATATCCGTATTATAAAAATGTACTAAATTTAACGGGAATCACATTTCCCGTTACAACTAAACATATACCTACATTTGAAAAAAATAATAATTTGTCCATAAATTTATACCAATTATTAACGAATAAAGATAAATCTGAACATGAAAAATATGAAGTATTACCGTTACGATTAAGTGATAAAATATCTGAACATAAACATATAAACTTACTAATATATCAAAATGAGCAAGAAAAAGATAATATGTGCCATTATGTATGGATCAAAAATTTATCAAGGCTGATATCGTCTCAAATTCATCAACATCAACATAAATCACACATTTGCGACAGGTAATTCATCACTTTTCTATTTACAGTTGTAATAATTTAATAGTTTAATAATATGGCTCTTATAATTTACAGATGTCTAAATTTTTTCCATACAACAAGGAAACTTCGAGATCATTATGAAAGATGCGTGGATCAAAACGCATGCAAAATTGAATTGGTCAACGAAGATCAGAAATGGATTAAGTTTAAAAATTATAGAAGAGGAATCCCGCTTCCATTTATGATATATGCCGATTTTGAATGCGCTCTAATTAGTAACGAAACACATAATTTAGAAAATCATAATACTTATGCATATCAAACTCATGTTCCACACAGTATTGGCTATTACGTACACTGTAACTTTGATGAATCGATGTGCAAATACGTTTCACACCGTGCGAAGGATAAAGTGGTATCTTATTTTATATCAGATTTGGAAGGTATCATTTCATCAATTTTTGCTTTTATAAAAAATAATCATACCATAATGGCTCCTTTAACTTCTGAACAATTACTAGAATTTAATACCGCTACACATTGTTTTATCTGTAAAAGTGTATTTAAAGAAGCTGATATTAGAGGCGGTAATAAAGTACGTGATCATTGTCACTGGTCAGGTTACTACAGAGGGGCAGCACACGGAGCATGTAACCTAAATTATAAAACTTCGTATACGCTACCCATAATATTTCATAACTTAAGTAATTACGACGCACATTTTCTCATAGAAGAAATTGTTTCAATGAAATGTTTTAGCTCTCAATTTCATGTAATAGCCTCTACAATGGAAAAATATGTTTCATTCACATGTCGGATGAAAAATAATATATTTTCTCTTGAAGTAAGATTTATCGATTCATTTAAATTTCTTAATAGCAGTTTAGAACAATTAGTATCAACACTAGATATAAATGATATGAGAATTTTACGCAAAAACTTTCCGTCGATCGATGAAAATTTGTTTAATTTACTGACGCGCAAAGGTGTTTTTCCTTATGAATACGTTGACAGCTACGAAAGACTAAATGATAATTGTCTGCCTAATTACGACGAATTTCACAGCACATTGTACGGACACAATATTGAAAGGAGCGAGTATAAGCATGCGCAAAACGTATGGAATAAATTTAATATCTCATCACTGGGCGAATATAGCGATTTATATTTGAAAACAGATGTTCTACTGTTAGCAGATATATTTGAAAATTTTCGAAGCAAATGTATCGAATATTATGGTCTCGACCCTGCCTATTACTGCACCCTACCATCATATGCGTGGGACGTTATGCTAAAAATTACAAACATAACGTTAGAATTATTAACAGATATCGATATGGTGTTATTTATTGAGAGCGGTATACGCGGAGGATTCAGTCAATGTTCGCATCGGTATGCAAAAGCTAATAATCCGTACATGGGCGCGACGTATGATTCTAATAAAGAATCTTCGTATTTAATGTATTACGATGTTAACAATTTATACGGTTTTGCCATGTGCGATTCGTTGCCGTACGGTAAATTTGAATGGATGGATAATGATATGATAAGTCAATTTAATATTAATTCGGCTAGAGCCGATTCTGAGATTGGATACATATTAGAGGTAGATTTAGACTATCCCGATGAAATACATGATTCGCATTCAGATTTGCCGTTCTGTCCCACTCGCGAAGTACCGCCAAACGCTAAATACGAAAAATTGCTAGCAACTTTAAAGTGTAAAACCAACTATGTTATTCATTATCGAACTCTACAGCAATGTCTGCAACATGGACTTAAATTAAAGAACATTCATCGTATCCTACGGTTCGATCAATCTCCATGGATGTGTAAATATATACAATTAAATGCAAAACTTCGAGCTCAATCCGAATCGGACTTTGAAAAAGATTTATTTAAGTTAATGAATAAAGCAGTATTTGGAAAAACAATGGAAAATGTGCGTAATCGAGTTGATGTAAGATTATTAACGTCGTGGGAAGGACGTGCCGGTATTAAGCCATTGATAGGAAGACCTAATTTTCATAGAAGAGTAATATTCAATGAAAATTTTGTCGGTGTGGAAATGAAAAAGCTGAAAGTTAAAATAGATAAACCCATTTATATCGGCATGTCCATTCTAGATATTTCAAAAATATATCTCTATAAATTTCATTACGACTATATGAAGGTTCAATTTCAAGATATGTGCAAGGTATTATATACTGATACGGACAGTTTAATTTATAAATTACAATGTGATGACATATATAGCATTATGAGGCGAGATATAGCTTATTTCGATACTAGTAATTATCCGATTGACAACGTATACAATATACCTTTAGCAAATAAAAAAGTTCTAGGCCTAATGAAGGATGAAAATGGAGGAAAAATTATGTGTGAGTTCGTAGGATTAAGATCGAAAATGTATGCTATAAAAGTTATTGGCGAGCGCGACACGAAGAAGGCTAAAGGGATCAAAAAAGATTTTATTAAGCGAGAAATTAAATTTGATGATTATGTAAATTGTCTATTTAACGATGAAATTAAAATGGCTAGACAAAACCGTATTGCGTCGAAGCTGCATCAGATTCACACGATTTCCGAGGGGAAAGTTGCGTTGCATCCGTACGATGATAAAAGATATATCACCGATGATTGTATACGAACACTTGCTTGGGGACACTGTTCGATTAAAAAATAAAAAATGTTTACAATATTTGAACACATGTATTATTTATTAATAATCTGCACCCGTTTACAATTTTAGTATACACTACTGATCTTAACAAAAATCGGCCTAGCATTGAAAATAAGCGAGCATGTGGGTTAAAATTGTGATTCAGTTTTTACTGAAAAATTCCGTATTCAAATATTCTTCCATCCGTCCAGCTATCCATGGGTAATGACGCTTCAACGATTCCTTAAAACACAGCAAGTCCGACAGCCCTAGTCCAAAAATTAAAAAAAAAAAAAATGTATAACATTTGCGATTACACCCTCGTTTTACCAGAGTTTTCTACAACTTACCGTGACATCTTGTGGATCAGACGAGATACCCGCACCTCTTTACTTTCCGTATCCAAAATGTACTGTATCGCACCGGCGCGCAACACCTTGTCTCGTCTTAACTTTTGTACAACGCCATTACGTACATCGACATCGCGTAATTGTTCGCGAAATACTTCATAAAATTGCTCGACATGTGCGCGCAGCTCACTCTGATTTTCTATCCATTGACTCATGCATACGGCAAGCCAGGGGTTATAAGACTTTAGTATTTCTGTGAATAGAATGAAATACAATAGCGGCAATCTGCAAAGGTTAAAATTCAAATTTAAATACTTTCAATCCTACTATCATTCTACATTGATTTATAAATTTGTTTGTATCACTTACCTTTCTAGCTTCGTAATCAAACAACGCACCTGTGCTCTTCGTTCCTTCAAATTCAAAATATCGTAAATATCAGAATCGTTCAATAAGCCTTCCTCTCCTAATTCGTCTAATATTCCATTTTCAGGATCAATTTGATCAACCAGTTTGTCATAAAAAAATCTGTACAATTGCCGAATATGCCCGTCAGCCGCCGTCGCCATCGTTACAACACACTTTCTTTTGTCTGTAATTCGCTTTCAGAAAAAAGTCGCGAACACTTCGCGACAAGTCGCGAACACTTCGATGATGATGATGATGATGATGCGTTACGTTCAACGTGCGAATATTAGCTAGCGTGCGAATATTAGCTAGCGCCTAGCGCCCTTTCCCCGGGACCCTCCCCCATCCCCCCATCCCCCTCCCCCTCCCGCCTCCTCCTCAATGCTCGTAGTACACCTTCTTGCTCCCACCCACACCCAATCGTCCTCCTCCTCCTCCTCCTCCTCCTCCGTAGTAGTAGTAGTAGTACAATCGTCCACCGCTCCCCCCCACCCCCCAGCTCTCTCTCTCGCGGATGATAGTAGAGTTGCCGTTGTCCGCACGCGCTCGCGGACTACCGCGTAATCGCTTATCGTCGTCGTATCGTTCCTCCGTGCAACCTTCCCGCGGTCTACTTCCGACTTCCGACTTCCAACCCACCGCCACCACCACCCCCGCACACACGACATTTCGTAGTACAACGCCTACACACTACCTCCGTGTCATCTACCCCCCGTTTCGTAGTATTTTACAACGTCGCGCGCGTGTCGATTAGACGCTCTTTTATCGTCCACCGCTCCGCTCCGCTCTCGATATCGCGGTGTTTATCGTACGCTATTGTTCCTGTCCAAACTTCATCTCCTCCTCCTCCTCCTCCTCCTCCTCCTATAACTTCCGCGTGTGTAAACCGCATACCGTATCGCCCAACCGCCGCCACCGCCGCCGACACTACTCTACTTAACCTTGACCGCCGCTGTGCAGAATCGAACCGCTCTCGCACGCTTCTTCCGCACATTTTTACTAACGGCCCGCCCGCGAACTTCCCCCCCTGATTAAGACCTAACCGCAAAAACTACTTCCGCCCTCATTAAAAGACACGACCGCAAACTTCACCTCTCCACCCGATAAGGACACGACCGCAAACTTCCCTCCCCCCTGATTAAGACCAGACCGCCAACTTTGATAAAAAAAAAAATCCAATAGAAAAATTCCATAAAAAAAATTATATTTAAAAAAAATTCCATTAAAAACTAATGCGCTACTGTGCTGGTCCAGAATCGGCTACTGGTCCAGAATCGGCGATACTCATTCTGTCCACTTTGGAAAAATTCCATTAAAAAAAATTCCATTAAAAAATTCGATAAAACAAATACACGCAAGACCGAAGCCTACTGCGCTACTGTGGTCCAGAATCGGCTACTGGTCCAGAATCGGCCATACCATTCTGGTCCAGAATCGGCTACTGGTCCAGAAATGTGGTCCAGAATCGGCTTACTTTTCACACGGGTCTAGAAGCGGCTTACTCTTACTACTCCGATGGTTTATATCGATGGCCACCAATATTAATTAACTTCACTTTGATCTTAGTCACAGGGCCGAGAAGCAATGGAAATCCTGCTACCGAACCGTTGCAATGGATCAACGTGTGGCTGCGTAAATAAGAATGCCACTATGATTATGTAGTGCCATGCAAATATCTAGTCCTATTGTAACCGATATCAGTAAGGTTTTTACGACCAAGGAGACGATATCGCAGCTAAACCGGATGGTTTATATCCATGGCCATCAATATTAGTTCACTTCACTTTAATCTTAGTTATAAGGCCGAGAAGCAATGGAAATACTGCTACCGAACCGTGGCAATGGATCAAAGTGTGGCTGCGTAAAGAAGAATGCCACTATGATTATGTAGTGTCATGCAAATGTCTAGTATTATTGTAACCGGTATCAGTAAGGTTTTTGGGATCAAGGGGACGATATCGCAGCTAAACCGGATGGTATATATCGATGGCCATCAATATTAGTTAAATTCACTTCGATCTCAGCCATAGGGACCAGAAGCAATGGAAATACTGCTACCGAACCGTGGCAATGGATGAAAGTGTGGCTGCGTAAAGAAGAATGCCACTATGATTATGTAGTGTCATGCAAATGTCTAGTCCTGTTGTAACCGATATCAGTAAGGTTTTTACGATCAAGGAGACGATATCGCAGATAAACCGGATGGTTTATACCGATGGCCATCAATATTAGTTAACTTCACTTTGATCTTAGGCATAGGGCCGAGAAACAATGGAAATACTGCTACCGAACCGTTTCAATGGATCAAAGTGTGGCTGCGTAAAGAAGAATGCCACTATGATTATGTAGTGTCATGCAAATGTCTAGTATTATTGTAACCGGTACCAGTAAGGTTTTTGAGATCAAGGAGACGATATCGCAGCTAAACCGGATGGTTTATATCGATGGCCATCAATATTAGTTAACTTCACTTTGATTTCATCCATAAGGCCGAGAAGCAATGGAAATACTGCTACCGAACCGTTTCAATGGATCAAAGTGCGGCTGCGTAAAGAAGAATGCCACTATAATTATGTAGTGTCATCCAAATGTCTAGTATTATTGTAACCGGTATCAGTAAGGTTTTTGAGATCAAGGAGACGATATCGCAGCTAAACCGGATGGTTTACATCGATGGCCATCAATATTAGTTAACTTCACTTTCATCTTAGTCATACGGCCGAGAAGCAATGGAAATACTGCTACCGAACCGTGGCAATGGATCAAAGTGTGCCTGCGTAAAGAAGAATGCCACTATGCTTATGTAGTGTCATGCAAATATCTAGTCCTGTTGTAACCGATATCAGTAAGGTTTTTACGATCAAGGAGACGATATCGCAGCTAAACCGGATGGTTTATATAGATGGCCATCAATATTAGTTAACTTCACTTTGATCTCAGGCATAGGGCCGGGAAGCAATGGAAATACTGCTACCGAACCGCGGCAATGGATCAAAGTGTGGCTGCGTAAAGTAGAATGCCACTATGATTATGTAGTCTCATGCAAATATCTAGTCTTATTGTAACCGATATTAGTAAGGCTTTTACGATCAAGGAGACAATATTGCAGGTAAACCGGATGGTTTATATCGACGGCCATCAATATTAGTTAACTTCACTTTGATCTCAGTCATTGGGCCGGGAAACAATGGAAATACTACTACCGAACCGTGGCAATGGATCAAAGTGTGGCTGCGTAAAGAAGAATGCCACTATGATTATGTACTGTCATGCAAATTTCTAGTATTATTGTAACAGGTATCAGTAAGGTTTTTGAGATCAAGGAGACGATATCGCAGGTAAACCCGATGGTTTATATCGATGGCCACCAATATCAATTAACTTCACTTCGATCTCAGCCATAGGGACCAGAAGGAATGGAAATACTGCTACCGAACCGTGGCAATGGATGAAAGTGTGGCTGCGTAAAGAAGAATGCCACTATGATTATGTAGTGTCATGCAAATGTCTAGTCCTGTTGTAACCGATATCAGTAAGGTTTTTACGATCAAGGAGACGATATCGCAGCTAAACCGGATGGTTTATACCGATGGCCATCAATATTAGTTAACTTCACTTTGATCTTAGGCATAGGGCCGAGAAGCAATGGAAATACTGCTACCGAACCGTGGCAATGGATCAAAGTGTGCCTGCGTAAAGAAGAATGCCACTATGATTATGTAGTGTCATGCAAATGTCTAGTATTATTATAACCGGTACCAGTAAGGTTTTTGAGATCAAGGAGACGATATCGCAGCTAAACCGGATGGTTTATATCGATGGCCATCAATATTAGTTAACTTCACTTTGATTTCATCCATAAGGCCGAGAAGCAATGGAAATACTGCTACCGAACCGTTTCAATGGATCAAAGTGCGGCTGCGTAAAGAAGAATGCCACTATGATTATGTAGTGTCATGCAAATGTCTAGTATTATTGTAACCGGTATCAGTAAGGTTTTTGAGATCAAGGAGACGATATCGGAGCTAAACCGGATGGTTTACATCGATGGCCATCAATATTAGTTAACTTCACTTTCATCTTAGTCATACGGCCGAGAAGCAATGGAAATACTGCTACCGAACCGTGGCAATGGATCAAAGTGTGCCTGCGTAAAGAAGAATGCCACTATGATTTTGTAGTGTCATGCAAATATCTAGTCCTGTTGTAACCGATATCAGTAAGGTTTTTACGATCAAGGAGACGATATCGCAGCTAAACCGGATGGTTTATATCGATGGCCATCAATATTAGTTAACTTCACTTTGATTTCATGCATAAGGCCGAGAAGCAATGCAAATACTGCTACCGATCCGTGGCAATGGATGAAAGTTCAGCTGCGTAAAGAAACATGCCACTATGATTATGTAGTGCCATGCAAATATCTATTCCTATTGTAACCGATATCTGTAAGGTTCTTACGATCAAGGATACGATATCGCAGGTAAACGGGATGGTTTATATCGATGGCCATCAATATTAGTTAACTTCACTTTGATCTCAGCCATAGGGCCGAGAAGCAATGGAAATACTGCTACCGAACCGTTTCAATGGATCAAAGTGTGGCTGCGTAAAGAAGAATGCCACTATGATTATGTAGTGTCATGCAAATATCTGGTCTTATTGTAACCGATATCAGTAAGGTTTTTACGACCAAGGAGACGATATCGCAGCTAAACCGGATGGTTTATATCCATGGCCATCAATATTAGTTCACTTCACTTTAATCTTAGTCATAAGGCCGAGAAGCAATGGAAATACTGCTACCGAACCGTGGCAATGGATCAAAGTGTGGCTGCGTAAAGAAGAATGCCACTATGATTATGTAGTGTCATGCAAATGTCTAGTATTATTGTAACCGGTATCAGTAAGGTTTTTGGGATCAAGGGGACGATATCGCAGCTAAACCGGATGGTATATATCGATGGCCATCAATATTAGTTAACTTCACTTCGATCTCAGCCATAGGGACCAGAAGCAATGGAAATACTGCTACCGAACCGTGGCAATGGATGAAAGTGTGGCTGCGTAAAGAAGAATGCCACTATGATTATGTAGTGTCATGCAAATGTCTAGTCCTGTTGTAACCGATATCAGTAAGGTTTTTACGATCAAGGAGACGATATCGCAGATAAACCGGATGGTTTATACCGATGGCCATCAATATTAGTTAACTTCACTTTGATCTTAGGCATAGGGCCGAGAAGCAATGGAAATACTGCTACCGAACCGTTTCAATGGATCAAAGTGTGGCTGCGTAAAGAAGAATGCCACTATGATTATGTAGTGTCATGCAAATGTCTAGTATTATTGTAACCGGTACCAGTAAGGTTTTTGAGATCAAGGAGACGATATCGCAGCTAAACCGGATGGTTTATATCGATGGCCATCAATATTAGTTAACTTCACTTTGATTTCATCCATAAGGCCGAGAAGCAATGGAAATACTGCTACCGAACCGTTTCAATGGATCAAAGTGCGGCTGCGTAAAGAAGAATGCCACTATAATTATGTAGTGTCATCCAAATGTCTAGTATTATTGTAACCGGTATCAGTAAGGTTTTTGGGATCAAGGGGACGATATCGCAGCTAAACCGGATGGTATATATAGATGGCCATCAATATTAGTTAACTTCACTTCGATCTCAGCCATAGGGACCAGAAGCAATGGAAATACTGCTACCGAACCGTGGCAATGGATGAAAGTGTGGCTGCGTAAAGAAGAATGCCACTATGATTATGTAGTGTCATGCAAATGTCTAGTCCTGTTGTAACCGATATCAGTAAGGTTTTTACGATCAAGGAGACGATATAGCAGCTAAACCGGATGGTTTATATAGATGGCCATCAATATTAGTTAACTTCACTTTGATCACAGGCATAGGGCCGGGAAGCAATGGAAATACTGCTACCGAACCGCGGCAATGGATCAAAGTGTGGCTGCGTAAAGTAGAATGCCACTATGTTTATGTAGTGTCATGCAAATGTCTAGTATTATTGTAACCGGTATCAGTAAGGTTTTTGAGATCAAGGAGACAATATTGCAGGTAAACCGGATGGTTTATATCGATGGCCATCAATATTAGTTAACTTCACTTTGATCTTAGTTATAGGGCCGAGAATCAATGGAAATACTACTACCGAACCGTGGCAATGGATCAAAGTGTGGCTGCGTAAAGAAGAATGCCACTATGATTATGTAGTGTCATGCAAATGTCTAGTATTATTGTAACCGGTATCAGTAAGGTTTTTGGGATCAAGGAGACGATATCGCAGCTAAACCGGATGGTTTATATCGATGGCCATCAATATTAGTTAACTTCACTTTGATCTTAGTTATAGGGCCGAGAATCAATGGAAATACTACTACCGAACCGTGGCAATGGATCAAAGTGTGGCTGCGTAAAGCAGAATGCCACTATGATTATGTAGTGTCATGCAAATGTCTAGTATTATTGTAACCGGTATCAGTAAGGTTTTTGGGATCAAGGAGATGATATCGCAGCTAAACCGGATGGTATATATCGATGGCCATCAATATTAGTTAACTTCACTTCGATCTCAGCCATAGGGACCAGAAGCAATGGAAATACTGCTACCGAACCGTGGCAATGGATGAAAGTGTGGCTGCGTAAAAAAGAATGCCACTATGATTATGTAGTGCCATGCAAATATCTAGTCCTATTGTAACCGATATCAGTAAGGTTTTTACGACCAAGGAGACGATATCGCAGCTAAACCGGATGGTTTATATCCATGGCCATCAATATTAGTTCACTTCACTTTAATCTTAGTCATAAGGCCGAGAAGCAATGGAAATACTGCTACCGAACCGTGGCAATGGATCAAAGTGTGGCTGCGTAAAGAAGAATGCCACTATGATTATGTAGTGTCATGCAAATGTCTAGTATTATTGTAACCGGTATCAGTAAGGTTTTTGGGATCAAGGGGACGATATCGCAGCTAAACCGGATGGTATATATCGATGGCCATCAATATTAGTTAACTTCACTTCGATCTCAGCCATAGGGACCAGAAGCAATGGAAATACTGCTACCGAACCGTGGCAATGGATGAAAGTGTGGCTGCGTAAAGAAGAATGCCACTATGATTATGTAGTGTCATGCAAATGTCTAGTCCTGTTGTAACCGATATCAGTAAGGTTTTTACGATCAAGGAGACGATATCGCAGATAAACCGGATGGTTTATACCGATGGCCATCAATATTAGTTAACTTCACTTTGATCTTAGGCATAGGGCCGAGAAGCAACGGAAATACTGCTACCGAACCGTTTCAATGGATCAAAGTGTGGCTGCGTAAAGAAGAATGCCACTATGATTATGTAGTGTCATGCAAATGTCTAGTATTATTGTAACCGGTACCAGTAAGGTTTTTGAGATCAAGGAGACGATATCGCAGCTAAACCGGATGGTTTATATCGATGGCCATCAATATTAGTTAACTTCACTTTGATTTCATCCATAAGGCCGAGAAGCAATGGAAATACTGCTACCGAACCGTTTCAATGGATCAAAGTGCGGCTGCGTAAAGAAGAATGCCACTATAATTATGTAGTGTCATCCAAATGTCTAGTATTATTGTAACCGGTATCAGTAAGGTTTTTGAGATCAAGGAGACGATATCGCAGCTAAACCGGATGGTTTACATCGATGGCCATCAATATTAGTTAACTTCACTTTCATCTTAGTCATACGGCCGAGAAGCAATGGAAATACTGCTACCGAACCGTGGCAATGGATCAAAGTGTGCCTGCGTAAAGAAGAATGCCACTATGCTTATGTAGTGTCATGCAAATATCTAGTCCTGTTGTAACCGATATCAGTAAGGTTTTTACGATCAAGGAGACGATATCGCAGCTAAACCGGATGGTTTATATAGATGGCCATCAATATTAGTTAACTTCACTTTGATCTCAGGCATAGGGCCGGGAAGCAATGGAAATACTGCTACCGAACCGCGGCAATGGATCAAAGTGTGGCTGCGTAAAGTAGAATGCCACTATGATTATGTAGTCTCATGCAAATATTTAGTCTTATTGTAACCGATATTAGTAAGGCTTTTACGATCAAGGAGACAATATTGCAGGTAAACCGGATGGTTTATATCGACGGCCATCAATATTAGTTAACTTCACTTTGATCTCAGTCATTGGGCCGGGAAACAATGGAAATACTACTACCGAACCGTGGCAATGGATCAAAGTGTGGCTGCGTAAAGAAGAATGCCACTATGATTATGTACTGTCATGCAAATTTCTAGTATTATTGTAACAGGTATCAGTAAGGTTTTTGAGATCAAGGAGACGATATCGCAGGTAAACCCGATGGTTTATATCGATGGCCACCAATATCAATTAACTTCACTTTGATCTTAGTCACAGGGCCGAGAAGCAATGGAAATCCTGCTACCGAACCGTTGCAATGGATCAACGTGTGGCTGCGTAAAGAAGAATGCCACTATGATTATGTAGTGCCATGCAAATATCTAGTCCTATTGTAACCGATATCAGTAAGGTTTTTACGACCAAGGAGACGATATCGCAGCTAAACCGGATGGTTTATATCCATGGCCATCAATATTAGTTCACTTCACTTTGATCTTAGTCATAAGGCCGAGAAGCAATGGAAATACTGCTACCGAACCGTGGCAATGGATCAAAGTGTGGCTGCGTAAAGAAGAATGCCACTATGATTATGTAGTGTCATGCAAATGTCTAGTATTATTGTAACCGGTATCAGTAAAGTTTTTGGGACCAAGCAGACGATATCGCAGCTAAACCGGATGGTATATATCGATGGCCATCAATATTAGTTAACTTCACTTCGATCTCAGCCATAGGGACCAGAAGGAATGGAAATACTGCTACCGAACCGTGGCAATGGATGAAAGTGTGGCTGCGTAAAGAAGAATGCCACTATGATTATGTAGTGTCATGCAAATGTCTAGTCCTGTTGTAACCGATATCAGTAAGGTTTTTACGATCAAGGAGACGATATCGCAGCTAAACCGGATGGTTTATACCGATGGCCATCAATATTAGTTAACTTCACTTTGATCTTAGGCATAGGGCCGAGAAGCAATGGAAATACTGCTACCGAACCGTGGCAATGGATCAAAGTGTGCCTGCGTAAAGAAGAATGCCACTATGATTATGTAGTGTCATGCAAATGTCTAGTATTATTATAACCGGTACCAGTAAGGTTTTTGAGATCAAGGAGACGATATCGCAGCTAAACCGGATGGTTTATATCGATGGCCATCAATATTAGTTAACTTCACTTTGATTTCATCCATAAGGCCGAGAAGCAATGGAAATACTGCTACCGAACCGTTTCAATGGATCAAAGTGCGGCTGCGTAAAGAAGAATGCCACTATGATTATGTAGTGTCATGCAAATGTCTAGTATTATTGTAACCGGTATCAGTAAGGTTTTTGAGATCAAGGAGACGATATCGGAGCTAAACCGGATGGTTTACATCGATGGCCATCAATATTAGTTAACTTCACTTTCATCTTAGTCATACGGCCGAGAAGCAATGGAAATACTGCTACCGAACCGTGGCAATGGATCAAAGTGTGCCTGCGTAAAGAAGAATGCCACTATGATTTTGTAGTGTCATGCAAATATCTAGTCCTGTTGTAACCGATATCAGTAAGGTTTTTACGATCAAGGAGACGATATCGCAGCTAAACCGGATGGTTTATATCGATGGCCATCAATATTAGTTAACTTCACTTTGATTTCATGCATAAGGCCGAGAAGCAATGCAAATACTGCTACCGATCCGTGGCAATGGATGAAAGTTCAGCTGCGTAAAGAAGCATGCCACTATGATTATGTAGTGCCATGCAAATATCTATTCCTATTGTAACCGATATCTGTAAGGTTCTTACGATCAAGGATACGATATCGCAGGTAAACGGGATGGTTTATATCGATGGCCATCAATATTAGTTAACTTCACTTTGATCTCAGCCATAGGGCCGGGAAGCAATGGAAATACTGCTACCGAACCGTGGCAGTGGATTAAAGTGTGCCTGCGTAAAGAAGAATGCCACTATGATTATGTAGTGTCATGCAAATATCTAGTCCTGTTGTAACCGATATCAGTAAGGTTTTTACGATCAAGGAGACGATATCGCAGCTAAACCGGATGGTTTATATCGATGGCCATCAATATTAGTTAACTTCACTTTGATCTCAGGCATAGGGCCGGGAAGCGATGGAAATACTGCTACCGAACCGCTGCAATGGATCAAAGTGTGGCTGCGTAAAGAAGAATGCCACTATGATTATGTAGTGTCATGCAAATATCTGGTCTTATTGTAACCGATATCAGTAAGGTTTTTACGACCAAGGAGACGATATCGCAGCTAAACCGGATGGTTTATATCCATGGCCATCAATATTAGTTCACTTCACTTTAATCTTAGTCATAAGGCCGAGAAGCAATGGAAATACTGCTACCGAACCGTGGCAATGGATGAAAGTGTGGCTGCGTAAAGAAGAATGCCACTATGATTATGCAGTGTCATGCAAATGTCTAGTCCTGTTGTAACCGATATCAGTAAGGTTTTTACGATTAAGGAGACGATATCGCAGATAAACCGGATGGTTTATACCGATGGCCATCAATATTAGTTAACTTCACTTTGATCTTAGGCATAGGGCCGAGAAGCAATGGAAATACTGCTACCGAACCGTTTCAATGGATCAAAGTGTGGCTGCGTAAAGAAGAATGCCACTATGATTATGTAGTGTCATGCAAATGTCTAGTATTATTGTAACCGGTACCAGTAAGGTTTTTGAGATCAAGGAGACGATATCGCAGCTAAACCGGATGGTTTATATCGATGGCCATCAATATTAGTTAACTTCACTTTGATTTCATCCATAAGGCCGAGAAGCAATGGAAATACTGCTACCGAACCGTTTCAATGGATCAAAGTGCGGCTGCGTAAAGAAGAATGCCACTATAATTATGTAGTGTCATCCAAATGTCTAGTATTATTGTAACCGGTATCAGTAAGGTTTTTGAGATCAAGGAGACGATATCGCAGCTAAACCGGATGGTTTACATCGATGGCCATCAATATTAGTTAACTTCACTTTCATCTTAGTCATACGGCCGAGAAGCAATGGAAATACTGCTACCGAACCGTGGCAATGGATCAAAGTGTGCCTGCGTAAAGAAGAATGCCACTATGCTTATGTAGTGTCATGCAAATATCTAGTCCTGTTGTAACCGATATCAGTAAGGTTTTTACGATCAAGGAGACGATATCGCAGCTAAACCGGATGGTTTATATAGATGGCCATCAATATTAGTTAACTTCACTTTGATCTCAGGCATAGGGCCGGGAAGCAATGGAAATACTGCTACCGAACCGCGGCAATGGATCAAAGTGTGGCTGCGTAAAGTAGAATGCCACTATGATTATGTAGTCTCATGCAAATATCTAGTCTTATTGTAACCGATATTAGTAAGGCTTTTACGATCAAGGAGACAATATTGCAGGTAAACCGGATGGTTTATATCGACGGCCATCAATATTAGTTAACTTCACTTTGATCTCAGTCATTGGGCCGGGAAACAATGGAAATACTACTACCGAACCGTGGCAATGGATCAAAGTGTGGCTGCGTAAAGAAGAATGCCACTATGATTATGTACTGTCATGCAAATTTCTAGTATTATTGTAACAGGTATCAGTAAGGTTTTTGAGATCAAGGAGACGATATCGCAGGTAAACCCGATGGTTTATATCGATGGCCACCAATATTAATTAACTTCACTTTGATCTTAGTCACAGGGCCGAGAAGCAATGGAAATCCTGCTACCGAACCGTTGCAATGGATCAACGTGTGGCTGCGTAAAGAAGAATGCCACTATGATTATGTAGTGCCATGCAAATATCTAGTCCTATTGTAACCGATATCAGTAAGGTTTTTACGACCAAGGAGACGATATCGCAGCTAAACCGGATGGTTTATATCCATGGCCATCAATATTAGTTCACTTCACTTTGATCTTAGTCATAAGGCCGAGAAGCAATGGAAATACTGCTACCGAACCGTGGCAATGGATCAAAGTGTGGCTGCGTAAAGAAGAATGCCACTATGATTATGTAGTGTCATGCAAATGTCTAGTATTATTGTAACCGGTATCAGTAAAGTTTTTGGGACCAAGCAGACGATATCGCAGCTAAACCGGATGGTATATATCGATGGCCATCAATATTAGTTAACTTCACTTCGATCTCAGCCATAGGGACCAGAAGGAATGGAAATACTGCTACCGAACCGTGGCAATGGATGAAAGTGTGGCTGCGTAAAGAAGAATGCCACTATGATTATGTAGTGTCATGCAAATGTCTAGTCCTGTTGTAACCGATATCAGTAAGGTTTTTACGATCAAGGAGACGATATCGCAGCTAAACCGGATGGTTTATACCGATGGCCATCAATATTAGTTAACTTCACTTTGATCTTAGGCATAGGGCCGAGAAGCAATGGAAATACTGCTACCGAACCGTGGCAATGGATCAAAGTGTGCCTGCGTAAAGAAGAATGCCACTATGATTATGTAGTGTCATGCAAATGTCTAGTATTATTATAACCGGTACCAGTAAGGTTTTTGAGATCAAGGAGACGATATCGCAGCTAAACCGGATGGTTTATATCGATGGCCATCAATATTAGTTAACTTCACTTTGATTTCATCCATAAGGCCGAGAAGCAATGGAAATACTGCTACCGAACCGTTTCAATGGATCAAAGTGCGGCTGCGTAAAGAAGAATGCCACTATGATTATGTAGTGTCATGCAAATTTCTAGTATTATTGTAACCGGTATCAGTAAGGTTTTTGAGATCAAGGAGACGATATCGGAGCTAAACCGGATGGTTTACATCGATGGCCATCAATATTAGTTAACTTCACTTTCATCTTAGTCATACGGCCGAGAAGCAATGGAAATACTGCTACCGAACCGTGGCAATGGATCAAAGTGTGCCTGCGTAAAGAAGAATGCCACTATGATTTTGTAGTGTCATGCAAATATCTAGTCCTGTTGTAACCGATATCAGTAAGGTTTTTACGATCAAGGAGACGATATCGCAGCTAAACCGGATGGTTTATATCGATGGCCATCAATATTAGTTAACTTCACTTTGATTTCATGCATAAGGCCGAGAAGCAATGCAAATACTGCTACCGATCCGTGGCAATGGATGAAAGTTCAGCTGCGTAAAGAAGCATGCCACTATGATTATGTAGTGCCATGCAAATATCTATTCCTATTGTAACCAATATCGGTAAGGTTCTTACGATCAAGGATACGATATCGCAGGTAAACGGGATGGTTTATATCGATGGCCATCAATATTAGTTAACTTCACTTTGATCTCAGCCATAGGGCCGGGAAGCAATGGAAATACTGCTACCGAACCGTGGCAATGGATTAAAGTGTGCCTGCGTAAAGAAGAATGCCACTATGATTATGTAGTGTCATGCAAATATCTAGTCCTGTTGTAACCGATATCAGTAAGGTTTTTACGATCAAGGAGACGATATCGCAGCTAAACCGGATGGTTTATATCGATGGCCATCAATATTAGTTAACTTCACTTTGATCTCAGGCATAGGGCCGGGAAGCGATGGAAATACTGCTACCGAACCGCTGCAATGGATCAAAGTGTGGCTGCGTAAAGAAGAATGCCACTATGATTATGTAGTGTCATGCAAATATCTGGTCTTATTGTAACCGATATTAGTAAGGTTTTTACGATCAAGGAGACTATATCGCAGGTAAACGGGATGGTTTATATCGATTGCCATCAATATTAGTTAACTTCACTTTGATCTCAGGCATAGGGCCGGGAAGCCATGGAAATACTGCTACCGAACCGCGGCAATGGATCAAAGTGTGGCTGCGTAAAGTAGAATGCCACTACGATTATGTAGTCTCATGCAAATATCTAGTCTTATTCTAACCGATATTAGTAAGGCTTTTACGATCAAGGAGACAATATTGAAGGTAAACCGGATGGTTTATATCGATGGCCATCAATATTAGTTAACTTCACTTCGATCTCAGCCATAGGGACCAGAAGCAATGGACATACTGCTGCCGAACCGTGGCAATGGACGAAAGTGTGGCTGCGTAAAGAAGAATGCCACTATGTTTATGTAGTGTCATGCAAATGTCTAGTATTATTGTAACCGGTATCAGTAAGGTTTTTGAGATCAAGGAGACGAAATCGCAGCTAAACCGGATGGTTTATATCGATGGCCATCAATATTAGTTAACTTCACTTTGATCTTAGTTATAGGGCCGAGAATCAATGGAAATACTACTACCGAACCGTGGCAATGGATCAAAGTGTGGCTGCGTAAAGAAGAATGCCACTATGATTATGTAGTGTCATGCAAATGTCTAGTATTATTGTAACCGGTATCAGTAAGGTTTTTGGGATCAAGGAGACGATATCGCAGCTAAACCGGATGGTTTATATCGATGGCCATCAATATTAGTTAACTTCACTTTGATCTTAGTTATAGGGCCGAGAATCAATGGAAATACTACTACCGAACCGTGGCAATGGATCAAAGTGTGGCTGCGTAAAGAAGAATGCCACTATGATTATGTAGTGTCATGCAAATGTCTAGTATTATTGTAACCGGTATCAGTAAGGTTTTTGGGATCAAGGAGACGATATCGCAGCTAAACCGGATGGTATATATCGATGGCCATCAATATTAGTTAACTTCACTTCGATCTCAGCCATAGGGACCAGAAGCAATGGAAATACTGCTACCGAACCGTGGCAATGGATGAAAGTATGGCTGCGTAAAAAAGAATGCCACTATGATTATGTAGTGTCATGCAAATGTCTAGTATTATTGTAACCGGTATCAGTAAGGTTTTTGAGATCAAGGAGATGATATCGCAGCTAAACCGGATGGTTTATATCGATGGCCATCAATATTAGTTAACTTCACTTTCATCTTAGTCATACGGCCGAGAAGCAATGGAACTACTGCTATCGATCCGTTTCAATGGATCAAAGTGTGGCTGCGTAAAGAAGAATGCCACTATGATTATGTAGTGTCATGCAAATGTCTAGTATTATTGTAACCGGTACCACTAAGGTTTTTGAGATCAAGGAGACGATATCGCAGCTAAACCGGATGGTTTATATCGATGGCCATCAATATTAGTTAACTTCAGTTTGATTTCATCCATAAGGCCGAGAAGCAATGGAAATACTGCTACCGAACCGTTTCAATGGATCAAAGTGTGGCTGCGTAAAGAAGAATGCCACTATGATTATGTAGTGTCATGCAAATGTCTAGTATTATTGTAACCGGTATCAGTAAGGTTTTTGAGATCTAGGAGACGATATCGCAGCTAAACCGGATGGTTTACATCGATGGCCATCAATATTAGTTAACTTCACTTTCATCTTAGTCATACGGCCGAGAAGCAATGGAAATACTGCTACCGAACCGTGGCAATGGATCAAAGTGTGCCTGCGTAAAGAAGAATGCCACTATGATTATGTAGTGTCATGCAAATATCTGGTCTTATTGTAACCGATATTAGTAAGGTTTTTACGATCAAGGAGACTATATCGCAGGTAAACGGGATGGTTTATATCGATTGCCATCAATATTAGTTAACTTCACTTTGATCTCAGGCATAGGGCCGGGAAGCCATGGAAATACTGCTACCGAACCGCGGCAATGGATCAAAGTGTGGCTGCGTAAAGTAGAATGCCACTACGATTATGTAGTCTCATGCAAATATCTAGTCTTATTCTAACCGATATTAGTAAGGCTTTTACGATCAAGGAGACAATATTGAAGGTAAACCGGATGGTTTATATCGATGGCCATCAATATTAGTTAACTTCACTTCGATCTCAGCCATAGGGACCAGAAGCAATGGACATACTGCTGCCGAACCGTGGCAATGGACGAAAGTGTGGCTGCGTAAAGAAGAATGCCACTATGTTTATGTAGTGTCATGCAAATGTCTAGTATTATTGTAACCGGTATCAGTAAGGTTTTTGAGATCAAGGAGACGAAATCGCAGCTAAACCGGATGGTTTATATCGATGGCCATCAATATTAGTTAACTTCACTTTGATCTTAGTTATAGGGCCGAGAATCAATGGAAATACTACTACCGAACCGTGGCAATGGATCAAAGTGTGGCTGCGTAAAGAAGAATGCCACTATGATTATGTAGTGTCATGCAAATGTCTAGTATTATTGTAACCGGTATCAGTAAGGTTTTTGGGATCAAGGAGACGATATCGCAGCTAAACCGGATGGTTTATATCGATGGCCATCAATATTAGTTAACTTCACTTTGATCTTAGTTATAGGGCCGAGAATCAATGGAAATACTACTACCGAACCGTGGCAATGGATCAAAGTGTGGCTGCGTAAAGAAGAATGCCACTATGATTATGTAGTGTCATGCAAATGTCTAGTATTATTGTAACCGGTATCAGTAAGGTTTTTGGGATCAAGGAGACGATATCGCAGCTAAACCGGATGGTATATATCGATGGCCATCAATATTAGTTAACTTCACTTCGATCTCAGCCATAGGGACCAGAAGCAATGGAAATACTGCTACCGAACCGTGGCAATGGATGAAAGTGTGGCTGCGTAAAAAAGAATGCCACTATGATTATGTAGTGTCATGCAAATGTCTAGTCCTGTTGTAACCGATATCAGTAAGGTTTTTACGATCAAGGAGACGATATCGCAGCTAAACCGGATGGTTTATACCGATGGCCATCAATATTAGTTAACTTCACTGTGATCTTAGGCATAGGGCCGAGAAGCAATGGAAATACTGCTACCGAACCGTGGCAATGGATCAAAGTGTGCCTGCGTAAAGAAGAATGCCACTATGATTATGTAGTGTCATGCAAATGTCTAGTATTATTGTAACCGATATCAGTAAGGTTTTTACGATCAAGGAGACGATATCGCAGCTAAACCGGATGGTTTATATCGATGGCCATCAATATTAGTTAACTTCACTTTGATCTCAGGCATACGGCCGGGAAGCAATGGAAATACTGCTACCGAACCGCGGCAATGGATCAAAGTGTGGCTGCGTAAAGTAGAATGCCACTATGATTATGTAGTCTCATGCAAATATCTAGTCTTATTGTTACCGATATTAGTAAGGCTTTTACGATCAAGGAGACAATATTGCAGGTAAACCGGATGGTTTATATCGACGGCCATCAATATTAGTTAACTTCAATTTGATCTCAGCCATAGGGCCGGGAAGCAATGGAAATACTGCTACCGAACCGTGGCAATGGATCAAAGTGTGGCTGCGTAAAGAAGAATGTCACCATAATTATGTAGTCTCATGCAAATATCTAGTCTTATTGTAACCGATATTAGTAAGGCTTTTACGATCAAGGAGACAATATCGCAGGTAAACCGGATGGTTTATATCGATGGCCATCAATATTAGTTAACTTCACTTTGATCGCAGCCATAGGGCCGGGAAGCAATGGAAATACTGCTACCGAACCGTGGCAAGGGATCAAAGTGTGGCTGCGTTAAGAAGAATGCCACTATGATTATGTAGTGTCATGCAAATGTCTAGTATTATTGTAACAGGTATCAGTTAGGTTTTTACGACCAAGGAGACGATATCGCAGCTAAACCGGATGGTTTATATCGATGGCCATCAATATTAGTTAACTTCACTTTGATCTTAGGCATAGGGCCGAGAAGCAATGGAAATGCTGCTACCGGACCGTGGCAATGGATCAAAGTGTGGCTGCGTAAAGAAGAATGCCACTATGATTATGTAGTGTCATGCAAATGTCTAGTATTATTGTAACCGGTATCAGTAAGGTTTTTGAGATCAAGGAGATGATATCGCAGCTAAACCGGATGGTTTATATCGATGGCCATCAATATTAGTTAACTTCACTTTCATCTTAGTCATACGGCCGAGAAGCAATGGAACTACTGCTATCGATCCGTTTCAATGGATCAAAGTGTGGCTGCGTAAAGAAGAATGCCACTATGATTATGTAGTGTCATGCAAATGTCTAGTATTATTGTAACCGGTACCACTAAGGTTTTTGAGATCAAGGAGACGATATCGCAGCTAAACCGGATGGTTTATATCGATGGCCATCAATATTAGTTAACTTCAGTTTGATTTCATCCATAAGGCCGAGAAGCAATGGAAATACTGCTACCGAACCGTTTCAATGGATCAAAGTGTGGCTGCGTAAAGAAGAATGCCACTATGATTATGTAGTGTCATGCAAATGTCTAGTATTATTGTAACCGGTATCAGTAAGGTTTTTGAGATCAAGGAGATGATATCGCAGCTAAACCGGATGGTTTATATCGATGGCCATCAATATTAGTTAACTTCACTTTCATCTTAGTCATACGGCCGAGAAGCAATGGAACTACTGCTATCGATCCGTTTCAATGGATCAAAGTGTGGCTGCGTAAAGAAGAATGCCACTATGATTATGTAGTGTCATGCAAATGTCTAGTATTATTGTAACCGGTACCACTAAGGTTTTTGAGATCAAGGAGACGATATCGCAGCTAAACCGGATGGTTTATATCGATGGCCATCAATATTAGTTAACTTCAGTTTGATTTCATCCATAAGGCCGAGAAGCAATGGAAATACTGCTACCGAACCGTTTCAATGGATCAAAGTGTGGCTGCGTAAAGAAGAATGCCACTATGATTATGTAGTGTCATGCAAATGTCTAGTATTATTGTAACCGGTATCAGTAAGGTTTTTGAGATCTAGGAGACGATATCGCAGCTAAACCGGATGGTTTACATCGATGGCCATCAATATTAGTTAACTTCACTTTCATCTTAGTCATACGGCCGAGAAGCAATGGAAATACTGCTACCGAACCGTGGCAATGGATCAAAGTGTGCCTGCGTAAAGAAGAATGCCACTATGATTATGTAGTGTCATGCAAATATCTAGTCCTGTTGTAACCGATATCAGTAAGGTTTTTACGATCAAGGAGACGATATCGCAGCTAAACCGGATGATTTATATAGATGGCCATCAATATTAGTTAACTTCACTTTGATCTCAGGCATAGGGCCGGGAAGCAATGGAAATACTGCTACCGAACCGCGGCAATGGATCAAAGTGTGGCTGCGTAAAGTAGAATGCCACTATGATTATTTAGTCTCATGCAAATATCTAGTCTTATTGTAACCGATATTAGTAAGGCTTTTACGATCAAGGAGACAATATTGCAGGTAAACCGGATGGTTTATATCGACGGCCATCAATATTAGTTAACTTCACTTTGATCTCAGCCATAGGGCCGGGAAACAATGGAAATACTACTACCGAACCGTGGCAATGGATCAAAGTGTGGCTGCGTAAAGAAGAATGCCACTATGATTATGTACTGTCATGCAAATTTCTAGTATTATTGTAACAGGTATCAGTAAGGTTTTTGAGATCAAGGAGACGATATCGCAGGTAAACCCGATGGTTTATATCGATGGCCACCAATATTAATTAACTTCACTTTGATCTTAGTCACAGGGCCGAGAAGCAATGGAAATCCTGCTACCGAACCGTTGCAATGGATCAACGTGTGGCTGCGTAAAGAAGAATGCCACTATGATTATGTAGTGCCATGCAAATATCTAGTCCTATTGTAACCGATATCAGTAAGGTTTTTACGACCAAGGAGACGATATCGCAGCTAAACCGGATGGTTTATATCCATGGCCATCAATATTAGTTCACTTCACTTTGATCTTAGTCATAAGGCCGAGAAGCAATGGAAATACTGCTACCGAACCGTGGCAATGGATCAAAGTGTGGCTGCGTAAAGAAGAATGCCACTATGATTATGTAGTGTCATGCAAATGTCTAGTATTATTGTAACCGGTATCAGTAAAGTTTTTGGGACCAAGCAGACGATATCGCAGCTAAACCGGATGGTATATATCGATGGCCATCAATATTAGTTAACTTCACTTCGATCTCAGCCATAGGGACCAGAAGGAATGGAAATACTGCTACCGAACCGTGGCAATGGATGAAAGTGTGGCTGCGTAAAGAAGAATGCCAGTATGATTATGTAGTGTCATGCAAATGTCTAGTCCTGTTGTAACCGATATCAGTAAGGTTTTTACGATCACTGAGACGATATCGCAGCTAAACCGGATGGTTTATACCGATGGCCATCAATATTAGTTAACTTCACTTTGATCTCAGGCATAGGGCCGGGAAGCAATGGAAATACTGCTACCGAACTGCGGCAATGGATCAAAGTGTGGCTGCGTAAAGTAGAATGCCACTATGATTATGTAGTCTCATGCAAATATCTAGTCTTATTGTAACCGATATTAGTAAGGCTTTTACGATCAAGGAGACAATATTGCAGGTAAACCGGATGGTTTATATCGACGGCCATCAATATTAGTTAACTTCACTTTGATCTGAGCCATGGGGCCGGGAAACAATGGAAATACTACTACCGAACCGTGGCAATGGATCAAAGTGTGGCTGCGTAAAGGAGAATGCCACTATGATTATGTACTGTCATGCAAATTTCTAGTATTATTGTAACAGGTATCAGTAAGGTTTTTGAGATCAAGGAGACGATATCGCAAGTAAACCCGATGGTTTATATCGATGGCCACCAATATTAATTAACTTCACTTTGATCTTAGTCACAGGGCCGAGAAGCAATGGAAATCCTGCTACCGAACCGTTGCAATGGATCACCGTGTGGCTGCGTAAAGAAGAATGCCACTATGATTATGTAGTGCCATGCAAATATCTAGTCCTATTGTAACCGATATCAGTAAGGTTTTTACGACCAAGGAGACGATATCGCAGCTAAACCGGATGGTTTATATCCATGGCCATCAATATTAGTTCACTTCACTTTGATCTTAGTCATAAGGCCGAGAAGCAAAGGAAATACTGCTACCGAACCGTGGCAATGGATCAAAGTGTGGCTGCGTAAAGAAGAATGCCACTATGATTATGTAGTGTCATGCAAATGTCTAGTATTATTGTAACCGGTATCAGTAAAGTTTTTGGGACCAAGGAGACGATATCGCAGCTAAACCGGATGGTATATATCGATGGCCATCAATATTAGTTAACTTCACTTCGATCTCAGCCATAGGGACCAGAAGGAATGGAAATACTGCTACCGAACCGTGGCAATGGATGAAAGTGTGGCTGCGTAAAGAAGAATGCCACTATGATTATGTAGTGTCATGCAAATGTCTAGTCCTGTTGTAACCGATATCAGTAAGGTTTTTACGATCAAGGAGACGATATCGCAGCTAAACCGGATGGTTTATATCGATGGCCATCAATATTAGTTAACTTCACTTTGATCTCAGCCATAGGGCCGGGAAGCAATGGAAATACTGCTACCGAACCGTGGCAATGGATCAAAGTGTGGCTGCGTTAAGAAGAATGCCACTATGATTATGTAGTGTCATGCAAATGTCTAGTATTATTGTAACAGGTATCAGTTAGGTTTTTACGACCAAGGAGACGATATCGCAGCTAAACCGGATGGTTTATATCGATGGCCATCAATATTAGTTAACTTCACTTTGATCTTAGGCATAGGGCCGAGAAGCAATGGAAATGCTGCTACCGGACCGTGGCAATGGATCAAAGTGTGGCTGCGTAACGAAGAATGCCACTATGATTATGTAGTGTCATGCAAATGTCTAGTATTATTGTAACCGGTATCAGTAAGGTTTTTGAGATCAAGGAGATGATATCGCAGCTAAACCGGATGGTTTATATCGATGGCCATCAATATTAGTTAACTTCACTTTCATCTTAGTCATACGGCCGAGAAGCAATGGAACTACTGCTATCGATCCGTTTCAATGGATCAAAGTGTGGCTGCGTAAAGAAGAATGCCACTATGATTATGTAGTGTCATGCAAATGTCTAGTATTATTGTAACCGGTACCACTAAGGTTTTTGAGATCAAGGAGACGATATCGCAGCTAAACCGGATGGTTTATATCGATGGCCATCAATATTAGTTAACTTCAGTTGGATTTCATCCATAAGGCCGAGAAGCAATGGAAATACTGCTACCGAACCGTTTCAATGGATCAAAGTGTGGCTGCGTAAAGAAGAATGCCACTATGATTATGTAGTGTCATGCAAATGTCTAGTATTATTGTAACCGGTATCAGTAAGGTTTTTGAGATCTAGGAGACGATATCGCAGCTAAACCGGATGGTTTACATCGATGGCCATCAATATTAGTTAACTTCACTTTCATCTTAGTCATACGGCCGAGAAGCAATGGAAATACTGCTACCGAACCGTGGCAATGGATCAAAGTGTGGCTGCGTAAAGAAGAATGCCACTATGATTATGTAGTGTCATGCAAATGTCTAGTATTATTGTAACCGGTATCAGTAAGGTTTTTGGGATCAAGGAGACGATATCGCAGCTAAACCGGATGGTATATATCGATGGCCATCAATATTAGTTAACTTCACTTCGATCTCAGCCATAGGGACCAGAAGCAATGGAAATACTGCTACCGAACCGTGGCAATGGATGAAAGTGTGGCTGCGTAAAGAAGAATGCCACTATGATTATGTAGTGTCATGCAAATGTCTAGTCCTGTTGTAACCGATATCAGTAAGGTTTTTACGATCAAGTAGACGATATCGCAGATAAACCGGATGGTTTATACCGATGGCCATCAATATTAGTTAACTTCACTTTGATCTTAGGCATAGGGCCGAGAAGCAATGGAAATACTGCTACCGAACCGTTTCAATGGATCAAAGTGTGGCTGCGTAAAGAAGAATGCCACTATGATTATGTAGTGTCATGCAAATGTCTAGTATTATTGTAACCGGTACCAGTAAGGTTTTTGAGATCAAGGAGACGATATCGCAGCTAAACCGGATGGTTTATATCGATGGCCATCAATATTAGTTAACTTCACTTTGATTTCATCCATAAGGCCGAGAAGCAATGGAAATACTGCTACCGAACCGTTTCAATGGATCAAAGTGCGGCTGCGTAAAGAAGAATGCCACTATAATTATGTACTGTCATCCAAATGTCTAGTATTATTGTAACCGGTATCTGTAAGGTTTTTGAGATCAAGGAGAGGATATCGCAGCTAAACCGGATGGTTTACATCGATGGCCTTAATATTAGTTAACTTCACTTTCATCTTAGTCATACGGCCGAGAAGCAATGGAAATACTGCTACCGAACCGTGGCAATGGATCAAAGTGTGCCTGCGTAAAGAAGAATGCCACTATGATTATGTAGTGTCATGCAAATATCTAGTCCTGTTGTAACCGATATCAGTAAGGCTTTTACGATCAAGGAGACAATATTGCAGGTAAACCGGATGGTTTATATCGACGGCCATCAATATTAGTTAACTTCACTTTGATCTCAGCCATAGGGCCGGGAAACAATGGAAATACTACTACCGAACCGTGGCAATGGATCAAAGTGTGGCTGCGTAAAGAAGAATGCCACTATGAATATGTACTGTCATGCAAATTTCTAGTATTATTGTAACAGGTATCAGTAAGGTTTTTGAGATCAAGGAGACGATATCGCAGGTAAACCCGATGGTTTATATCGATGGCCACCAATATTAATTAACTTCACTTTGATCTTAGTCACAGGGCCGAGAAGCAATGGAAATCCTGCTACCGAACCGTTGCAATGGATCAACGTGTGGCTGCGTAAAGAAGAATGCCACTATGATTATGTAGTGCCATGCAAATATCTAGTCCTATTGTAACAGATATCAGTAAGGTTTTTACGACCAAGGAGACGATATCGCAGCTAAACCGGATGGTTTATATCCATGGCCATCAATATTAGTTCACTTCACTTTGATCTTAGTCATAAGGCCGAGAAGCAATGGAAATACTGCTACCGAACCGTGGCAATGGATCAAAGTGTGGCTGCGTAAAGAAGAATGCCACTATGATTATGTAGTGCCATGCAAATGTCTAGTATTATTGTAACCGGTATCAGTAAAGTTTTTGGGACCAAGCAGACGATATCGCAGCTAAACCGGATGGTATATATCGATGGCCATCAATATTAGTTAACTTCACTTCGATCTCAGCCATAGGGACCAGAAGGAATGGAAATACTGCTACCGAACCGTGGCAATGGATGAAAGTGTGGCTGCGTAAAGAAGAATGCCACTATGATTATGTAGTGTCATGCAAATGTCTAGTCCTGTTGTAACCGATATCAGTAAGGTTTTTACGATCAATGAGACGATATCGCAGCTAAACCGGATGGTTTATACCGATGGCCATCAATATTAGTTAACTTCACTTTGATCTCAGGCATAGGGCCGGGAAGCAATGGAAATACTGCTACCGAACTGCGGCAATGGATCAAAGTGTGGCTGCGTAAAGTAGAATGCCACTATGATTATGTAGTCTCATGCAAATATCTAGTCTTATTGTAACCGATATTAGTAAGGCTTTTACGATCAAGGAGACAATATTGCAGGTAAACCGGATGGTTTATATCGACGGCCATCAATATTAGTTAACTTCACTTTGATCTCAGCCATAGGGCCGGGAAACAATGGAAATACTACTACCGAACCGTGGCAATGGATCAAAGTGTGGCTGCGTAAAGGAGAATGCCACTATGATTATGTACTGTCATGCAAATTTCTAGTATTATTGTAACAGGTATCAGTAAGGTTTTTGAGATCAAGGTGACGATATCGCAAGTAAACCCGATGGTTTATATCGATGGCCACCAATATTAATTAACTTCACTTTGATCTTAGTCACAGGGCCGAGAAGCAATGGAAATCCTGCTACCGAACCGTTGCAATGGATCAACGTGTGGCTGCGTAAAGAAGAATGCCACTATGATTATGTAGTGCCATGCAAATATCTAGTCCTATTGTAACCGATATCAGTAAGGTTTTTACGACCAAGGAGACGATATCGCAGCTAAACCGGATGGTTTATATCCATGGCCATCA
This sequence comes from Priocnemis perturbator, assembly GCA_963942575.1. Taxonomy (NCBI): domain Eukaryota; kingdom Metazoa; phylum Arthropoda; class Insecta; order Hymenoptera; family Pompilidae; genus Priocnemis; species Priocnemis perturbator. Next base: position 3,926,703 of record OZ012655.1, on the reverse strand, counting down.
ATATTAGTTCACTTCACTTTGATCTTAGTCATAAGGCCGAGAAGCAATGGAAATACTGCTACCGAACCGTGGCAATGGATCAAAGTGTGGCTGCGTAAAGAAGAATGCCACTATGATTATGTAGTGTCATGCAAATGTCTAGTATTATTGTAACCGGTATCAGTAAAGTTTTTGGGACCAAGGAGACGATATCGCAGCTAAACCGGATGGTATATATCGATGGCCATCAATATTAGTTAACTTCACTTCGATCTCAGCCATAGGGACCAGAAGGAATGGAAATACTGCTACCGAACCGTGGCAATGGATGAAAGTGTGGCTGCGTAAAGAAGAATGCCACTATGATTATGTAGTGTCATGCAAATGTCTAGTCCTGTTGTAACCGATATTAGTAAGGCTTTTACGATCAAGGAGACAATATTGCAGGTAAACCGGATGGTTTATATCGACGGCCATCAATATTAGTTAACTTCACTTTGATCTCAGCCATAGGGCCGGGAAACAATGGAAATACTACTACCGAACCGTGGCAATGGATCAAAGTGTGGCTGCGTAAAGAAGAATGCCACTATGATTATGTAGTGTCATGCAAATGTCTAGTATTATTGTAACCGGTATCAGTAAAGTTTTTGGGACCAAGCAGACGATATCGCAGCTAAACCGGATGGTATATATCGATGGCCATCAATATTAGTTAACTTCACTTCGATCTCAGCCATAGGGACCAGAAGGAATGGAAATACTGCTACCGAACCGTGGCAATGGATGAAAGTGTGGCTGCGTAAAGAAGAATGCCACTATGATTATGTAGTGTCATGCAAATGTCTAGTCCTGTTGTAACCGATATCAGTAAGGTTTTTACGATCACTGAGACGATATCGCAGCTAAACCGGATGGTTTATACCGATGGCCATCAATATTAGTTAACTTCACTTTGATCTCAGGCATAGGGCCGGGAAGCAATGGAAATACTGCTACCGAACCGCGGCAATGGATCAAAGTGTGGCTGCGTAAAGTAGAATGCCACTATGATTATGTAGTCTCATGCAAATATCTAGTCCTGTTGTAACCGATATCAGTAAGGTTTTTACGATCAAGGAGACGATATCGCAGCAAAACCGGATGGTTTATATAGATGGCCATCAATATTAGTTAACTTCACTTTGATCTCAGGCATAGGGCCGGGAAGCAATGGAAATACTGCTACCGAACCGCGGCAATGGATCAAAGTGTGGCTGCGTAAAGTAGAATGCCACTATGATTATGTAGTCTCATGCAAATATCTAGTCTTATTGTAACCGATATTAGTAAGGCTTTTACGATCAAGGAGACAATATTGCAGGTAAACCGGATGGTTTATATCGACGGCCATCAATATTAGTTAACTTCACTTTGATCTCAGCCATAGGGCCGGGAAACAATGGAAATACTGCTACCGAACCGTGGCAATGGATCAAAGTGTGGCTGCGTAAAGAAGAATGTCACTATGATTATGTACTGTCATGCAAATGTCTAGTATTATTGTAACAGGTATCAGTAAGGTTTTTGAGATCAAGGAGACGATATCGCAGGTAAACCCGATGGTTTATATCGATGGCCACCAATATGAATTAACTTCACTTTGATCTTAGTCACAGGGCGAGAAGCAATGGAAATCCTGCTACCGAACCGTTGCAATGGATCAACGTGTGGCTGCGTAAAGAAGAATGCCACTATGATTATGTAGTGTCATGCAAATATCTAGTCCTATTGTAACCGATATCAGTAAGGTTTTTACGATCAAGGAGACGATATCGCAGCTAAACCGGATGGTTTATATCGATGGCCATCAATATTAGTTAACTTCACTTCGATCTCAGCCATAGGGACCAGAAGCAATGGACATACTGGTACCGAACCGTGGCAATGGATCAAAGTGTGCCTGCGTAAAGAAGAATGCCACTATGATTATGTAGTGTCATGCAAATATCTAGCCCTGTTGTAACGGATATCAGTAAGGTTTTTACGATCAAGGAGACGATATCGCAGCTAAACCGGATGGTTTATATCGATGGCCATCAATATTAGTTAACTTCACTTTGATCTCAGGCATAGGGCCGGGAAGCCATGGAAATACTGCTTCCGAACCGCGGCAATGGATCAAAGTGTGGCTGCGTAAAGTAGAATGCCACTATGATTATGTAGTCTCATGCAAATATCTAGTCTTATTGTAACCGATATTAGTAAGGCTTTTACGATCAGGGAGACAATATTGCAGGTAAACCGGATGGTTTATATCGACGGCCATCAATATTAGTTAACTTCACATTGATCTCAGCCATAGGGCCGGGAAGCAATGGAAATACTGCTACCGAACCGTGGCAATGGATCAAAGTGTGGCTGCGTAAAGAAGAATGTCACTATGATTATGTAGTCTCATGCAAATATCTAGTCTTATTGTAACCGATATTAGTAAGGCTTTTACGATCAAGGAGACAATATCGCAGCTAAACCGGATGGTTTATATCGATGGCCATCAATATTAGTTAACTTCACTTCGATCTCAGCCATAGGGACCAGAAGCAATGGAAATACTGCTACCGAACCGTTTCAATGGATCAAAGTGTGGCTGCGTAAAGAAGCATGCCACTATGATTATGTAGTGCCATGCAAATATCTAGTCCTATTGTAACCGATATCAGTAAGGTTTTTACGATCAAGGAGACGATATCGCAGCTAAACCGGATGGGTTATATCGATGGCCATCAATATTAGTTAACTTCACTTTCATCTAAGTCATACGGCCGAGAAGCAATGGAAATACTGCTACCGAACCGTTTCAATGGATCAAAGTGTGGCTGCGTAAAGAAGAATGCCACTATGATTATGTAGTGTCATGCAAATGTCTAGTATTATTGTAACCGGTACCAGTAAGGTTTTTGAGATCAAGGAGACGATATTGCAGCTAAACCGGAAGGTTTATATCGATGGCCATCAATATTAGTTAACTTCACTGTGATCTCAGCCATAGGGCCGGGAAGCAATGGAAATACTGCTACCGAACCGTGGCAATGGATCAAAGTTCAGCTGCGTAAAGAAGCATGCCACTATGATTATGTAGTGCCATGCAAATATATAGTCCTATTGTATCCGATATCAGTAAGGTTTTTACGATCGAGGAGACGATATCGCAGCTAAACCGGATGGTTTATATCGATGGCCATCAATATTAGTTAACTTCACTTTGATTTCATGCATAAGGCCGAGAAGCAATGCAAATACTGCTACCGAACCGTTTCAATGGATCCAAGTGCGGCTGCGTAAAGAAGAATGCCACTATGATTATGTAGTGTCATGCAAGTATCTAGTATTATTGTAACCGGTACTAGTAAGGTTTTGAGATAGAGGAGACGATATTGCAGCTAAACCGGATGGTTTATATCGATGGCCATCAATATTAGTTAACTTCACTTCGATCTCAGCCATAGGGACCAGAAGCAATGGACATACTGCTACCGAACCGTGGCAATGGATGAAAGTGTGGCTGCGTAAAGAAGAATGCCACTATGTTTATGTAGTGTCATGCAAATGTCTAGTATTATTGTAACCGGTATCAGTAAGGTTTTTACGATCAAGGAGACGATATCGCAGCTAAACCGGATGGTTTATATAGATGGCCATCAATATTAGTTAACTTCACTTTGATCTCAGGCATAGGGCCGGGAAGCAATGGAAATACTGCTACCGAACCGCGGCAATGGATCAAAGTGTGGCTGCGTAAAGTAGAATGCCACTATGATTATGTAGTCTCATGCAAATATCTAGTCCTGTTGTAACCGATATCAGTAAGGTTTTTACGATCAAGGAGACGATATCGCAGCAAAACCGGATGGTTTATATAGATGGCCATCAATATTAGTTAACTTCACTTTGATCTCAGGCATAGGGCCGGGAAGCAATGGAAATACTGCTACCGAACCGCGGCAATGGATCAAAGTGTGGCTGCGTAAAGTAGAATGCCACTATGATTATGTAGTCTCATGCAAATATCTAGTCTTATTGTAACCGATATTAGTAAGGCTTTTACGATCAAGGAGACAATATTGCAGGTAAACCGGATGGTTTATATCGACGGCCATCAATATTAGTTAACTTCACTTTGATCTCAGCCATAGGGCCGGGAAACAATGGAAATACTGCTACCGAACCGTGGCAATGGATCAAAGTGTGGCTGCGTAAAGAAGAATGTCACTATGATTATGTACTGTCATGCAAATGTCTAGTATTATTGTAACAGGTATCAGTAAGGTTTTTGAGATCAAGGAGACGATATCGCAGGTAAACCCGATGGTTTATATCGATGGCCACCAATATGAATTAACTTCACTTTGATCTTAGTCACAGGGCGAGAAGCAATGGAAATCCTGCTACCGAACCGTTGCAATGGATCAACGTGTGGCTGCGTAAAGAAGAATGCCACTATGATTATGTAGTGTCATGCAAATATCTAGTCCTATTGTAACCGATATCAGTAAGGTTTTTACGATCAAGGAGACGATATCGCAGCTAAACCGGATGGTTTATATCGATGGCCATCAATATTAGTTAACTTCACTTCGATCTCAGCCATAGGGACCAGAAGCAATGGACATACTGGTACCGAACCGTGGCAATGGATCAAAGTGTGCCTGCGTAAAGAAGAATGCCACTATGATTATGTAGTGCCATGCAAATATCTAGTCCTATTGTAACCGATATCAGTAAGATTTTTACGATCAAGGAGACAATATCGCAGCTAAACCGGATGGTTTATATCGATGGCCATCAATATTAGTTAACTTCACTTCGATCTCAGCCATAGGGACCAGAAGCAATGGACATACTGGTACCGAACCGCGGCAATGGATCAAAGTGTGGCTGCGTAAAGCAGAATGCCACTATGATTATGTAGTCTCATGCAAATATCTAGTCTTATTGTAACCGATATTAGTAAGGCTTTTACGATCAAGGAGACAATATCGCAGGTAAACCGGATGGTTTACATCGATGGCCATCAATATTAGTTAACTTCACTTTGATCTCAGCCATAGGACCGGGAAGCAATGGAAATACTACTACCGAACCGTGGCAATGGATCAAAGTGTGGCTGCGTAAAGAAGAATGCCACTATGATTATGTACTGTCATGCAAATGTCTAATATTATTGTAACCGGTATCAGTAAGGTTTTTGGGATCAAGGAGACGATATCACAGCTAAACCGGATGGTTTATATCGATGGCCATCAATATTAGTTAACTTCACTTCGATCTCAGCCATAGGGACCAGAAGCAATGGAAATACTGCTACCGAACCGTGGCAATGGATGAAAGTGTGGCTGCGTAAGGAAGAATGCCACTATGATTATGTAGTGTCATGCAAATGTCTAGTATTATTGTAACCGGTATCAGTAAGGTTTTTGAGATCAAGGACACGATATCGCAGCTAAACCGGATGGTTTATATCGATGGCCATCAATACTAGTTAACTTCACTTTGATTTCATCCATAAGGCCGAGAAGCAATGGAAATACTGCTACCGAACCGTTTCAATGGATGAAAGTGTGGCTGCGTAAAGAAGAATGCCACTATGATTATGTAGTGTCATGCAAATGTCTAGTATTATTGTAACCGGTACCAGTAAGGTTTTTGAGATCAAGGAGACGATATCGCAGCTAAACCGGATGATTTATATCGATGGCCATCAATATTAGTTAACTTCACTTCGATCTCAGCCATAGGGACCAGAAGCAATGGACATACTGCTACCGAACCGTGGCAATGGATGAAAGTGTGGCTGCGTAAAGAAGAATGCCACTATGATTATGTAGTGTCATGCAAATGTCTAGTATTATTGTAACCGGTATCAGTAAGGTTTTTGGGATCAAGGAGACGATATCGCAGCTAAACCGGATGGTTTATATCGATGGACATCAATATTAGTTAACTTCACTTCGATCTCAGCCATAGGGACCAGAAGCAATGGAAATACTGCTACCGAACCGTTTCAATGGAGCAAAGTGTGGCTGTGTAAAGAAGCATGCCACTATGATTATGTAGTGCCATGCAAATATCTAGTCCTATTATAACCGATATCAGTAAGGTTTTTACGATCAAGGAGACGATATCGCAGCTAAACCGGATGGTTTATATCGATGGCCAACAATATTAGTTAACTTCACTTTGATTTCATCCATAAGGCCGAGAAGCAATGGAAATACTGCTACAGAACCGTTTCAATGGATGTAAGTGTGGCTGCGTAAAGAAGAATGCCACTATGATTATGTAGTCTCATGCAAATATCTAGTCTTATTGTAACCGATATTAGTAAGGCTTTTACGATCAAGGAGACAATATTGCAGGTAAACCGGATGGTTTATATCAACGGCCATCAATATTAGTTAACTTCACTTTGATCTCAGCCATAGGGCCGGGAAACAATGGAAATACTGCTACCGAACCGTGGCAATGGATCAAAGTGTGGCTGCGTAAAGAAGAATGTCACTATGATTATGTACTGTCATGCAAATGTCTAGTATTATTGTAACAGGTATCAGTAAGGTTTTTGAGATCAAGGAGACGATATCGCAGGTAAACCCGATGGTTTATATCGATGGCCACCAATATTAATTAACTTCACTTTGATCTTAGTCACAGGGCGAGAAGCAATGGAAATCCTGCTACCGAACCGTTGCAATGGATCAACGTGTGGCTGCGTAAAGAAGAATGCCACTATGATTATGTAGTGTCATGCAAATATCTAGTCCTATTGTAACCGATATCAGTAAGGTTTTTACGATCAAGGAGACGATATCGCAGCTAAACCGGATGGTTTATATCGATGGCCATCAATATTAGTTAACTTCACTTCGATCTCAGCCATAGGGACCAGAAGCAATGGACATACTGGTACCGAACCGTGGCAATGGATCAAAGTGTGCCTGCGTAAAGAAGAATGCCACTATGATTATGTAGTGTCATGCAAATATCTAGCCCTGTTGTAGCGGATATCAGTAAGGTTTTTACGATCAAGGAGACGATATCGCAGCTAAACCGGATGGTTTATATCGATGGCCATCAATATTAGTTAACTTCACTTTGATCTCAGGCATAGGGCCGGGAAGCCATGGAAATACTGGTACCGAACCGTGGCAATGGATCAAAGTGTGGCTGCGTAAAGTAGAATGCCACTATGATTATGTAGTCTCATGCAAATATCTAGTCTTATTGTAACCGATATTAGTAAGGTTTTTACGATCAAGGAGACAATATCGCAGGTAAACCGGATGGTTTATATCGATGGCCATCAATATTAGTTAACTTCACTTTGATCTCAGGCATAGGGCCGGGAAGCCATGGAAATACTGCTACCGAACCGCGGCAATGGATCAAAGTGTGGCTGCGTAAAGTAGAATGCCACTATGATTATGTAGTCTCATGCAAATATCTAGTCTTATTGTAACCGATATTAGTAAGGCTTTTACGATCAGGGAGACAATATTGCAGGTAAACCGGATGGTGTATATCGACGGCCATCAATATTAGTTAACTTCACATTGATCTCAGCCATAGGGCCGGGAAGCAATGGAAATACTGCTACCGAACCGTGGCAATGGATCAAAGTGTGGCTGCGTAAAGAAGAATGTCACTATGATTATGTTGTCTCATGCAAATATCTAGTCTTATTGTAACCGATATTAGTAAGGCTTTTACGATCAAGGAGACAATATCGCAGCTAAACCGGATGGTTTATATCGATGGCCATCAATATTAGTTAACTTCACTTCGATCTCAGCCATAGGGACCAGAAGCAATGGAAATACTGCTACCGAACCGTTTCAATGGATCAAAGTGTGGCTGCGTAAAGAAGCATGCCACTATGATTATGTAGTGCCATGCAAATATCTAGTCCTATTGTAACCGATATCAGTAAGGTTTTTACGATCAAGGAGACGATATCGCAGCTAAACCGGATGGTTCATATCGATGGCCATCAATATTAGTTAACTTCACTTCGATCTCAGCCATAGGGACCAGAAGCAATGGACATACTGGTACCGAACCGCGGCAATGGATCAAAGTGTGGCTGCGTAAAGCAGAATGCCACTATGATTATGTAGTCTCATGCAAATATCTAGTCTTATTGTAACCGATATTAGTAAGGCTTTTACGATCAAGGAGACAATATCGCAGGTAAACCGGATGGTTTACATCGATGGCCATCAATATTAGTTAACTTCACTTTGATCTCAGCCATAGGACCGGGAAGCAATGGAAATACTACTACCGAACCGTGGCAATGGATCAAAGTGTGGCTGCGTAAAGAAGAATGTCACTATGATTATGTACTGTCATGCAAATGTCTAGTATTATTGTAACAGGTATCAGTAAGGTTTTTGAGATCAAGGAGACGATATCGCAGGTAAACCCGATGGTTTATATCGATGGCCACCAATATTAATTAACTTCACTTTGATCTTAGTCACAGGGCGAGAAGCAATGGAAATCCTGCTACCGAACCGTTGCAATGGATCAACGTGTGGCTGCGTAAAGAAGAATGCCACTATGATTATGTAGTGTCATGCAAATATCTAGTCCTATTGTAACCGATATCAGTAAGGTTTTTACGATCAAGGAGACGATATCGCAGCTAAACCGGATGGTTTATATCGATGGCCATCAATATTAGTTAACTTCACTTCGATCTCAGCCATAGGGACCAGAAGCAATGGACATACTGGTACCGAACCGTGGCAATGGATCAAAGTGTGCCTGCGTAAAGAAGAATGCCACTATGATTATGTAGTGTCATGCAAATATCTAGCCCTGTTGTAACGGATATCAGTAAGGTTTTTACGATCAAGGAGACGATATCGCAGCTAAACCGGATGGTTTATATCGATGGCCATCAATATTAGTTAACTTCACTTTGATCTCAGGCATAGGGCCGGGAAGCCATGGAAATACTGCTTCCGAACCGCGGCAATGGATCAAAGTGTGGCTGCGTAAAGTAGAATGCCACTATGATTATGTAGTCTCATGCAAATATCTAGTCTTATTGTAACCGATATTAGTAAGGCTTTTACGATCAGGGAGACAATATTGCAGGTAAACCGGATGGTTTATATCGACGGCCATCAATATTAGTTAACTTCACATTGATCTCAGCCATAGGGCCGGGAAGCAATGGAAATACTGCTACCGAACCGTGGCAATGGATCAAAGTGTGGCTGCGTAAAGAAGAATGTCACTATGATTATGTAGTCTCATGCAAATATCTAGTCTTATTGTAACCGATATTAGTAAGGCTTTTACGATCAAGGAGACAATATCGCAGCTAAACCGGATGGTTTATATCGATGGCCATCAATATTAGTTAACTTCACTTCGATCTCAGCCATAGGGACCAGAAGCAATGGAAATACTGCTACCGAACCGTTTCAATGGATCAAAGTGTGGCTGCGTAAAGAAGCATGCCACTATGATTATGTAGTGCCATGCAAATATCTAGTCCTATTGTAACCGATATCAGTAAGGTTTTTACGATCAAGGAGACGATATCGCAGCTAAACCGGATGGTTTATATCGATGGCCATCAATATTAGTTAACTTCACTTCGATCTCAGCCATAGGGACCAGAAGCAATGGACATACTGGTACCGAACCGTGGCAATGGATCAAAGTGTGGCTGCGTAAAGTAGAATGCCACTATGATTATGTAGTCTCATGCAAATATCTAGTCTTATTGTAACCGTTATTAGTAAGGCTTTTACGATCAAGGAGACAATATCGCAGGTAAACCGGATGGTTTATATCGATGGCCATCAATATTAGTTAACTTCACTTTGATCTCAGGCATAGGGCCGGGAAGCCATGGAAATACTGCTACCGAACCGGGGCAATGGATCAAAGTGTGGCTGCGTAAAGTAGAATGCCACTATGATTATGTAGTCTCATGCAAATATCTAGTCTTATTGTAACCGATATTAGTAAGGCTTTTACGATCAGGGAGACAATATTGCAGGTAAACCGGATGGTTTATATCGACGGCCATCAATATTAGTTAACTTCACATTGATCTCAGCCATAGGGCCGGGAAGCAATGGAAATACTGCTACCGAACCGTGGCAATGGATCAAAGTGTGGCTGCGTAAAGAAGAATGTCACTATGATTATGTAGTCTCATGCAAATATCTAGTCTTATTGTAACCGATATTAGTAAGGCTTTTACGATCAAGGAGACAATATCGCAGCTAAACCGGATGGTTTATATCGATGGCCATCAATATTAGTTAACTTCACTTCGATCTCAGCCATAGGGACCAGAAGCAATGGAAATACTGCTACCGAACCGTTTCAATGGATCAAAGTGTGGCTGCGTAAAGAAGCATGCCACTATGATTATGTAGTGCCATGCAAATATCTAGTCCTATTGTAACCGATATCAGTAAGATTTTTACGATCAAGGAGACGATATCGCAGCTAAACCGGATGGTTTATATCGATGGCCATCAATATTAGTTAACTTCACTTCGATCTCAGCAATAGGGACCAGAAGCAATGGACATACTGGTACCGAACCGCGGCAATGGATCAAAGTGTGGCTGCGTAAAGCAGAATGCCACTATGATTATGTAGTCTCATGCAAATATCTAGTCTTATTGTAACCGATATTAGTAAGGCTTTTACGATCAAGGAGACAATATCGCAGGTAAACCGGATGGTTTACATCGATGGCCATCAATATTAGTTAACTTCACTTTGATCTCAGCCATAGGACCGGGAAGCAATGGAAATACTACTACCGAACCGTGGCAATGGATCAAAGTGTGGCTGCGTAAAGAAGAATGCCACTATGATTATGTACTGTCATGCAAATGTCTAATATTATTGTAACCGGTATCAGTAAGGTTTTTGGGATCAAGGAGACGATATCACAGCTAAACCGGATGGTTTATATCGATGGCCATCAATATTAGTTAACTTCACTTCGATCTCAGCCATAGGGACCAGAAGCAATGGAAATACTGCTACCGAACCGTGGCAATGGATGAAAGTGTGGCTGCGTAAGGAAGAATGCCACTATGATTATGTAGTGTCATGCAAATGTCTAGTATTATTGTAACCGGTATCAGTAAGGTTTTTGAGATCAAGGACACGATATCGCAGCTAAACCGGATGGTTTATATCGATGGCCATCAATACTAGTTAACTTCACTTTGATTTCATCCATAAGGCCGGGAAGCAATGGAAATACTGCTACCGAACCGTGGCAATGGATCAAAGTGTGGCTGCGTAAAGAAGAATGTCACTATGATTATGTTGTTTCATGCAAATATCTAGTCTTATTGTAACCGATATTAGTAAGGCTTTTACGATCAAGGAGACAATATCGCAGCTAAACCGGATGGTTTATATCGATGGCCATCAATATTAGTTAACTTCACTTCGATCTCAGCCATAGGGACCAGAAGCAATGGAAATACTGCTACCGAACCGTTTCAATGGATCAAAGTGTGGCTGCGTAAAGAAGCATGCCACTATGATTATGTAGTGCCATGCAAATATCTAGTCCTATTGTAACCGATATCAGTAAGGTTTTTACGATCAAGGAGACGATATCGCAGCTAAACCGGATGGTTCATATCGATGGCCATCAATATTAGTTAACTTCACTTCGATCTCAGCCATAGGGACCAGAAGCAATGGACATACTGGTACCGAACCGCGGCAATGGATCAAAGTGTGGCTGCGTAAAGCAGAATGCCACTATGATTATGTAGTCTCATGCAAATATCTAGTCTTATTGTAACCGATATTAGTTAGGCTTTTACGATCAAGGAGACAATATCGCAGGTAAACCGGATGGTTTACATCGATGGCCATCAATATTAGTTAACTTCACTTTGATCTCAGCCATAGGACCGGGAAGCAATGGAAATACTACTACCGAACCGTGGCAATGGATCAAAGTGTGGCTGCGTAAAGAAGAATGTCACTATGATTATGTACTGTCATGCAAATGTCTAGTATTATTGTAACAGGTATCAGTAAGGTTTTTGAGATCAAGGAGACGATATCGCAGGTAAACCCGATGGTTTATATCGATGGCCACCAATATTAATTAACTTCACTTTGATCTTAGTCACAGGGCGAGAAGCAATGGAAATCCTGCTACCGAACCGTTGCAATGGATCAACGTGTGGCTGCGTAAAGAAGAATGCCACTATGATTATGTAGTGTCATGCAAATATCTAGTCCTATTGTAACCGATATCAGTAAGGTTTTTACGATCAAGGAGACGATATCGCAGCTAAACCGGATGGTTTATATCGATGGCCATCAATATTAGTTAACTTCACTTCGATCTCAGCCATAGGGACCAGAAGCAATGGACATACTGGTACCGAACCGTGGCAATGGATCAAAGTGTGCCTGCGTAAAGAAGAATGCCACTATGATTATGTAGTGTCATGCAAATATCTAGCCCTGTTGTAACGGATATCAGTAAGGTTTTTACGATCAAGGAGACGATATCGCAGCTAAACCGGATGGTTTATATCGATGGCCATCAATATTAGTTAACTTCACTTTGATCTCAGGCATAGGGCCGGGAAGCCATGGAAATACTGCTTCCGAACCGCGGCAATGGATCAAAGTGTGGCTGCGTAAAGTAGAATGCCACTATGATTATGTAGTCTCATGCAAATATCTAGTCTTATTGTAACCGATATTAGTAAGGCTTTTACGATCAGGGAGACAATATTGCAGGTAAACCGGATGGTTTATATCGACGGCCATCAATATTAGTTAACTTCACATTGATCTCAGCCATAGGGCCGGGAAGCAATGGAAATACTGCTACCGAACCGTGGCAATGGATCAAAGTGTGGCTGCGTAAAGAAGAATGTCACTATGATTATGTAGTCTCATGCAAATATCTAGTCTTATTGTAACCGATATTAGTAAGGCTTTTACGATCAAGGAGACAATATCGCAGCTAAACCGGATGGTTTATATCGATGGCCATCAATATTAGTTAACTTCACTTCGATCTCAGCCATAGGGACCAGAAGCAATGGAAATACTGCTACCGAACCGTTTCAATGGATCAAAGTGTGGCTGCGTAAAGAAGCATGCCACTATGATTATGTAGTGCCATGCAAATATCTAGTCCTATTGTAACCGATATCAGTAAGGTTTTTACGATCAAGGAGACGATATCGCAGCTAAACCGGATGGTTTATATCGATGGCCATCAATATTAGTTAACTTCACTTCGATCTCAGCCATAGGGACCAGAAGCAATGGACATACTGGTACCGAACCGTGGCAATGGATCAAAGTGTGGCTGCGTAAAGTAGAATGCCACTATGATTATGTAGTCTCATGCAAATATCTAGTCTTATTGTAACCGTTATTAGTAAGGCTTTTACGATCAAGGAGACAATATCGCAGGTAAACCGGATGGTTTATATCGATGGCCATCAATATTAGTTAACTTCACTTTGATCTCAGGCATAGGGCCGGGAAGCCATGGAAATACTGCTACCGAACCGGGGCAATGGATCAAAGTGTGGCTGCGTAAAGTAGAATGCCACTATGATTATGTAGTCTCATGCAAATATCTAGTCTTATTGTAACCGATATTAGTAAGGCTTTTACGATCAGGGAGACAATATTGCAGGTAAACCGGATGGTTTATATCGACGGCCATCAATATTAGTTAACTTCACATTGATCTCAGCCATAGGGCCGGGAAGCAATGGAAATACTGCTACCGAACCGTGGCAATGGATCAAAGTGTGGCTGCGTAAAGAAGAATGTCACTATGATTATGTAGTCTCATGCAAATATCTAGTCTTATTGTAACCGATATTAGTAAGGCTTTTACGATCAAGGAGACAATATCGCAGCTAAACCGGATGGTTTATATCGATGGCCATCAATATTAGTTAACTTCACTTCGATCTCAGCCATAGGGACCAGAAGCAATGGAAATACTGCTACCGAACCGTTTCAATGGATCAAAGTGTGGCTGCGTAAAGAAGCATGCCACTATGATTATGTAGTGCCATGCAAATATCTAGTCCTATTGTAACCGATATCAGTAAGATTTTTACTATCAAGGAGACGATATCGCAGCTAAACCGGATGGTTTATATCGATGGCCATCAATATTAGTTAACTTCACTTCGATCTCAGCAATAGGGACCAGAAGCAATGGACATACTGGTACCGAACCGCGGCAATGGATCAAAGTGTGGCTGCGTAAAGCAGAATGCCACTATGATTATGTAGTCTCATGCAAATATCTAGTCTTATTGTAACCGATATTAGTAAGGCTTTTACGATCAAGGAGACAATATCGCAGGTAAACCGGATGGTTTACATCGATGGCCATCAATATTAGTTAACTTCACTTTGATCTCAGCCATAGGACCGGGAAGCAATGGAAATACTACTACCGAACCGTGGCAATGGATCAAAGTGTGGCTGCGTAAAGAAGAATGCCACTATGATTATGTACTGTCATGCAAATGTCTAATATTATTGTAACCGGTATCAGTAAGGTTTTTGGGATCAAGGAGACGATATCACAGCTAAACCGGATGGTTTATATCGATGGCCATCAATATTAGTTAACTTCACTTCGATCTCAGCCATAGGGACCAGAAGCAATGGAAATACTGCTACCGAACCGTGGCAATGGATGAAAGTGTGGCTGCGTAAGGAAGAATGCCACTATGATTATGTAGTGTCATGCAAATGTCTAGTATTATTGTAACCGGTATCAGTAAGGTTTTTGAGATCAAGGACACGATATCGCAGCTAAACCGGATGGTTTATATCGATGGCCATCAATACTAGTTAACTTCACTTTGATTTCATCCATAAGGCCGAGAAGCAATGGAAATACTGCTACCGAACCGTTTCAATGGATGAAAGTGTGGCTGCGTAAAGAAGAATGCCACTATGATTATGTAGTGTCATGCAAATGTCTAGTATTATTGTAACCGGTACCAGTAAGGTTTTTGAGATCAAGGAGACGATATCGCAGCTAAACCGGATGGTGTATATCGACGGCCATCAATATTAGTTAACTTCACATTGATCTCAGCCATAGGGCCGGGAAGCAATGGAAATACTGCTACCGAACCGTGGCAATGGATCAAAGTGTGGCTGCGTAAAGAAGAATGTCACTATGATTATGTTGTCTCATGCAAATATCTAGTCTTATTGTAACCGATATTAGTAAGGCTTTTACGATCAAGGAGACAATATCGCAGCTAAACCGGATGGTTTATATCGATGGCCATCAATATTAGTTAACTTCACTTCGATCTCAGCCATAGGGACCAGAAGCAATGGAAATACTGCTACCGAACCGTTTCAATGGATCAAAGTGTGGCTGCGTAAAGAAGCATGCCACTATGATTATGTAGTGCCATGCAAATATCTAGTCCTATTGTAACCGATATCAGTAAGGTTTTTACGATCAAGGAGACGATATCGCAGCTAAACCGGATGGTTCATATCGATGGCCATCAATATTAGTTAACTTCACTTCGATCTCAGCCATAGGGACCAGAAGCAATGGACATACTGGTACCGAACCGCGGCAATGGATCAAAGTGTGGCTGCGTAAAGCAGAATGCCACTATGATTATGTAGTCTCATGCAAATATCTAGTCTTATTGTAACCGATATTAGTTAGGCTTTTACGATCAAGGAGACAATATCGCAGGTAAACCGGATGGTTTACATCGATGGCCATCAATATTAGTTAACTTCACTTTGATCTCAGCCATAGGACCGGGAAGCAATGGAAATACTACTACCGAACCGTGGCAATGGATCAAAGTGTGGCTGCGTAAAGAAGAATGCCACTATGATTATGTACTGTCATGCAAATGTCTAATATTATTGTAACCGGTATCAGTAAGGTTTTTGGGATCAAGGAGACGATATCACAGCTAAACCGGATGGTTTATATCGATGGCCATCAATATTAGTTAACTTCACTTCGATCTCAGCCATAGGGACCAGAAGCAATGGAAATACTGCTACCGAACCGTGGCAATGGATGAAAGTGTGGCTGCGTAAGGAAGAATGCCACTATGATTATGTAGTGTCATGCAAATGTCTAGTATTATTGTAACCGGTATCAGTAAGGTTTTTGAGATCAAGGACACGATATCGCAGCTAAACCGGATGGTTTATATCGATGGCCATCAATACTAGTAAACTTCACTTTGATTTCATCCATAAGGCCGAGAAGCAATGGAAATACTGCTACCGAACCGTTTCAATGGATGAAAGTGTGGCTGCGTAAAGAAGAATGCCACTATGATTATGTAGTGTCATGCAAATGTCTAGTATTATTGTAACCGGTATCAGTAAGGTTTTTGGGATCAAGGAGACGATATCGCAGCTAAACCGGATGGTTTATATCGATGGCCATCAATATTAGTTAACTTCACTTCGATCTCAGCCATAGGGACCAGAAGCAATGGAAATACTGCTGCCGAACCGTTTCAATGGAGCAAAGTGTGGCTGTGTAAAGAAGCATGCCACTATGATTATGTAGTGCCATGCAAATATCTAGTCCTATTGTAACCGATATCAGTAAGGTTTTTACGATCAAGGAGACGATATCGCAGCTAAACCGGGTGGTTTATATCGATGGCCATCAATATTAGTTAACTTCACTTTGATTTCATCCATAAGGCCGAGAAGCAATGGAAATACTGCTACCGAACCGTTTCAATGGATCAAAATGTGACTGCGTAAAGAAGAATGCCACTATGATTATGTAGTGTCATGCAAATGTCTAGTATTATTGTAACCGGTATCAGTAAGGTTTTTGAGATCAAGGAGACGATATCGCAGCTAAACCGGGTGGTTTACATCGATGGCCATCAATATTAGTTAACTTCACTTTCATCTTAGTCATACGGCCGAGAAGCAATGGAAATACTGCTACCGAACCGTGGCAATGGATCAAAGTGTGACTGCGTAAAGAAGAATGCCACTATGATTATGTAGTGTCATGCAAATGTCTAGTATTATTGTAACCGGTATCAGTAAGGTTTTTGGGATCAAGGAGACGATATCGCAGCTGAACCGGATGGTTTATATCGATGGCCATCAATATTAGTTAACTTCACTTCGATCTCAGGCATAGGACCGAGAAGCAATGGAAATACTGCTACCGAACCGTGGCAATGGATCAAAGTGAGGCTGCGTAAAGAAGAATGCCACTATGATTATGTAGGGCCATGCAAATATCTAGTCCTATTGTAACCGATATCAGTAAGGTTTTTACGACCAAGGAGACGATATCCCAGCTAAACCGGATGGTTTATATCAATGGCCATCAATATTAGTTCACTTCACTTTGATCTTAGTCAGAAGGCCGAGAAGCAATGGAAATACTGCTACCGAACCGTGGCAATGGATGAAAGTGTGGCTGCGTAAAGAAGAATGCCACTATGATTATGTAGTGCCATGCAAATATCTAGTCTTATTGTAACCGATATCAGTAAGGTTTTTACGATCAAGGAGACAATATCGCAGCTAAACCGCATGGTTTATATCGATGGCCATCAATATTAGTTAACTTCACTTTGATCTTAGGCATAGGGCCGAGAAGCAATGGAAATACTGCTACCGAACCGTGGCAATGGATCAAAGTGAGGCTGCGTAAAGAAGAATACCACTATGATTATGTAGTGCAATGCAAATATCTAGTCCTATTGTAAGCGATATCAGTAAGGTTTTTACGACCAAGGAGACGATATCGCAGCTAAACCGGATGGTTTATATCGATGGCCATCAATATTAGTTCACTTCACTTTGATCTTAGTCATAAGGCCGAGAAGCAATGGAAATACTGCTACCGAATCGTGGCAATGGATCAAAGTTAAGCTGCGTAAAGAAGCATGCCACTATGATTATGTAGTGCCATGCAAATATCTAGTCCTATTGTAACCGATATCAGTAAGGTTTTTACGATCAAGGAGACGATATCGCAGCTAAACCGGATGGTTTATATCGATGGCCATCAATATTAGTTAACTTCACTTTGATTTCATCCATAAGTCCGAGAAGCAATGGAAATACTGCTACCGGACCGTTTCAATGGATGAAAGTGTGGCTGCGTAAAGAAGAATGCCACTATGATTATGTAGTGTCATGCAAATATCCAGTATTATTGTAACCGGTATCAGTAAGGTTTTTGAGATCAAGGAGACGATATCGCAGCTAAACCGGATGGTTTATATCGATGGCCATCAATATAAGTTAACTTCACTTTCATCTTAGTCATACGGCCGAGAAGCAATGGAAATACTGCTACCGATCCGTTTCAATGGATCAAAGTGTGGCTGCGTAAAGAAGAATGCCACTATGATTATGTAGTGTCATGCAAATGTCTAGTATTAGTGTAACCGGTACCAGAAGGTTTTTGAGATCAAGGAAACGATATCGCAGCTAAACCGGATGGTTTATATCGATGGCCATCAATATTAGTTAACTTCACTTCGATCCCAGCCATAGGGACCAGAAGCAATGGACATACTGCTACCGAACCGTGGCAATGGATGAAAGTGTGGCTGCGTAAAGAAGAATGCCACTATGATTATGTAGTGTCATGCAAATGTCTAGTATTATTGTAACCGGTATCAGTAAGGTTTTTGAGATCAAGGAGACGACATCGCAGCTAAACCGGATGGTTTACATCGATGGCCATCAATATTAGTTAACTTCACTTTCATCTTAGTCATACGGCCGAGAAGCAATGGAAATACTGCTACCGAACCGTGGCAATGGATCAAAGTGTGCCTGCGTAAAGAAGAATGCCACTATGATTATGTAGTGTCATGCAAATATCTAGTCCTGTTGTAACCGATATCAGTAAGGTTTTTACGGCCGAGAAGCAATGGAAATACTGCTACCGAACCGTGGCAATGGATCAAAGTGTGCCTGCGTAAAGAAGAATGCCACTATGATTATGTAGTGTCATGCAAATATCTAGTCCTGTTGTAACCGATATCAGTAAGGTTTTTACGATCAAGGAGACGATATCGCAGCTAAACCGGATGGTTTATATCGATGGCCATCAATATTAGTTAACTTCACTTTGATCTCAGGCATAGGGCCGGGAAGCAATGGAAATACTGCTACCGAACCGCGGCAATGGATCAAAGTGTGGCTGCGTAAAGTAGAATGCCACTATGATTATGTAGTGCCATGCAAATATCTAGTCTTATTGTAACCGGTATCAGTAAGGTTTTTGAGATCAAGGAGACGATATCGCAGCTAAACCGGATGGTTTACATCGATGGCCATCAATATTAGTTAACTTCACTTCGATCTCAGCCATAGGGACCAGAAACAATAGAAATACTGCTACCGAACCGTTTCAATGGATCAAAGTGTGGCTGCGTAAAGAAGCATGCCACTATGATTATGTAGTGCCATGCAAATATCTAGTCCTATTGTAACCGATATCAGTAAGGTTTTTACGATCAAGGAGACGATATCCCAGCTAAACCGGATGGTTTATATCGATGGCCATCAATATTAGTTAACTTCACTTTGATCTCAGGCATAGGGCCGGGAAGCAATGGAAATACTGCTACCGAACCGCGGCAATGGATCAAAGTGTGGCTGCGTAAAGTAGAATGCCACTATGATTATGTAGTGCCATGCAAATATCTAGTCTTATTGTAACCGGTATCAGTAAGGTTTTTGAGATCAAGGAGACGATATCGCAGCTAAACCGGATGGTTTACATCGATGGCCATCAATATTAGTTAACTTCACTTCGATCTCAGCCATAGGGACCAGAAACAATAGAAATACTGCTACCGAACCGTTTCAATGGATCAAAGTGTGGCTGCGTAAAGAAGCATGCCACTATGATTATGTAGTGCCATGCAAATATCTAGTCCTATTGTAACCGATATCAGTAAGGTTTTTACGATCAAGGAGACGATATCCCAGCTAAACCGGATGGTTTATATCAATGGCCATCAATATTAGTTCACTTCACTTTGATCTTAGTCAGAAGGCCGAGAAGCAATGGAAATACTGCTACCGAACCGTGGCAATGGATCAAAGTTAAGCTGCGTAAAGAAGAATGCCACTATGATTATGTAGTGTCATGCAAATGTCTAGTATTATTGTAACCGGTATCAGTAAGGTTTTTGAGATCAAGGAGACGATATCGCAGCTAAACCGGATGGTTTACATCGATGGCCATCAATATTAGTTTACTTCACTTTCATCATAGTCATACGGCCGAGAAGCAATGGAAATACTGCTACCGATCCGTTTCAATGGATCAAAGTGTGGCTGCGTAAAGAAGAATGCCACTATGATTATGTAGTGTCATGCAAATATCTAGTCCTATTGTAACCGATATCAGTAAGGTTTTTACGATCAAGGAGACGATATTGCAGCTAAACCGGATGGTTTATATCGATGGCCATCAATATTAGGTAACTTCACTTTGATTTCATCCATAAGGCCGAGAAGCAATGGAAATACTGCTACCGAACCGTTTCAATGGATCAAAGTGTGGCTGCGTAAAGAAGAATGCCACTATGATTATGTAGTATCATGCAAATGTCTAGTATTATTGTAACCGGTATCAGTAAGGTTTTTGAGATCAAGGAGACGATATCGCAGCTAAGCCGGATGGTTTACATCGATGGCCATCAATATTAGTTAACTTCACTTTCATCTTAGTCATACGGCCGAGAAGCAATGGACATACTGCTACCGAACCGTGGCAATGGATGAAAGTGTGGCTGCGTAAAGAAGAATGCCACTATGATTATGTAGTGCCATGCAAATATCTAGTCTTATTGTAACCGATATCAGTAAGGTTTTTACGATCAAGGAGACAATATCGCAGCTAAACCGGATGGTTTATATCGACGGCCATCAATATTAGTTAACTTCACTTTGATCTCAACCATAGGGCCGGGAAGCTATGCAAATACTGCTACCGAACCGTGGCAATGGATCAAAGTGTGGCTGCGTAAAGAAAATGCCACTATGATTATGTAGGGCCATGCAAATATATAGTCTTATTGTAACCGATATCAGGAAGGTTTTTACGATCAAGGAGACAATATCGCAGCTAAACTGCATGGTTTATATCGATGGCCATCAATATTAGTTAACTTCACTTTGATCTTAGGCATAGGGCCGAGAAGAAATGGAAATACTGCTACCGAATCGTGGCAATGGATCAAAGTTAAGCTGCGTAAAGAAGCATGCCACTATGATTATGTAGTGCCATGCAAATATCTAGTCCTATTGTAACCGATATCAGTAAGGTTTTTACGATCAAGGAGACGATATCGCAGCTAAACCGGATGGTTTATATCGATGGCCATCAATATTAGTTAACTTCACTTTGATTTCATCCATAAGTCCGAGAAGCAATGGAAATACTGCTACCGGACCGTTTCAATGGATGAAAGTGTGGCTGCGTAAAGAAGAATGCCACTATGATTATGTAGTGTCATGCAAATATCCAGTATTATTGTAACCGGTATCAGTAAGGTTTTTGAGATCAAGGAGACGATATCGCAGCTAAACCGGATGGTTTATATCGATGGCCATCAATATAAGTTAACTTCACTTTCATCTTAGTCATACGGCCGAGAAGCAATGGAAATACTGCTACCGATCCGTTTCAATGGATCAAAGTGTGGCTGCGTAAAGAAGAATGCCACTATGATTATGTAGTGTCATGCAAATGTCTAGTATTAGTGTAACCGGTACCAGAAGGTTTTTGAGATCAAGGAAACGATATCGCAGCTAAACCGGATGGTTTATATCGATGGCCATCAATATTAGTTAACTTCACTTCGATCCCAGCCATAGGGACCAGAAGCAATGGACATACTGCTACCGAACCGTGGCAATGGATGAAAGTGTGGCTGCGTAAAGAAGAATGCCACTATGATTATGTAGTGTCATGCAAATGTCTAGTATTATTGTAACCGGTATCAGTAAGGTTTTTGAGATCAAGGAGACGACATCGCAGCTAAACCGGATGGTTTACATCGATGGCCATCAATATTAGTTAACTTCACTTTCATCTTAGTCATACGGCCGAGAAGCAATGGAAATACTGCTACCGAACCGTGGCAATGGATCAAAGTGTGCCTGCGTAAAGAAGAATGCCACTATGATTATGTAGTGTCATGCAAATATCTAGTCCTGTTGTAACCGATATCAGTAAGGTTTTTACGGCCGAGAAGCAATGGAAATACTGCTACCGAACCGTGGCAATGGATCAAAGTGTGCCTGCGTAAAGAAGAATGCCACTATGATTATGTAGTGTCATGCAAATATCTAGTCCTGTTGTAACCGATATCAGTAAGGTTTTTACGATCAAGGAGACGATATCGCAGCTAAACCGGATGGTTTATATCGATGGCCATCAATATTAGTTAACTTCACTTTGATCTCAGGCATAGGGCCGGGAAGCAATGGAAATACTGCTACCGAACCGCGGCAATGGATCAAAGTGTGGCTGCGTAAAGTAGAATGCCACTATGATTATGTAGTGCCATGCAAATATCTAGTCTTATTGTAACCGGTATCAGTAAGGTTTTTGAGATCAAGGAGACGATATCGCAGCTAAACCGGATGGTTTACATCGATGGCCATCAATATTAGTTAACTTCACTTCGATCTCAGCCATAGGGACCAGAAACAATAGAAATACTGCTACCGAACCGTTTCAATGGATCAAAGTGTGGCTGCGTAAAGAAGCATGCCACTATGATTATGTAGTGCCATGCAAATATCTAGTCCTATTGTAACCGATATCAGTAAGGTTTTTACGATCAAGGAGACGATATCCCAGCTAAACCGGATGGTTTATATCGATGGCCATCAATATTAGTTAACTTCACTTTGATCTCAGGCATAGGGCCGGGAAGCAATGGAAATACTGCTACCGAACCGCGGCAATGGATCAAAGTGTGGCTGCGTAAAGTAGAATGCCACTATGATTATGTAGTGCCATGCAAATATCTAGTCTTATTGTAACCGGTATCAGTAAGGTTTTTGAGATCAAGGAGACGATATCGCAGCTAAACCGGATGGTTTACATCGATGGCCATCAATATTAGTTAACTTCACTTCGATCTCAGCCATAGGGACCAGAAACAATAGAAATACTGCTACCGAACCGTTTCAATGGATCAAAGTGTGGCTGCGTAAAGAAGCATGCCACTATGATTATGTAGTGCCATGCAAATATCTAGTCCTATTGTAACCGATATCAGTAAGGTTTTTACGATCAAGGAGACGATATCCCAGCTAAACCGGATGGTTTATATCAATGGCCATCAATATTAGTTCACTTCACTTTGATCTTAGTCAGAAGGCCGAGAAGCAATGGAAATACTGCTACCGAACCGTGGCAATGGATCAAAGTTAAGCTGCGTAAAGAAGAATGCCACTATGATTATGTAGTGTCATGCAAATGTCTAGTATTATTGTAACCGGTATCAGTAAGGTTTTTGAGATCAAGGAGACGATATCGCAGCTAAACCGGATGGTTTACATCGATGGCCATCAATATTAGTTTACTTCACTTTCATCATAGTCATACGGCCGAGAAGCAATGGAAATACTGCTACCGATCCGTTTCAATGGATCAAAGTGTGGCTGCGTAAAGAAGAATGCCACTATGATTATGTAGTGTCATGCAAATATCTAGTCCTATTGTAACCGATATCAGTAAGGTTTTTACGATCAAGGAGACGATATTGCAGCTAAACCGGATGGTTTATATCGATGGCCATCAATATTAGGTAACTTCACTTTGATTTCATCCATAAGGCCGAGAAGCAATGGAAATACTGCTACCGAACCGTTTCAATGGATCAAAGTGTGGCTGCGTAAAGAAGAATGCCACTATGATTATGTAGTATCATGCAAATGTCTAGTATTATTGTAACCGGTATCAGTAAGGTTTTTGAGATCAAGGAGACGATATCGCAGCTAAGCCGGATGGTTTACATCGATGGCCATCAATATTAGTTAACTTCACTTTCATCTTAGTCATACGGCCGAGAAGCAATGGACATACTGCTACCGAACCGTGGCAATGGATGAAAGTGTGGCTGCGTAAAGAAGAATGCCACTATGATTATGTAGTGCCATGCAAATATCTAGTCTTATTGTAACCGATATCAGTAAGGTTTTTACGATCAAGGAGACAATATCGCAGCTAAACCGGATGGTTTATATCGACGGCCATCAATATTAGTTAACTTCACTTTGATCTCAACCATAGGGCCGGGAAGCTATGCAAATACTGCTACCGAACCGTGGCAATGGATCAAAGTGTGGCTGCGTAAAGAAAATGCCACTATGATTATGTAGGGCCATGCAAATATATAGTCTTATTGTAACCGATATCAGGAAGGTTTTTACGATCAAGGAGACAATATCGCAGCTAAACTGCATGGTTTATATCGATGGCCATCAATATTAGTTAACTTCACTTTGATCTTAGGCATAGGGCCGAGAAGAAATGGAAATACTGCTACCGAATCGTGGCAATGGATCAAAGTTAAGCTGCGTAAAGAAGCATGCCACTATGATTATGTAGTGCCATGCAAATATCTAGTCCTATTGTAACCGATATCAGTAAGGTTTTTACGATCAAGGAGACGATATCGCAGCTAAACCGGATGGTTTATATCGATGGCCATCAATATTAGTTAACTTCACTTTGATTTCATCCATAAGTCCGAGAAGCAATGGAAATACTGCTACCGGACCGTTTCAATGGATGAAAGTGTGGCTGCGTAAAGAAGAATGCCACTATGATTATGTAGTGTCATGCAAATATCCAGTATTATTGTAACCGGTATCAGTAAGGTTTTTGAGATCAAGGAGACGATATCGCAGCTAAACCGGATGGTTTATATCGATGGCCATCAATATAAGTTAACTTCACTTTCATCTTAGTCATACGGCCGAGAAGCAATGGAAATACTGCTACCGATCCGTTTCAATGGATCAAAGTGTGGCTGCGTAAAGAAGAATGCCACTATGATTATGTAGTGTCATGCAAATGTCTAGTATTAGTGTAACCGGTACCAGAAGGTTTTTGAGATCAAGGAAACGATATCGCAGCTAAACCGGATGGTTTATATCGATGGCCATCAATATTAGTTAACTTCACTTCGATCCCAGCCATAGGGACCAGAAGCAATGGACATACTGCTACCGAACCGTGGCAATGGATGAAAGTGTGGCTGCGTAAAGAAGAATGCCACTATGATTATGTAGTGTCATGCAAATGTCTAGTATTATTGTAACCGGTATCAGTAAGGTTTTTGAGATCAAGGAGACGACATCGCAGCTAAACCGGATGGTTTACATCGATGGCCATCAATATTAGTTAACTTCACTTTCATCTTAGTCATACGGCCGAGAAGCAATGGAAATACTGCTACCGAACCGTGGCAATGGATCAAAGTGTGCCTGCGTAAAGAAGAATGCCACTATGATTATGTAGTGTCATGCAAATATCTAGTCCTGTTGTAACCGATATCAGTAAGGTTTTTACGGCCGAGAAGCAATGGAAATACTGCTACCGAACCGTGGCAATGGATCAAAGTGTGCCTGCGTAAAGAAGAATGCCACTATGATTATGTAGTGTCATGCAAATATCTAGTCCTGTTGTAACCGATATCAGTAAGGTTTTTACGATCAAGGAGACGATATCGCAGCTAAACCGGATGGTTTATATCGATGGCCATCAATATTAGTTAACTTCACTTTGATCTCAGGCATAGGGCCGGGAAGCAATGGAAATACTGCTACCGAACCGCGGCAATGGATCAAAGTGTGGCTGCGTAAAGTAGAATGCCACTATGATTATGTAGTGCCATGCAAATATCTAGTCTTATTGTAACCGGTATCAGTAAGGTTTTTGAGATCAAGGAGACGATATCGCAGCTAAACCGGATGGTTTACATCGATGGCCATCAATATTAGTTAACTTCACTTCGATCTCAGCCATAGGGACCAGAAACAATAGAAATACTGCTACCGAACCGTTTCAATGGATCAAAGTGTGGCTGCGTAAAGAAGCATGCCACTATGATTATGTAGTGCCATGCAAATATCTAGTCCTATTGTAACCGATATCAGTAAGGTTTTTACGATCAAGGAGACGATATCCCAGCTAAACCGGATGGTTTATATCGATGGCCATCAATATTAGTTAACTTCACTTTGATCTCAGGCATAGGGCCGGGAAGCAATGGAAATACTGCTACCGAACCGCGGCAATGGATCAAAGTGTGGCTGCGTAAAGTAGAATGCCACTATGATTATGTAGTGCCATGCAAATATCTAGTCTTATTGTAACCGGTATCAGTAAGGTTTTTGAGATCAAGGAGACGATATCGCAGCTAAACCGGATGGTTTACATCGATGGCCATCAATATTAGTTAACTTCACTTCGATCTCAGCCATAGGGACCAGAAACAATAGAAATACTGCTACCGAACCGTTTCAATGGATCAAAGTGTGGCTGCGTAAAGAAGCATGCCACTATGATTATGTAGTGCCATGCAAATATCTAGTCCTATTGTAACCGATATCAGTAAGGTTTTTACGATCAAGGAGACGATATCCCAGCTAAACCGGATGGTTTATATCAATGGCCATCAATATTAGTTCACTTCACTTTGATCTTAGTCAGAAGGCCGAGAAGCAATGGAAATACTGCTACCGAACCGTGGCAATGGATCAAAGTTAAGCTGCGTAAAGAAGAATGCCACTATGATTATGTAGTGTCATGCAAATGTCTAGTATTATTGTAACCGGTATCAGTAAGGTTTTTGAGATCAAGGAGACGATATCGCAGCTAAACCGGATGGTTTACATCGATGGCCATCAATATTAGTTTACTTCACTTTCATCATAGTCATACGGCCGAGAAGCAATGGAAATACTGCTACCGATCCGTTTCAATGGATCAAAGTGTGGCTGCGTAAAGAAGAATGCCACTATGATTATGTAGTGTCATGCAAATATCTAGTCCTATTGTAACCGATATCAGTAAGGTTTTTACGATCAAGGAGACGATATTGCAGCTAAACCGGATGGTTTATATCGATGGCCATCAATATTAGGTAACTTCACTTTGATTTCATCCATAAGGCCGAGAAGCAATGGAAATACTGCTACCGAACCGTTTCAATGGATCAAAGTGTGGCTGCGTAAAGAAGAATGCCACTATGATTATGTAGTATCATGCAAATGTCTAGTATTATTGTAACCGGTATCAGTAAGGTTTTTGAGATCAAGGAGACGATATCGCAGCTAAGCCGGATGGTTTACATCGATGGCCATCAATATTAGTTAACTTCACTTTCATCTTAGTCATACGGCCGAGAAGCAATGGACATACTGCTACCGAACCGTGGCAATGGATGAAAGTGTGGCTGCGTA
Source organism: Priocnemis perturbator (assembly GCA_963942575.1). Taxonomy (NCBI): domain Eukaryota; kingdom Metazoa; phylum Arthropoda; class Insecta; order Hymenoptera; family Pompilidae; genus Priocnemis; species Priocnemis perturbator. The sequence continues at coordinate 3,899,172 of OZ012655.1, read as the reverse complement.
AAGAAGAATGCCACTATGATTATGTAGTGCCATGCAAATATCTAGTCTTATTGTAACCGATATCAGTAAGGTTTTTACGATCAAGGAGACAATATCGCAGCTAAACCGGATGGTTTATATCGACGGCCATCAATATTAGTTAACTTCACTTTGATCTCAACCATAGGGCCGGGAAGCTATGCAAATACTGCTACCGAACCGTGGCAATGGATCAAAGTGTGGCTGCGTAAAGAAAATGCCACTATGATTATGTAGGGCCATGCAAATATATAGTCTTATTGTAACCGATATCAGGAAGGTTTTTACGATCAAGGAGACAATATCGCAGCTAAACTGCATGGTTTATATCGATGGCCATCAATATTAGTTAACTTCACTTTGATCTTAGGCATAGGGCCGAGAAGAAATGGAAATACTGCTACCGAATCGTGGCAATGGATCAAAGTTAAGCTGCGTAAAGAAGCATGCCACTATGATTATGTAGTGCCATGCAAATATCTAGTCCTATTGTAACCGATATCAGTAAGGTTTTTACGATCAAGGAGACGATATCGCAGCTAAACCGGATGGTTTATATCGATGGCCATCAATATTAGTTAACTTCACTTTGATTTCATCCATAAGTCCGAGAAGCAATGGAAATACTGCTACCGGACCGTTTCAATGGATGAAAGTGTGGCTGCGTAAAGAAGAATGCCACTATGATTATGTAGTGTCATGCAAATATCCAGTATTATTGTAACCGGTATCAGTAAGGTTTTTGAGATCAAGGAGACGATATCGCAGCTAAACCGGATGGTTTATATCGATGGCCATCAATATAAGTTAACTTCACTTTCATCTTAGTCATACGGCCGAGAAGCAATGGAAATACTGCTACCGATCCGTTTCAATGGATCAAAGTGTGGCTGCGTAAAGAAGAATGCCACTATGATTATGTAGTGTCATGCAAATGTCTAGTATTAGTGTAACCGGTACCAGAAGGTTTTTGAGATCAAGGAAACGATATCGCAGCTAAACCGGATGGTTTATATCGATGGCCATCAATATTAGTTAACTTCACTTCGATCCCAGCCATAGGGACCAGAAGCAATGGACATACTGCTACCGAACCGTGGCAATGGATGAAAGTGTGGCTGCGTAAAGAAGAATGCCACTATGATTATGTAGTGTCATGCAAATGTCTAGTATTATTGTAACCGGTATCAGTAAGGTTTTTGAGATCAAGGAGACGACATCGCAGCTAAACCGGATGGTTTACATCGATGGCCATCAATATTAGTTAACTTCACTTTCATCTTAGTCATACGGCCGAGAAGCAATGGAAATACTGCTACCGAACCGTGGCAATGGATCAAAGTGTGCCTGCGTAAAGAAGAATGCCACTATGATTATGTAGTGTCATGCAAATATCTAGTCCTGTTGTAACCGATATCAGTAAGGTTTTTACGGCCGAGAAGCAATGGAAATACTGCTACCGAACCGTGGCAATGGATCAAAGTGTGCCTGCGTAAAGAAGAATGCCACTATGATTATGTAGTGTCATGCAAATATCTAGTCCTGTTGTAACCGATATCAGTAAGGTTTTTACGATCAAGGAGACGATATCGCAGCTAAACCGGATGGTTTATATCGATGGCCATCAATATTAGTTAACTTCACTTTGATCTCAGGCATAGGGCCGGGAAGCAATGGAAATACTGCTACCGAACCGCGGCAATGGATCAAAGTGTGGCTGCGTAAAGTAGAATGCCACTATGATTATGTAGTGCCATGCAAATATCTAGTCTTATTGTAACCGGTATCAGTAAGGTTTTTGAGATCAAGGAGACGATATCGCAGCTAAACCGGATGGTTTACATCGATGGCCATCAATATTAGTTAACTTCACTTCGATCTCAGCCATAGGGACCAGAAACAATAGAAATACTGCTACCGAACCGTTTCAATGGATCAAAGTGTGGCTGCGTAAAGAAGCATGCCACTATGATTATGTAGTGCCATGCAAATATCTAGTCCTATTGTAACCGATATCAGTAAGGTTTTTACGATCAAGGAGACGATATCCCAGCTAAACCGGATGGTTTATATCGATGGCCATCAATATTAGTTAACTTCACTTTGATCTCAGGCATAGGGCCGGGAAGCAATGGAAATACTGCTACCGAACCGCGGCAATGGATCAAAGTGTGGCTGCGTAAAGTAGAATGCCACTATGATTATGTAGTGCCATGCAAATATCTAGTCTTATTGTAACCGGTATCAGTAAGGTTTTTGAGATCAAGGAGACGATATCGCAGCTAAACCGGATGGTTTACATCGATGGCCATCAATATTAGTTAACTTCACTTCGATCTCAGCCATAGGGACCAGAAACAATAGAAATACTGCTACCGAACCGTTTCAATGGATCAAAGTGTGGCTGCGTAAAGAAGCATGCCACTATGATTATGTAGTGCCATGCAAATATCTAGTCCTATTGTAACCGATATCAGTAAGGTTTTTACGATCAAGGAGACGATATCCCAGCTAAACCGGATGGTTTATATCAATGGCCATCAATATTAGTTCACTTCACTTTGATCTTAGTCAGAAGGCCGAGAAGCAATGGAAATACTGCTACCGAACCGTGGCAATGGATCAAAGTTAAGCTGCGTAAAGAAGAATGCCACTATGATTATGTAGTGTCATGCAAATGTCTAGTATTATTGTAACCGGTATCAGTAAGGTTTTTGAGATCAAGGAGACGATATCGCAGCTAAACCGGATGGTTTACATCGATGGCCATCAATATTAGTTTACTTCACTTTCATCATAGTCATACGGCCGAGAAGCAATGGAAATACTGCTACCGATCCGTTTCAATGGATCAAAGTGTGGCTGCGTAAAGAAGAATGCCACTATGATTATGTAGTGTCATGCAAATATCTAGTCCTATTGTAACCGATATCAGTAAGGTTTTTACGATCAAGGAGACGATATTGCAGCTAAACCGGATGGTTTATATCGATGGCCATCAATATTAGGTAACTTCACTTTGATTTCATCCATAAGGCCGAGAAGCAATGGAAATACTGCTACCGAACCGTTTCAATGGATCAAAGTGTGGCTGCGTAAAGAAGAATGCCACTATGATTATGTAGTATCATGCAAATGTCTAGTATTATTGTAACCGGTATCAGTAAGGTTTTTGAGATCAAGGAGACGATATCGCAGCTAAGCCGGATGGTTTACATCGATGGCCATCAATATTAGTTAACTTCACTTTCATCTTAGTCATACGGCCGAGAAGCAATGGACATACTGCTACCGAACCGTGGCAATGGATGAAAGTGTGGCTGCGTAAAGAAGAATGCCACTATGATTATGTAGTGCCATGCAAATATCTAGTCTTATTGTAACCGATATCAGTAAGGTTTTTACGATCAAGGAGACAATATCGCAGCTAAACCGGATGGTTTATATCGACGGCCATCAATATTAGTTAACTTCACTTTGATCTCAACCATAGGGCCGGGAAGCTATGCAAATACTGCTACCGAACCGTGGCAATGGATCAAAGTGTGGCTGCGTAAAGAAAATGCCACTATGATTATGTAGGGCCATGCAAATATATAGTCTTATTGTAACCGATATCAGGAAGGTTTTTACGATCAAGGAGACAATATCGCAGCTAAACTGCATGGTTTATATCGATGGCCATCAATATTAGTTAACTTCACTTTGATCTTAGGCATAGGGCCGAGAAGAAATGGAAATACTGCTACCGAACCGTGGCAATGGATCAAAGTGAGGCTGCGTAAAGAAGAATGCCACTATGATTATGTAGTGCCATGCAAATATCTAGTCCTATTGTAACCGATATCAGTAAGGTTTTTACGATCAAGGAGACGATATCGCAGCTAAACCGGATGGTTTATATCGATGGCCATCAATATTAGTTAACTTCACTTTCATCTTAGTCATACGGCCGAGAAGCAATGGAAATACTTCTACCGATCCGTTTCAATGGATCAAAGTGTGGCTGCGTAAAGAAGAATGCCACTATGATTATGTAGTGTCATGCTAATGTCTAGTATTATTGTAACCGGTACCAGTAAGGTTTTTGTGATCAAGGAGACGATATCGCAGCTAAACCGGATGGTTTATATCGATGGCCATCAATATTAGTTAACTTCACTTCGATCTCAGCCATAGGGACCAGAAGCAATGGAAATACTGCTACCGAACCGTGGCAATGGATGAAAGTGTGGCTGCGTAAAGAAGAATGCCACTATGATTATGTAGTGTCATGCAAATGTCTAGTATTATTGTAACCGGTATCAGTAAGGTTTTTGAGATCAAGGAGACGATATCGCAGCTAAACCGGATGGTTTACATCGATGGCCATCAATATTAGTTAACTTCACTTTCATCTTAGTCATATGGCCGAGAAGCAATGGAAATACTGCTACCGATCCGTTTCAATGGATCAAAGTGTGGCTGCGTAAAGAAGAATGCCACTATGATTATGTAGTGTCATGCAAATGTCTAGTATTATTGTAACCGGTACCAGTAAGGTTTTTGAGGTCAAGGAAACGATATCGCAGCTAAACCGGATGGTTTATATCGATGGCCATCAATATTAGTTAACTTCACTTCGATCTCAGCCATAGAGACCAGAAGGAATGGAAATATCGCTACCGAACCGTTTCAATGGATGAAAGTGTGGCTGCGTAAAGAAGAATGCCACTATGATTATGTAGTGTCATGCAAATGTCTAGTATTATTGTAACCGGTACCAGTAATGTTTTTGGGATCAAGGAGACGATATCGCAACTAAACCGGATGGTGTACATCGATGGCCATCAATATTAGTTAACTTCACTTTCATCTTAGTCATACGGCCGAGAAGCAATGGAAATACTGCTACCGAACCGTGACAATGGATCAAAGTGTGCCTGCGTAAAGAAGAATGCCACTATGATTATGTAGTCTCATGCAAATGTCTAGTATTATTGTAGCCGATATCAATAAGGTTTTTACGATCAAGGAGACAATATCGCAGCTAAACCGGATGGTTTATATCGATGGCCATCAATATTAGTTAACTTCACTTCGATCTCAGCCATAGGGACCAGAAGCAATGGACATACTGCTACCGATCCGTTTCAATGGATCAAAGTGTGGCTGCGTAAAGAAGAATGCCACTATGATTATGTAGTGTCATGCAAATGTCTAGTCCTATTGTACCCGATATCAGTAAGGTTGTTACAATCAGGGAGACGATATCGCAGCTAAACCGGATGGTTTATATCGATGGTCATCAATATTAGTTAACTTCACTTTGATTTCATCCATAAGGCCGAGAAGCAATGGAAATACTGCTACCGAACCGTGACAATGGATCAAAGTGTGCCTGCGTAAAGAAGAATGCCACTATGATTATGTAGTGTCATGCAAATGTCTAGTATTATTGTAACCGATATCAATAAGGTTTTTACGATCAAGGAGACAATATCGCAGCTAAACCGGATGGTTTATATCGATGGCCATCAATATTAGTTAACTTCACTTTGATCTTAGTCATAAGGCTGAGAAGCAATGGAAATACTGCTAACGAACCGTGGCAATGGATCAAAGATAAGCTGCGTAAAGAAGCATGCCACTATGATTATGTAGTGCCATGCAAATATCTAGTCCTATTGTAACCGATATCAGTAAGGTTTTTACGATCAAGGAGACGATATCGCAGCTAAACCGGATGGTTTATATCGATGGCCATCAATATTAGTTAACTTCACTTTGATTTCATCCATAAGGCCGAGAAGCAATGGAAATACTGCTACCGAACCGTTTCAATGGATCAAAGTGTGGCTGCGTAAAGAAGAATGCCACTATGATTATGTAGTGTCATGCAAATGTCTAGTATTATTGTAACCGGTATCAGTAAGGTTTTTGAGATCAAGGAGACGATTTCGCAGCTAAACCGGATGGTTTACATCGATGGCCATCAATATTAGTTAACTTCACTTTCATCTTAGTCATATGGCCGAGAAGCAATGGAAATACTGCTACCGATCCGTTTCAATGGATCAAAGTGTGGCTGCGTAAAGAAGAATGCCACTATGATTATGTAGTGTCATGCAAATGTCTAGTATTATTGTAACCGGTACCAGTAAGGTTTTTGAGGTCAAGGAAACGATATCGCAGCTAAACCGGATGGTTTATATCGATGGCCATCAATATTAGTTAACTTCACTTCGATCTCAGCCACAGGGACCAGAAGTAATGGAAATATCGCTACCGAACCGTTTCAATGGATGAAAGTGTGGCTGCGTAAAGAAGAATGCCACTATGATTATGTAGTGTCATGCAAATGTCTAGTATTATTGTAACCGGTATCAGTAAGGTTTTTGAGATCAAGGAGACGATATCGCAGCTAAACCGGATGGTTTACATCGATGGCCATCAATATTAGTTAACTTCACTTTCATCTTAGTCATACGGCCGAGAAGCAATGGAAATACTGCTACCGAACCGTGGCAATGGATCAACGTGTGGCTGCGTAAAGAAGAATGCCACTATGATTATGTAGTGCCATGCAAATATCTAGTCCTATTGTAACCGATATCAGTAAGGTTTTTACGACCAAGGAGACGATATCGCAGCTAAACCGGATGGTTTATATCCATGGCCATCAATATTAGTTCACTTCACTTTGATCTTAGTCATAAGGCCGAGAAGCAATGGAAATACTGCTACCGAACCGTGGCAATGGATCAAAGTGTGGCTGCGTAAAGAAGAATGCCACTATGATTATGTAGTGTCATGCAAATGTCTAGTATTATTGTAACCGGTATCAGTAAGGTTTTTGGGATCAAGGAGACGATATCGCAGCTAAACCGGATGGTATATATCGATGGCCATCAATATTAGTTAACTTCACTTCGATCTCAGCCATAGGGACCAGAAGCAATGGAAATACTGCTACCGAACCGTGGCAATGGATGAAAGTGTGGCTGCGTAAAGAAGAATGCCACTATGATTATGTAGTGTCATGCAAATGTCTAGTCCTGTTGTAACCGATATCAGTAAGGTTTTTACGATCAAGTAGACGATATCGCAGATAAACCGGATGGTTTATACCGATGGCCATCAATATTAGTTAACTTCACTTTGATCTTAGGCATAGGGCCGAGAAGCAATGGAAATACTGCTACCGAACCGTTTCAATGGATCAAAGTGTGGCTGCGTAAAGAAGAATGCCACTATGATTATGTAGTGTCATGCAAATGTCTAGTATTATTGTAACCGGTACCAGTAAGGTTTTTGAGATCAAGGAGACGATATCGCAGCTAAACCGGATGGTTTATATCGATGGCCATCAATATTAGTTAACTTCACTTTGATTTCATCCATAAGGCCGAGAAGCAATGGAAATACTGCTACCGAACCGTTTCAATGGATCAAAGTGCTGCTGCGTAAAGAAGAATGCCACTATAATTATGTACTGTCATCCAAATGTCTAGTATTATTGTAACCGGTATCTGTAAGGTTTTTGAGATCAAGGAGAGGATATCGCAGCTAAACCGGATGGTTTACATCGATGGCCTTAATATTAGTTAACTTCACTTTCATCTTAGTCATACGGCCGAGAAGCAATGGAAATACTGCTACCGAACCGTGGCAATGGATCAAAGTGTGCCTGCGTAAAGAAGAATGCCACTATGATTATGTAGTGTCATGCAAATATCTAGTCCTGTTGTAACCGATATCAGTAAGGTTTTTACGATCAAGGAAACGATATCGCAGCTAAACCGGATGGTTTATATCGATGGCCATCAATATTAGTTAACTTCACTTTGATTTCATGCATAAGGCCGAGAAGCAATGCAAATACTGCTACCGAACCGTTTCAATGGATCCAAGTGCGGCTGCGTAAAGAAGAATGCCACTATGATTATGTAGTGTCATGCAAGTATCTAGTATTATTGTAAGCGGTACTAGTAAGGTTTTGAGATAGAGGAGACGATATCGCAGCTAAACCGGATGGTTTATATCGATGGCCATCAATATTAGTTAACTTCACTTCGATCTCAGCCATAGGGACCAGAAGCAATGGACATACTGCTACCGAACCGTGGCAATGGATGAAAGTGTGGCTGCGTAAAGAAGAATGCCACTATGTTTATGTAGTGTCATGCAAATGTCTAGTATTATTGTAACCGGTATCAGTAAGGTTTTTACGATCAAGGAGACGATATCGCAGCTAAACCGGATGGTTTATATAGATGGCCATCAATATTAGTTAACTTCACTTTGATCTCAGGCATAGGGCCGGGAAGCAATGGAAATACTGCTACCGAACCGCGGCAATGGATCAAAGTGTGGCTGCGTAAAGTAGAATGCCACTATGATTATGTAGTCTCATGCAAATATCGAGTCTTATTGTAACCGATATTAGTAAGGCTTTTACGATCAAGGAGACAATATTGCAGGTAAACCGGATGGTTTATATCGACGGCCATCAATATTAGTTAACTTCACTTTGATCTCAGCCATAGGGCCGGGAAACAATGGAAATACTGCTACCGAACCGTGGCAATGGATCAAAGTGTGGCTGCGTAAAGAAGAATGTCACTATGATTATGTACTGTCATGCAAATGTCTAGTATTATTGTAACAGGTATCAGTAAGGTTTTTGAGATCAAGGAGACGATATCGCAGGTAAACCCGATGGTTTATATCGATGGCCACCAATATTAATTAACTTCACTTTGATCTTAGTCACAGGGCGAGAAGCAATGGAAATCCTGCTACCGAACCGTTGCAATGGATCAACGTGTGGCTGCGTAAAGAAGAATGCCACTATGATTATGTAGTGTCATGCAAATATCTAGTCCTATTGTAACCGATGTCAGTAAGGTTTTTACGATCAAGGAGACGATATCGCAGCTAAACCGGATGGTTTATATCGATGGCCATCAATATTAGTTAACTTCACTTCGATCTCAGCCATAGGGACCAGAAGCAATGGACATACTGGTACCGAACCGTGGCAATGGATCAAAGTGTGCCTGCGTAAAGAAGAATGCCACTATGATTATGTAGTGTCATGCAAATATCTAGCCCTGTTGTAACGGATATCAGTAAGGTTTTTACGATCAAGGAGACGATATCGCAGCTAAACCGGATGGTTTATATCGATGGCCATCAATATTAGTTAACTTCACTTTGATCTCAGGCATAGGGCCGGGAAGCCATGGAAATACTGCTTCCGAACCGCGGCAATGGATCAAAGTGTGGCTGCGTAAAGTAGAATGCCACTATGATTATGTAGTCTCATGCAAATATCTAGTCTTATTGTAACCGATATTAGTAAGGCTTTTACGATCAGGGAGACAATATTGCAGGTAAACCGGATGGTTTATATCGACGGCCATCAATATTAGTTAACTTCACATTGATCTCAGCCATAGGGCCGGGAAGCAATGGAAATACTGCTACCGAACCGTGGCAATGGATCAAAGTGTGGCTGCGTAAAGAAGAATGTCACTATGATTATGTAGTCTCATGCAAGTATCTAGTCTTATTGTAACCGATATTAGTAAGGCTTTTACGATCAAGGAGACAATATCGCAGCTAAACCGGATGGTTTATATCGATGGCCATCAATATTAGTTAACTTCACTTCGATCTCAGCCATAGGGACCAGAAGCAATGGAAATACTGCTACCGAACCGTTTCAATGGATCAAAGTGTGGCTGCGTAAAGAAGCATGCCACTATGATTATGTAGTGCCATGCAAATATCTAGTCCTATTGTAACCGATATCAGTAAGATTTTTACGATCAAGGAGACGATATCGCAGCTAAACCGGATGGTTTATATCGATGGCCATCAATATTAGTTAACTTCACTTCGATCTCAGCCATAGGGACCAGAAGCAATGGACATACTGGTACCGAACCGCGGCAATGGATCAAAGTGTGGCTGCGTAAAGCAGAATGCCACTATGATTATGTAGTCTCATGCAAATATCTAGTCTTATTGTAACCGATATTAGTAAGGCTTTTACGATCAAGGAGACAATATCGCAGGTAAACCGGATGGTTTACATCGATGGCCATCAATATTAGTTAACTTCACTTTGATCTCAGCCATAGGACCGGGAAGCAATGGAAATACTACTACCGAACCGTGGCAATGGATCAAAGTGTGGCTGCGTAAAGAAGAATGCCACTATGATTATGTACTGTCATGCAAATGTCTAATATTATTATAACCGGTATCAGTAAGGTTTTTGGGATCAAGGAGACGATATCACAGCTAAACCGGATGGTTTATATCGATGGCCATCAATATTAGTTAACTTCACTTCGATCTCAGCCATAGGGACCAGAAGCAATGGAAATACTGCTACCGAACCGTGGCAATGGATGAAAGTGTGGCTGCGTAAGGAAGAATGCCACTATGATTATGTAGTGTCATGCAAATGTCTAGTATTATTGTAACCGGTATCAGTAAGGTTTTTGAGATCAAGGACACGATATCGCAGCTAAACCGGATGGTTTATATCGATGGCCATCAATACTAGTTAACTTCACTTTGATTTCATCCATAAGGCCGAGAAGCAATGGAAATACTGCTACCGAACCGTTTCAATGGATGAAAGTGTGGCTGCGTAAAGAAGAATGCCACTATGATTATGTAGTGTCATGCAAATGTCTAGTATCATTGTAACCGGTACCAGTAAGGTTTTTGAGATCAAGGAGACGATATCGCAGCTAAACCGGATGATTTATATCAATGGCCATCAATATTAGTTAACTTCACTTCGATCTCAGCCATAGGGACCAGAAGCAATGGACATACTGCTACCGAACCGTGGCAATGGATGAAAGTGTGGCTGCGTAAAGAAGAATGCCACTATGATTATGTAGTGTCATGCAAATGTCTAGTATTATTGTAACCGGTATCAGTAAGGTTTTTGGGATCAAGGAGACGATATCGCAGCTAAACCGGATGGTTTATATCGATGGACATCAATATTAGTTAACTTCACTTCGATCTCAGCCATAGGGACCAGAAGCAATGGAAATACTGCTACCGAACCGTTTCAATGGAGCAAAGTGTGGCTGTGTAAAGAAGCATGCCACTATGATTATGTAGTGCCATGCAAATATCTAGTCCTATTATAACCGATATCAGTAAGGTTTTTACGATCAAGGAGACGATATCGCAGCTAAATCGGATGGTTTATATCGATGGCCAACAATATTAGTTAACTTCACTTTGATTTCATGCATAAGGCCGAGAAGCAATGCAAATACTGCTACCGAACCGTTTCAATGGATCCAAGTGCGGCTGCGTAAAGAAGAATGCCACTATGATTATGTAGTGTCATGCAAGTATCTAGTATTATTGTAACCGGTACCAGTAAGGTTTTGAGATAGAGGAGACGATATCGCAGCTAAACCGGATGGTTTATATCGATGGCCATCAATATTAGTTAACTTCACTTCGATCTCAGCCATAGGGACCAGAAGCAATGGACATACTGCTACCGAACCGTGGCAATGGATGAAAGTGTGGCTGTGTAAAGAAGAATGCCACTATGTTTATGTAGTGTCATGCAAATGTCTAGTATTATTGTAACCGGTATCAGTAAGGTTTTTACGATCAAGGAGACGATATCGCAGCTAAACCGGATGGTTTATATAGATGGCCATCAATATTAGTTAACTTCACTTTGATCTCAGGCATAGGGCCGGGAAGCAATGGAAATACTGCTACCGAACCGTGGCAATGGATCAAAGTGTGGCTGCGTAAAGAAGAATGTCACTATGATTATGTACTGTCATGCAAATGTCTAGTATTATTGTAACAGGTATCAGTAAGGTTTTTGAGATCAAGGAGACGATATCGCAGGTAAACCCGATGGTTTATATCGATGGCCACCAATATTAATTAACTTCACTTTGATCTTAGTCACAGGGCGAGAAGCAATGGAAATACTGGTACCGAACCGTGGCGATGGATCAAAGTGTGCCTGCGTAAAGAAGAATGCCACTATGATTATGTAGTGTCATGCAAATATCTAGCCCTGTTGTAACGGATATCAGTAAGGTTTTTACGATCAAGGAGACGATATCGCAGCTAAACCGGATGGTTTATATCGATGGCCATCAATATTAGTTAACTTCACTTTGATCTCAGGCATAGGGCCGGGAAGCCATGGAAATGCTGGTACCGAACCGTGGCAATGGATCAAAGTGTGGCTGCGTAAAGTAGAATGCCACTATGATTATGTAGTCTCATGCAAATATCTAGTCTTATTGTAACCGATATTAGTAAGGTTTTTACGATCAAGGAGACAATATCGCAGGTAAACCGGATGGTTTATATCGATGGCCATCAATATTAGTTAACTTCACTTTGATCTCAGGCATAGGGCCGGGAAGCCATGGAAATACTGCTACCGAACCGCGGCAATGGATCAAAGTGTGGCTGCGTAAAGTAGAATGCCACTATGATTATGTAGTCTCATGCAAATATCTAGTCTTATTGTAACCGATATTAGTAAGGCTTTTACGATCAGGGAGACAATATTGCAGGTAAACCGGATGGTGTATATCGACGGCCATCAATATTAGTTAACTTCACATTGATCTCAGCCATAGGGCCGGGAAGCAATGGAAATACTGCTACCGAACCGTGGCAATGGATCAAAGTGTGGCTGCGTAAAGAAGAATGCCACTATGATTATGTACTGTCATGCAAATGTCTAATATTATTGTAACCGGTATCAGTAAGGTTTTTGGGATCAAGGAGACGATATCACAGCTAAACCGGATGGTTTATATCGATGGCCATCAATATTAGTTAACTTCACTTCGATCTCAGCCATAGGGACCAGAAGCAATGGAAATACTGCTACCGAACCGTGGCAATGGATGAAAGTGTGGCTGCGTAAGGAAGAATGCCACTATGATTATGTAGTGTCATGCAAATGTCTAGTATTATTGTAACCGGTATCAGTAAGGTTTTTGAGATCAAGGACACGATATCGCAGCTAAACCGGATGGTTTATATCGATGGCCATCAATACTAGTTAACTTCACTTTGATTTCATCCATAAGGCCGAGAAGCAATGGAAATACTGCTACCGAACCGTTTCAATGGATGAAAGTGTGGCTGCGTAAAGAAGAATGCCACTATGATTATGTAGTGTCATGCAAATGTCTAGTATTATTGTAACCGGTACCAGTAAGGTTTTTGAGATCAAGGAGACGATATCGCAGCTAAACCGGATGATTTATATCAATGGCCATCAATATTAGTTAACTTCACTTCGATCTCAGCCATAGGGACCAGAAGCAATGGACATACTGCTACCGAACCGTGGCAATGGATGAAAGTGTGGCTGCGTAAAGAAGAATGCCACTATGATTATGTAGTGTCATGCAAATGTCTAGTATTATTGTAACCGGTATCAGTAAGGTTTTTGGGATCAAGGAGACGATATCGCAGCTAAACCGGATGGTTTATATCGATGGACATCAATATTAGTTAACTTCACTTCGATCTCAGCCATAGGGACCAGAAGCAATGGAAATACTGCTACCGAACCGTTTCAATGGAGCAAAGTGTGGCTGTGTAAAGAAGCATGCCACTATGATTATGTAGTGCCATGCAAATATCTAGTCCTATTATAACCGATATCAGTAAGGTTTTTACGATCAAGGAGACGATATCGCAGCTAAACCGGATGGTTTATATCGATGGCCAACAATATTAGTTAACTTCACTTTGATTTCATGCATAAGGCCGAGAAGCAATGCAAATACTGCTACCGAACCGTTTCAATGGATCCAAGTGCGGCTGCGTAAAGAAGAATGCCACTATGATTATGTAGTGTCATGCAAGTATCTAGTATTATTGTAACCGGTACCAGTAAGGTTTTGAGATAGAGGAGACGATATCGCAGCTAAACCGGATGGTTTATATCGATGGCCATCAATATTAGTTAACTTCACTTCGATCTCAGCCATAGGGACCAGAAGCAATGGACATACTGCTACCGAACCGTGGCAATGGATGAAAGTGTGGCTGTGTAAAGAAGAATGCCACTATGTTTATGTAGTGTCATGCAAATGTCTAGTATTATTGTAACCGGTATCAGTAAGGTTTTTACGATCAAGGAGACGATATCGCAGCTAAACCGGATGGTTTATATAGATGGCCATCAATATTAGTTAACTTCACTTTGATCTCAGGCATAGGGCCGGGAAGCAATGGAAATACTGCTACCGAACCGTGGCAATGGATCAAAGTGTGGCTGCGTAAAGAAGAATGTCACTATGATTATGTACTGTCATGGAAATGTCTAGTATTATTGTAACAGGTATCAGTAAGGTTTTTGAGATCAAGGAGACGATATCGCAGGTAAACCCGATGGTTTATATCGATGGCCACCAATATTAATTAACTTCACTTTGATCTTAGTCACAGGGCGAGAAGCAATGGAAATACTGGTACCGAACCGTGGCAATGGATCAAAGTGTGCCTGCGTAAAGAAGAATGCCACTATGATTATGTAGTGTCATGCAAATATCTAGCCCTGTTGTAACGGATATCAGTAAGGTTTTTACGATCAAGGAGACGATATCGCAGCTAAACCGGATGGTTTATATCGATGGCCATCAATATTAGTTAACTTCACTTTGATCTCAGGCATAGGGCCGGGAAGCCATGGAAATACTGGTACCGAACCGTGGCAATGGATCAAAGTGTGGCTGCGTAAAGTAGAATGCCACTATGATTATGTAGTCTCATGCAAATATCTAGTCTTATTGTAACCGATATTAGTAAGGTTTTTACGATCAAGGAGACAATATCGCAGGTAAACCGGATGGTTTATATCGATGGCCATCAATATTAGTTAACTTCACTTTGATCTCAGGCATAGGGCCGGGAAGCCATGGAAATACTGCTACCGAACCGCGGCAATGGATCAAAGTGTGGCTGCGTAAAGTAGAATGCCACTATGATTATGTAGTCTCATGCAAATATCTAGTCTTATTGTAACCGATATTAGTAAGGCTTTTACGATCAGGGAGACAATATTGCAGGTAAACCGGATGGTGTATATCGACGGCCATCAATATTAGTTAACTTCACATTGATCTCAGCCATAGGGCCGGGAAGCAATGGAAATACTGCTACCGAACCGTGGCAATGGATCAAAGTGTGGCTGCGTAAAGAAGAATGTCACTATGATTATGTTGTCTCATGCAAATATCTAGTCTTATTGTAACCGATATTAGTAAGGCTTTTACGATCAAGGAGACAATATCGCAGCTAAACCGGATGGTTTATATCGATGGCCATCAATATTAGTTAACTTCACTTCGATCTCAGCCATAGGGACCAGAAGCAATGGAAATACTGCTACCGAACCGTTTCAATGGATCAAAGTGTGGCTGCGTAAAGAAGCATGCCACTATGATTATGTAGTGCCATGCAAATATCTAGTCCTATTGTAACCGATATCAGTAAGGTTTTTACGATCAAGGAGACGATATCGCAGCTAAACCGGATGGTTCATATCGATGGCCATCAATATTAGTTAACTTCACTTCGATCTCAGCCATAGGGACCAGAAGCAATGGACATACTGGTACCGAACCGCGGCAATGGATCAAAGTGTGGCTGCGTAAAGCAGAATGCCACTATGATTATGTAGTCTCATGCAAATATCTAGTCTTATTGTAACCGATATTAGTAAGGCTTTTACGATCAAGGAGACAATATCGCAGGTAAACCGGATGGTTTACATCGATGGCCATCAATATTAGTTAACTTCACTTTGATCTCAGCCATAGGACCGGGAAGCAATGGAAATACTACTACCGAACCGTGGCAATGGATCAAAGTGTGGCTGCGTAAAGAAGAATGCCACTATGATTATGTACTGTCATGCAAATGTCTAATATTATTGTAACCGGTATCAGTAAGGTTTTTGGGATCAAGGAGACGATATCACAGCTAAACCGGATGGTTTATATCGATGGCCATCAATATTAGTTAACTTCACTTCGATCTCAGCCATAGGGACCAGAAGCAATGGAAATACTGCTACCGAACCGTTTCAATGGATCAAAGTGTGGCTGCGTAAAGAAGCATGCCACTATGATTATGTAGTGCCATGCAAATATCTAGTCCTATTGTAACCGATATCAGTAAGGTTTTTACGATCAAGGAGACGATATCGCAGCTAAACCGGATGGTTCATATCGATGGCCATCAATATTAGTTAACTTCACTTCGATCTCAGCCATAGGGACCAGAAGCAATGGACATACTGGTACCGAACCGCGGCAATGGATCAAAGTGTGGCTGCGTAAAGCAGAATGCCACTATGATTATGTAGTCTCATGCAAATATCTAGTCTTATTGTAACCGATATTAGTAAGGCTTTTACGATCAAGGAGACAATATCGCAGGTAAACCGGATGGTTTACATCGATGGCCATCAATATTAGTTAACTTCACTTTGATCTCAGCCATAGGACCGGGAAGCAATGGAAATACTACTACCGAACCGTGGCAATGGATCAAAGTGTGGCTGCGTAAAGAAGAATGCCACTATGATTATGTACTGTCATGCAAATGTCTAATATTATTGTAACCGGTATCAGTAAGGTTTTTGGGATCAAGGAGACGATATCACAGCTAAACCGGATGGTTTATATCGATGGCCATCAATATTAGTTAACTTCACTTCGATCTCAGCCATAGGGACCAGAAGCAATGGAAATACTGCTACCGAACCGTGGCAATGGATGAAAGTGTGGCTGCGTAAGGAAGAATGCCACTATGATTATGTAGTGTCATGCAAATGTCTAGTATTATTGTAACCGGTATCAGTAAGGTTTTTGAGATCAAGGACACGATATCGCAGCTAAACCGGATGGTTTATATCGATGGCCATCAATACTAGTTAACTTCACTTTGATTTCATCCATAAGGCCGAGAAGCAATGGAAATACTGCTACCGAACCGTTTCAATGGATGAAAGTGTGGCTGCGTAAAGAAGAATGCCACTATGATTATGTAGTGTCATGCAAATGTCTAGTATTATTGTAACCGGTACCAGTAAGGTTTTTGAGATCAAGGAGACGATATCGCAGCTAAACCGGATGGTTTATATCGATGGACATCAATATTAGTTAACTTCACTTCGATCTCAGCCATAGGGACCAGAAGCAATGGAAATACTGCTACCGAACCGTTTCAATGGAGCAAAGTGTGGCTGCGTAAAGAAGCATGCCACTATGATTATGTAGTGCCATGCAAATATCTAGTCCTATTGTAACCGATATCAGTAAGGTTTTTACGATCAAGGAGACGATATCGCAGCTAAACCGGATGGTTCATATCGATGGCCATCAATATTAGTTAACTTCACTTCGATCTCAGCCATAGGGACCAGAAGCAATGGACATACTGGTACCGAACCGCGGCAATGGATCAAAGTGTGGCTGCGTAAAGCAGAATGCCACTATGATTATGTAGTGTCATGCAAATGTCTAGTATTATTGTAACCGGTATCAGTAAGGTTTTTGGGATCAAGGAGACGATATCGCAGCTAAACCGGATGGTTTATATCGATGGACATCAATATTAGTTAACTTCACTTCGATCTCAGCCATAGGGACCAGAAGCAATGGAAATACTGCTACCGAACCGTTTCAATGGAGCAAAGTGTGGCTGTGTAAAGAAGCATGCCACTATGATTATGTAGTGCCATGCAAATATCTAGTCCTATTATAACCGATATCAGTAAGGTTTTTACGATCAAGGAGACGATATCGCAGCTAAACCGGATGGTTTATATCGATGGCCAACAATATTAGTTAACTTCACTTTGATTTCATGCATAAGGCCGAGAAGCAATGCAAATACTGCTACCGAACCGTTTCAATGGATCCAAGTGCGGCTGCGTAAAGAAGAATGCCACTATGATTATGTAGTGTCATGCAAGTATCTAGTATTATTGTAACCGGTACCAGTAAGGTTTTGAGATAGAGGAGACGATATCGCAGCTAAACCGGATGGTTTATATCGATGGCCATCAATATTAGTTAACTTCACTTCGATCTCAGCCATAGGGACCAGAAGCAATGGACATACTGCTACCGAACCGTGGCAATGGATGAAAGTGTGGCTGTGTAAAGAAGAATGCCACTATGTTTATGTAGTGTCATGCAAATGTCTAGTATTATTGTAACCGGTATCAGTAAGGTTTTTACGATCAAGGAGACGATATCGCAGCTAAACCGGATGGTTTATATAGATGGCCATCAATATTAGTTAACTTCACTTTGATCTCAGGCATAGGGCCGGGAAGCAATGGAAATACTGCTACCGAACCGTGGCAATGGATCAAAGTGTGGCTGCGTAAAGAAGAATGTCACTATGATTATGTACTGTCATGCAAATGTCTAGTATTATTGTAACAGGTATCAGTAAGGTTTTTGAGATCAAGGAGACGATATCGCAGGTAAACCCGATGGTTTATATCGATGGCCACCAATATTAATTAACTTCACTTTGATCTTAGTCACAGGGCGAGAAGCAATGGAAATACTGGTACCGAACCGTGGCAATGGATCAAAGTGTGCCTGCGTAAAGAAGAATGCCACTATGATTATGTAGTGTCATGCAAATATCTAGCCCTGTTGTAACGGATATCAGTAAGGTTTTTACGATCAAGGAGACGATATCGCAGCTAAACCGGATGGTTTATATCGATGGCCATCAATATTAGTTAACTTCACTTTGATCTCAGGCATAGGGCCGGGAAGCCATGGAAATACTGGTACCGAACCGTGGCAATGGATCAAAGTGTGGCTGCGTAAAGTAGAATGCCACTATGATTATGTAGTCTCATGCAAATATCTAGTCTTATTGTAACCGATATTAGTAAGGTTTTTACGATCAAGGAGACAATATCGCAGGTAAACCGGATGGTTTATATCGATGGCCATCAATATTAGTTAACTTCACTTTGATCTCAGGCATAGGGCCGGGAAGCCATGGAAATACTGCTACCGAACCGCGGCAATGGATCAAAGTGTGGCTGCGTAAAGTAGAATGCCACTATGATTATGTAGTCTCATGCAAATATCTAGTCTTATTGTAACCGATATTAGTAAGGCTTTTACGATCAGGGAGACAATATTGCAGGTAAACCGGATGGTGTATATCGACGGCCATCAATATTAGTTAACTTCACATTGATCTCAGCCATAGGGCCGGGAAGCAATGGAAATACTGCTACCGAACCGTGGCAATGGATCAAAGTGTGGCTGCGTAAAGAAGAATGTCACTATGATTATGTTGTCTCATGCAAATATCTAGTCTTATTGTAACCGATATTAGTAAGGCTTTTACGATCAAGGAGACAATATCGCAGCTAAACCGGATGGTTTATATCGATGGCCATCAATATTAGTTAACTTCACTTCGATCTCAGCCATAGGGACCAGAAGCAATGGAAATACTGCTACCGAACCGTTTCAATGGATCAAAGTGTGGCTGCGTAAAGAAGCATGCCACTATGATTATGTAGTGCCATGCAAATATCTAGTCCTATTGTAACCGATATCAGTAAGGTTTTTACGATCAAGGAGACGATATCGCAGCTAAACCGGATGGTTCATATCGATGGCCATCAATATTAGTTAACTTCACTTCGATCTCAGCCATAGGGACCAGAAGCAATGGACATACTGGTACCGAACCGCGGCAATGGATCAAAGTGTGGCTGCGTAAAGCAGAATGCCACTATGATTATGTAGTGTCATGCAAATGTCTAGTATTATTGTAACCGGTATCAGTAAGGTTTTTACGATCAAGGAGACGATATCGCAGCTAAACCGGATGGTTTATATAGATGGCCATCAATATTAGTTAACTTCACTTTGATCTCAGGCATAGGGCCGGGAAGCAATGGAAATACTGCTACCGAACCGTGGCAATGGATCAAAGTGTGGCTGCGTAAAGAAGAATGTCACTATGATTATGTACTGTCATGCAAATGTCTAGTATTATTGTAACAGGTATCAGTAAGGTTTTTGAGATCAAGGAGACGATATCGCAGGTAAACCCGATGGTTTATATCGATGGCCACCAATATTAATTAACTTCACTTTGATCTTAGTCACAGGGCGAGAAGCAATGGAAATACTGGTACCGAACCGTGGCAATGGATCAAAGTGTGCCTGCGTAAAGAAGAATGCCACTATGATTATGTAGTGTCATGCAAATATCTAGCCCTGTTGTAACGGATATCAGTAAGGTTTTTACGATCAAGGAGACGATATCGCAGCTAAACCGGATGGTTTATATCGATGGCCATCAATATTAGTTAACTTCACTTTGATCTCAGGCATAGGGCCGGGAAGCCATGGAAATACTGGTACCGAACCGTGGCAATGGATCAAAGTGTGGCTGCGTAAAGTAGAATGCCACTATGATTATGTAGTCTCATGCAAATATCTAGTCTTATTGTAACCGATATTAGTAAGGTTTTTACGATCAAGGAGACAATATCGCAGGTAAACCGGATGGTTTATATCGATGGCCATCAATATTAGTTAACTTCACTTTGATCTCAGGCATAGGGCCGGGAAGCCATGGAAATACTGCTACCGAACCGCGGCAATGGATCAAAGTGTGGCTGCGTAAAGTAGAATGCCACTATGATTATGTAGTCTCATGCAAATATCTAGTCTTATTGTAACCGATATTAGTAAGGCTTTTACGATCAGGGAGACAATATTGCAGGTAAACCGGATGGTGTATATCGACGGCCATCAATATTAGTTAACTTCACATTGATCTCAGCCATAGGGCCGGGAAGCAATGGAAATACTGCTACCGAACCGTGGCAATGGATCAAAGTGTGGCTGCGTAAAGAAGAATGTCACTATGATTATGTTGTCTCATGCAAATATCTAGTCTTATTGTAACCGATATTAGTAAGGCTTTTACGATCAAGGAGACAATATCGCAGCTAAACCGGATGGTTTATATCGATGGCCATCAATATTAGTTAACTTCACTTCGATCTCAGCCATAGGGACCAGAAGCAATGGAAATACT
Organism: Priocnemis perturbator; assembly: GCA_963942575.1. NCBI lineage: Eukaryota > Metazoa > Arthropoda > Insecta > Hymenoptera > Pompilidae > Priocnemis > Priocnemis perturbator. The sequence goes on along the minus strand of OZ012655.1, from coordinate 3,878,016 downwards.
GCTACCGAACCGTTTCAATGGATCAAAGTGTGGCTGCGTAAAGAAGCATGCCACTATGATTATGTAGTGCCATGCAAATATCTAGTCCTATTGTAACCGATATCAGTAAGGTTTTTACGATCAAGGAGACGATATCGCAGCTAAACCGGATGGTTCATATCGATGGCCATCAATATTAGTTAACTTCACTTCGATCTCAGCCATAGGGACCAGAAGCAATGGACATACTGGTACCGAACCGCGGCAATGGATCAAAGTGTGGCTGCGTAAAGCAGAATGCCACTATGATTATGTAGTCTCATGCAAATATCTAGTCTTATTGTAACCGATATTAGTAAGGCTTTTACGATCAAGGAGACAATATCGCAGGTAAACCGGATGGTTTACATCGATGGCCATCAATATTAGTTAACTTCACTTTGATCTCAGCCATAGGACCGGGAAGCAATGGAAATACTACTACCGAACCGTGGCAATGGATCAAAGTGTGGCTGCGTAAAGAAGAATGCCACTATGATTATGTACTGTCATGCAAATGTCTAATATTATTGTAACCGGTATCAGTAAGGTTTTTGGGATCAAGGAGACGATATCACAGCTAAACCGGATGGTTTATATCGATGGCCATCAATATTAGTTAACTTCACTTCGATCTCAGCCATAGGGACCAGAAGCAATGGAAATACTGCTACCGAACCGTGGCAATGGATGAAAGTGTGGCTGCGTAAGGAAGAATGCCACTATGATTATGTAGTGTCATGCAAATGTCTAGTATTATTGTAACCGGTATCAGTAAGGTTTTTGAGATCAAGGACACGATATCGCAGCTAAACCGGATGGTTTATATCGATGGCCATCAATACTAGTAAACTTCACTTTGATTTCATCCATAAGGCCGAGAAGCTATGGAAATACTGCTACCGAACCGTTTCAATGGATGAAAGTGTGGCTGCGTAAAGAAGAATGCCACTATGATTATGTAGTGTCATGCAAATGTCTAGTATTATTGTAACCGGTACCAGTAAGGTTTTTGAGATCAAGGAGACGATATCGCAGCTAAACCGGATGATTTATATCGATGGCCATCAATATTAGTTAACTTCACTTCGATCTCAGCCATAGGGACCAGAAGCAATGGACATACTGCTACCGAACCGTGGCAATGGATGAAAGTGTGGCTGCGTAAAGAAGCATGCCACTATGATTATGTAGTGCCATGCAAATATCTAGTCCTATTGTAACCGATATCAGTAAGGTTTTTACGATCAAGGAGACGATATCGCAGCTAAACCGGATGGTTTACATCGATGGCCATCAATATTAGTTAACTTCACTTTCATCTTAGTCATACGGCCGAGAAGCAATGGAAATACTGCTACCGATCCGTTTCAATGGATCAAAGTGTGGCTGCGTAAAGAAGAATGCCACTATGATTATGTAGTGTCATGCAAATGTCTAGTATTAGTGTAACCGGTACCAGAAGGTTTTTGAGATCAAGGAAACGATATCGCAGCTAAACCGGATGGTTTATATCGATGGCCATCAATATTAGTTAACTTCACTTCGATCCCAGCCATAGGGACCAGAAGCAATGGACATACTGCTACCGAACCGTGGCAATGGATGAAAGTGTGGCTGCGTAAAGAAGAATGCCACTATGATTATGTAGTGTCATGCAAATGTCTAGTATTATTGTAACCGGTATCAGTAAGGTTTTTGAGATCAAGGAGACGATATCGCAGCTAAACCGGATGGTTTACATCGATGGCCATCAATATTAGTTAACTTCACTTTCATCTTAGTCATACGGCCGAGAAGCAATGGAAATACTGCTACCGAACCGTGGCAATGGATCAAAGTGTGCCTGCGTAAAGAAGAATGCCACTATGATTATGTAGTGTCATGCAAATATCTAGTCCTGTTGTAACCGATATCAGTAAGGTTTTTACGGCCGAGAAGCAATGGAAATACTGCTACCGAACCGTGGCAATGGATCAAAGTGTGCCTGCGTAAAGAAGAATGCCACTATGATTATGTAGTGTCATGCAAATATCTAGTCCTGTTGTAACCGATATCAGTAAGGTTTTTACGATCAAGGAGACGATATCGCAGCTAAACCGGATGGTTTATATCGATGGCCATCAATATTAGTTAACTTCACTTTGATCTCAGGCATATGGCCGGGAAGCAATGGAAATACTGCTACCGAACCGCGGGAATGGATCAAAGTGTGGCTGCGTAAAGTAGAATGCCACTATGATTATGTAGTGCCATGCAAATATCTAGTCTTATTGTAACCGGTATCAGTAAGGTTTTTGAGATCAAGGAGACGATATCGCAGCTAAACCGGATGGTTTACATCGATGGCCATCAATATTAGTTAACTTCACTTCGATCTCAGCCATAGGGACCAGAAACAATAGAAATACTGCTACCGAACCGTTTCAATGGATCAAAGTGTGGCTGCGTAAAGAAGCATGCCACTATGATTATGTAGTGCCACGCAAATATCTAGTCCTATTGTAACCGATATCAGTAAGGTTTTTACGATCAAGGAGACGATATCCCAGCTAAACCGGATGGTTTATATCAATGGCCATCAATATTGGTTCACTTCACTTTGATCTTAGTCAGAAGGCCGAGAAGCAATGGAAATACTGCTACCGATCCGTTTCAATGGATCAAAGTGTGGCTGCGTAAAGAAGAATGCCACTATGATTATGTAGTGTCATGCAAATATCTAGTCCTATTGTAACCGATATCAGTAAGGTTTTTACGATCAAGGAGACGATATTGCAGCTAAACCGGATGGTTTATATCGATGGCCATCAATATTAGGTAACTTCACTTTGATTTCATCCATAAGGCCGAGAAGCAATGGAAATACTGCTACCGAACCGTTTCAATGGATCAAAGTGTGGCTGCGTAAAGAAGAATGCCACTATGATTATGTAGTATCATGCAAATGTCTAGTATTATTGTAACCGGTATCAGTAAGGTTTTTGAGATCAAGGAGACGATATCGCAGCTAAGCCGGGTGGTTTACATCGATGGCCATCAATATTAGTTAACTTCACTTTCATCTTAGTCATACGGCCGAGAAGCAATGGACATACTGCTACCGAACCGTGGCAATGGATGAAAGTGTGGCTGCGTAAAGAAGAATGCCACTATGATTATGTAGTGCCATGCAAATATCTAGTCTTATTGTAACCGATATCAGTAAGGTTTTTACGATCAAGGAGACAATATCGCAGCTAAACCGGATGGTTTATATCGACGGCCATCAATATTAGTTAACTTCACTTTGATCTCAACCATAGGGCCGGGAAGCTATGCAAATACTGCTACCGAACCGTGGCAATGGATCAAAGTGTGGCTGCGTAAAGAAGAATGCCACTATGATTATGTAGGGCCATGCAAATATCTAGTCTTATTGTAACCGATATCAGGAAGGTTTTTACGATCAAGGAGACAATATCGCAGCTAAACTGCATGGTTTATATCGATGGCCATCAATATTAGTTAACTTCACTTCGATCTCAGCCTTAGGGACCAGAAGCAATAGAAATACTGCTACCGAACCGTTTCAATGGATCAAAGTGTGGCTGCGTAAAGAAGCATGCCACTATGATTATGTAGTGCCATGCAAATATCTAGTCCTATTGTAACCGATATCAGTAAGGTTTTTACGATCAAGGAGACGATATCGCAGCTAAACCGGATGGTTTATATCGATGGCCATCAATATTAGGTAACTTCACTTTGATTTCATCCATAAGGCCGAGAAGCAATGGAAATACTGCCACCGAACCGTTTCAATGGATCAAAGTGTGGCTGCGTAAAGAAGAATGCCACTATGATTATGTAGTGTCATGCAAATGTCTAGTATTATTGTAACCGGTATCAGTAAGGTTTTTGAGATCAAGGAGACGATATCGCAGCTAAACCGTATGGTTTACATCGATGGCCATCAATATTAGTTAACTTCACTTTCATCTTAGTCATACGGCGGAGAAACAATGGAAGTACTGCTACCGATCCGTTTCAATGGATCAAAGTGTGGCTGCGTAAAGAAGAATGCCACTATGATTATGTAGTGCCATGCAAATGTCTAGTATTATTGTAACCGGTACCAGTAAGGTTTTTGAGGTCAAGGAAACGATATCGCAGCTAAACCGGATGGTTTATATCGATGGCCATCAATATTAGTTAACTTCACTTCGATCTCAGCCATAGGGACCAGAAGCAATGGAAATACCGCTACCGAACCGTTTCAATGGATGAAAGTGTGGCTGCGTAAAGAAGAATGCCACTATGATTATGTAGTGTCATGCAAATGTCTAGTATTATTGTAACCGATATCAATAAGGTTTTTACGATCAAGGAGACAATATCGCAGCTAAACCGGATGGTTTATATCGATGGCCATCAATATTAGTTAACTTCACTTTGATCTTAGTCATAAGGCTGAGAAGCAATGGAAATACTGCTACCGAACCGTGGCAATGGATCAAAGTGAGGCTGCGTAAAGAAGAATGCCACTATGATTATGTAGTGCCATGCAAATATCTAGTACTATTGTAACCGATATCAGTAAGGTTTTTGAGATCAAGGAGACGATATCGCAGCTAAACCGGATGGTTTATATCGATGGCCATCAATATTAGTTAACTTCACTTCGATCTCAGCCATAGGGGCCAGAAGCAATGGAAATACTGCTACCGAACCGTTTCAATGGATCAAAGTGTGGCTGGGTAAAGAAGCATGCCACTAAGATTATGTAGTGCCATGCAAATATCTAGTCCTATTGTAACCGATATCAGTAAGGTTTTTACGATTAAGGAGACGATATCGCAGCTAAACCGGATGGTTTATATCGATGGCCATCAATATTAGTTAACTTCACTTTGATTTCATCCATAAGGTCGAGAAGCAATGGAAATACTGCTACCGAACCGTTTCAATGGATGAAAGTGTGGCTGCGTAAAGAAGAATGCCACTATGATTATGTAGTGTCATGCAAATGTCTAGTATTATTGTAACCGGTATCAGTAAGGTTTTTGAGATCAAGGAGACGATATCGCAGCTAAACCGGATGGTTTATATCGATGGCCATCAATATTAGTTAACTTCACTTCGATCTCAGCCATAGGGTCCAGAAGCAATGGACATACTGCTACCGATCCGTTTCAATGGATCAAAGTGCGGCTGCGTAAAGAAGAATGCCACTATGATTATGTAGTGTCATGCAAATGTCTAGTATTATTGTAACCGGTATCAGTAAGGTTTTTGGGATCAAGGAGACGATATCGCAGCTAAACCGGATGGTTTATATCGATGGCCATCAATATTAGTTAACTTCACTTCGATCTCAGCCATAGGGACCAGATGCAATGGAAATACTGCTACCGAACCGTTTCAATGGATCAAAGTGTGGCTGCGTAAAGAAGCATGACACTAAGATAATGTAGTCCCATGCAAATATCTAGTCCTATTGTAACCGATATCAGTAAGGTTTTTACGATCAAGGAGACGATATCGCAGCTAAACCGGATGGTTTATATCGATGGCCATCAATATTAGTTAACTTCACTTTGATTTCATCCATAAGGCCGAGAAGCAATAGAAATACTGCTACCGAACCGTTTCAATGGATCAAAGTGTGGCTGCGTAAAGAAGCATGCCACTATGATTATGTAGTGCCATGCAAATATCTAGTCCTATTGTAACCGATATCAGTAAGGTTTTTACGATCAAGGAGACGATATCGCAGCTAAACCGGATGGTTTATATCGATGGCCATCAATATTAGGTAACTTCACTTTGATTTCATCCATAAGGCCGAGAAGCAATGGAAATACTGCTACCGAACCGTTTCAATGGATCAAAGTGTGGCTGCGTAAAGAAGAATGCCACTATGATTATGTAGTGTCATGCTAATGTCTAGTATTATTGTAACCGGTATCAGTAAGGTTTTTGAGATCAAGGAGACGATATCGCAGCTAAGCCGGATGGTTTACATCGATGGCCATCAATATTAGTTAACTTCACTTTCATCTTAGTCATACGGCCGAGAAGCAATGGAAATACTGCTACCGAACCGTGACAATGGATCAAAGTGTGCCTGCGTAAAGAAGAATGCCACTATGATTATTTAGTATCATGCAAATGTCTAGTATTATTGTAACCGATATCAATAAGGTTTTTACGATCAAGGAGACAATATCGCAGCTAAACCGGATGGTTTATATCGATGGCCATCAATATTAGTTAACTTCACTTTGATCTTAGTCATAAGGCTGAGAAGCAATGGAAATACTGCTACCGAACCGTGGCAATGGATCAAAGATAAGCTGCGTAAAGAAGCATGCCACTATGATTATGTAGTGCCATGCAAATATCTAGTCCTATTGTAACCGATATCAGTAAGGTTTTTACGATCAAGGAGACGATATCGCAGCTAAACCGGATGGTTTATATCGATGGCCATCAATATTAGTTAACTTCACTTTGATTTCATCCATAAGGCCGAGAAGCAATGGAAATACTGCTACCGAACCGTTTCAATGGATCAAAGTGTGGCTGCGTAAAGAAGAATGCCACTATGATTATGTAGTGTCATGCAAATGTCTAGTATTATTGTAACCGGTATCAGTAAGGTTTTTGAGATCAAGGAGACGAAATCGCAGCTAAACCGGATGGTTTACATCGATGGCCATCAATATTAGTTAACTTCACTTTCATCTTAGTCATATGGCCGAGAAGCAATGGAAATACTGCTACCGATCCGTTTCAATGGATCAAAGTGTGGCTGCGTAAAGAAGAATGCCACTATGATTATGTAGTGTCATGCAAATGTCTAGTATTATTGTAACCGGTACCAGTAAGGTTTTTGAGGTCAAGGAAACGATATCGCAGCTAAACCGGATGGTTTATATCGATGGCCATCAATATTAGTTAACTTCACTTCGATCTCAGCCATAGGGACCAGAAGGAATGGAAATATCGCTACCGAACCGTTTCAATGGATGAAAGTGTGGCTGCGTAAAGAAGAATGCCACTATGATTATGTAGTGTCATGCAAATGTCTAGTATTATTGTAACCGGTACCAGTAATGTTTTTGGGATCAAGGAGACGATATCGCAGCTAAACCGGATGGTGTACATCGATGGCCATCAATATTAGTTAACTTCACTTTCATCTTAGTCATACGGCCGAGAAGCAATGGAAATACTGCTACCGAACCGTGACAATGGATCAAAGTGTGCCTGCGTAAAGAAGAATGCCACTATGATTATGTAGTCTCATGCAAATGTCTAGTATTATTGTAACCGATATCAATAAGGTTTTTACGATCAAGGAGACAATATCGCAGCTAAACCGGATGGTTTATATCGATGGCCATCAATATTAGTTAACTTCACTTCGATCTCAGCCATAGGGACCAGAAGCAATGGACATACTGCTACCGATCCGTTTCAATGGATCAAAGTGTGGCTGCGTAAAGAAGAATGCCACTATGATTATGTAGTGTCATGCAAATGTCTAGTCCTATTGTACCCGATATCAGTAAGGTTGTTACAATCAGGGAGACGATATCGCAGCTAAACCGGATGGTTTATATCGATGGTCATCAATATTAGTTAACTTCACTTTGATTTCATCCATAAGGCCGAGAAGCAATGGAAATACTGCTACCGAACCGTTTCAATGGATCAAAGTGTGGCTGCGTAAAGAAGAATGCCACTATGATTATGTAGTGTCATGCAAATGTCTAGTATTATTGTAACCGGTATCAGTAAGGTTTTTGAGATCAAGGAGACGATTTCGCAGCTAAACCGGATGGTTTACATCGATGGCCATCAATATTAGTTAACTTCACTTTCATCTTAGTCATATGGCCGAGAAGCAATGGAAATACTGCTACCGATCCGTTTCAATGGATCAAAGTGTGGCTGCGTAAAGAAGAATGCCACTATGATTATGTAGTGTCATGCAAATGTCTAGTATTATTGTAACCGGTACCAGTAAGGTTTTTGAGGTCAAGGAAACGATATCGCAGCTAAACCGGATGGTTTATATCGATGGCCATCAATATTAGTTAACTTCACTTCGATCTCAGCCACAGGGACCAGAAGCAATGGAAATATCGCTACCGAACCGTTTCAATGGATGAAAGTGTGGCTGCGTAAAGAAGAATGCCACTATGATTATGTAGTGTCATGCAAATGTCTAGTATTATTGTAACCGGTATCAGTAAGGTTTTTGAGATCAAGGAGACGATATCGCAGCTAAACCGGATGGTTTATATCGATGGCCATCAATATTAGTTAACTTCACTTTGATCTCAGGCATAGGGCCGGGAAGCAATGGAAATACTGCTACCGAACCGCGGCAATGGATCAAAGTGTGGCTGCGTAAAGTAGAATGCCACTATGATTATGCAGTCTCATCCAAATATCTAGTCTTATTGTAACCGATATTGGTAAGGCTTTTACGATCAAGGAGACAATATTAAAGGTAAACCGGATGGTTTATATCGATGGCCATGAATATTAGTTAACTTCACTTTGATTTCATCCATAAGGCCGAGAAGCAATGGAAATATTGCTACCGAACCGTTTCAATGGATCAAAGTGCGGCTGCGTAAAGAAGAATGCCACTATGATTATGTAGTGTCATGCAAATGTCTAGTATTATTGTAACCGGTATCAGTAAGGTTTTTGGGATCAAGGAGACGATATCGCAGCTAAACCGGATGGTTTATATCGATGGCCATCAATATTAGTTAACTTCACTTCGATCTCAGCCTTAGGGACCAGAAGCAATAGAAATACTGCTACCGAACCGTTGCAATGGATCAAAGTGTGGCTGCGTAAAGAAGCATGCCACTATGATTATGTAGTGCCATGCAAATATCTAGTCCTATTGTAACCGATATCAGTAAGGTTTTTACGATCAAGGAGACGATATCGCAGCTAAACCGGATGGTTTATATCGATGGCCATCAATATTAGGTAACTTCACTTTGATTTCATCCATAAGGCCGAGAAGCAATGGAAATACTGCTACCGAACCGTTTCAATGGATCAAAGTGTGGCTGCGTAAAGAAGAATGCCACTATGATTATGTAGTGTCATGCAAATGTCTAGTATTATTGTAACCGATATCAGTAAGGTTTTTGAGATCAAGGAGACGATATCGCAGCTAAGCCGGATGGTTTACATCGATGGCCATCAATATTAGTTAACTTCACTTTCATCTTAGTCATACGGCCGAGAAGCAATGGAAATACTGCTACCGAACCGTGACAATGGATCAAAGTGTGCCTGCGTAAAGAAGAATGCCACTATGATTATGTAGTGTCATGCAAATGTCTAGTATTATTGTAACCGATATCAATAAGGTTTTTACGATCAAGGAGACAATATCGCAGCTAAACCGGATGGTTTATATCGATGGCCATCAATATTAGTTAACTTCACTTTGATCTTAGTCATAAGGCTGAGAAGCAATGGAAATACTGCTACCGAACCGTGGCAATGGATCAAAGATAAGCTGCGTAAAGAAGCATGCCACTATGATTATGTAGTGCCATGCAAATATCTAGTCCTATTGTAACCGATATCAGTAAGGTTTTTACGATCAAGGAGACGATATCGCAGCTAAACCGGATGGTTTATATCGATGGCCATCAATTTTAGTTAACTTCACTTTGATTTTATCCATAAGGCCGAGAAGCAATGGAAATACTGCCACCGAACCGTTTCAATGGATCAAAGTGTGGCTGCGTAAAGAAGAATGCCACTATGATTATGTAGTGTCATGCAAATGTCTAGTATTATTGTAACCGGTATCAGTAAGGTTTTTGAGATCAAGGAGACGATATCGCAGCTAAACCGGATGGTTTACATCGATGGCCATCAATATTGGTTAACTTCACTTTCATCTTAGTCATACGGCGAAGAAGCAATGGAAGTACTGCTACCGATCCGTTTCAATGGATCAAAGTGTGGCTGCGTAAAGAAGAATGCCACTATGATTATGTAGTGCCATGCAAATGTCTAGTATTATTGTAACCGGTACCAGTAAGGTTTTTGAGGTCAAGGAAACGATATCGCAGCTAAACCGGATGGTTTATATCGATGGCCATCAATATTAGTTAACTTCACTTCGATCTCAGCCATAGGGACCAGAAGCAATGGAAATACCGCTACCGAACCGTTTCAATGGATGAAAGTGTGGCTGCGTAAAGAAGAATGCCACTATGATTATGTAGTGTCATGCAAATGTCTAGTATTATTGTAACCGATATCAATAAGGTTTTTACGATCAAGGAGACAATATCGCAGCTAAACCGGATGGTTTATATCGATGGCCATCAATATTAGTTAACTTCACTTTGATCTTAGTCATAAGGCTGAGAAGCAATGGAAATACTGCTACCGAACCGTGGCAATGGATCAAAGTGTGGCTGCGTAAAGAAGAATGCCACTATGATTATGTAGTGTCATGCAAATGTCTAGTCCTATTGTACCCGATATCAGTAAGGTTGTTACAATCAGGGAGACGATATCGCAGCTAAACCGGATGGTTTATATCGATGGTCATCAATATTAGTTAACTTCACTTTGATTTCATCCATAAGGCCGAGAAGCAATGGAAATACTGCTACCGAACCGTTTCAATGGATCAAAGTGTGGCTGCGTAAAGAAGAATGCCACTATGATTATGTAGTGTCATGCAAATGTCTAGTATTATTGTAACCGGTATCAGTAAGGTTTTTGAGATCAAGGAGACGATTTCGCAGCTAAACCGGATGGTTTACATCGATGGCCATCAATATTAGTTAACTTCACTTTCATCTTAGTCATATGGCCGAGAAGCAATGGAAATACTGCTACCGATCCGTTTCAATGGATCAAAGTGTGGCTGCGTAAAGAAGAATGCCACTATGATTATGTAGTGTCATGCAAATGTCTAGTATTATTGTAACCGGTACCAGTAAGGTTTTTGAGGTCAAGGAAACGATATCGCAGCTAAACCGGATGGTTTATATCGATGGCCATCAATATTAGTTAACTTCACTTCGATCTCAGCCACAGGGACCAGAAGCAATGGAAATATCGCTACCGAACCGTTTCAATGGATGAAAGTGTGGCTGCGTAAAGAAGAATGCCACTATGATTATGTAGTGTCATGCAAATGTCTAGTATTATTGTAACCGGTATCAGTAAGGTTTTTGAGATCAAGGAGACGATATCGCAGCTAAACCGGATGGTTTATATCGATGGCCATCAATATTAGTTAACTTCACTTTGATCTCAGGCATAGGGCCGGGAAGCAATGGAAATACTGCTACCGAACCGCGGCAATGGATCAAAGTGTGGCTGCGTAAAGTAGAATGCCACTATGATTATGCAGTCTCATCCAAATATCTAGTCTTATTGTAACCGATATTGGTAAGGCTTTTACGATCAAGGAGACAATATTAAAGGTAAACCGGATGGTTTATATCGATGGCCATGAATATTAGTTAACTTCACTTTGATTTCATCCATAAGGCCGAGAAGCAATGGAAATATTGCTACCGAACCGTTTCAATGGATCAAAGTGCGGCTGCGTAAAGAAGAATGCCACTATGATTATGTAGTGTCATGCAAATGTCTAGTATTATTGTAACCGGTATCAGTAAGGTTTTTGGGATCAAGGAGACGATATCGCAGCTAAACCGGATGGTTTATATCGATGGCCATCAATATTAGTTAACTTCACTTCGATCTCAGCCTTAGGGACCAGAAGCAATAGAAATACTGCTACCGAACCGTTTCAATGGATCAAAGTGTGGCTGCGTAAAGAAGCATGCCACTATGATTATGTAGTGCCATGCAAATATCTAGTCCTATTGTAACCGATATCAGTAAGGTTTTTACGATCAAGGAGACGATATCGCAGCTAAACCGGATGGTTTATATCGATGGCCATCAATATTAGGTAACTTCACTTTGATTTCATCCATAAGGCCGAGAAGCAATGGAAATACTGCTACCGAACCGTTTCAATGGATCAAAGTGTGGCTGCGTAAAGAAGAATGCCACTATGATTATGTAGTGTCATGCAAATGTCTAGTATTATTGTAACCGGTATGAGTAAGGTTTTTGAGATCAAGGAGACGATATCGCAGCTAAGCCGGATGGTTTACATCGATGGCCATCAATATTAGTTAACTTCACTTTCATCTTAGTCATACGGCCGAGAAGCAATGGAAATACTGCTACCGAACCGTGACAATGGATCAAAGTGTGCCTGCGTAAAGAAGAATGCCACTATGATTATGTAGTGTCATGCAAATGTCTAGTATTATTGTAACCGATATCAATAAGGTTTTTACGATCAAGGAGACAATATCGCAGCTAAACCGGATGGTTTATATCGATGGCCATCAATATTAGTTAACTTCACTTTGATCTTAGTCATAAGGCTGAGAAGCAATGGAAATACTGCTACCGAACCGTGGCAATGGATCAAAGATAAGCTGCGTAAAGAAGCATGCCACTATGATTATGTAGTGCCATGCAAATATCTAGTCCTATTGTAACCGATATCAGTAAGGTTTTTACGATCAAGGAGACGATATCGCAGCTAAACCGGATGGTTTATATCGATGGCCATCAATTTTAGTTAACTTCACTTTGATTTCATCCATAAGGCCGAGAAGCAATAGAAATACTGCTACCGAACCGTTTCAATGGATCAAAGTGTGGCTGCGTAAAGAAGCACGCCACTATGATTATGTAGTGCCATGCAAATATCTAGTCCTATTGTAACCGATATCAGTAAGGTTTTTACGATCAAGGAGACGATATCGCAGCTAAACCGGATGGTTTATATCGATGGCCATCAATATTAGGTAACTTCACTTTGATTTCATCCATAAGGCCGAGAAGCAATGGAAATACTGCTACCGAACCGTTTCAATGGATCAAAGTGTGGCTGCGTAAAGAAGAATGCCACTATGATTATGTAGTGTCATGCAAATGTCTAGTATTATTGTAACCGGTATCAGTAAGGTTTTGAGATCAAGGAGACGATATCGCAGCTAAGCCGGATGGTTTACATCGATGGCCATCAATATTAGTTAACTTCACTTTCATCTTACTCATACGGCCGAGAAGCAATGGAAATACTGCTACCGAACCGTGACAATGGATCAAAGTGTGCCTGCGTAAAGAAGAATGCCACTATGATTATTTAGTATCATGCAAATGTCTAGTATTATTGTAACCGATATCAATAAGGTTTTTACGATCAAGGAGACAATATCGCAGTTAAACCGGATGGTTTATATCGATGGCCATCAATATTAGTTAACTTCACTTTGATCTCAGTCATAAGGCTGAGAAGCAATGGAAATACTGCTACCGAACCGTGGCAATGGATCAAAGATAAGCTGCGTAAAGAAGCATGCCACTATGATTATGTAGTGCCATGCAAATATCTAGTCCTATTGTAACCGATATCAGTAAGGTTTTTACGATCAAGGAGACGATATCGCAGCTAAACCGGATGGTTTATATCGATGGCCATCAATATTAGTTAACTTCACTTTGATTTCATCCATAAGGCCGAGAAGCAATGGAAATACTGCTACCGAACCGTTTCAATGGATCAAAGTGTGGCTGCGTAAAGAAGAATGCCACTATGATTATGTAGTGTCATGCAAATGTCTAGTATTATTGTAACCGGTATCAGTAAGGTTTTTGAGATCAAGGAGACGAAATCGCAGCTAAACCGGATGGTTTACATCGATGGCCATCAATATTAGTTAACTTCACTTTCATCTTAGTCATATGGCCGAGAAGCAATGGAAATACTGCTACCGATCCGTTTCAATGGATCAAAGTGTGGCTGCGTAAAGAAGAATGCCACTATGATTATGTAGTGTCATGCAAATGTCTAGTATTATTGTAACCGGTACCAGTAAGGTTTTTGAGGTCAAGGAAACGATATCGCAGCTAAACCGGATGGTTTATATCGATGGCCATCAATATTAGTTAACTTCACTTCGATCTCAGCCATAGGGACCAGAAGGAATGGAAATATCGCTACCGAACCGTTTCAATGGATGAAAGTGTGGCTGCGTAAAGAAGAATGCCACTATGATTATGTAGTGTCATGCAAATGTCTAGTATTATTGTAACCGGTACCAGTAATGTTTTTGGGATCAAGGAGACGATATCGCAGCTAAACCGGATGGTGTACATCGATGGCCATCAATATTAGTTAACTTCACTTTCATCTTAGTCATACGGCCGAGAAGCAATGGAAATACTGCTACCGAACCGTGACAATGGATCAAAGTGTGCCTGCGTAAAGAAGAATGCCACTATGATTATGTAGTCTCATGCAAATGTCTAGTATTATTGTAACCGATATCAATAAGGTTTTTACGATCAAGGAGACAATATCGCAGCTAAACCGGATGGTTTATATCGATGGCCATCAATATTAGTTAACTTCACTTCGATCTCAGCCTTAGGGACCAGAAGCAATAGAAATACTGCTACCGAACCGTTTCAATGGATCAAAGTGTGGCTGCGTAAAGAAGCATGCCACTATGATTATGTAGTGCCATGCAAATATCTAGTCCTATTGTAACCGATATCAGTAAGGTTTTTACGATCAAGGAGACGATATCGCAGCTAAACCGGATGGTTTATATCGATGGCCATCAATATTAGGTAACTTCACTTTGATTTCATCCATAAGGCCGAGAAGCAATGGAAATACTGCTACCGAACCGTTTCAATGGATCAAAGTGTGGCTGCGTAAAGAAGAATGCCACTATGATTATGTAGTGTCATGCAAATGTCTAGTATTATTGTAACCGGTATCAGTAAGGTTTTTGAGATCAAGGAGACGATATCGCAGCTAAGCCGGATGGTTTACATCGATGGCCATCAATATTAGTTAACTTCACTTTCATCTTAGTCATACGGCCGAGAAGCAATGGAAATACTGCTACCGAACCGTGACAATGGATCAAAGTGTGCCTGCGTAAAGAAGAATGCCACTATGATTATGTAGTGTCATGCAAATGTCTAGTATTATTGTAACCGATATCAATAAGGTTTTTACGATCAAGGAGACAATATCGCAGCTAAACCGGATGGTTTATATCGATGGCCATCAATATTAGTTAACTTCACTTTGATCTTAGTCATAAGGCTGAGAAGCAATGGAAATACTGCTACCGAACCGTGGCAATGGATCAAAGATAAGCTGCGTAAAGAAGCATGCCACTATGATTATGTAGTGCCATGCAAATATCTAGTCCTATTGTAACCGATATCAGTAAGGTTTTTACGATCAAGGAGACGATATCGCAGCTAAACCGGATGGTTTATATCGATGGCCATCAATTTTAGTTAACTTCACTTTGATTTTATCCATAAGGCCGAGAAGCAATGGAAATACTGCCACCGAACCGTTTCAATGGATCAAAGTGTGGCTGCGTAAAGAAGAATGCCACTATGATTATGTAGTGTCATGCAAATGTCTAGTATTATTGTAACCGGTATCAGTAAGGTTTTTGAGATCAAGGAGACGATATCGCAGCTAAACCGGATGGTTTACATCGATGGCCATCAATATTAGTTAACTTCACTTTCATCTTAGTCATACGGCGGAGAAGCAATGGAAGTACTGCTACCGATCCGTTTCAATGGATCAAAGTGTGGCTGCGTAAAGAAGAATGCCACTATGATTATGTAGTGCCATGCAAATGTCTAGTATTATTGTAACCGGTACCAGTAAGGTTTTTGAGGTCAAGGAAACGATATCGCAGCTAAACCGGATGGTTTATATCGATGGCCATCAATATTAGTTAACTTCACTTCGATCTCAGCCATAGGGACCAGAAGCAATGGAAATACCGCTACCGAACCGTTTCAATGGATGAAAGTGTGGCTGCGTAAAGAAGAATGCCACTATGATTATGTAGTGTCATGCAAATGTCTAGTATTATTGTAACCGATATCAATAAGGTTTTTACGATCAAGGAGACAATATCGCAGCTAAACCGGATGGTTTATATCGATGGCCATCAATATTAGTTAACTTCACTTTGATCTTAGTCATAAGGCTGAGAAGCAATGGAAATACTGCTACCGAACCGTGGCAATGGATCAAAGTGAGGCTGCGTAAAGAAGAATGCCACTATGATTATGTAGTGCCATGCAAATATCTAGTACTATTGTAACCGATATCAGTAAGGTTTTTGAGATCAAGGAGACGATATCGCGGCTAAACCGGATGGTTTATATCGATGGCCATCAATATTAGTTAACTTCACTTCGATCTCAGCCATAGGGGCCAGAAGCAATGGAAATACTGCTACCGAACCGTTTCAATGGATCAAAGTGTGGCTGCGTAAAGAAGCATGCCACTAAGATTATGTAGTACCATGCAAATATCTAGTCCTATTGTAACCGATATCAGTAAGGTTTTTACGATTAAGGAGACGATATCGCAGCTAAACCGGATGGTTTATATCGATGGCCATCAATATTAGTTAACTTCACTTTGATTTCATCCATAAGGCCGAGAAGCAATGGAAATACTGCTACCGAACCGTTTCAATGGATGAAAGTGTGGCTGCGTAAAGAAGAATGCCACTATGATTATGTAGTGTCATGCAAATGTCTAGTATTATTGTAACCGGTATCAGTAAGGTTTTTGAGATCAAGGAGACGATATCGCAGCTAAACCGGATGGTTTATATCGATGGCCATCAATATTAGTTAACTTCACTTCGATCTCAGCCATAGGGTCCAGAAGCAATGGACATACTGCTACCGATCCGTTTCAATGGATCAAAGTGCGGCTGCGTAAAGAAGAATGCCACTATGATTATGTAGTGTCATGCAAATGTCTAGTATTATTGTAACCGGTATCAGTAAGGTTTTTGGGATCAAGGAGACGATATCGCAGCTAAACCGGATGGTTTATATCGATGGCCATCAATATTAGTTAACTTCACTTCGATCTCAGCCATAGGGACCAGAAGCAATGGAAATACTGCTACCGAACCGTTTCAATGGATCAAAGTGTGGCTGCGTAAAGAAGCATGACACTAAGATAATGTAGTCCCATGCAAATATCTAGTCCTATTGTAACCGATATCAGTAAGGTTTTTACGATCAAGGAGACAATATCGCAGCTAAACCGGATGGTTTATATCGATGGCCATCAATATTAGTTAACTTCACTTTGATTTCATCCATAAGGCCGAGAAGCAATAGAAATACTGCTACCGAACCGTTTCAATGGATCAAAGTGTGGCTGCGTAAAGAAGCATGCCACTATGATTATGTAGTGCCATGCAAATATCTAGTCCTATTGTAACCGATATCAGTAAGGTTTTTACGATCAAGGAGACGATATCGCAGCTAAACCGGATGGTTTATATCGATGGCCATCAATATTAGGTAACTTCACTTTGATTTCATCCATAAGGCCGAGAAGCAATGGAAATACTGCTACCGAACCGTTTCAATGGATCAAAGTGTGGCTGCGTAAAGAAGAATGCCACTATGATTATGTAGTGTCATGCAAATGTCTAGTATTATTGTAACCGGTATCAGTAAGGTTTTTGAGATCAAGGAGACGATATCGCAGCTAAGCCGGATGGTTTACATCGATGGCCATCAATATTAGTTAACTTCACTTTCATCTTAGTCATACGGCCGAGAAGCAATGGAAATACTGCTACCGAACCGTGACAATGGATCAAAGTGTGCCTGCGTAAAGAAGAATGCCACTATGATTATTTAGTATCATGCAAATGTCTAGTATTATTGTAACCGATATCAATAAGGTTTTTACGATCAAGGAGACAATATCGCAGCTAAACCGGATGGTTTATATCGATGGCCATCAATATTAGTTAACTTCACTTTGATCTTAGTCATAAGGCTGAGAAGCAATGGAAATACTGCTACCGAACCGTGGCAATGGATCAAAGATAAGCTGCGTAAAGAAGCATGCCACTATGATTATGTAGTGCCATGCAAATATCTAGTCCTATTGTAACCGATATCAGTAAGGTTTTTACGATCAAGGAGACGATATCGCAGCTAAACCGGATGGTTTATATCGATGGCCATCAATATTAGTTAACTTCACTTTGATTTCATCCATAAGGCCGAGAAGCAATGGAAATACTGCTACCGAACCGTTTCAATGGATCAAAGTGTGGCTGCGTAAAGAAGAATGCCACTATGATTATGTAGTGTCATGCAAATGTCTAGTATTATTGTAACCGGTATCAGTAAGGTTTTTGAGATCAAGGAGACGAAATCGCAGCTAAACCGGATGGTTTACATCGATGGCCATCAATATTAGTTAACTTCACTTTCATCTTAGTCATATGGCCGAGAAGCAATGGAAATACTGCTACCGATCCGTTTCAATGGATCAAAGTGTGGCTGCGTAAAGAAGAATGCCACTATGATTATGTAGTGTCATGCAAATGTCTAGTATTATTGTAACCGGTACCAGTAAGGTTTTTGAGGTCAAGGAAACGATATCGCAGCTAAACCGGATGGTTTATATCGATGGCCATCAATATTAGTTAACTTCACTTCGATCTCAGCCATAGGGACCAGAAGGAATGGAAATATCGCTACCGAACCGTTTCAATGGATGAAAGTGTGGCTGCGTAAAGAAGAATGCCACTATGATTATGTAGTGTCATGCAAATGTCTAGTATTATTGTAACCGGTACCAGTAATGTTTTTGGGATCAAGGAGACGATATCGCAGCTAAACCGGATGGTGTACATCGATGGCCATCAATATTAGTTAACTTCACTTTCATCTTAGTCATACGGCCGAGAAGCAATGGAAATACTGCTACCGAACCGTGACAATGGATCAAAGTGTGCATGCGTAAAGAAGAATGCCACTATGATTATGTAGTCTCATGCAAATGTCTAGTATTATTGTAACCGATATCAATAAGGTTTTTACGATCAAGGAGACAATATCGCAGCTAAACCGGATGGTTTATATCGATGGCCATCAATATTAGTTAACTTCACTTCGATCTCAGCCATAGGGACCAGAAGCAATGGACATACTGCTACCGATCCGTTTCAATGGATCAAAGTGTGGCTGCGTAAAGAAGAATGCCACTATGATCATGTAGTGTCATGCAAATGTCTAGTCCTATTGTACCCGATATCAGTAAGGTTGTTACAATCAGGGAGACGATATCGCAGCTAAACCGGATGGTTTATATCGATGGTCATCAATATTAGTTAACTTCACTTTGATTTCATCCATAAGGGCGAGAAGCAATGGAAATACTGCTACCGAACCGTTTCAATGGATCAAAGTGCGGCTGCGTAAAGAAGAATGCCACTATGATTATGTAGTGTCATGCAAATGTCTAGTATTATTGTAACCGGTATCAGTAATGTTTTTGGGATCAAGGAGACGATATCGCAGCTAAACCGGATGGTTTATATCGATGGCCATCAATATTAGTTAACTTCACTTCGATCTCAGCCATAGGGACCAGAAGCAATGGAAATACTGCTACCGAACCGTTTCAATGGATCAAAGTGTGCCTGCGTAAAGAAGAATGCCACTATGATTATGTAGTGTCATGCAAATGTCTAGTATTATTGTAACCGATATCAATAAGGTTTTTACGATCAAGGAGACAATATCGCAGCTAAACCGGATGGTTTATATCGATGGCCATCAATATTAGTTAACTTCACTTTGATCTTAGTCATAAGGCTGAGAAGCAATGGAAATACTGCTACCGAACCGTGGCAATGGATCAAAGATAAGCTGCGTAAAGAAGCATGCCACTATGATTATGTAGTGCCATGCAAATATCTAGTCCTATTGTAACCGATATCAGTAAGGTTTTTACGATCAAGGAGACGATATCGCAGCTAAACCGGATGGTTTATATCGATGGCCATCAATTTTAGTTAACTTCACTTTGATTTTATCCATAAGGCCGAGAAGCAATGGAAATACTGCCACCGAACCGTTTCAATGGATCAAAGTGTGGCTGCGTAAAGAAGAATGCCACTATGATTATGTAGTGTCATGCAAATGTCTAGTATTATTGTAACCGGTATCAGTAAGGTTTTTGAGATCAAGGAGACGATATCGCAGCTAAACCGGATGGTTTACATCGATGGCCATCAATATTAGTTAACTTCACTTTCATCTTAGTCATACGGCGGAGAAGCAATGGAAGTACTGCTACCGATCCGTTTCAATGGATCAAAGTGTGGCTGCGTAAAGAAGAATGCCACTATGATTATGTAGTGCCATGCAAATGTCTAGTATTATTGTAACCGGTACCAGTAAGGTTTTTGAGGTCAAGGAAACGATATCGCAGCTAAACCGGATGGTTTATATCGATGGCCATCAATATTAGTTAACTTCACTTCGATCTCAGCCATAGGGACCAGAAGCAATGGAAATACCGCTACCGAACCGTTTCAATGGATGAAAGTGTGGCTGCGTAAAGAAGAATGCCACTATGATTATGTAGTGTCATGCAAATGTCTAGTATTATTGTAACCGATATCAATAAGGTTTTTACGATCAAGGAGACAATATCGCAGCTAAACCGGATGGTTTATATCGATGGCCATCAATATTAGTTAACTTCACTTTGATCTTAGTCATAAGGCTGAGAAGCAATGGAAATACTGCTACCGAACCGTGGCAATGGATCAAAGTGAGGCTGCGTAAAGAAGAATGCCACTATGATTATGTAGTGCCATGCAAATATCTAGTACTATTGTAACCGATATCAGTAAGGTTTTTGAGATCAAGGAGACGATATCGCGGCTAAACCGGATGGTTTATATCGATGGCCATCAATATTAGTTAACTTCACTTCGATCTCAGCCATAGGGGCCAGAAGCAATGGAAATACTGCTACCGAACCGTTTCAATGGATCAAAGTGTGGCTGCGTAAAGAAGCATGCCACTAAGATTATGTAGTGCCATGCAAATATCTAGTCCTATTGTAACCGATATCAGTAAGGTTTTTACGATTAAGGAGACGATATCGCAGCTAAACCGGATGGTTTATATCGATGGCCATCAATATTAGTTAACTTCACTTTGATTTCATCCATAAGGCCGAGAAGCAATGGAAATACTGCTACCGAACCGTTTCAATGGATGAAAGTGTGGCTGCGTAAAGAAGAATGCCACAATGATTATGTAGTGTCATGCAAATGTCTAGTATTATTGTAACCGGTATCAGTAAGGTTTTTGAGATCAAGGAGACGATATCGCAGCTAAACCGGATGGTTTATATCGATGGCCATCAATATTAGTTAACTTCACTTCGATCTCAGCCATAGGGTCCAGAAGTAATGGACATACTGCTACCGATCCGTTTCAATGGATCAAAGTGCGGCTGCGTAAAGAAGAATGCCACTATGATTATGTAGTGTCATGCAAATGTCTAGTATTATTGTAACCGGTATCAGTAAGGTTTTTGGGATCAAGGAGACGATATCGCAGCTAAACCGGATGGTTTATATCGATGGCCATCAATATTAGTTAACTTCACTTCGATCTCAGCCATAGGGACCAGAAGCAATGGAAATACTGCTACCGAACCGTTTCAATGGATCAAAGTGTGGCTGCGTAAAGAAGCATGACACTAAGATAATGTAGTCCCATGCAAATATCTAGTCCTATTGTAACCGATATCAGTAAGGTTTTTACGATCAAGGAGACGATATCGCAGCTAAACCGGATGGTTTATATCGATGGCCATCAATATTAGTTAACTTCACTTTGATTTCATCCATAAGGCCGAGAAGCAATAGAAATACTGCTACCGAACCGTTTCAATGGATCAAAGTGTGGCTGCGTAAAGAAGCATGCCACTATGATTATGTAGTGCCATGCAAATATCTAGTCCTATTGTAACCGATATCAGTAAGGTTTTTACGATCAAGGAGACGATATCGCAGCTAAACCGGATGGTTTATATCGATGGCCATCAATATTAGGTAACTTCACTTTGATTTCATCCATAAGGCCGAGAAGCAATGGAAATACTGCTACCGAACCGTTTCAATGGATCAAAGTGTGGCTGCGTAAAGAAGAATGCCACTATGATTATGTAGTGTCATGCAAATGTCTAGTATTATTGTAACCGGTATCAGTAAGGTTTTTGAGATCAAGGAGACGATATCGCAGCTAAGCCGGATGGTTTACATCGATGGCCATCAATATTAGTTAACTTCACTTTCATCTTAGTCATACGGCCGAGAAGCAATGGAAATACTGCTACCGAACCGTGACAATGGATCAAAGTGTGCCTGCGTAAAGAAGAATGCCACTATGATTATTTAGTATCATGCAAATGTCTAGTATTATTGTAACCGATATCAATAAGGTTTTTACGATCAAGGAGACAATATCGCAGCTAAACCGGATGGTTTATATCGATGGCCATCAATATTAGTTAACTTCACTTTGATCTTAGTCATAAGGCTGAGAAGCAATGGAAATACTGCTACCGAACCGTGGCAATGGATCAAAGATAAGCTGCGTAAAGAAGCATGCCACTATGATTATGTAGTGCCATGCAAATATCTAGTCCTATTGTAACCGATATCAGTAAGGTTTTTACGATCAAGGAGACGATATCGCAGCTAAACCGGATGGTTTATATCGATGGCCATCAATATTAGTTAACTTCACTTTGATTTCTTCCATAAGGCCGAGAAGCAATGGAAATACTGCTACCGAACCGTTTCAATGGATCAAAGTGTGGCTGCGTAAAGAAGAATGCCACTATGATTATGTAGTGTCATGCAAATGTCTAGTATTATTGTAACCGGTATCAGTAAGGTTTTTGAGATCAAGGAGACGAAATCGCAGCTAAACCGGATGGTTTACATCGATGGCCATCAATATTAGTTAACTTCACTTTCATCTTAGTCATATGGCCGAGAAGCAATGGAAATACTGCTACCGATCCGTTTCAATGGATCAAAGTGTGGCTGCGTAAAGAAGAATGCCACTATGATTATGTAGTGTCATGCAAATGTCTAGTATTATTGTAACCGGTACCAGTAAGGTTTTTGAGGTCAAGGAAACGATATCGCAGCTAAACCGGATGGTTTATATCGATGGCCATCAATATTAGTTAACTTCACTTCGATCTCAGCCATAGGGACCAGAAGGAATGGAAATATCGCTACCGAACCGTTTCAATGGATGAAAGTGTGGCTGCGTAAAGAAGAATGCCACTATGATTATGTAGTGTCATGCAAATGTCTAGTATTATTGTAACCGGTACCAGTAATGTTTTTGGGATCAAGGAGACGATATCGCAGCTAAACCGGATGGTGTACATCGATGGCCATCAATATTAGTTAACTTCACTT
Source organism: Priocnemis perturbator (assembly GCA_963942575.1). NCBI lineage: Eukaryota > Metazoa > Arthropoda > Insecta > Hymenoptera > Pompilidae > Priocnemis > Priocnemis perturbator. Next base: position 3,854,557 of record OZ012655.1, on the reverse strand, counting down.
TCATCTTAGTCATACGGCCGAGAAGCAATGGAAATACTGCTACCGAACCGTGACAATGGATCAAAGTGTGCATGCGTAAAGAAGAATGCCACTATGATTATGTAGTCTCATGCAAATGTCTAGTATTATTGTAACCGATATCAATAAGGTTTTTACGATCAAGGAGACAATATCGCAGCTAAACCGGATGGTTTATATCGATGGCCATCAATATTAGTTAACTTCACTTCGATCTCAGCCATAGGGACCAGAAGCAATGGACATACTGCTACCGATCCGTTTCAATGGATCAAAGTGTGGCTGCGTAAAGAAGAATGCCACTATGATTATGTAGTGTCATGCAAATGTCTAGTCCTATTGTACCCGATATCAGTAAGGTTGTTACAATCAGGGAGACGATATCGCAGCTAAACCGGATGGTTTATATCGATGGTCATCAATATTAGTTAACTTCACTTTGATTTCATCCATAAGGCCGAGAAGCAATGGAAATACTGCTACCGAACCGTTTCAATGGATCAAAGTGCGGCTGCGTAAAGAAGAATGCCACTATGATTATGTAGTGTCATGCAAATGTCTAGTATTATTGTAACCGGTATCAGTAATGTTTTTGGGATCAAGGAGACGATATCGCAGCTAAACCGGATGGTTTATATCGATGGCCATCAATATTAGTTAACTTCACTTCGATCTCAGCCATAGGGACCAGAAGCAATGGAAATACTGCTACCGAACCGTGACAATGGATCAAAGTGTGCCTGCGTAAAGAAGAATGCCACTATGATTATGTAGTGTCATGCAAATGTCTAGTATTATTGTAACCGATATCAATAAGGTTTTTACGATCAAGGAGACAATATCGCAGCTAAACCGGATGGTTTATATCGATGGCCATCAATATTAGTTAACTTCACTTTGATCTTAGTCATAAGGCTGAGAAGCAATGGAAATACTGCTAACGAACCGTGGCAATGGATCAAAGATAAGCTGCGTAAAGAAGCATGCCACTATGATTATGTAGTGCCATGCAAATATCTAGTCCTATTGTAACCGATATCAGTAAGGTTTTTACGATCAAGGAGACGATATCGCAGCTAAACCGGATGGTTTATATCGATGGCCATCAATATTAGTTAACTTCACTTTGATTTCATCCATAAGGCCGAGAAGCAATGGAAATACTGCTACCGAACCGTTTCAATGGATCAAAGTGTGGCTGCGTAAAGAAGAATGCCACTATGATTATGTAGTGTCATGCAAATGTCTAGTATTATTGTAACCGGTATCAGTAAGGTTTTTGAGATCAAGGAGACGATTTCGCAGCTAAACCGGATGGTTTACATCGATGGCCATCAATATTAGTTAACTTCACTTTCATCTTAGTCATATGGCCGAGAAGCAATGGAAATACTGCTACCGATCCGTTTCAATGGATCAAAGTGTGGCTGCGTAAAGAAGAATGCCACTATGATTATGTAGTGTCATGCAAATGTCTAGTATTATTGTAACCGGTACCAGTAAGGTTTTTGAGGTCAAGGAAACGATATCGCAGCTAAACCGGATGGTTTATATCGATGGCCATCAATATTAGTTAACTTCACTTCGATCTCAGCCACAGGGACCAGAAGCAATGGAAATATCGCTACCGAACCGTTTCAATGGATGAAAGTGTGGCTGCGTAAAGAAGAATGCCACTATGATTATGTAGTGTCATGCAAATGTCTAGTATTATTGTAACCGGTATCAGTAAGGTTTTTGAGATCAAGGAGACGATATCGCAGCTAAACCGGATGGTTTATATCGATGGCCATCAATATTAGTTAACTTCACTTTGATCTCAGCCATAGGGCCGGGAAGCAATGGAAATGCTGCTACCGAACCGTGGCAATGGATCAAAGTGTGGCTGCGTAAAGAAGCATGCCACTATGATTATGTAGTGCCATGAAAATAACTAGTCCTATTGTAACCGATATTAGTAAGGCTTTTACGATCAAGGAGACAATATCGCAGGTAAACCGGATGGTTTATATCGATGGCCATCAATATTAGTTAACTTCACTTCGATCTCAGCCATAGGGACCAGAAGCAATATAAATACTGCTACCGAACCGTTTCAATGGATCAAAGTGTGGCTGCGTAAAGAAGCATGCCACTAAGATTATGTAGTGCCATGCAAATATCTAGTCCTATTGTAACCGATATCAGTAAGGTTTTTACGATCAAGGAGACGATATTGCAGCTAAACCGGATGGTTTATATCGATGGCGATCAATATTAGGTAACTTCACTTTGATTTCATCCATAAGGCCGAGAAGCAATGGAAATACTGCTACCGAACCGTTTCAATGGATCAACGTGTGGCTGCGTAAAGAAGAATGCCACTATGATTATGTAGTGTCATGCAAATGTCTAGTATTATTGTAACCGGTATCAGTAAGGTTTTTGAGATCAAGGAGACGATATCGCAGCTAAGCCAGATGGTTTACATCGATGGCCATCAATATTAGTTAACTTCACTTTCATCTTAGTCATACGGCCGAGAAGCAATGGAAATACTGCTACCGAACCGTGACAATGGATCAAAGTGTGCCTGCGTAAAGAAGAATGCCACTATGATTATGTAGTGTCATGCAAATGTCTAGTATTATTGTAACCGATATCAATAAGGTTTTTACGATCAAGGAGACAATATCGCAGCTAAACCAGATGGTTTATCTCGATGGCCATCAATATTAGTTAACTTCACTTTGATCTCAGGCATAGGGCCGGGAAGCAATGGAAATACTGCTACCGAACCGCGGCAATGGATCAAAGTGTGCCTGCGTAAAGAAGAATGCCACTATGATTATGTAGTGTCATGCAAATGTCTAGTATTATTGTAACCGATATCAATAAGGTTTTTACGATCAAGGAGACAATATCGCAGCTAAGCCGGATGGTTTACATCGATGGCCATCAATATTAGTTAACTTCACTTTCATCTTAGTCATACGGCCGAGAAGCAATGGAAATACTGCTACCGAACCGTGACAATGGATCAAAGTGTGCCTGCGTAAAGAAGAATGCCACTATGATTATTTAGTATCATGCAAATGTCTAGTATTATTGTAACCGATATCAATAAGGTTTTTACGATCAAGGAGACAATATCGCAGCTAAACCGGATGGTTTATATCGATGGCCATCAATATTAGTTAACTTCACTTTGATCTTAGTCATAAGGCTGAGAAGCAATGGAAATACTGCTACCGAACCGTGGCAATGGATCAAAGATAAGCTGCGTAAAGAAGCATGCCACTATGATTATGTAGTGCCATGCAAATATCTAGTCCTATTGTAACCGATATCAGTAAGGTTTTTACGATCAAGGAGACGATATCGCAGCTAAACCGGATGGTTTATATCGATGGCCATCAATATTAGTTAACTTCACTTTGATTTCATCCATAAGGCCGAGAAGCAATGGAAATACTGCTACCGAACCGTTTCAATGGATCAAAGTGTGGCTGCGTAAAGAAGAATGCCACTATGATTATGTAGTGTCATGCAAATGTCTAGTATTATTGTAACCGGTATCAGTAAGGTTTTTGAGATCAAGGAGACGAAATCGCAGCTAAACCGGATGGTTTACATCGATGGCCATCAATATTAGTTAACTTCACTTTCATCTTAGTCATATGGCCGAGAAGCAATGGAAATACTGCTACCGATCCGTTTCAATGGATCAAAGTGTGGCTGCGTAAAGAAGAATGCCACTATGATTATGTAGTGTCATGCAAATGTCTAGTATTATTGTAACCGGTACCAGTAAGGTTTTTGAGGTCAAGGAAACGATATCGCAGCTAAACCGGATGGTTTATATCGATGGCCATCAATATTAGTTAACTTCACTTCGATCTCAGCCATAGGGACCAGAAGGAATGGAAATATCGCTACCGAACCGTTTCAATGGATGAAAGTGTGGCTGCGTAAAGAAGAATGCCACTATGATTATGTAGTGTCATGCAAATGTCTAGTATTATTGTAACCGGTACCAGTAATGTTTTTGGGATCAAGGAGACGATATCGCAGCTAAACCGGATGGTGTACATCGATGGCCATCAATATTAGTTAACTTCACTTTCATCTTAGTCATACGGCCGAGAAGCAATGGAAATACTGCTACCGAACCGTGACAATGGATCAAAGTGTGCATGCGTAAAGAAGAATGCCACTATGATTATGTAGTCTCATGCAAATGTCTAGTATTATTGTAACCGATATCAATAAGGTTTTTACGATCAAGGAGACAATATCGCAGCTAAACCGGATGGTTTATATCGATGGCCATCAATATTAGTTAACTTCACTTCGATCTCAGCCATAGGGACCAGAAGCAATGGACATACTGCTACCGATCCGTTTCAATGGATCAAAGTGTGGCTGCGTAAAGAAGCATGCCACTATGATTATGTAGTGCCATGCAAATATCTAGTCCTATTGTAACCGATATCAGTAAGGTTTTTACGATCAAGGAGACGATATCGCAGCTAAACCGGATGGTTTATATCAATGGCCATCAATATTAGTTAACTTCACTTTGATTTCATCCATAAGGCCGAGAAGCAATGGAAATACTGCTACCGAACCGTTTCAATGGATCAAAGTGTGGCTGCGTAAAGAAGAATGCCACTATGATTATGTAGTGTCATGCAAATGTCTAGTATTATTGTAACCGGTATCAGTAAGGTTTTTGAGATCAAGGAGACGATTTCGCAGCTAAACCGGATGGTTTACATCGATGGCCATCAATATTAGTTAACTTCACTTTCATCTTAGTCATATGGCCGAGAAGCAATGGAAATACTGCTACCGATCCGTTTCAATGGATCAAAGTGTGGCTGCGTAAAGAAGAATGCCACTATGATTATGTAGTGTCATGCAAATGTCTAGTATTATTGTAACCGGTACCAGTAAGGTTTTTGAGGTCAAGGAAACGATATCGCAGCTAAACCGGATGGTTTATATCGATGGCCATCAATATTAGTTAACTTCACTTCGATCTCAGCCACAGGGACCAGAAGCAATGGAAATATCGCTACCGAACCGTTTCAATGGATGAAAGTGTGGCTGCGTAAAGAAGAATGCCACTATGATTATGTAGTGTCATGCAAATGTCTAGTATTATTGTAACCGGTATCAGTAAGGTTTTTGAGATCAAGGAGACGATATCGCAGCTAAACCGGATGGTTTATATCGATGGCCATCAATATTAGTTAACTTCACTTTGATCTCAGCCATAGGGCCGGGAAGCAATGGAAATGCTGCTACCGAACCGTGGCAATGGATCAAAGTGTGGCTGCGTAAAGAAGCATGCCACTATGATTATGTAGTGCCATGAAAATAACTAGTCCTATTGTAACCGATATTAGTAAGGCTTTTACGATCAAGGAGACAATATCGCAGGTAAACCGGATGGTTTATATCGATGGCCATCAATATTAGTTAACTTCACTTCGATCTCAGCCATAGGGACCAGAAGCAATATAAATACTGCTACCGAACCGTTTCAATGGATCAAAGTGTGGCTGCGTAAAGAAGCATGCCACTAAGATTATGTAGTGCCATGCAAATATCTAGTCCTATTGTAACCGATATCAGTAAGGTTTTTACGATCAAGGAGACGATATTGCAGCTAAACCGGATGGTTTATATCGATGGCGATCAATATTAGGTAACTTCACTTTGATTTCATCCATAAGGCCGAGAAGCAATGGAAATACTGCTACCGAACCGTTTCAATGGATCAACGTGTGGCTGCGTAAAGAAGAATGCCACTATGATTATGTAGTGTCATGCAAATGTCTAGTATTATTGTAACCGGTATCAGTAAGGTTTTTGAGATCAAGGAGACGATATCGCAGCTAAGCCAGATGGTTTACATCGATGGCCATCAATATTAGTTAACTTCACTTTCATCTTAGTCATACGGCCGAGAAGCAATGGAAATACTGCTACCGAACCGTGACAATGGATCAAAGTGTGCCTGCGTAAAGAAGAATGCCACTATGATTATGTAGTGTCATGCAAATGTCTAGTATTATTGTAACCGATATCAATAAGGTTTTTACGATCAAGGAGACAATATCGCAGCTAAACCAGATGGTTTATCTCGATGGCCATCAATATTAGTTAACTTCACTTTGATCTCAGGCATAGGGCCGGGAAGCAATGGAAATACTGCTACCGAACCGCGGCAATGGATCAAAGTGTGGCTGCGTAAAGTAGAATGCCACTATGATTATGTAGTCTCATCCAAATATCTAGTCTTATTGTAACCGATATTGGTAAGGCTTTTACGATCAAGGAGACAATATTAAAGGTAAACCGGATGGTTTATATCGACGGCCATCAATATTAGTTAACTTCACTTTGATCTCAGCCATAGGGCCGGGAAGCAATGGAAATGCTGCTACCGAACCGTGGCAATGGATCAAAGTGTGGCTGCGTAAAGAAGCATGCCACTATGATTATGTAGTGCCATGCAAATATCTAGTCCTATTGTAACCGATATCAGTAAGGTTTTTACGATCAAGGAGACGATATCGCAGCTAAACCGGATGGTTTATATCGATGGCCATCAATATTAGTTAACTTCACTTCGATCTCAGCCATAGGGACCAGAAGCAATGGACATACTGCTACCGAACCGTGGCAATGGATGAAAGTGTGGCTGCGTAAAGAAGAATGCCACTATGATTATGTAGTGTCATGCAAATGTCTAGTATTATTGTAACCGGTATCAGTAAGGTTTTTGAGATCAAGGAGACGATATCGCAGCTAAGCCGGATGGTTTACATCGATGGCCATCAATATTAGTTAACTTCACTTTGATCTCAGCCATAGGGCCGGGAAGCAATGGAAATGCTGCTACCGAACCGTGGCAATGGATCAAAGTGTGGCTGCGTAAAGAAGCATGCCACTATGATTATGTAGTGCCATGCAAATATCTAGTCCTATTGTAACCGATATCAGTAAGGTTTTTACGATCAAGGAGACGATATCGCAGCTAAACCGGATGGTTTATATCGATGGCCATCAATATTAGTTAACTTCACTTCGATCTCAGCCATAGGGACCAGAAGCAATGGACATACTGCTACCGAACCGTGGCAATGGATGAAAGTGTGGCTGCGTAAAGAAGAATGCCACTATGATTATGTAGTGTCATGCAAATGTCTAGTATTATTGTAACCGGTATCAGTAAGGTTTTTGAGATCAAGGAGACGATATCGCAGCTAAGCCGGATGGTTTACATCGATGGCCATCAATATTAGTTAACTTCACTTTCATCTTAGTCATACGGCCGAGAAGCAATGGAAATACTGCTACCGAACCGTGACAATGGATCAAAGTGTGCCTGCGTAAAGAAGAATGCCACTATGATTATGTAGTATCATGCAAATGTCTAGTATTATTGTAACCGATATCAATAAGGTTTTTACGATCAAGGAGACGATATCGCAGCTAAACCGGATGGTTTATATCGATGGCCATCAATATTAGTTAACTTCACTTCGATCTCAGCCATAGGGACCAGAAGCAATAGAAATACTGCTACCGAACCGTTTCAATGGATCAAAGTGTGGCTGCGTAAAGAAGCATGCCACTATGATTATGTAGTGCCATGCAAATATCTAGTCCTATTGTAACCGATATCAGTAAGGTTTTTACGATCAAGGAGACGATATCGCAGCTAAACCGGATGGTTTATATCGATGGCCATCAATATTAGGTAACTTCACTTTGATTTCATCCATAAGGCCGAGAAGCAATGGAAATACTGCTACCGAACCGTTTCAATGGATCAAAGTGTGGCTGCGTAAAGAAGAATGCCACTATGATTATGTAGTGTCATGCAAATGTCTAGTATTATTGTAACCGGTATCAGTAAGGTTTTTGAGATCAAGGAGACGATATCGCAGCTAAGCCAGATGGTTTACATCGATGGCCATCAATATTAGTTAACTTCACTTTCATCTTAGTCATACGGCCGAGAAGCAATGGAAATACTGCTACCGAACCGTGACAATGGATCAAAGTGTGCCTGCGTAAAGAAGAATGCCACTATGATTATGTAGTGTCATGCAAATGTCTAGTATTATTGTAACCGATATCAATAAGGTTTTTACGATCAAGGAGACAATATCGCAGCTAAACCAGATGGTTTATCTCGATGGCCATCAATATTAGTTAACTTCACTTTGATCTCAGGCATAGGGCCGGGAAGCAATGGAAATACTGCTACCGAACCGCGGCAATGGATCAAAGTGTGGCTGCGTAAAGTAGAATGCCACTATGATTATGTAGTCTCATCCAAATATCTAGTCTTATTGTAACCGATATTGGTAAGGCTTTTACGATCAAGGAGACAATATTAAAGGTAAACCGGATGGTTTATATCGACGGCCATCAATATTAGTTAACTTCACTTTGATCTCAGCCATAGGGCCGGGAAGCAATGGAAATGCTGCTACCGAACCGTGGCAATGGATCAAAGTGTGGCTGCGTAAAGAAGCATGCCACTATGATTATGTAGTGCCATGCAAATATCTAGTCCTATTGTAACCGATATCAGTAAGGTTTTTACGATCAAGGAGACGATATCGCAGCTAAACCGGATGGTTTATATCGATGGCCATCAATATTAGTTAACTTCACTTCGATCTCAGCCATAGGGACCAGAAGCAATGGACATACTGCTACCGAACCGTGGCAATGGATGAAAGTGTGGCTGCGTAAAGAAGAATGCCACTATGATTATGTAGTGTCATGCAAATGTCTAGTATTATTGTAACCGGTATCAGTAAGGTTTTTGAGATCAAGGAGACGATATCGCAGCTAAGCCGGATGGTTTACATCGATGGCCATCAATATTAGTTAACTTCACTTTCATCTTAGTCATACGGCCGAGAAGCAATGGAAATACTGCTACCGAACCGTGACAATGGATCAAAGTGTGCCTGCGTAAAGAAGAATGCCACTATGATTATGTAGTATCATGCAAATGTCTAGTATTATTGTAACCGATATCAATAAGGTTTTTACGATCAAGGAGACGATATCGCAGCTAAACCGGATGGTTTATATCGATGGCCATCAATATTAGTTAACTTCACTTCGATCTCAGCCATAGGGACCAGAAGCAATAGAAATACTGCTACCGAACCGTTTCAATGGATCAAAGTGTGGCTGCGTAAAGAAGCATGCCACTATGATTATGTAGTGCCATGCAAATATCTAGTCCTATTGTAACCGATATCAGTAAGGTTTTTACGATCAAGGAGACGATATCGCTGCTAAACCGGATGGTTTATATCGATGGCCATCAATATTAGGTAACTTCACTTTGATTTCATCCATAAGGCCGAGAAGCAATGGAAATACTGCTACCGAACCGTTTCAATGGATCAAAGTGTGGCTGCGTAAAGAAGAATGCCACTATGATTATGTAGTGTCATGCAAATGTCTAGTATTATTGTAACCGGTATCAGTAAGGTTTTTGAGATCAAGGAGACGATATCGCAGCTAAGCCGGATGGTTTACATCGATGGCCATCAATATTAGTTAACTTCACTTCGATCTCAGCCATAGGGACCAGAAGCAATAGAAATACTGCTACCGAACCGTTTCAATGGATCAAAGTGTCGCTGCGTAAAGAAGAATGCCTCTATGATTATGTAGTATCATGCAAATGTCTAGTATTATTGTAACCGATATCAATAAGGTTTTTACGATCAAGGAGACAATATCGCAGCTAAACCGGATGGTTTATATCGATGGCCATCAATATTAGTTAACTTCACTTTGATCTTAGTCATAAGGCTGAGAAGCAATGGAAATACTGCTACCGAACCGTGGCAATGGATCAAAGATAAGCTGCGCAAAGAAGCATGCCACTATGATTATGTAGTGCCATGCAAATATCTAGTCCTATTGTAACCGATATCAGTAAGGTTTTTACGATCAAGGAGACGATATCGCAGCTAAACCGGATGGTTTATATCGATGGCCATCAATATTAGTTAACTTCACTTTGATTTCATCCATAAGGCCGAGAAGCAATGGAAATACTGCTACCGAACCGTTTCAATGGATCAAAGTGTGGCTGCGTAAAGAAGAATGCCACTATGATTATGTAGTGTCATGCAAATGTCTAGTATTATTGTAACCGGTATCAGTAAGGTTTTTGAGATCAAGGAGACGATATCGCAGCTAAACCGGATGGTTTACATCGATGGCCATCAATATTAGTTAACTTCACTTTCATCTTAGTCATACGGCCGAGAAGCAATGGAAGTACTGCTACCGATCCGTTTCAATGGATCAAAGTGTGGCTGCGTAAAGAAGAATGCCACTATGATTATGTAGTGCCATGCAAATGTCTAGTATTATTGTAACCGGTACCAGTAAGGTTTTTGAGGTCAAGGAAACGATATCGCAGCTAAACCGGATGGTTTATATCGATGGCCATCAATATTAGTCAACTTCACTTCGATCTCAGCCATAGGGACCAGAAGCAATGGAAATACCGCTACCGAACCGTTTCAATGGATCAAAGTGTGGCTGCGTAAAGAAGAATGCCACTATGATTATGTAGTGTCATGCAAATGTCTAGTATTATTGTAACCGGTATCAGTAAGGTTTTTGAAATCAAGGAGACGATATCGCAGCTAAACCGGATGGTTTACTTCGATGGCCATCAATATTAGTTAACTTTACTTTCATCTTAGTCATACGGCCGAGAAGCAATGGAAATACTGCTACCGAACCGTGGCAATGGATCAAAGTGTGACTGCGTAAAGAAGAATGCCACTATGATTATGTAGTGCCATGCAAATATCTAGTCCTATTGTAACCGATATCAGTAAGGTTTTTACGATCAAGGAGACGATATCGCAGCTAAACCGGATGGTTTATATCGATGGCCATCAATATTAGTTAACTTCACTTCGATCTCAGGCATAGGACCGAGAAGCAATGGAAATACTGCTACCAAACCGTGGCAATGGATCAAAGTGCGGCTGCGTAAAGAAGAATGCCACTATGATTATGTAGTGTCATGCAAATGTCTAGTATTATTGTAACCGGTATCAGTAAGGTTTTTGGGATCACGGAGACGATATCGCAGCTAAACCGGATGGTTTATATCGATGGCCATCAATATTAGTTAACTTCACTTCGATCTCAGCCATAGGGACCAGAAGCAATGGAAATACTGCTACCGAACCGTTTCAATGGATCAAAGTGTGGCTGCGTAAAGAAGCATGCCACTAAGATTATGTAGTGCCATGCAAATATCTAGTCCTATTGTAACAGATATCAGTAAGGTTTTTACGATCAAGGAGACGATATCGCAGCTAAACCGGATGGTTTACGTCGATGGCCATCAATATTAGTTAACTTCACTTTCATCTTAGTCATACGGCCGAGAAGCAATGGAAATACTGCTACCGAACCGTGGCAATGGATCAAAGTGTGGCTGCGTAAAGAAGAATGCCACTATGATTATGTAGTGTCATGCAAATATCTAGTCCTGTTGTAACCGATATCAGTAAGGTTTTTACGATCAAGGAGACGATATCGCAGCTAAACCGGATGGTTTATATCGATGGCCATCAATATTAGTTAACTTCACTTCGATCTGAGCCATAGGGACCAGAAGCAATGGACATAATGGTACCGAACCGTGGCAATGGATGAAAGTGTGGCTGCGTAAAGAAGAATGCCACTATGATTATGTAGTGTCATGCAAATGTATAGTATTATTGTAACCGGTATCAGTAAAAGTTTTTGAGATCAAGGAGACGATATCGCAGCTAAACCGGATGGTTTACATCGATGGCCATCAATATTAGTTAACTTCACTTTCATCTTAGTCATACGGCCGGAAGCAATGGAAATACTGCTACCGAACCGTGGCAATGGATCAAAGTGTGCCTGCGTAAAGAAGAATGCCACTATGATTATGTAGTGTCATGCAAATGTCTAGTCCTATTGTACCCGATATCAGTAAGGTTGTTACAATCAGGGAGACGATATCGCAGCTAAACCGGATGGTTTATATCGATGGTCATCAATATTAGTTAACTTCACTTTGATTTCATCCATAAGGCCGAGAAGCAATGGAAATACTGCTACCGAACCGTTTCAATGGATCAAAGTGCGGCTGCGTAAAGAAGAATGCCACTATGATTATGTAGTGTCATGCAAATGTCTAGTATTATTGTAACCGGTATCAGTAATGTTTTTGGGATCAAGGAGACGATATCGCAGCTAAACCGGATGGTTTATATCGATGGCCATCAATATTAGTTAACTTCACTTCGATCTCAGCCATAGGGACCAGAAGCAATGGAAATACTGCTACCGAACCGTTTCAATGGATCAAAGTGTGCCTGCGTAAAGAAGAATGCCACTATGATTATGTAGTGTCATGCAAATGTCTAGTATTATTGTAACCGATATCAATAAGGTTTTTACGATCAAGGAGACAATATCGCAGCTAAACCGGATGGTTTATATCGATGGCCATCAATATTAGTTAACTTCACTTTGATCTTAGTCATAAGGCTGAGAAGCAATGGAAATACTGCTAACGAACCGTGGCAATGGATCAAAGATAAGCTGCGTAAAGAAGCATGCCACTATGATTATGTAGTGCCATGCAAATATCTAGTCCTATTGTAACCGATATCAGTAAGGTTTTTACGATCAAGGAGACGATATCGCAGCTAAACCGGATGGTTTATATCGATGGCCATCAATATTAGTTAACTTCACTTTGATTTCATCCATAAGGCCGAGAAGCAATGGAAATACTGCTACCGAACCGTTTCAATGGATCAAAGTGTGGCTGCGTAAAGAAGAATGCCACTATGATTATGTAGTGTCATGCAAATGTCTAGTATTATTGTAACCGGTATCAGTAAGGTTTTTGAGATCAAGGAGACGATTTCGCAGCTAAACCGGATGGTTTACATCGATGGCCATCAATATTAGTTAACTTCACTTTCATCTTAGTCATATGGCCGAGAAGCAATGGAAATACTGCTACCGATCCGTTTCAATGGATCAAAGTGTGGCTGCGTAAAGAAGAATGCCACTATGATTATGTAGTGTCATGCAAATGTCTAGTATTATTGTAACCGGTACCAGTAAGGTTTTTGAGGTCAAGGAAACGATATCGCAGCTAAACCGGATGGTTTATATCGATGGCCATCAATATTAGTTAACTTCACTTCGATCTCAGCCACAGGGACCAGAAGCAATGGAAATATCGCTACCGAACCGTTTCAATGGATGAAAGTGTGGCTGCGTAAAGAAGAATGCCACTATGATTATGTAGTGTCATGCAAATGTCTAGTATTATTGTAACCGGTATCAGTAAGGTTTTTGAGATCAAGGAGACGATATCGCAGCTAAACCGGATGGTTTATATCGATGGCCATCAATATTAGTTAACTTCACTTTGATCTCAGCCATAGGGCCGGGAAGCAATGGAAATGCTGCTACCGAACCGTGGCAATGGATCAAAGTGTGGCTGCGTAAAGAAGCATGCCACTATGATTATGTAGTGCCATGAAAATAACTAGTCCTATTGTAACCGATATTAGTAAGGCTTTTACGATCAAGGAGACAATATCGCAGGTAAACCGGATGGTTTATATCGATGGCCATCAATATTAGTTAACTTCACTTCGATCTCAGCCATAGGGACCAGAAGCAATATAAATACTGCTACCGAACCGTTTCAATGGATCAAAGTGTGGCTGCGTAAAGAAGCATGCCACTAAGATTATGTAGTGCCATGCAAATATCTAGTCCTATTGTAACCGATATCAGTAAGGTTTTTACGATCAAGGAGACGATATTGCAGCTAAACCGGATGGTTTATATCGATGGCGATCAATATTAGGTAACTTCACTTTGATTTCATCCATAAGGCCGAGAAGCAATGGAAATACTGCTACCGAACCGTTTCAATGGATCAACGTGTGGCTGCGTAAAGAAGAATGCCACTATGATTATGTAGTGTCATGCAAATGTCTAGTATTATTGTAACCGGTATCAGTAAGGTTTTTGAGATCAAGGAGACGATATCGCAGCTAAACCGGATGGTTTACATCGATGGCCATCAATATTAGTTAACTTCACTTTCATCTTAGTCATACGGCCGAGAAGCAATGGAAGTACTGCTACCGATCCGTTTCAATGGATCAAAGTGTGGCTGCGTAAAGAAGAATGCCACTATGATTATGTAGTGCCATGCAAATGTCTAGTATTATTGTAACCGGTACCAGTAAGGTTTTTGAGGTCAAGGAAACGATATCGCAGCTAAACCGGATGGTTTACATCGATGGCCATCAATATTAGTTAACTTCACTTCGATCTCAGCCATAGGGACCAGAAGCAATGGAAATACTGCTACCGAACCGTTTCAATGGATCAAAGTGTGGCTGCGTAAAGAAGCATGCCACTAAGATTATGTAGTGCCATGCAAATATCTAGTCCTATTGTAACCGATATCAGTAAGGTTTTTACGATCAAGGAGACGATATCGCAGCTAAACCGGATGGTTTACGTCGATGGCCATCAATATTAGTTAACTTCACTTTCATCTTAGTCATACGGCCGAGAAGCAATGGAAATACTGCTACCGAACCGTGGCAATGGATCAAAGTGTGGCTGCGTAAAGAAGAATGCCACTATGATTATGTAGTGTCATGCAAATGTCTAGTATTATTGTAACCGGTACCAGTAAGGTTTTTGAGATCAAGGAGACAATATCGCAGCTAAACCAGATGGTTTATCTCGATGGCCATCAATATTAGTTAACTTCACTTTGATCTCAGGCATAGGGCCGGGAAGCAATGGAAATACTGCTACCGAACCGCGGCAATGGATCAAAGTGTGGCTGCGTAAAGTAGAATGCCACTATGATTATGTAGTCTCATCCAAATATCTAGTCTTATTGTAACCGATATTGGTAAGGCTTTTACGATCAAGGAGACAATATTAAAGGTAAACCGGATGGTTTATATCGACGGCCATCAATATTAGTTAACTTCACTTTGATCTCAGCCATAGGGCCGGGAAGCAATGGAAATGCTGCTACCGAACCGTGGCAATGGATCAAAGTGTGGCTGCGTAAAGAAGCATGCCACTATGATTATGTAGTGCCATGCAAATATCTAGTCCTATTGTAACCGATATCAGTAAGGTTTTTACGATCAAGGAGACGATATCGCAGCTAAACCGGATGGTTTATATCGATGGCCATCAATATTAGTTAACTTCACTTTCATCTTAGTCATACGGCCGAGAAGCAATGGAAATACTGCTACCGAACCGTGGCAATGGATCAAAGATAAGCTGCGTAAAGAAGCATGCCACTATGATTATGTAGTGCCATGCAAATATCTAGTCCTATTGTAACCGATATCAGTAAGGTTTTTACGATCAAGGAGACGATATCGCAGCTAAACCGGATGGTTTATATCGATGGCCATCAATTTTAGTTAACTTCACTTTGATTTTATCCATAAGGCCGAGAAGCAATGGAAATACTGCCACCGAACCGTTTCAATGGATCAAAGTGTGGCTGCGTAAAGAAGAATGCCACTATGATTATGTAGTGTCATGCAAATGTCTAGTATTATTGTAACCGGTATCAGTAAGGTTTTTGAGATCAAGGAGACGATATCGCAGCTAAACCGGATGGTTTACATCGATGGCCATCAATATTAGTTAACTTCACTTTCATCTTAGTCATACGGCCGAGAAGCAATGGAAGTACTGCTACCGATCCGTTTCAATGGATCAAAGTGTGGCTGCGTAAAGAAGAATGCCACTATGATTATGTAGTGCCATGCAAATGTCTAGTATTATTGTAACCGGTACCAGTAAGGTTTTTGAGGTCAAGGAAACGATATCGCAGCTAAACCGGATGGTTTACATCGATGGCCATCAATATTAGTTAACTTCACTTCGATCTCAGCCATAGGGACCAGAAGCAATGGAAATACTGCTACCGAACCGTTTCAATGGATCAAAGTGTGGCTGCGTAAAGAAGCATGCCACTAAGATTATGTAGTGCCATGCAAATATCTAGTCCTATTGTAACCGATATCAGTAAGGTTTTTACGATCAAGGAGACGATATCGCAGCTAAACCGGATGGTTTACGTCGATGGCCATCAATATTAGTTAACTTCACTTTCATCTTAGTCATACGGCCGAGAAGCAATGGAAATACTGCTACCGAACCGTGGCAATGGATCAAAGTGTGGCTGCGTAAAGAAGAATGCCACTATGATTATGTAGTGTCATGCAAATGTCTAGTATTATTGTAACCGGTACCAGTAAGGTTTTTGAGATCAAGGAGACGATATCGCAGCTAAACCGGATGGTTTATATCGATGGCCATCAATATTAGTTAACTTCACTTCGATCTCAGCCATAGGGACCAGAAGCAATGGACATACTGCTACCGAACCATGACAATGGATCAAAGTGTGCCTGCGTAAAGAAGAATGCCACTATGATTATGTAGTATCATGCAAATGTCTAGTATTATTGTAACCGATATCAATAAGGTTTTTACGATCAAGGAGACGATATCGCAGCTAAACCGGATGGTTTATATCGATGGCCATCAATATTAGTTAACTTCACTTCGATCTCAGCCATAGGGACCAGAAGCAATAGAAATACTGCTACCGAACCGTTTCAATGGATCAAAGTGTGGCTGCGTAAAGAAGCATGCCACTATGATTATGTAGTGCCATGCAAATATCTAGTCCTATTGTAACCGATATCAGTAAGGTTTTTACGATCAAGGAGACGATATCGCAGCTAAACCGGATGGTTTATATCGATGGCCATCAATATTAGGTAACTTCACTTTGATTTCATCCATAAGGCCGAGAAGCAATGGAAATACTGCTACCGAACCGTTTCAATGGATCAAAGTGTGGCTGCGTAAAGAAGAATGCCACTATGATTATGTAGTGTCATGCAAATGTCTAGTATTATTGTAACCGGTATCAGTAAGGTTTTTGAGATCAAGGAGACGATATCGCAGCTAAGCCGGATGGTTTACATCGATGGCCATCAATATTAGTTAACTTCACTTCGATCTCAGCCATAGGGACCAGAAGCAATAGAAATACTGCTACCGAACCGTTTCAATGGATCAAAGTGTGGCTGCGTAAAGAAGAATGCCTCTATGATTATGTAGTGTCATGCAAATGTCTAGTATTATTGTAACCGATATCAATAAGGTTTTTACGATCAAGGAGACAATATCGCAGCTAAACCGGATGGTTTATATCGATGGCCATCAATATTAGTTAACTTCACTTTGATCTTAGTCATAAGGCTGAGAAGCAATGGAAATACTGCTACCGAACCGTGGCAATGGATCAAAGATAAGCTGCGTAAAGAAGCATGCCACTATGATTATGTAGTGCCATGCAAATATCTAGTCCTATTGTAACCGATATCAGTAAGGTTTTTACGATCAAGGAGACGATATCGCAGCTAAACCGGATGGTTTATATCGATGGCCATCAATATTAGTTAACTTCACTTTGATTTCATCCATAAGGCCGAGAAGCAATGGAAATACTGCTACCGAACCGTTTCAATGGATCAAAGTGTGGCTGCGTAAAGAAGAATGCCACTATGATTATGTAGTGTCATGCAAATGTCTAGTATTATTGTAACCGGTATCAGTAAGGTTTTTGAGATCAAGGAGACGATATCGCAGCTAAACCGGATGGTTTACATCGATGGCCATCAATATTAGTTAACTTCACTTTCATCTTAGTCATACGGCCGAGAAGCAATGGAAGTACTGCTACCGATCCGTTTCAATGGATCAAAGTGTGGCTGCGTAAAGAAGAATGCCACTATGATTATGTAGTGCCATGCAAATGTCTAGTATTATTGTAACCGGTACCAGTAAGGTTTTTGAGGTCAAGGAAACGATATCGCAGCTAAACCGGATGGTTTATATCGATGGCCATCAATATTAGTCAACTTCACTTCGATCTCAGCCATAGGGACCAGAAGCAATGGAAATACCGCTACCGAACAGTTTCAATGGATCAAAGTGTGGCTGCGTAAAGAAGAATGCCACTATGATTATGTAGTGTCATGCAAATGTCTAGTATTATTGTAACCGGTATCAGTAAGGTTTTTGAAATCAAGGAGACGATATCGCAGCTAAACCGGATGGTTTACTTCGATGGCCATCAATATTAGTTAACTTTACTTTCATCTTAGTCATACGGCCGAGAAGCAATGGAAATACTGCTACCGAACCGTGGCAATGGATCAAAGTGTGACTGCGTAAAGAAGAATGCCACTATGATTATGTAGTGTCATGCAAATGTCTAGTATTATTGTAACCGGTATCAGTAAGGTTTTTGGGATCAAGGAGACGATATCGCAGCTAAACCGGATGGTTTATATCGATGGCCATCAATATTAGTTAACTTCACTTCGATCTCAGGCATAGGACCGAGAAGCAATGGAAATACTGCTACCAAACCGTGGCAATGGATCAAAGTGAGGCTGCGTAAAGAAGAATGCCACTATGATTATGTGGTGCCATGCAAATATCTAGTCCTATTGTAACCGATATCAGTAAGGTTTTTACGACCAAGGAGACGATATCCCAGCTAAACCGGATGGTTTATATCGATGGCCATCAATATTAGTTCACTTCACTTTGATCTTAGTCAGAAGGCCGAGAAGCAATGGAAATACTGCTACCGAACCGTGGCAATGGATCAAAGTTAAGCTGCGTATAGAAGCTTGCCACTATGATTATGTAGTGCCATGCAAATATCTAGTCCTATTGTAACCGATATCAGTAAGGTTTTTACGATCAAGGAGACGATATCGCAGCTAAACCGGATGGTTTATATCGATGGCCATCAATATTAGTTAACTTCACTTTGATTTCATCCATAAGGCCGAGAAGCAATGGAAATACTGCTACCGAACCGTTTCAATGGATCAAAGTGCGGCTGCGTAAAGAAGAATGCCACTATGATTATGTAGTGTCATGCAAATGTCTAGTATTATTGTAACCGGTATCAGTAAGGTTTTTGGGATCACGGAGACGATATTGCAGCTAAACCGGATGGTTTATATCGATGGCCATCAATATTAGTTAACTTCACTTCGATCTCAGCCATAGGGACCAGAAGCAATGGAAATACTGCTACCGAACCGTTTCAATGGATCAAAGTGTGGCTGCGTAAAGAAGCATGCCACTAAGATTATGTAGTGCCATGCAAATATCTAGTCCTATTGTAACCGATATCAGTAAGGTTTTTACGATCAAGGAGACGATATCGCAGCTAAACCGGATGGTTTACGTCGATGGCCATCAATATTAGTTAACTTCACTTTCATCTTAGTCATACGGCCGAGAAGCAATGGAAATACTGCTACCGAACCGTGGCAATGGATCAAAGTGTGGCTGCGTAAAGAAGAATGCCACTATGATTATGTAGTGTCATGCAAATATCTAGTCCTGTTGTAACCGATATCAGTAAGGTTTTTACGATCAAGGAGACGATATCGCAGCTAAACCGGATGGTTTATATCGATGGCCATCAATATTAGTTAACTTCACTTCGATCTGAGCCATAGGGACCAGAAGCAATGGACATAATGGTACCGAACCGTGGCAATGGATGAAAGTGTGGCTGCGTAAAGAAGAATGCCACTATGATTATGTAGTGTCATGCAAATGTATAGTATTATTGTAACCGGTATCAGTAAAAGTTTTTGAGATCAAGGAGACGATATCGCAGCTAAACCGGATGGTTTACATCGATGGCCATCAATATTAGATAACTTCACTTTCATCTTAGTCATACGGCCGAGAAGCAATGGAAATACTGCTACCGAACCGTGGCAATGGATCAAAGT
This sequence comes from Priocnemis perturbator, assembly GCA_963942575.1. Lineage (NCBI taxonomy): Eukaryota > Metazoa > Arthropoda > Insecta > Hymenoptera > Pompilidae > Priocnemis > Priocnemis perturbator. The sequence goes on along the minus strand of OZ012655.1, from coordinate 3,834,566 downwards.
GTGCCTGCGTAAAGAAGAATGCCACTATGATTATGTAGTGTCATGCAAATATCTAGTCCTGTTGTAACCGATATCAGTAAGGTTTTTACGATCAAGGAGACGATATCGCAGCTAAACCCGATGGTTTATATCGATGGCCATCAATATTAGTTAACTTCACTTTGATCTCAGGCATAGGGCCGGGAAGCCATGGAAATACTGCTACCGAACCGCGGCAATGGATCAAAGTGTGGCTGCGTAAAGTAGAATGCCACTATGATTATGTAGTCTCATGCAAATATCTAGTCTTATTGTAACCGATATTAGTAAGGCTTTTACGATCAAGGAGACAATATCGCAGGTAAACCGGATGGTTTATATCGATGGCCATCAATATTAGTTAACTTCACTTTCATCTCAGCCATAGGACCGGGAAGCAATGGAAATACTACTACCGAACCGTGGCAATGGATCAAAGTGTGGCTGCGTAAAGAAGAATGCCACTATGATTATGTAGTGTCATGCAAATGTCTAGTATTATTGTAACCGGTATCAGTAAGGTTTTTGAGATCAAGGAGACGTTATCGCAGCTAAACCGGATGGTTTATATCGATGGCCATCAATATTAGTTAACTTCACTTTGATTTCATCCATAAGGCCGAGAAGCAATGGAAATACTGCTACCGAACCGTTTCAATGGATCAAAGTGCGGCTGCGTAAAGAAGAATGCCACTATGATTATGTAGTGTCATGCAAATGTCTAGTATTATTGTAACCGGTATCAGTAAGGTTTTTGGGATCACGGAGACGATATCGCAGCTAAACCGGATGGTTTATATCGATGGCCATCAATATTAGTTAACTTCACTTCGATCTCAGCCATAGGGACCAGAAGCAATGGAAATACTGCTACCGAACCGTTTCAATGGATCAAAGTGTGGCTGCGTAAAGAAGCATGCCACTAAGATTATGTAGTGCCATGCAAATATCTAGTCCTATTGTAACCGATATCAGAAAGGTTTTTACGATCAAGGAGACGATATCGCAGCTAAACCGGATGGTTTACGTCGATGGCCATCAATATTAGTTAACTTCACTTTCATCTTAGTCATACGGCCGACAAGCAATGGAAATACTGCTACCGAACCGTGGCAATGGATCAAAGTGTGGCTGCGTAAAGAAGAATGCCACTATGATTATGTAGTGTCATGCAAATGTCTAGTATTATTGTAACCGGTACCAGTAAGGTTTTTGAGATCAAGGAGACGATATCGCAGCTAAACCGGATGGTTTATATCGATGGCCATCAATATTAGTTAACTTCACTTCGATCTCAGCCATAGGGACCAGAAGCAATGGACATACTGCTACCGAACCGTGGCAATGGATGAAAGTGTGGCTGCGTAAAGAAGAATGCCACTATGATTATGTAGTGTCATGCAAATGTCTAGTATTATTGTAACCGGTATCAGTAAGGTTTTTGGGATCAAGGAGACGATATCGCAGCTAAACCGGATGGTTTACGTCGATGGCCATCAATATTAGTTAACTTCACTTTCATCTTAGTCATACGTCCGACAAGCAATGGAAATACTGCTACCGAACCGTGGCAATGGATCAAAGTGTGGCTGCGTAAAGAAGAATGCCACTATGATTATGTAGTGTCATGCAAATGTCTAGTATTATTGTAACCGGTACCAGTAAGGTTTTTGAGATCAAGGAGACGATATCGCAGCTAAACCGGATGGTTTATATCGATGGCCATCAATATTAGTTAACTTCACTTTGATTTCATCCATAAGGCCGAGAAGCAATGGAAATACTGCTACCGAACCGTTTCAATGGATCAAAGTGCGGCTGCGTAAAGAAGAATGCCACTATGATTATGTAGTGTCATGCAAATGTCTAGTATTATTGTAACCGGTATCAGTAAGGTTTTTGGGATCACGGAGACGATATCGCAGCTAAACCGGATGGTTTATATCGATGGCCATCAATATTAGTTAACTTCACTTCGATCTCAGCCATAGGGACCAGAAGCAATGGAAATACTGCTACCGAACCGTTTCAATGGATCAAAGTGTGGCTGCGTAAAGAAGCATGCCACTAAGATTATGTAGTGCCATGCAAATATCTAGTCCTATTGTAACCGATATCAGAAAGGTTTTTACGATCAAGGAGACGATATCGCAGCTAAACCGGATGGTTTACGTCGATGGCCATCAATATTAGTTAACTTCACTTTCATCTTAGTCATACGGCCGACAAGCAATGGAAATACTGCTACCGAACCGTGGCAATGGATCAAAGTGTGGCTGCGTAAAGAAGAATGCCACTATGATTATGTAGTGTCATGCAAATGTCTAGTATTATTGTAACCGGTACCAGTAAGGTTTTTGAGATCAAGGAGACGATATCGCAGCTAAACCGGATGGTTTATATCGATGGCCATCAATATTAGTTAACTTCACTTCGATCTCAGCCATAGGGACCAGAAGCAATGGACATACTGCTACCGAACCGTGGCAATGGATGAAAGTGTGGCTGCGTAAAGAAGAATGCCACTATGATTATGTAGTGTCATGCAAATGTCTAGTATTATTGTAACCGGTATCAGTAAGGTTTTTGGGATCAAGGAGACGATATCGCAGCTAAACCGGATGGTTTACGTCGATGGCCATCAATATTAGTTAACTTCACTTTCATCTTAGTCATACGTCCGACAAGCAATGGAAATACTGCTACCGAACCGTGGCAATGGATCAAAGTGTGGCTGCGTAAAGAAGAATGCCACTATGATTATGTAGTGTCATGCAAATGTCTAGTATTATTGTAACCGGTACCAGTAAGGTTTTTGAGATCAAGGAGACGATATCGCAGCTAAACCGGATGGTTTATATCGATGGCCATCAATATTAGTTAACTTCACTTCGATCTCAGCCATAGGGACCAGAAGCAATGGACATACTGCTACCGAACCGTGGCAATGGATGAAAGTGTGGCTGCGTAAAGAAGAATGCCACTATGATTATGTAGTGTCATGCAAATGTCTAGTATTATTGTAACCGGTATCAGTAAGGTTTTTGGGATCAAGGAGACGATATCGCAGCTAAACCGGATGGTTTATATCGATGGCCATCAATATTAGTTAACTTCACTTCTATCTCAGCCATAGGGACCAGAAGCAATGGAAATACTGCTACCGAACCGTTTCAATGGATCAAAGTGTGGCTGCGTAAAGAAGCATGCCACTATGATTATGTAATGCCATGCAAATATATAGTCCTATTGTAACCGATATCAGTAAGGTTTTTACGATCAAGGAGACGATATCGCAGCTAAACCGGATGGTTTATATCGATGGCCATCAATATTAGTTAACTTCACTTCGATCTGAGCCATAGGGACCAGAAGCAATGGACATAATGATACCGAACCGTGGCAATGGATGAAAGTGTGGCTGCGTAAAGAAGAATGCCACTATGATTATGTAGTGTCATGCAAATGTATAGTATTATTGTAACCGGTATCAGTAAAAGTTTTTGAGATCAAGGAGACGATATCGCAGCTAAACCGGATGGTTTACATCGATGGCCATCAATATTAGTTAACTTCACTTTCATCTTAGTCATACGGCCGAGAAGCAATGGAAATACTGCTACCGAACCGTGGCAATGGATCAAAGTGTGCCTGCGTAAAGAAGAATGCCACTATGATTATGTAGTGTCATGCAAATATCTAGTCCTGTTGTAACCGATATCAGTAAGGTTTTTACGATCAAGGAGACGATATCGCAGCTAAACCGGATGGTTTATATCGATGGCCATCAATATTAGTTAACTTCACTTTGATTTCATCCATAAGGCCGAGAAGCAATGGAAATACTGCTACCGAACCGTTTCAATGGATCAAAGTGCGGCTGCGTAAAGAAGAATGCCACTATGATTATGTAGTGTCATGCAAATGTCTAGTATTATTGTAACCGGTATCAGTAAGGTTTTTGGGATCACGGAGACGATATCGCAGCTAAACCGGATGGTTTATATCGATGGCCATCAATATTAGTTAACTTCACTTCGATCTCAGCCATAGGGACCAGAAGCAATGGAAATACTGCTACCGAACCGTTTCAATGGATCAAAGTGTGGCTGCGTAAAGAAGCATGCCACTAAGATTATGTAGTGCCATGCAAATATCTAGTCCTATTGTAACCGATATCAGAAAGGTTTTTACGATCAAGGAGACGATATCGCAGCTAAACCGGATGGTTTACGTCGATGGCCATCAATATTAGTTAACTTCACTTTCATCTTAGTCATACGGCCGACAAGCAATGGAAATACTGCTACCGAACCGTGGCAATGGATCAAAGTGTGGCTGCGTAAAGAAGAATGCCACTATGATTATGTAGTGTCATGCAAATGTCTAGTATTATTGTAACCGGTACCAGTAAGGTTTTTGAGATCAAGGAGACGATATCGCAGCTAAACCGGATGGTTTATATCGATGGCCATCAATATTAGTTAACTTCACTTCGATCTCAGCCATAGGGACCAGAAGCAATGGACATACTGCTACCGAACCGTGGCAATGGATGAAAGTGTGGCTGCGTAAAGAAGAATGCCACTATGATTATTTAGTGTCATGCAAATGTCTAGTATTATTGTAACCGGTATCAGTAAGGTTTTTGGGATCAAGGAGACGATATCGCAGCTAAACCGGATGGTTTACGTCGATGGCCATCAATATTAGTTAACTTCACTTTCATCTTAGTCATACGGCCGACAAGCAATGGAAATACTGCTACCGAACCGTGGCAATGGATCAAAGTGTGGCTGCGTAAAGAAGAATGCCACTATGATTATGTAGTGTCATGCAAATGTCTAGTATTATTGTAACCGGTACCAGTAAGGTTTTTGAGATCAAGGAGACGATATCGCAGCTAAACCGGATGGTTTATATCGATGGCCATCAATATTAGTTAACTTCACTTCGATCTCAGCCATAGGGACCAGAAGCAATGGACATACTGCTACCGAACCGTGGCAATGGATGAAAGTGTGGCTGCGTAAAGAAGAATGCCACTATGATTATGTAGTGTCATGCAAATGTCTAGTATTATTGTAACCGGTATCAGTAAGGTTTTTGGGATCAAGGAGACGATATCGCAGCTAAACCGGATGGTTTATATCGATGGCCATCAATATTAGTTAACTTCACTTCTATCTCAGCCATAGGGACCAGAAGCAATGGAAATACTGCTACCGAACCGTTTCAATGGATCAAAGTGTGGCTGCGTAAAGAAGCATGCCACTATGATTATGTAATGCCATGCAAATATATAGTCCTATTGTAACCGATATCAGTAAGGTTTTTACGATCAAGGAGACGATATCGCAGCTAAACCGGATGGTTTATATCGATGGCCATCAATATTAGTTAACTTCACTTCGTTCTGAGCCATAGGGACCAGAAGCAATGGACATAATGATACCGAACCGTGGCAATGGATGAAAGTGTGGCTGCGTAAAGAAGAATGCCACTATGATTATGTAGTGTCATACAAATGTATAGTATTATTGTAACCGGTATCAGTAAAAGTTTTTGAGATCAAGGAGACGATATCGCAGCTAAACCGGATGGTTTACATCGATGGCCATCAATATTAGTTAACTTCACTTTCATCTTAGTCATACGGCCGAGAAGCAATGGAAATACTGCTACCGAACCGTGGCAATGGATCAAAGTGTGCCTGCGTAAAGAAGAATGCCACTATGATTATGTAGTGTCATGCAAATATCTAGTCCTGTTGTAACCGATATCAGTAAGGTTTTTACGATCAAGGAGACGATATCGCAGCTAAACCGGATGGTTTATATCGATGGCCATCAATATTAGTTAACTTCACTTTGATCTCAGGCATAGGGCCGGGAAGCCATGGAAATACTGCTACCGAACCGCGGCAATGGATCAAAGTGTGGCTGCGTAAAGTAGAATGCCACTATGATTATGTAGTCTCATGCAAATATCTAGTCTTATTGTAACCGATATTAGTAAGGCTTTTACGATCAAGGAGACAATATCGCAGGTAAACCGGATGGTTTATATCGATGGCCATCAATATTAGTTAACTTCACTTTCATCTCAGCCATAGGACCGGGAAGCAATGGAAATACTACTACCGAACCGTGGCAATGGATCAAAGTGTGGCTGCGTAAAGAAGAATGCCACTATGATTATGTAGTGTCATGCAAATGTCTAGTATTATTGTAACCGGTATCAGTAAGGTTTTTGAGATCAAGGAGACGATATCGCAGCTAAACCGGATGGTTTATATCGATGGCCATCAATATTAGTTAACTTCACTTTGATTTCATCCATAAGGCCGAGAAGCAATGGAAATACTGCTACCGAACCGTTTCAATGGATGAAAGTGTGGCTGCGTAAAGAAGAATGCCACTATGATTATGTAGTGTCATGCAAATGTCTAGTATTATTGTAACCGGTATCAGTAAGGTTTTTGAGATCAAGGAGACGATATCGCAGCTAAACCGGATGGTTTATATCGATGGCCATCAATATTAGTTAACTTCACTTCGATCTCAGCCATAGGGACCAGAAGCAATGGAAATACTGCTACCGAACCGTTTCAATGGATCAAAGTGTGGCTGCGTAAAGAAGCATGCCACTAAGATTATGTAGTGCCATGCAAATATCTAGTCCTATTGTAACCGATATCAGTAAGGTTTTTACGATCAAGGAGACGATATCGCAGCTAAACCGGATGGTTTACGTCGATGGCCATCAATATTAGTTAACTTCACTTTCATCTTAGTCATACGGCCGACAAGCAATGGAAATACAGCTACCGAACCGTGGCAATGGATCAAAGTGTGGCTGCGTAAAGAAGAATGCCACTATGATTATGTAGTGTCATGCAAATGTCTAGTATTATTGTAACCGGTACCAGTAAGGTTTTTGAGATCAAGGAGACGATATCGCAGCTAAACCGGATGGTTTATATCGATGGCCATCAATATTAGTTAACTTCACTTCGATCTCAGCCATAGGGACCAGAAGCAATGGACATACTGCTACCGAACCGTGGCAATGGATGAAAGTGTGGCTGCGTAAAGAAGAATGCCACTATGATTATGTAGTGTCATGCAAATGTCTAGTATTATTGTAACCGGTATCAGTAAGGTTTTTGGGATCAAGGAGACGATATCGCAGCTAAACCGGATGGTTTATATCGATGGCCATCAATATTAGTTAACTTCACTTCTATCTCAGCCATAGGGACCAGAAGCAATGGAAATACTGCTACCGAACCGTTTCAATGGATCAAAGTGTGGCTGCGTAAAGAAGCATGCCACTATGATTATGTAATGCCATGCAAATATATAGTCCTATTGTAACCGATATCAGTAAGGTTTTTACGATCAAGGAGACGATATCGCAGCTAAACCGGATGGTTTATATCGATGGCCATCAATATTAGTTAACTTCACTTTGATTTCATCCATAAGGCCGAGAAGCAATGGAAATACTGCTACCGAACCGTTTCAATGGATCAAAGTGTGGCTGCGTAAAGAAGCATGCCACTATGATTATGTAGTGCCATGCAAATATCTAGTCCTATTGTTACCGATATCAGTAAGGTTTTTACAATCAAGGAGACGATATCGCAGCTAAACCGGATGGTTTATATCGATGGCCATCAATATTAGGTAACTTCACTTTGATTTCATCCATAAGGCCGAGAAGCAATGGAAATACTGCTACCGAACCGTTTCAATGGATGAAAGTGTGGCTGCGTAAAGAAGAATGCCACTATGATTATGTAGTGTCATGCAAATGTCTAGTATTATTGTAACCGGTATCAGTAAGGTTTTTGAGATCAAGGAGACGATATCGCAGCTAAACCGGATGGTTTATATCGATGGCCATCAATATTAGTTAACTTCACTTCGATCTCAGCCATAGGGACCAGAAGCAATGGAAATACTGCTACCGAACCGTTTCAATGGATCAAAGTGTGGCTGCGTAAAGAAGCATGCCACTAAGATTATGTAGTGCCATGCAAATATCTAGTCCTATTGTAACCGATATCAGTAAGGTTTTTACGATCAAGGAGACGATATCGCAGCTAAACCGGATAGTTTACGTCGATGGCCATTAATATTAGTTAACTTCACTTTCATCTTAGTCATACGGCCGACAAGCAATGGAAATACTGCTACCGAACCGTGGCAATGGATCAAAGTGTGGCTGCGTAAAGAAGAATGCCACTATGATTATGTAGTGTCATGCAAATGTCTAGTATTATTGTAACCGGTACCAGTAAGGTTTTTGAGATCAAGGAGACGATATCGCAGCTAAACCGGATGGTTTATATCGATGGCCATCAATATTAGTTAACTTCACTTCGATCTCAGCCATAGGGACCAGAAACAATGGACATACTGCTACCGAACCGTGGCAATGGATGAAAGTGTGGCTGCGTAAAGAAGAATGCCACTATGATTATGTAGTGTCATGCAAATGTCTAGTATTATTGTAACCGGTATCAGTAAGGTTTTTGGGATCAAGGAGACGATATCGCAGCTAAAGCGGATGGTTTATATCGATGGCCATCAATATTAGTTAACTTCACTTCTATCTCAGCCATAGGGACCAGAAGCAATGGAAATACTGCTACCGAACCGTTTCAATGGATCAAAGTGTGGCTGCGTAAAGAAGCATGCCACTATGATTATGTAATGCCATGCAAATATATAGTCCTATTGTAACCGATATCAGTAAGGTTTTTACGATCAAGGAGACGATATCGCAGCTAAACCGGATGGTTTATATCGATGGCCATCAATATTAGTTAACTTCACTTTGATTTCATCCATAAGGCCGAGAAGCAATGGAAATACTGCTACCGAACCGTTTCAATGGATGAAAGTGTGGCTGCGTAAAGAAGAATGCCACTATGATTATGTAGTGTCATGCAAATGTCTAGTATTATTGTAACCGTTATCAGTAAGGTTTTTGAGATCAAGGAGACGATATCGCAGCTAAACCCGATGGTTTATATCGATGGCCATCAATATTAGTTAACTTCACTTTGATTTCATCCATAAGGCCGAGAAGCAATGGAAATACTGCTACCGAACCGTTTCAATTGATCAAAGAGCGGCTGCGTAAAGAAGAATGCCACTATGATTATGTGGTGTCATGCAAATGTCTAGTATTATTGTAACCGGTATCAGTAAGGTTTTTGGGATCAAGGAGACGATATCGCAGCTAAACCGGATGGTTTATATCGATGGCCATCAATATTAGTTAACTTCACTTCGATCTCAGCCATAGGGCCCAGAAGCAATGGAAATACTGCTACCGAACCGTTTCAATGGATCAAAGTGTGGCTGCGTAAAGAAGCATGCCACTATGATTATGTAGTGCCATGCAAATATCTAGTCCTGTTGTAACCGATATCAGTAAGGTTTTTACGATCAAGGAGACGATATCGCAGCTAAACCGGATGGTTTATATCGATGGCCATCAATATTAGTTAACTTCACTTCGATCTGAGCCATACGGACCAGAAGCAATGGACATAATGGTACCGAACCGTGGCAATGGATGAAAGTGTGGCTGCGTAAAGAAGAATGCCACTATGATTATGTAGTGTCATGCAAATGTATAGTATTATTGTAACCGGTATCAGTAAAAGTTTTTGAGATCAAGGAGACGATATCGCAGCTAAACCGGATGGTTTACATCGATGGCCATCAATATTAGTTAACTTCACTTTCATCTTAGTCATACGGCCGAGAAGCAATGGAAATACTGCTACCGAACCGTGGCAATGGATCAAAGTGTGCCTGCGTAAAGAAGAATGCCACTATGATTATGTAGTGTCATGCAAATATCTAGTCCTGTTGTAACCGATATCAGTAAGGTTTTTACGATCAAGGAGACGATATCGCAGCTAAACCGGATGGTTTATATCGATGGCCATCAATATTAGTTAACTTCACTTTGATCTCAGGCATAGGGCCGGGAAGCCATGGAAATACTGCTACCGAACCGCGGCAATGGATCAAAGTGTGGCTGCGTAAAGTAGAATGCCACTATGATTATGTAGTCTCATGCAAATATCTAGTCTTATTGTAACCGATATTAGTAAGGCTTTTACGATCAAGGAGACAATATCGCAGGTAAACCGGATGGTTTATATCGATGGCCATCAATATTAGTTAACTTCACTTTCATCTCAGCCATAGGACCGGGAAGCAATGGAAATACTACTACCGAACCGTGGCAATGGATCAAAGTGTGGCTGCGTAAAGAAGAATGCCACTATGATTATGTAGTGTCATGCAAATGTCTAGTATTATTGTAACCGGTATCAGTAAGGTTTTTGAGATCAAGGAGACGATATCGCAGCTAAACCGGATGGTTTATATCGATGGCCATCAATATTAGTTAACTTCACTTTGATTTCATCCATAAGGCCGAGAAGCAATGGGAATACTGCTACCGAACCGTTTCAATGGATCAAAGTGCGGCTGCGTAAAGAAGAATGCCACTATGATTATGTAGTGTCATGCAAATGTCTAGTATTATTGTAACCGGTATCAGTAAGGTTTTTGGGATCACGGAGACGATATCGCAGCTAAACCGGATGGTTTATATCGATGGCCATCAATATTAGTTAACTTCACTTCGATCTCAGCCATAGGGACCAGAAGCAATGGAAATACTGCTACCGAACCGTTTCATTGGATCAAAGTGTGGCTGCGTAAAGAAGCATGCCACTAAGATTATGTAGTGCCATGCAAATATCTAGTCCTATTGTAACCGATATCAGTAAGGTTTTTACGATCAAGGAGACGATATCGCAGCTAAACCGGATGGTTTACGTTGATGGCCATCAATATTAGTTAACTTCACTTTCATCTTAGTCATACGGCCGACAAGCAATGGAAATACTGCTACCGAACCGTGGCAATGGATCAAAGTGTGGCTGCGTAAAGAAGAATGCCACTATGATTATGTAGTGTCATGCAAATGTCTAGTATTATTGTAACCGGTACCAGTAAGGTTTTTGAGATCAAGGAGACGATATCGCAGCTAAACCGGATGGTTTATATCGATGGCCATCAATATTAGTTAACTTCACTTCGATCTCAGCCATAGGGACCAGAAGCAATGGAAATACTGTACCGATCCGTTTCAATGGATCAAAGTGTGGCTGCGTAAAGAAGAATGCCACTATGATTATGTAGTGTCATGCAAATGTATAGTATTATTGTAACCGGTATCAGTAAAAGTTTTTGAGATCAAGGAGACGATATCGCAGCTAAACCGGATGGTTTACATCGATGGCCATCAATATTAGTTAACTTCACTTTCATCTTAGTCATACGGCCGAGAAGCAATGGAAATACTGCTACCGAACCGTGGCAATGGATCAAAGTGTGCCTGCGTAAAGAAGAATGCCACTATGATTATGTAGTGTCATGCAAATATCTAGTCCTGTTGTAACCGATATCAGTAAGGTTTTTACGATCAAGGAGACGATATCGCAGCTAAACCGGATGGTTTATATCGATGGCCATCAATATTAGTTAACTTCACTTTGATTTCATCCATAAGGCCGAGAAGCAATGGAAATACTGCTACCGAACCGTTTCAATGGATCAAAGTGCGGCTGCGTAAAGAAGAATGTCACTATGATTATGTAGTGTCATGCAAATGTCTAGTATTATTGTAACCGGTATCAGTAAGGTTTTTGGGATCACGGAGACGATATCGCAGCTAAACCGGATGGTTTATATCGATGGCCATCAATATTAGTTAACTTCACTTCGATCTCAGCCATAGGGACCAGAAGCAATGGAAATACTGCTACCGAACCGTTTCAATGGATCAAAGTGTGGCTGCGTAAAGAAGCATGCCACTAAGATTATGTAGTGCCATGCAAATATCTAGTCCTATTGTAACCGATATCAGTAAGGTTTTTACGATCAAGGAGACGATATCGCAGCTAAACCGGATGGTTTACGTCGATGGCCATCAATATTAGTTAACTTCACTTTCATCTTAGTCATACGGCCGACAAGCAATGGAAATACTGCTACCGAACCGTGGCAATGGATCAAAGTGTGGCTGCGTAAAGAAGAATGCCACTATGATTATGTAGTGTCATGCAAATGTCTAGTATTATTGTAACCGGTACCAGTAAGGTTTTTGAGATCAAGGAGACGATATCGCAGCTAAACCGGATGGTTTATATCGATGGCCATCAATATTAGTTAACTTCACTTCGATCTCAGCCATAGGGACCAGAAGCAATGGAAATACTGTACCGATCCGTTTCAATGGATCAAAGTGTGGCTGCGTAAAGAAGAATGCCACTATGATTATGTAGTGTCATGCAAATGTATAGTATTATTGTAACCGGTATCAGTAAAAGTTTTTGAGATCAAGGAGACGATATCGCAGCTAAACCGGATGGTTTACATCGATGGCCATCAATATTAGTTAACTTCACTTTCATCTTAGTCATACGGCCGAGAAGCAATGGAAATACTGCTACCGAACCGTGGCAATGGATCAAAGTGTGCCTGCGTAAAGAAGAATGCCACTATGATTATGTAGTGTCATGCAAATATCTAGTCCTGTTGTAACCGATATCAGTAAGGTTTTTACGATCAAGGAGACGATATCGCAGCTAAACCGGATGGTTTATATCGATGGCCATCAATATTAGTTAACTTCACTTTGATCTCAGGCATAGGGCCGGGAAGCCATGGAAATACTGCTACCGAACCGCGGCAATGGATCAAAGTGTGGCTGCGTAAAGTAGAATGCCACTATGATTATGTAGTCTCATGCAAATATCTAGTCTTATTGTAACCGATATTAGTAAGGCTTTTACGATCAAGGAGACAATATCGCAGGTAAACCGGATGGTTTATATCGATGGGCATCAATATTAGTTAACTTCACTTTCATCTCAGCCATAGGACCGGGAAGCAATGGAAATACTACTACCGTACCGTGGCAATGGATCAAAGTGTGGCTGCGTAAAGAAGAATGCCACTATGATTATGTAGTGTCATGCAAATGTCTAGTATTATTGTAACCGGTATCAGTAAGGTTTTTGAGATCAAGGAGACGATATCGCAGCTAAACCGGATGGTTTATATCGATGGCCATCAATATTAGTTAACTTCACTTTGATTTCATCCATAAGGCCGAGAAGCAATGGAAATACTGCTACCGAACCGTTTCAATGGATCAAAGTGCGGCTGCGTAAAGAAGAATGCCACTATGATTATGTAGTGTCATGCAAATGTCTAGTATTATTGTAACCGGTATCAGTAAGGTTTTTGGGATCACGGAGACGATATCGCAGCTAAACCGGATGGTTTATATCGATGGCCATCAATATTAGTTAACTTCACTTCGATCTCAGCCATAGGGACCAGAAGCAATGGAAATACTGCTACCGAACCGTTTCAATGGATCAAAGTGTGGCTGCGTAAAGAAGCATGCCACTAAGATTATGTAGTGCCATGCAAATATCTAGTCCTATTGTAACCGATATCAGTAAGGTTTTTACGATCAAGGAGACGATATCGCAGCTAAACCGGATGGTTTACGTCGATGGCCATCAATATTAGTTAACTTCACTTTCATCTTAGTCATACGGCCGACAAGCAATGGAAATACTGCTACCGAACCGTGGCAATGGATCAAAGTGTGGCTGCGTAAAGAAGAATGCCACTATGATTATGTAGTGTCATGCAAATGTCTAGTATTATTGTAACCGGTACCAGTAAGGTTTTTGAGATCAAGGAGACGATATCGCAGCTAAACCGGATGGTTTATATCGATGGCCATCAATATTAGTTAACTTCACTTCGATCTCAGCCATAGGGACCAGAAGCAATGGAAATACTGTACCGATCCGTTTCAATGGATCAAAGTGTGGCTGCGTAAAGAAGAATGCCACTATGATTATGTAGTGTCATGCAAATGTATAGTATTATTGTAACCGGTATCAGTAAAAGTTTTTGAGATCAAGGAGACGATATCGCAGCTAAACCGGATGGTTTACATCGATGGCCATCAATATTAGTTAACTTCACTTTCATCTTAGTCATACGGCCGAGAAGCAATGGAAATACTGCTACCGAACCGTGGCAATGGATCAAAGTGTGCCTGCGTAAAGAAGAATGCCACTATGATTATGTAGTGTCATGCAAATATCTAGTCCTGTTGTAACCGATATCAGTAAGGTTTTTACGATCAAGGAGACGATATCGCAGCTAAACCGGATGGTTTATATCGATGGCCATCAATATTAGGTAACTTCACTTTGATTTCATCCATAAGGCCGAGAAGCAATGGAAATACTGCTACCGAACCGTTTCAATGGATGAAAGTGTGGCTGCGTAAAGAAGAATGCCACTATGATTATGTAGTGTCATGCAAATGTCTAGTATTATTGTAACCGGTATCAGTAAGGTTTTTGAGATCAAGGAGACGATATCGCAGCTAAACCGGATGGTTTATATCGATGGCCATCAATATTAGTTAACTTCACTTTCATCTTAGTCATACGGCCGAGAAGCAATGGAAATACTGTACCGATCCGTTTCAATGGATCAAAGTGTGGCTGCGTAAAGAAGAATGCCACTATGATTATGTCGTGTCATGCAAATGTCTAGTATTATTGTAACCGGTACCAGTAAGGTTTTTGAGATCAAGGAGACGATATCGCAGCTAAACCGGATGGTTTACAGCGATGGCCATCAATATTAGTTAACTTCACTTTCATCTTAGTCATACGGCCGAGAAGCAATGGAAATACTGCTACCGAACCGTGGCAATGGATCAAAGTGTGGCTGCGTAAAGTAGAATGCCACTATGATTATGTAGTCTCATGCAAATATCTAGTCTTATTGTAACCGATATTAGTAAGGCTTTTACGATCAAGGAGACAATATCGCAGGTAAACCGGATGGTTTATATCGATGGCCATCAATATTAGTTAACTTCACTTTGATCTCAGCCATAGGACCGGGAAGCAATGGAAATACTACTACCGAACCGTGGCAATGGATCAAAGTGTGGCTGCGTAAAGAAGAATGCCACTATGATTATGTAGTGTCATGCAAATGTCTAGTATTATTGTAACCGGTATCAGTAACGTTTTTGGGATCAAGGAGACGATATCGCAGCTAAACCGGATGGTTTATATCGATGGCCATCAATATTAGTTAACTTCATTTTCATCTTAGTCATACGGCCGAGAAGCAATGGAAATACTGTACCGATCCGTTTTAATGGATCAAAGTGTGGCTGCGTAAAGAAGAATGCCACTATGATTATGTCGTGTCATGCAAATGTCTAGTATTATTGTAACCGGTACCAGTAAGGTTTTTGAGATCAAGGAGACGATATCGCAGCTAAACCGGATGGTTTATATCGATGGCCATCAATATTAGTTAACTTCACTTTGATTTCATCCATAAGGCCGAGAAGCAATGGAAATACTGCTACCGAACCGTTTCAATGGATCAAAGTGCGGCTGCGTAAAGAAGAATGCCACTATGATTATGTAGTGTCATGCAAATGTCTAGTATTATTGTAACCGGTATCAGTAAGGTTTTTGGGATCACGGAGACGATATCGCAGCTAAACCGGATGGTTTATATCGATGGCCATCAATATTAGTTAACTTCACTTCGATCTCAGCCATAGGGACCAGAAGCAATGGACATACTGCTACCGAACCGTGGCAATGGATCAAAGTGTGGCTGCGTAAAGAAGCATGCCACTATGATTATGTAATGCCATGCAAATATATAGTCCTATTGTAACCGATATCAGTAAGGTTTTTACGATCAAGGAGACGATATCGCAGCTAAACCGGATGGTTTATATCGATGGCCATCAATATTAGTTAACTTCACTTTGATTTCATCCATAAGGCCGAGAAGCAATGGAAATACTGCTACCGAACCGTTTCAATGGATGAAAGTGTGGCTGCGTAAAGAAGAATGCCACTATGATTATGTAGTGTCATGCAAATGTCTAGTATTATTGTAACCGGTATCAGTAAGGTTTTTGAGATCAAGGAGACGATATCGCAGCTAAACCCGATGGTTTATATCGATGGCCATCAATATTAGTTAACTTCACTTTGATTTCATCCATAAGGCCGAGAAGCAATGGAAATACTGCTACCGAACCGTTTCAATTGATCAAAGAGCGGCTGCGTAAAGAAGAATGCCACTATGATTATGTGGTGTCATGCAAATGTCTAGTATTATTGTAACCGGTATCAGTAAGGTTTTTGGGATCAAGGAGACGATATCGCAGCTAAACCGGATGGTTTATATCGATGGCCATCAATATTAGTTAACTTCACTTCGATCTCAGCCATAGGGCCCAGAAGCAATGGAAATACTGCTACCGAACCGTTTCAATGGATCAAAGTGTGGCTGCGTAAAGAAGCATGCCACTATGATTATGTAGTGTCATGCAAATGTCTAGTATTATTGTAACCGGTACCAGTAAGGTTTTTGAGATCAAGGAGACGATATCGCAGCTAAACCGGATGGTTTATATCGATGGCCATCAATATTAGTTAACTTCACTTCGATCTCAGCCATAGGGACCAGAAGCAATGGAAATACTGTACCGATCCGTTTCAATGGATCAAAGTGTGGCTGCGTAAAGAAGAATGCCACTATGATTATGTAGTGTCATGCAAATGTATAGTATTATTGTAACCGGTATCAGTAAAAGTTTTTGAGATCAAGGAGACGATATCGCAGCTAAACCGGATGGTTTACATCGATGGCCATCAATATTAGTTAACTTCACTTTCATCTTAGTCATACGGCCGAGAAGCAATGGAAATACTGCTACCGAACCGTGGCAATGGATCAAAGTGTGCCTGCGTAAAGAAGAATGCCACTATGATTATGTAGTGTCATGCAAATATCTAGTCCTGTTGTAACCGATATCAGTAAGGTTTTTACGATCAAGGAGACGATATCGCAGCTAAACCGGATGGTTTATATCGATGGCCATCAATATTAGTTAACTTCACTTTGATTTCATCCATAAGGCCGAGAAGCAATGGAAATACTGCTACCGAACCGTTTCAATGGATCAAAGTGCGGCTGCGTAAAGAAGAATGCCACTATGATTATGTAGTGTCATGCAAATGTCTAGTATTATTGTAACCGGTATCAGTAAGGTTTTTGGGATCACGGAGACGATATCGCAGCTAAACCGGATGGTTTATATCGATGGCCATCAATATTAGTTAACTTCACTTCGATCTCAGCCATAGGGACCAGAAGCAATGGAAATACTGCTACCGAACCGTTTCAATGGATCAAAGTGTGGCTGCGTAAAGAAGCATGCCACTAAGATTATGTAGTGCCATGCAAATATCTAGTCCTATTGTAACCGATATCAGTAAGGTTTTTACGATCAAGGAGACGATATCGCAGCTAAACCGGATGGTTTACGTCGATGGCCATCAATATTAGTTAACTTCACTTTCATCTTAGTCATACGGCCGAGAAGCAATGGAAATACTGCTACCGAACCGTGGCAATGGATCAAAGTGTGCCTGCGTAAAGAAGAATGCCACTATGATTATGTAGTGTCATGCAAATATCTAGTCCTGTTGTAACCGATATCAGTAAGGTTTTTACGATCAAGGAGACGATATCGCAGCTAAACCGGATGGTTTATATCGATGGCCATCAATATTAGTTAACTTCACTTTGATCTCAGGCATAGGGCCGGGAAGCCATGGAAATACTGCTACCGAACCGCGGCAATGGATCAAAGTGTGGCTGCGTAAAGTAGAATGCCACTATGATTATGTAGTCTCATGCAAATATCTAGTCTTATTGTAACCGATATTAGTAAGGCTTTTACGATCAAGGAGACAATATCGCAGGTAAACCGGATGGTTTATATCGATGGCCATCAATATTAGTTAACTTCACTTTCATCTCAGCCATAGGACCGGGAAGCAATGGAAATACTACTACCGTACCGTGGCAATGGATCAAAGTGTGGCTGCGTAAAGAAGAATGCCACTATGATTATGTAGTGTCATGCAAATGTCTAGTATTATTGTAACCGGTATCAGTAAGGTTTTTGAGATCAAGGAGACGATATCGCAGCTAAACCGGATGGTTTATATCGATGGCCATCAATATTAGTTAACTTCACTTTGATTTCATCCATAAGGCCGAGAAGCAATGGAAATACTGCTACCGAACCGTTTCAATGGATCAAAGTGCGGCTGCGTAAAGAAGAATGCCACTATGATTATGTAGTGTCATGCAAATGTCTAGTATTATTGTAACCGGTATCAGTAAGGTTTTTGGGATCACGGAGACGATATCGCAGCTAAACCGGATGGTTTATATCGATGGCCATCAATATTAGTTAACTTCACTTCGATCTCAGCCATAGGGACCAGAAGCAATGGAAATACTGCTACCGAACCGTTTCAATGGATCAAAGTGTGGCTGCGTAAAGAAGTATGCCACTAAGATTATGTAGTGCCATGCAAATATCTAGTCCTATTGTAACCGATATCAGTAAGGTTTTTACGATCAAGGAGACGATATCGCAGCTAAACCGGATGGTTTACGTCGATGGCCATCAATATTAGTTAACTTCACTTTCATCTTAGTCATACGGCCGACAAGCAATGGAAATACTGCTACCGAACCGTGGCAATGGATCAAAGTGTGGCTGCGTAAAGAAGAATGCCACTATGATTATGTAGTGTCATGCAAATGTCTAGTATTATTGTAACCGGTACCAGTAAGGTTTTTGAGATCAAGGAGACGATATCGCAGCTAAACCGGATGGTTTATATCGATGGCCATCAATATTAGTTAACTTCACTTCGATCTCAGCCATAGGGACCAGAAGCAATGGAAATACTGTACCGATCCGTTTCAATGGATCAAAGTGTGGCTGCGTAAAGAAGAATGCCACTATGATTATGTAGTGTCATGCAAATGTATAGTATTATTGTAACCGGTATCAGTAAAAGTTTTTGAGATCAAGGAGACGATATCGCAGCTAAACCGGATGGTTTACATCGATGGCCATCAATATTAGTTAACTTCACTTTCATCTTAGTCATACGGCCGAGAAGCAATGGAAATACTGCTACCGAACCGTGGCAATGGATCAAAGTGTGCCTGCGTAAAGAAGAATGCCACTATGATTATGTAGTGTCATGCAAATATCTAGTCCTGTTGTAACCGATATCAGTAAGGTTTTTACGATCAAGGAGACGATATCGCAGCTAAACCGGATGGTTTATATCGATGGCCATCAATATTAGGTAACTTCACTTTGATTTCATCCATAAGGCCGAGAAGCAATGGAAATACTGCTACCGAACCGTTTCAATGGATGAAAGTGTGGCTGCGTAAAGAAGAATGCCACTATGATTATGTAGTGTCATGCAAATGTCTAGTATTATTGTAACCGGTATCAGTAAGGTTTTTGAGATCAAGGAGACGATATCGCAGCTAAACCGGATGGTTTATATCGATGGCCATCAATATTAGTTAACTTCACTTTCATCTTAGTCATACGGCCGAGAAGCAATGGAAATACTGTACCGATCCGTTTCAATGGATCAAAGTGTGGCTGCGTAAAGAAGAATGCCACTATGATTATGTCGTGTCATGCAAATGTCTAGTATTATTGTAACCGGTACCAGTAAGGTTTTTGAGATCAAGGAGACGATATCGCAGCTAAACCGGATGGTTTACAGCGATGGCCATCAATATTAGTTAACTTCACTTTCATCTTAGTCATACGGCCGAGAAGCAATGGAAATACTGCTACCGAACCGTGGCAATGGATCAAAGTGTGGCTGCGTAAAGTAGAATGCCACTATGATTATGTAGTCTCATGCAAATATCTAGTCTTATTGTAACCGATATTAGTAAGGCTTTTACGATCAAGGAGACAATATCGCAGGTAAACCGGATGGTTTATATCGATGGCCATCAATATTAGTTAACTTCACTTTGATCTCAGCCATAGGACCGGGAAGCAATGGAAATACTACTACCGAACCGTGGCAATGGATCAAAGTGTGGCTGCGTAAAGAAGAATGCCACTATGATTATGTAGTGTCATGCAAATGTCTAGTATTATTGTAACCGGTATCAGTAACGTTTTTGGGATCAAGGAGACGATATCGCAGCTAAACCGGATGGTTTATATCGATGGCCATCAATATTAGTTAACTTCATTTTCATCTTAGTCATACGGCCGAGAAGCAATGGAAATACTGTACCGATCCGTTTTAATGGATCAAAGTGTGGCTGCGTAAAGAAGAATGCCACTATGATTATGTCGTGTCATGCAAATGTCTAGTATTATTGTAACCGGTACCAGTAAGGTTTTTGAGATCAAGGAGACGATATCGCAGCTAAACCGGATGGTTTATATCGATGGCCATCAATATTAGTTAACTTCACTTTGATTTCATCCATAAGGCCGAGAAGCAATGGAAATACTGCTACCGAACCGTTTCAATGGATCAAAGTGCGGCTGCGTAAAGAAGAATGCCACTATGATTATGTAGTGTCATGCAAATGTCTAGTATTATTGTAACCGGTATCAGTAAGGTTTTTGGGATCACGGAGACGATATCGCAGCTAAACCGGATGGTTTATATCGATGGCCATCAATATTAGTTAACTTCACTTCGATCTCAGCCATAGGGACCAGAAGCAATGGACATACTGCTACCGAACCGTGGCAATGGATCAAAGTGTGGCTGCGTAAAGAAGCATGCCACTATGATTATGTAATGCCATGCAAATATATAGTCCTATTGTAACCGATATCAGTAAGGTTTTTACGATCAAGGAGACGATATCGCAGCTAAACCGGATGGTTTATATCGATGGCCATCAATATTAGTTAACTTCACTTTGATTTCATCCATAAGGCCGAGAAGCAATGGAAATACTGCTACCGAACCGTTTCAATGGATGAAAGTGTGGCTGCGTAAAGAAGAATGCCACTATGATTATGTAGTGTCATGCAAATGTCTAGTATTATTGTAACCGGTATCAGTAAGGTTTTTGAGATCAAGGAGACGATATCGCAGCTAAACCCGATGGTTTATATCGATGGCCATCAATATTAGTTAACTTCACTTTGATTTCATCCATAAGGCCGAGAAGCAATGGAAATACTGCTACCGAACCGTTTCAATTGATCAAAGAGCGGCTGCGTAAAGAAGAATGCCACTATGATTATGTGGTGTCATGCAAATGTCTAGTATTATTGTAACCGGTATCAGTAAGGTTTTTGGGATCAAGGAGACGATATCGCAGCTAAACCGGATGGTTTATATCGATGGCCATCAATATTAGTTAACTTCACTTCGATCTCAGCCATAGGGCCCAGAAGCAATGGAAATACTGCTACCGAACCGTTTCAATGGATCAAAGTGTGGCTGCGTAAAGAAGCATGCCACTATGATTATGTAGTGTCATGCAAATGTCTAGTATTATTGTAACCGGTACCAGTAAGGTTTTTGAGATCAAGGAGACGATATCGCAGCTAAACCGGATGGTTTATATCGATGGCCATCAATATTAGTTAACTTCACTTCGATTTCAGCCATAGGGACCAGAAGCAATGGACATACTGCTACCGAACCGTGGCAATGGATGAAAGTGTGGCTGCGTAAAGAAGAATGCCACTATGATTATGTAGTGTCATGCAAATGTCTAGTATTATTGTAACCGGTATCAGTAAGGTTTTTGAGATCAAGGAGCCGATATCGCAGCTAAACCCGATGGTTTATATCGATGGCCATCAATATTAGTTAACTTCACTTTGATTTCATCCATAAGGCCGAGAACCAATGGAAATACTGCTACCGAACCGTTTCAATTGATCAAAGAGCGGCTGCGTAAAGAAGCATGCCACTATGATTATGTAGTGCCATGCAAATATCGAGTCCTATTGTTACCGATATCAGTAAGGTTTTTACGATCAAAGAGACGATATCGCAGCTAAACCGGATGGTTTATATCGATGGCCATCAATATTAGTTAACTTCACTTTGATTTCATCCATAAGGCCGAGAAGCAATGGAAATACTGCTACCGAACCGTTTCAATGGATGAAAGTGTGGCTGCGTAAAGGAGAATGCCACTATGATTATGTAGTGTCATGCAAATGTCTAGTATTATTGTAACCGGTATCAGTAAGGGTTTTGAGATCAAGGAGACGATATCGCAGCTAAACCGGATGGTTTATATCGATGGCCATCAATATTAGTTAACTTCACTTCGATCTCAGCCATAGGGACCAGAAGCAATGGACATAATGGTACCGAAACGTGGCAATGGATGAAAGTGTGCCTGCGTAAAGAAGAATGCCACTATGATTATGTAGTGTCATGCAAATGTATAGTATTATTGTAACCGGTATCAGTAAAAGTTTTTGAGATCAAGGAGACGATATCGCAGCTAAACCGGATGGTTTACATCGATGGCCATCAATATTAGTTAACTTCACTTTCATCTTAGTCATACGGCCGAGAAGCAATGGAAATACTGCTACCGAACCGTGGCAATGGATCAAAGTGTGCCTGCGTAAAGAAGAATGACACTATGATTATGTAGTGTCATGCAAATATCTAGTCCTGTTGTAACCGATATCAGTAAGGTTTTTACGATCAAGGAGACGATATCGCAGCTAAACCGGATGGTTTATATCGATGGCCATCAATATTAGTTAACTTCACTTTGATTTCATCCATAAGGCCGAGAAGCAATGGAAATACTGCTACCGAACCGTTTCAATGGATCAAAGTGCGGCTGCGTAAAGAAGAATGCCACTATGATTATGTAGTGTCATGCAAATGTCTAGTATTATTGTAACCGGTATCAGTAAGGTTTTTGGGATCACGGAGACGATATCGCAGCTAAACCGGATGGTTTATATCGATGGCCATCAATATTAGTTAACTTCACTTCGATCTCAGCCATAGGGACCAGAAGCAATGGAAATACTGCTACCGAACCGTTTCAATGGATCAAAGTGTGGCTGCGTAAAGAAGCATGCCACTAAGATTATGTAGTGCCATGCAAATATCTAGTCCTATTGTAACCGATATCAGTAAGGTTTTTACGATCAAGGAGACGATATCGCAGCTAAACCGGATGGTTTACGTCGATGGCCATCAATATTAGTTAACTTCACTTTCATCTTAGTCATACGGCCGAGAAGCAATGGAAATACTGCTACCGAACCGTGGCAATGGATCAAAGTGTGGCTGCGTAAAGAAGAATGCCACTATGATTATGTAGTGTCATGCAAATGTCTAGTATTATTGTAACAGGTATCAGTAAGGTTTTTGAGATCAAGGAGACGATATCGCAGCTAAACCGGATGGTTTATATCGATGGCCATCAATATTAGTTAACTTCACTTTCATCTTAGTCATACGGCCGAGAAGCAATGGAAATACTGTACCGATCCGTTTCAATGGATCAAAGTGTGGCTGCCTAAAGAAGAATGCCACTATGATTATGTAGTGCCATGCAAATATCTGGCCTTATTGTAACCGATATTAGTAAGGTTTTTACGATCAAGGAGACAATATCGCAGCTAAACCGGATGGTTT
This sequence comes from Priocnemis perturbator, assembly GCA_963942575.1. Lineage (NCBI taxonomy): Eukaryota > Metazoa > Arthropoda > Insecta > Hymenoptera > Pompilidae > Priocnemis > Priocnemis perturbator. The sequence goes on along the minus strand of OZ012655.1, from coordinate 3,810,853 downwards.
ATATCCATGGCCATCAATATTAGTTAACTTCACTTTGATCTCAGGCATAGGGCCGGGAAGCAATGGAAATACTGCTACCGAACCGCGGCAATGGATCAAAGTGTGGCTGCGTAAAGAAGAATGCCACTATGATTATGTAGTGTCATGCAAATATCTGGTTTTATTGTAACCGATATTAGTAAGGTTTTTACGATCAAGGAGACAATATCGCAGGTAAACCGGATGGTTTATATCGATGGCCATCAATATTAGTTAACTTCACTTTGATCTCAGCCATAGAGCCGAGAAGCAATGGAAATACTGCTACCTAACCGTTGCAATGGATCAACGTGTGGCTGCGTAAAGAAGAATGCCACTATGATTATGTAGTGTCATGCAAATATCTGGCCTTATTGTAACCGATATTAGTAAGGTTTTTACGATCAAGGAGACAATATCGCAGGTAAACCGGATGGTTTATATCGATTGCCATCAATATTAGTTAACTTCACTTTGATCTCAGCCATAGGGCCGGGAAGCAGTGGTCTCAGACTTGGCACCCGAGCACCACAGGTGCCCGCGGAAGTGGGGATACGCGCAAGTGTGCGTGCCCGTCTGTGAGAGCTGTGGACTCCACGCATTGGTCTGTCAGCTCACAGACAGGGCACGCATACTTTTCCGTATCCCCACTCCCGCGGGCACCTGTGGTGCTCGGGTGCCAAGTCTGAGACCACTGCCGGGAAGCAATGGAAATACTGCTACCGAACCGTGGCAATGGATCAATGTGTGCCTGCGTAAAGAAGAATGCCACTATGATTATGTGGTGCCATGCAAATTTCTAGTCCTATTGTAAACGATATCAGTAAGGTTTTTACGATCAAGGAGACGATATCGCAGCTAAACCGGATGGTTTATATCGATGGCCATCAATATTAGTTAACTTCACTTCGATCTCAGGCATAGGGACCAGAAGCAATGGAAATACTGCTACCGAACCGTGGCAACGGATGAAAGTGTGGCTGCGTAAAGAAGAATCACACTATGATTATGTAGTCTGATGCAAATATCTAGCCTTATTGTAACCGATATTAGTAAGGTTTTTACGATCAAGGAGACAATATCGCAGGTAAACCGGATGGTTTATATCGATGGCCATCAATATTAGTTAACTTCACTTTGATCTCAGCCTTAGGGCCGAGAAGCAATGGAAATACTGCTACCGAACCGTGGCAATGGATCAAAGTTCAGCTGCGTAAAGTAGCATGCCACTATGATTATGTAGTGCCATGCAAATATATAGTCCTATTGTAACCGATATCAGTAAGGTTTTACGATCAAGGAGACGATATCGCAGCTAAACCGGATGGTTTATATCGATGGCCATCAATATTAGTTAACTTCACTTTCATCTTAGTCATACGGCCGAGAAGCAATGGACATACTGCTACCGAACCGTGGCAATGGATGAAAGTGTGGCTGCGTAAAGAAGAATGCCACTATGATTATGTAGTGTCATGCAAATGTCTAGTATTATTGTAACCGGTATCAGTAAGGTTTTTGAGATCAAGGAGACGATATTGCATCTAAACCGGATGATTTGCATCGATGGCCATCAATATTAGTTAACTTCACTTTCATCTTAGTCATACGGCCGAGAAGCAATGGAAATACTGCTACCGAACCGTGGCAATGGATCAAAGTGTGCCTGCGTAAAGAAGAATGCCACTATGATTATGTAGTGTCATCCAAATATCTAGTCCTGTTGTAACCGATATCAGTAAGGTTTTTACGATCAAGGAGACGATATCGCAGCTAAACCGGATGGTTTATATCGATGGCCATCAATATTAGTTAACTTCACTTTCATCTTAGTCATACGGCCGAGAAGCAATGGACATACTGCTACCGAACCGTGGCAATGGATCAAAGTGTGGCTGCGTAAAGAAGAATGTCACTATGATTATGTAGTGTCATCCAAATATCTAGTCCTGTTGTAACCGATATCAGTAAGGTTTTTACGATCAAGGAGACGATATCGCAGCTAAACCGGATGGTTTATATCGATGGCCATCAATATTAGTTAACTTCACTTTGATCTCAGGCATAGGGCCGGGAAGCAATGGAAATACTGCTACCGAACCGCGGCAATGGATCAAAGTGTGGCTGCGTAAAGTAGAATGCCACTATGATTATGTAGTCTCATGCAAATATCTAGTCTTATTGTAACCGATATTAGTAAGGCTTTTAAGATCAAGGAGACAATATTGCAGGTAAACCGGATGGTTTATATCGACGGCCATCAATATTAGTTAACTTGACTTTGATCTCAGCCATAGGGCCGGGAAGCAATGGAAATACTGCTACCGAACCGTGGCAATGGATCAAAGTGTGGCTGCGTAAAGAAGAATGTCACTATGATTATGTAGTCTCATGCAAATATCTAGTCTTATTGTAACCGATATTAGTAAGGCTTTTACGATCAAGGAGACAATATCGCAGCTAAACCGCATGGTTTATATCGATGGCCATCAATATTAGTTAACTTCACTTTGATCTTAGGCATAGGGCCGAGAAGCTTTGGAAATACTGCTACCGAACCGTGGCAATGAATCAAAGTGAGGCTGCGTAAAGAAAAATGCCACTATGATTATGTAGTGCCATGCAAATATCTAGTCCTATTGTAACCGATATCAGTAAGGTTTTTACGACCAAGGAGACGATATCGCTGCTAAACCGGATGGTTTATATCGATGGCCATCAATATTAGTTAACTTCACTTTGATTTCATCCATAAGGCCGAGAAGCAATGGAAATACTGCTACCGAACCGTTTCAATGGATCAAAGTGCGGCTGCGTAAAGAAGAATGCCACTATGATTATGTAGTGTCATGCAAATGTCTAGTATTATTGTAACCGGTATCAGTAACGTTTTTTTGATCAACGAGACGATATCGCAGCTAAACCGGATGGTTTATATCGATGGCCATCAATATTGGTTAACTTCACTTTGATTTCATCCATAAGGCCGAGAAGCAATGGAAATACTGCTACCGAACCGTTTCAATGGATCAAAGTGCGGCTGCGTAAAGAAGAATGCCACTATGATTATGTAGTGTCATGCAAATGTCTAGTATTATTGTAACCGGTATCAGTAAGGTTTTTGGGATCAAGGAGACGATATCGCAGCTAAACCGGATGGTTTATATCGATGGCCATCAATATTAGTTAAATTCACTTCGATATCAGCCATAGGGACCAGAAGCAATGGAAATACTGCTACCGAACCCTGGCAATGGATCAAAGTGTGGCTGCGTAAAGAAGAATGCCACTATGATTATGTAGTCTCATGCAAATATCTAGTCTTATTGTAACCGATATTCGTAAGGTTTTTCCGATCAAGGAGATAATATCGCATGTAAACCGGATGGTTTATATCGATGGCCATCAATATTAGTTAACTTCACTTTGATTTCATCCATAAGGCCGAGAAGCAATGGAAATACTGCTACCGAACCGTTTCAATGGATCAAAGTGTGGCTGCCTAAACAAGAATGCCACTATGATTATGTAGTGCCATGCAAATATCTAGTCCTATTGTAACCGATATCTGTAAGGTAATTACGATCAAGGAGACCATTTCGCAGCTAAACCGGATGGTTTATGTCGAAGGCCATCAATATTAGTTAACTTCACTTCGATCTCAGCCATAGGGACCAGAAGCAATGGAAATACTGCTACCGGACCGTGGCAATGGATGAAAGTGTGGCTGCTTAAAGAAGAATGCCACTATGATTATGTAGTGTCATGCAAATGTCTAGTATTATTGTAACCGGTATCAGTAAGGTTTTTTAGATCAAGGAGACGATATCGCAGCTAAACCGGATGGTTTATATCGATGGCCATCAATATTAGTTAACTTCACTTTCATTTTAGTCATACGGCCGAGAAGCAATGGAAATACTGCTACCGATCCGTTTCAATGGATCAAAGTGTGGCTGCGGGAAGAAGAATGCCACTATGATTATGTAGTGTCATGCAAATGTCTAGTATTATTGTAACCGGTATCAGTAAGGTTTTTGAGATCAAGCAGACGATATCGCAGCTAAACCGGATGGTTTATATCGATGGCCATCAATATTAGTTAACTTCACTTCGATCTCAGCCATAGGGACCAGAAGCTATGGACATACTGCTACCGAACCGTGGCAATGGATGAAAGTGTGGCTGCGTAAAGAAGAATGCCACTATGATTATGTAGTGTCATGCAAATGTCTAGCATTATTGTAACCGGTATCAGTAAGGTTTTTGAGATCAAGGAGACGATATCGCAGGTAAACCCGATGGTTTATATCGATGGCCACCAACATTAATTAATTTCACTTTGATCTTAGTCACAGGGCCGAGAAGCAATGGAAATCCTGCTACCGAACCGTTGCAATGGATCAACGTGTGGCTGCGTAAAGAAGAATGCCACTATGATTATGTAGTGCCATGCAAATATCTAGTCTTATTGTAACCGATATCAGTAAGGTTTTTACGACCAAGGAGACGATATCGCAGCTAAACCGGTTGGTTTATATCGATGGCCATCAATATTAGTTCACTTCACTTTGATCTTAGTCATAAGGCCGAGAAGCAATGGAAATACTGCTACCGAATCGTGGCAATGGATCAATGTTTAGCTGCGTAAAGAAGCATGCCACTACGGTTATGTAGTGCCATGCAAATATCTAGTCTTATTGTAACCTATATCTGTAAGGTTCTTACGATCAAGGAGACGATTTCGCAGCTAAACCGGATGGTTTATGTCGAAGGCCATCAATATTAGTTAACTTCACTCCGATCTCAGCCATAGGGACGAGAAGCAATGGAAATATTGCTACCGAACCGTGGCAATGGATCAAAGTGTGGCTGCGTAAAGAAGAATGCCACTATAATTATGTAGTCTCATGCAAATATCTAGTCTTATTGTAACCGATATTAGTAAGGTTTTTACGATCAAGGAGACAATATCGCAGGTAAACCGGATGGTTTATATCGATGGCCATCAATATTAGTTAACTTCACTTTGATCTCAGCCATAGGGACCAGAAGCAATGGACATACTGCTACCGAACCGTGGCAATGGGTGAAAGTGTGGCTGCGTAAAGAAGAATGCCACTATGATTATGTAGTGTCATGCAAATGTCTAGTATTATTGTAACCGGTATCAGTAAGGTTTTTGAGATCAAGGAGACGATATCGCAGCTAAACCGGCTGGTTTACATCGATGGCCATCAATATTAGTTAACTTCACTTTCATCTTAGTCATACGGCCGAGAAGCAATGGAAATACTGCTACCGAACCGTGGCAATGGTTCAAAGTGTGGCTGCGTAAAGAAGAATGCCACTATGATTATGTAGTGTCATGCAAATATCTAGTCCTGTTGTAACCGATATCAGTAAGGTTTTTACGATCAAGGAAACGATATAGCAGCTAAACCGGATGGTTTATATCGATGGCCATCAATATTAGATAACTTCACTTTGATCTCAGGCATAGGGCCGGGAAGCAATGGAAATACTGCTACCGAACCGCGGCAATGGATCAAAGTGTGGCTGCGTAAAGCAGAATGCCACTATGATTATGTAGTGCCATGCAAATATCTAGTCCTATTGTAACCGATATCAGTAAGGTTTTTACGACCAAGGAGACGATATCGCAGGTAAACCCGATGGTTTATATCGATGGCCACCAATATTAATTAACTTCACTTTGATCTTACTCACAGGGCCGAGAAGCAATGGAAATCCTGCTACAGAACCGTTGCAATGGATCAACGTGTGGCTGCGTAAAGAAGAATGCCACTATGATTATGTAGTGCCATGCAAATATCTAGTCTTATTGTAACCGATATCAGTAAGGTTTTTACGATCAAGGAGACAATATCGCAGCTAAACCGCATGGTTTATATCGATGGCCATCAATATTAGTTAACTTCACTTTGATCTTATGCATAGGGCCGAGAAGCAATGGAAATACTAGTACCGAACCGTGGCAATGGATCAAAGTGAGGCTGCGTAAAGAAGAATGCCACTATGATTATGTAGCGCCATGCAAATATCTATTCCTATTGTAACCGATATCTGTAAGGTTCTTACGATCAAGGAGACGATTTCGCAGCTAAACCGGATGGTTTATGTCGAAGGCCATCAATATTAGTTAACTTCACTCCGATCTCAGCCATAGGGACGAGAAGCAATGGAAATATTGCTACCGAACCGTGGCAATGGATCAAAGTGTGGCTGCGTAAAGAAGAATGCCACTATAATTATGTAGTCTCATGCAAATATCTAGTCTTATTGTAACCGATATTAGTAAGTTTTTTACGATCAAGGAGACAATATCGCAGGTAAACCGGATGGTTTATATCGATGGCCATCAATATTAGTTAACTTCACTTTGATCTCAGCCATAGGACCGGGAAGCAATGGAAATACTGCTACCGAAACGTGACAATGGATCAAAGTGTGGCTGCGTAAAGAAGAATGCCACTATGATTATGTAGTGTCATGCAAATATCTAGTCCTGTTGTAACCGATATCAGTAAGGTTTTTACGATCAAGGAAACGATATCGCAGCTAAACCGGATGGTTTATATCGATGGCCATCAATATTAGATAACTTCACTTTGATCTCAGGCATAGGGCCGGGAAGCAATGGAAATACTGCTACCGAACCGCGGCAATGGATCAAAGTGTGGCTGCGTAAAGCAGAATGCCACTATGATTATGTAGTGCCATGCAAATATCTAGTCCTATTGTAACCGATATCAGTAAGGTTTTTACGACCAAGGAGACGATATCGCAGGTAAACCCGATGGTTTATATCGATGGCCACCAATATTAATTAACTTCACTTTGATCTTACTCACAGGGCCGAGAAGCAATGGAAATCCTGCTACAGAACCGTTGCAATGGATCAACGTGTGGCTGCGTAAAGAAGAATGCCACTATGATTATGTAGTGCCATGCAAATATCTAGTCTTATTGTAACCGATATCAGTAAGGTTTTTACGATCAAGGAGACAATATCGCAGGTAAACCGGATGGTTTATATCGATGGCCATCAATATTAGTTAACTTCACTTTGATCTCAGCCATAGGACCGGGAAGCAATGGAAATACTGCTACCGAACCGTGACAATGGATCAAAGTGTGGCTGCGTAAAGAAGAATGCCACTATGATTATGTAGTGTCATGCAAATGTCTAGTATTATTGTAACCGGTGTTACGTCGCGGCACGAGTTAGGGCAGAAATACGCGATATGGATACTGTCCTCGCGATCTCCCCCGTCCCGCTAAATAACAATTGCACGCACCTGACCTTGAGCAACACGCGGGCGTGATGTCTGTTTTCAGTCAACCGCGAACTCGCGGCTTTACTAGGACCAGACGCGATAAGGAGGCTGGGTTGTGGTGTGTAACGGAATTAAGTGCACGTTTGAGTTAGTTGCTTACGGTTACTACCCTCCACCAGGTGATGTGAACGAAGACCAAATAAACCTCCACCAATGATAGATATTAGAAATCACTTACCTTGAAACTTGTAGTGGGAGCTGGTTGATTTAGGTGGACCCAAAGTCGGATATTCAGCGGCACTGATTTTATTGGTTACGAAAGGCACAATAGATTGAAGGAATTTAACTGAATGATAACTATAACTCCTAACTGGCTGGTATGCCCTGAGCGAAACCAAAGGTAGGGTGAGAGTGTGTTGACTACTCAGCTCAAAGACCAAAATGGAAGTGAAGTTCTCTGTCTCAAATCGAGCGGCTCCCGCTAGAGAGTCCCAAACTACCCCCTTCTTCCCGATCCTTGGTATTCGCCCACTTTTCGAAAAAGGACGTATCTCACATCGTCCTTTTTCGGTTTTCCCGACTTCTCCCACGCACGGGGCCTCAGTCTTTTCTCTCTCTTCCTCTTCCTTGATCAACGCCCGTCTTTGTTCTCCCGAGGACAACTCTTTGAACAAAGAAGGGCTTGAAAAACTCCATGACTAAGGCCTCCCACGTGTGAATCCTTGAGTTCGTTCCATCTCCCCTTTGCTATTCTTCAGGATTTTTACGACTGGATTTACTCATTTTCTTTGGCTCAATAAACTAAACCCTCGACTATGTTTTACGATGTCCTGCAAGATTATCGCGGCCTGGGAAGGAGTTGGCTCGACTTTCTATTTGCTTGACGAAGACCATGCGAGTGTAATATATTTCAACGATTCCTACTTCTGGGCGCGAAAACGGCCGGGGACGTAACACCGGTATCAGTAAGGTTTTTAAGATCAAGGAGACGATATCGCAGCTAAACCGGATGGTTTATATCGATGGCCATCAATATTAGTTAACTTCACTTTGATTTCAGGCATAGGGCCGGGAAGCAATGGAAATACTGCTACCGAACCGCGGCAATGGATCAAAGTGTGGCTGCGTAAAGCAGAATGCCACTATGACTATGTAGTGCCATGCAAATATCTAGTCCTATTGTAACCGATATCAGTAAGGTTTTTACGACCAAGGAGACGATATCGCAGGTAAACCCGATGGTTTATATCGATGGCCACCAATATTAATTAACTTCACTTTGATCTTACTCACAGGGCCGAGAAGGCAATGGAAATCCTTCTACCGAACCGTTGCAATGGATCAACGTGTGGCTGCGTAAAGAAGAATGCCACTATGATTATGTAGTGCCATGCAAATATCTAGTCTTATTGTAACCGATATCAGTAAGGTTTTTACGATCAAGGAGACAATATCGCAGCTAAACCGCATGGTTTATATCGATGGCCATCAATATTAGTTAACTTCACTTTGATCTTATGCATAGGGCCGAGAAGCAATGGAAATACTAGTACCGAACCGTGGCAATGGATCAAAGTGAGGCTGCGTAAAGAAGAATGCCACTATGATTATGTAGTGTCATGCAAATGTCTAGCATTATTGTAACCGTTATCAGTAAGGTTTTTGAGATCATGGAGACGATATCGCAGCTCAACCGGATGGTTTATGTCGATGGCCATCAATATTAGTTAACTTCACTTTGATCTTAGTCATAGGGTCGAGAAGCAGTGGAAATATTGCTACCGAACCGTGCCAATGGATCAAAATGTAGCTGCGTAAAGAAGAATGCCACTATAAATATGTAGTCTCATGCAAATATCTAGTCTTATTGTAACCGATATCAGTAAGGTTTTTACGATCAAGGAGACAATATCGCAGCTAAACCGCATAGTTTATATCGATGGCCATCAATATTAGTTAACTTCACTTTGATTTCATCCATAAGGCCGAGAAGCAATGGAAATACTGCTACCGAACCGTTTCAATGGATCAAAGTGTGGCTGCCTAAAGAAGAATGCCACTATGATTATGTAGTGCCATGCAAATATCTAGTCCTATTGTAACCGATATCTGTAAGGTAATTACGATCAAGGAGACCATTTCGCAGCTAAACCGGATGGTTTATGTCGAAGGCCATCAATATTAGTTAACTTTACTTCGATCTCAGCCATAGGGACCAGAAGCAATGGACATACTGCTACCGAACCGTGGCAATGGATGAAAGTGTGGCTGCGTAAAGAAGAATGCCACTATGATTATGTAGTGTCATGCAAATGTCTAGTATTATTGTAACAGGTATCAGTAAGGTTTTTGAGATCAAGGAGACGATATCGCAGGTAAACCCGATGGTTTATATCGATGGCCACCAATATTAATTAACTTCACTTTGATCTTAGTCACTGGGCCGAGAAGCAATGGAAATCCTGCTACCGAACCGTTGCAATGGATCAACGTGTGGCTGCGTAAAGAAGAATGCCACTATGATTATGTAGTGCCATGAAAATATCTAGTCTTATTGTAACCGATATCAGTAAGGTTTTTACGATCAAGGGGACGATATTGCAACTAAACCCGATGGTTTATATCGATGGCCATCAATATTAGTTAACTTCACTTCGATCTCAGCAATGGGGACCAGAAGCAATGGAAATACTGCTACCGAATCGTGGCAATCGATCAAAGTGAGGCTGCGTAAAGAAGAATGCCACTATGATTATGTAGTGCCATGCAAATATCTAGTCTTATTGTAACCGATATCAGTAACGTTTTTACGACCAAGGAGACGATATCGCAGCTAAACCGGATGGTTTATATCGATGGCCATCAATATTAGTTCACTTCACTTTGATCTTAGTCACAGGGCCGAGAAGCAATGGAAATCCTGCTACCGAACCGTTGCAATGGATCAACGTGTGGCTACGTAAAGAAGAATGCCACTATGATTATGTAGTGCCATGAAAATATCTAGTCTTATTGTAACCGATATCAGTAAGGTTTTTAAATTAAAGGGGACGATATTGCAACTAAACCCGATGGTTTATATCGATGGCCATCAATATTAGTTAACTTCACTTCGATCTCAGCAATGGGGACCAGAAGCAATGGAAATATTGCTACCGAACCGTGCCAATGGATCAAAGTGTGGCTGCGTAAAGAAGAATGCCACTATAATTATGTAGTCTCATGCAAATATCTAGTCTTATTGTAACCGATATCAGTAAGGTTTTTACGATCAAGGAGACGATATCGCAGCTAAACCGGATGGTTTGTATCGATGGCCATCAATGTTAGTTAACTTCACTTCGATCTCAGCCATAGGGACCAGAAGCAATGGAAATACTGCTACCGAACCGTGGCAATGGATGAAAGTGTGGCTGCGTAAAGATGAATGCCACTATGATTATGTAGTGTCATGCAAATGTCTAGTATTATTGTAACCGGTATCAGTAAGGTTTTTGAGATCAAGGAGACGAAATTGCAGCGAAACCGGATGGTTTACATCGATGGCCATCAATATTAGTTAACTTTACTTTCATCTTAGTCATACGGCCGAGAAGCAATGGAAATACTGCTACCGAACCGTGGCAATGGATCAAAGTGTGGCTGCGTAAAGAAGAATGCCACTACGGTTATGTAGTGCCATGCAAATATCTAGTCCTATTGTAACCTATATCTGTAAGGTTCTTACGATCAAGGAGACGATTTGGCAGCTAAACCGGATGGTTTATATCGATGGCCATCAATATTAATTAACTTCACTTTGATCTTAGTCATAGGGCCGAGAAGCAATGGAAATATTGCTACCGAACCGTGCCAATGGATCAAAATGTGGCTGCGTAAAGAAGAATGCCACTATAAATATGTAGTCTCATGCAAATATCTAGTCTTATTGTAACCGATATCAGTAAGGTTTTTACGATCAAGGAGACAATATCGCAGCTAAACCGCATAGTTTATATCGATGGCCATCAATATTAGTTAACTTCACTTTGATCTCAGCCATAGGGCCGGGAAGCAATGGAAATACTGCTACCGAACCGTGGCAATGGATCATAGTGTGGCTGCGTAAAGAAGAATGCCACTATGATTATGTAGTGTCATGCAAATGTCTAGTATTATTGTAACAGGTATCAGTAAGGTTTTTGAGATCAAGGAGACGATATCGCAGGTAAACCCGATGGTTTATATCGATGGCCACCAATATTAATTAACTTCACTTTGATCTTAGTCACTGGGCCGAGAAGCAATGGAAATCCTGCTACCGAACCGTTGCAATGGATCAACGTGTGGCTGCGTAAAGAAGAATGCCACTATAATTATGTAGTCTCATGCAAATATCTAGTCTTATTGTAACCGATATCAGTAAGGTTTTTACGATCAAGGAGACGATATCGCAGCTAAACCGGATGGTTTATATCGATGGCCATCAACGTTAGTTAACTTCACTTCGATCTCAGCCATAGGGACCAGAAGCAATGGAAATACTGCTACCGAACCGTGGCAATGGATGAAAGTGTGGCTGCGTAAAGATGAATGCCACTATGATTATGTAGTGTCATGCAAATGTCTAGTATTATTGTAACCGGTATCAGTAAGGTTTTTGAGATCAAGGAGACGAAATTGCAGCGAAACCGGATGGTTTACATCGATGGCCATCAATATTAGTTAACTTTACTTTCATCTTAGTCATACGGCCGAGAAGCAATGGAAATACTGCTACCGAACCGTGGCAATGGATCAAAGTGTGGCTGCGTAAAGAAGAATGCCACTATGATTTTGTAGTCTCATGCAAATATCTAGTCTTATTGTACCCGATATTAGTAAGGTTTTTGATATGTTTGAAACCAAGCTTTTATTGGGTTGGGCGGTGTGCGTACACTCCGGCACACACGCCCTAAGAAACACAAAAAGAAACCAGGGAACTACCAACGGCCGAGGCGCACCATGGCCCTCGCCGTTGGGACAACCAAAAGATATAAAAGAATACAATGTTCCATTTCGCCATGCGCACGCTGGAGTCAAACGTACGCACCTGTACCACACGGCGGTCGGGACGAGAGAGAGCGACGTACCTCTGGGTCGGGCGCTCTCGCGAACGCTCGGGCACACTCGCGAACACGCGCGAACCGCGCCGTGCCATCTACACTCGCTGCCGCGCCGCTACGCCTGGCGCGCGCTTCAACTCGCTACATGACAGTTTTTACGATCCAGGAGATAATATCGCAGGTAAACCGGATGGTTTATATCGATGGCCATCAATATTAGTTAACTTCACTTTGATTTCATCCATAAGGCCGAGAAGCAATGGAAATACTGCTACCGAACCGTGGCAATGGATGAAAGTGTGGCTGCGTAAAGAAGAATGCCACTATGATTATGTAGTGTCATGCAAATATCTAGTCCTGTTGTAACCGATATCAGTAAGGTTGTTACGATCAAGGAGACGATATCGCAGCTAAACCGGATGGTTTATGTTGAAGGCCATCAATATTAGTTAACTTTACTTCGATCTCAGCCATAGCGAGCAGAAGCAATGGACATACTGCTACCGAACCGTGGCAATGGATGAAAGTGTGGCTGCGTAAAGAAGAATGCCACTATGATTATGTAGTGTCATGCAAATGTCTAACATTATTGTAACCGGTATCAGTAAGGTTTTTGAGATCAAGGAGACGATATCGCAGCTAAACCGGATGGTTTATATCGATGGCCATCAATATTAGTTAACTTCACTTCGATCTCAGCCATAGGGACCAGAAGCAATGGAAATACTGCTACCGAACCGTGGCAATGGATGAAAGTGTGGCTGCGTAAAGAAGAATGCCACTATGATTATGTAGTGTCATGCAAATATCTAGTCCTGTTGTAACCGATATCAGTAAGGTTGTTACGATCAAGGAGACGATATCGCAGCTAAACCGGATGGTTTATATCGATGGCCATCAATATTAGTTAACTTCACTTTGATCTCAGGCATAGGGCCGGGAAGCAATGGAATTACTGCTACCGAACCGCGGCAATGGATCAAAGTGTGGCTGCGTAAAGTAGAATGCCACTATGATTATGTAGTCTCATGCAAATATCTAGTCTTATTGTAACCGATATTAGTAAAGCTTTTACGATCAAGGAGACAATATTGCAGGTAAACCGGATGGTTTATATCGATGGCCATCAATATTAGTTAACTTCTCTCCGATCTCAGCCATAGGGACGAGAAGCAATGGTAATACTGCTACCGAACCGCGGCAATGGATCAAAGTGTGGCTGCGTAATGTGGAATGCCACTATGATTATGTAGTGCCATGCAAATATCTAGTCCTATTGTAACCTATATCTGTAAGGTTTTTACGATCAACAAGACGATTTCGCAGCTAAACCGGATGGTTTATATCGAAGGCCATCAATATTAGTTAACTTCACTTCGATCTCAGCTATGGGGACCAGAAGCAATGGAAATACTGCTACCGAATCGTTGCAATCGATCAAAGTTCAGCTGCGTAAAGAAGCATGCCACTACGGTTATGTAGTGCCATGCAAATATCTAGTCCTATTGTAACCTATATCTGTAAGGTTCTTACGATCAAGGAGACGATTTGGCAGCTAAACCGGATGGTTTATATCGATGCCCATCAATATTAATTAACTTCACTTTGATCTTAGTCATAGGGCCGAGAAGCAATGGAAATATTGCTACCGAACCGTGCCAATGGATCAAAATGTGGCTGCGTAAAGAAGAATGCCACTATAAATATGTAGTCTCATGCAAATATCTAGTCTTATTGTAACCGATATCAGTAAGGTTTTTACGATCAAGGAGACAATATCGCAGCTAAACCGCATAGTTTATATCGATGGCCATCAATATTAGTTAACTTCACTTTGATCTCAGCCATAGGGCCGGGAAGCAATGGAAATACTGCTACCGAACCGTGGCAATGGATCATAGTGTGGCTGCGTAAAGAAGAATGCCACTATGATTATGTAGTGTCATGCAAATATCAAGTATTATTGTAACCGGTATCAGTAAGGTTTTTGAGATCAAGGATACGATATCGCAGGTAAACCCGATGGTTTATATCGATGGCCACCAATATTAATTAACTTCACTTTGATCTTAGTCACTGGGCCGAGAAGCAATGGAAATACTGCTACCGAACCGTTGCAATGGATCAACGTGTGGCTGCGTAAAGAAGAATGCCACCATGATTATGTAGTGACATGCAAATATCTAGTCTTATTGTAACCGATATCAGTAAGGTTTTTACGACCAAGGAGACGATATCGCAGCTAAACCGGATGGTTTATGTCGATGGCCATCAATATTAGTTAACTTCACTTCGATCTCAGCTATGGGGACCAGAAGCAATGGAAATACTGCTACCGAATCGTGGCAATCGATCAAAGTGAGGCTGCGTAAAGAAGAATGCCACTATGATTATGTAGTGTCATGCAAATATCAAGTATTATTGTAACCGGTATCAGTAAGGTTTTTGAGATCAAGGATACGATATCGCAGCTAAACCGGATGGTTTATATCGATGGCCATCAATATTAGTTAACTTTACTTTAATCTTAGGCATAGGGCCGAGAAGCAATGGAAATACTGCTACCGAATCGTGGCAATGGATCAAAGTTCAGCTGCGTAAAGAAGCATGCCACTACGGTTATGTAGTGCCATGCAAATATCTAGTCCTATTGTAACCTATATCTGTAAGGTTCTTACGATCAAGGAGACGATTTGGCAGCTAAACCGGATGGTTTATATCGATGGCCATCAATATTAATTAACTTCACTTTGATCTTAGTCACAAGGCCGGGAAGCAATGGAAATCCTGCTACCGAACCGTTGCAATGGATCAACGTGTGGCTACGTAAAGAAGAATGCCACTATGATTATGTAGTGCCATGAAAATATCTAGTCTTATTGTAACCGATATCAGTAAGGTTTTTACGATCAAGGGGACGATATTGCAACCAAACCCGATGGTTTATATCAATGGCCATCAATATTAGTTAACTTCACTTCGATCTCAGCAATGGGGACCAGAAGCAATGGAAATACTGCTACCGAATCGTGGCAATCGATCAAAGTGAGGCTGCGTAAAGAAGAATGCCACTATGATTATGTAGTGCCATGCAAATATCTAGTCTTATTGTAACCGATATCAGTAACGTTTTTACGACCAAGGAGACGATATCGCAGCTAAACCGGATGGTTTATATCGATGGCCATCAATATTAGTTCACTTCACTTTGATCTTAGTCACAGGGCCGAGAAGCAATGGAAATCCTGCTACCGAACCGTTGCAATGGATCAACGTGTGGCTACGTAAAGAAGAATGCCACTATGATTATGTAGTGCCATGAAAATATCTAGTCTTATTGTAACCGATATCAGTAAGGTTTTTAAATTAAAGGGGACGATATTGCAACTAAACCCGATGGTTTATATCGATGGCCATCAATATTAGTTAACTTCACTTCGATCTCAGCAATGGGGACCAGAAGCAATGGAAATATTGCTACCGAACCGTGCCAATGGATCAAAGTGTGGCTGCGTAAAGAAGAATGCCACTATAATTATGTAGTCTCATGCAAATATCTAGTCTAATTGTAACCGATATCAGTAAGGTTTTTACGATCAAGGAGACGATATCGCAGCTAAACCGGATGGTTTATATCGATGGCCATCAATGTTAGTTAACTTCACTTCGATCTCAGCCATAGGGACCAGAAGCAATGGAAATACTGCTACCGAACCGTGGCAATGGATGAAAGTGTGGCTGCGTAAAGATGAATGCCACTATGATTATGTAGTGTCATGCAAATGTCTAGTATTATTGTAACCGGTATCAGTAAGGTTTTTGAGATCAAGGAGACGAAATTGCAGCGAAACCGGATGGTTTACATCGATGGCCATCAATATTAGTTAACTTTACTTTCATCTTAGTCATACGGCCGAGAAGCAATGGAAATACTGCTACCGAACCGTGGCAATGGATCAAAGTGTGGCTGCGTAAAGAAGAATGCCACTATGATTATGTAGTCTCATGCAAATATCTAGTCTTATTGTACCCGATATTAGTAAGGTTTTTACGATCAAGGAGATAATATCGCAGGTAAACCGGATGGTTTATATCGATGGCCATCAATATTAGTTAACTTCACTTTGATTTCATCCATAAGGCCGAGAAGCAATGGAAATACTGCTACCGAACCGTTTCAGTGGATCAAAGTGTGGCAGCCTAAAGAAGAATGCCACTATGATTATGTAGTGCCATGCAAATATCTAGTCCTATTGTAACCGATATTAGTAAGGTTTTTACGATCAAGGAGATAATATCGCAGGTAAACCGGATGGTTTATATCGATGGCCATCAATATTAGTTAACTTCACTTTGATTTCATCCATAAGGCCGAGAAGCAATGGAAATATTGCTACCCAACCGTTTCAATGGATCAAAGTGTGGCTGCCTAAAGAAGAATGCCACTATGATTATGTAGTGCCATGCAAATATCTAGTCCTATTGTAACCGATATCTGTAAGGTTCTTACGATCAAGGAGACCATTTCGCAGCTAAACCGGATGGTTTATGTTGAAGGCCATCAATATTAGTTAACTTTACTTCGATCTCAGCCATAGCGAGCAGAAGCAATGGACATACTGCTACCGAACCGTGGCAATGGATGAAAGTGTGGCTGCGTAAAGAAGAATGCCACTATGATTATGTAGTGTCATGCAAATGTCTAACATTATTGTAACCGGTATCAGTAAGGTTTTTGAGATCAAGGAGACGATATCGCAGCTAAACCGGATGGTTTATATCGATGGCCATCAATATTAGTTAACTTCACTTTGATCTTAGTCATAGGGCCGAGAAGCAATGGAAATATTGCTACCGAACCGTGCCAATGGATCAAAGTGTGGCTGCGTAAAGAAGAATGCCACTATAATTATGTAGTCTCATGCAAATATCTAGTCTTATTGTAACCGATATCAGTAAGGTTTTTACGATCAAGGAGACAATATCGCAGCTAAACCGCATGGTTTATATCGATGGCCATCAATATTAGTTAACTTCACTTTGATCTCAGCCATAGGGCCGGGAAGCAATGGAAATACTGCTACAGAACCGTGGCAATGCATGAAAGTGTGGCTGTGTATAAAAGAATGCCACTATGATTATATAGTGTCATGCAAATATCTAGTCCTATTGTAACCGATATCAGTAAGGTTTTTACGATCAAGGAGACGATATTGCAGCTAAACCCGATGGTTTATATCGATGGTCATCAATATTAATTAACTTCGCTTCGATCTCAGCCATGGGGACCAGAAGCAATGGAAATACTGCTACCGAACCGTGGCGATGGATCAAAGTGTGGCTGCGTAAAGAAGAATGCCACTATGATTATGGAGTGCCATGCAAATATCTAGTCCTATTGTAACCGATATCAATAAGGCTTTTACGATCAAGGAGACGATATTGCAGCTATACCCGATGGTTTATATCGATAGCCATCAATATTAGTTAACTTCACTTTGACTTCATCCATAAGGCCGAGAAGCAATGGAAATACTGCTACCGAACCGTTTCAATGGATCAAAGTGTGGCTGCGTAAAGAAGAATGCCACTATGATTATGTAGTGTCATGCAAATGTCTAGTATTATTGTAACCGGTATCAGTAAGGTTTTTGAGATCAAGGAGACGATATCGCAGCTGAACCGGATGGTTTATGTCGATGGCCATCAATATTAGTTAACTTCACTTTGATCTTAGTCATAGGGCCGAGAAGCAATGGAAATACTGCTACCAAATCGTGGCAATGGATCAATGTTCAGCTGCGTAAAGAAGCATGCCACTACGGTTATGTAGTGCCATGCAAATATCTAGTCCTATTGTAACCTATATCTGTAAGGTTCTTACGATCAAGGAGACAATATCGCAGGTAAACCGGATGGTTTATATCGATGGCCATCAATATTAGTTAACTTCACTTTGATCTTAGTCATAAGGCCGAGAAGCAATGGAAATACTGCTACCGAACCGTGCCAATGGATCAAAGTGTGGCTGCGTAAAGAAGAATGCCACTATAATTATGTAGTCTCATGCAAATATCTAGTCTTATTGTAACCGATATCAGTAAGGTTTTTACGATCAAGGAGACAATATCGCAGCTAAACCGCATGGTTTATATCGATGGCCATCAATATTAGTTAACTTTACTTTGATCTCAGCCATAGGGCCGGGAAGCAATGGAAATACTGCTACAGAACCGTGGCAATGGATGAAAGTGTGGCTGTGTATAAAAGAATGCCACTATGATTATATAGTGTCATGCAAATATCTAGTCCTATTGTAACCGATATCAGTAAGGTTTTTACGATCAAGGAGACGATATTGCAGCTAAACCCGATGGTTTATATCGATGGTCATCAATATTAATTAACTTCGCTTCGATCTCAGCCATGGGGACCAGAAGCAATGGAAATACTGCTACCGAACCGTGGCAATGGATCAAAGTGTGGCTGCGTAAAGAAGAATGCCACTATGATTATGTAGTGTCATGCAAATGTTTAGAATCATTGTAACCAGTATCAGTAAGGTTTTTGAGATCAAGGAGACGATATCGCAGCTAAACCGGATGGTATATATCGATGGCCATCAATATTAGTTAACTTCACTTTGATCTCAGCCATGGGGCCGGGAAGCAATGGAAATACTGCTACCGAACCGTGGCAATGGACCAAAGTGTGGCTGCGTAAAGAAGAATGCCACTATGATTATGTAGTGCCATGCAAATATCTAGTCCTATTGTAACCTATATCTGTAAGGTTCTTACGATCAAGGAGACGATACCGCAGCTAAACCGGATGGTTTATATCGAAGGCCATCAATATTAGTTAACTTCACTTTGATCTCAGCCATAGGGACGAGAAGCAATGGAAATACTGCTACCGTACCGTGGCAATGGATGAAAGTGTGGCTGCGTATACAAGAATGCCACTATGATTATATAGTGCCATGCAAATAACTAGTCCTATTGTAACCGATATCAGTAAGATTTTTACGATCAAGGAGACGATATCGCAGCTAAACCGGATGGTTTATATCGATGGCCATCAATATTAGTTAACTTCACTTTGATCTTAGTCATAGGGCCGAGAAGCAATGGAAATACTGCTACCAAACCGTGGCAATGGATCAAAGTGTGGCTGCGTAAAGAAGAATGCCACTATGATTATGTAGTGCCATGCAAATATCTAGTCCTATTGTAACCGATATCAGTAAGGTTTTTACGATCAAGGGGACGATATTGCAGCTAAACCCGATGGTTTATATCGATGGCCATCAATATTAGTTAACTTCACTTCGATCTCAGCCATGGGGACAAGAAGCAATGGAAATACTGCTACAGAACCATGGCGATGGATCAAAGTGTGGCTGCGTAAAGAAGAATGCCACTATGATTATGTAGTGCCATGCAAATATCTAGTCCTATTGTAACCGATATCAGTAAGGCTTTTACGATCAAGGAGACGATATTGCAGCTATACCCGATGGTTTATATCGATGGCCATCAATATTAGTTAACTTCACTTCGATCTCAGCCATGGGGACCAGAAGCAATGGAAATACTGCTACCGAATCGTGGCAATCGATCAAAGTGAGGCTGCGTAAAGAAGAATGCCACTATGATTATGTAGTGTCATGCAAATATCAAGTATTTTTGTAACCGGTATCAGTAAGGTTTTTGAGATCAAGGATACGATAACGCAGCTAAACCGGATGGTTTATATCGATGGCCATCAATATTAGTTAACTTCACTTTGATCTTAGTCATAGGGCCGAGAAGCAATGGAAATATTGCTACCCAACCGTGCCAATGGATCAAAGTGTGGCTGCCTAAAGTAGAATGCCACTATAATTATGTAGTGTCATGCAAATATCTAGTCCTATTGTAACCGATATCAGTAAGGTTTTTACGATCAAGGAGACGATATTCCAGCTATACCCGATGGTTTATATCGATGGCCATCAATATTAGTTAACTTCACTTCGATCTCAGCCATGGGGACCAGAAGCAATGGAAATACTGCTACCGAATCGTGGCAATGGATCAAAGTTCAGCTGCGTAAAGAAGCATGCCACTACGGTTATGTAGTGCTATGCATGTATCCAGTCCTATTGTAACCTATATCTGTAATGTTCTTACGATCAAGGAGACGATTTCGCAGCTAAACCGGTTGGTCTATATCGAAGGCCATCAATATTAGTTAACTTCACTTTGATCTCAGCCATAGGGACGAGAAGCAATGGAAATACTGCTACCGAACCGTGGCAATGGATGAAAGTGTGGCTGCGTATAAAAGAATGCCACTATGATTATATAGTGCCATGCAAATAACTAGTCCTATTGTAACCGATATCAGTAAGGTTTTTACGATCAAGGAGACGATACCGCAGCTAAACCGGATGGTTTATATCGAAGGCCATCAATATTAGTTAACTTCACTTTGATCTCAGCCATAGGGACGAGAAGCAATGGAAATACTGCTACCGTACCGTGGCAATGGATGAAAGTGTGGCTGCGTATAAAAGAATGCCACTATGATTATATAGTGCCATGCAAATAACTAGTCCTATTGTAACCGATATCAGTAAGATTTTTACGATCAAGGAGACGATATCGCAGCTAAACCGGATGGTTTATATCGATGGCCATCAATATTAGTTAACTTCACTTTGATCTTAGTCATAGGGCCGAGAAGCAATGGAAATACTGCTACCAAACCGTGGCAATGGATCAAAGTGTGGCTGCGTAAAGAAGAATGCCACTATGATTATGTAGTGCCATGCAAATATCTAGTCCTATTGTAACCGATATCAGTAAGGTTTTTACGATCAAGGGGACGATATTGCAGCTAAACCCGATGGTTTATATCGATGGCCATCAATATTAGTTAACTTCACTTCGATCTCAGCCATGGGGACAAGAAGCAATGGAAATACTGCTACAGAACCATGGCGATGGATCAAAGTGTGGCTGCGTAAAGAAGAATGCCACTATGATTATGTAGTGCCATGCAAATATCTAGTCCTATTGTAACCGATATCAGTAAGGCTTTTACGATCAAGGAGACGATATTGCAGCTATACCCGATGGTTTATATCGATGGCCATCAATATTAGTTAACTTCACTTCGATCTCAGCCATGGGGACCAGAAGCAATGGAAATACTGCTACCGAATCGTGGCAATCGATCAAAGTGAGGCTGCGTAAAGAAGAATGCCACTATGATTATGTAGTGTCATGCAAATATCAAGTATTTTTGTAACCGGTATCAGTAAGGTTTTTGAGATCAAGGATACGATAACGCAGCTAAACCGGATGGTTTATATCGATGGCCATCAATATTAGTTAACTTTACTTTCATCTTAGGCATAGGGCCGAGAAGCAATGGAAATACTGCTACCGAATCGTGGCAATGGATCAAAGTTCAGCTGCGTAAAGAAGCATGCCACTACGGTTATGTAGTGCTATGCATGTATCTAGTCCTATTGTAACCTATATCTGTAATGTTCTTACGATCAAGGAGACGATTTCGCAGCTAAACCGGTTGGTTTATATCGAAGGCCATCAATATTAGTTAACTTCACTTTGATCTCAGCCATAGGGACGAGAAGCAATGGAAATACTGCTACCGAACCGTGGCAATGGATGAAAGTGTGGCTGCGTATAAAAGAATGCCACTATGATTATATAGTGCCATGCAAATAACTAGTCCTATTGTAACCGATATCAGTAAGGTTTTTACGATCAAGGAGACGATATCGCAGCTAAACCGAATGGTTTATATCGTAGACCATCAATATTAGTTAACTTCACTTCGATCTCAGCCATGGGGACCAGAAGCAATGGAAATACTGCTACCGAACCGTGGCGATGGATCAAAGTGTGGCTGCGTAAAGAAGAATGCCACTATGATTATGTAGTGCCATGCAAATATCTAGTCCTATTGTAACCGATATCAGTAAGGTTTTTACGATCAAGGAGACGATATTGCAGCTATACCCGATGGTTTATATCGATGGCCATCAATATTAGTTAACTTCACTTCGATCTCAGCCATGGGGACCAGAAGCAATGGAAATACTGCTACCGAATCGTGGCAATCGATCGAAGTGAGGCTGCGTAAAGAAGAATGCCACTATGATTATATAGTGTCATGCAAATATCTAGTCCTATTGTAACCCATATCAGTAAGGTTTTTACGATCAAGGAGACGATATTGCAGCTAAACCCGATGGTTTATATCGATGGCCATCAATATTAATTAACTTCGCTTCGATCTCAGCCATGGGGACCAGAAGCAATGGAAATATTGCTACCGAACCGTGGCAATCGATCAAAGTGTGGCTGCGTAAAGAAGAATGCCACTATGATTATGTAGTGTCATGCAAATGTTTAGTATTATTGTAACCGGTATCAGTAAGGTTTTTGAGATCAAGGAGACGATATCGCAGCTAAACCGGATGGTATATATCGATGGCCATCAATATTAGTTAACTTCACTTTGATCTCAGCCATAGGGCCGGGAAGCAATGGAAATCCTGCTACCGAACAGTTGCAATGGATCAACGTGTGGCTACGTAAAGACGAATGCCACTATGATTATGTAGTGCCATGAAAATATCTAGTCTTATTGTAACCGATATCAGTAAGGTTTTTACGACCAAGGAGACGATATCGCAGCTAAACCGGATGGTTTATGTCGATGGCCATCAATATTAGTTAACTTCACTTTGATCTTAGTCATAGGGCCGAGAAGCAATGGAAATATTGCTACCCAACCGTGCCAATGGATCAAAGTGTGGCTGCCTAAAGTAGAATGCCACTATAATTATGTAGTGCCATGCAAATATCTCGTCCCATTGTAACCGATATCAGTAAGGTTTTTACGATCAAGGAGACGATAGCACAGCTAAACCGGATGGTTTATATCGATGGCCATCAATATTAGATCACTTCACTTTGATCTTAGTCATAAGGCCGAGAAGCAACGGAAATACTGCTACCGAACCGTTTCAATGGATCAAAGTGTGGCTGCGTAAAGAAGATTGCCACTATGATTATGTAGTGTCATGCAAATGTCTAGTATTATTGTAACCGGTATCAGTAAGGTTTTTGAGATCAAGGAGACGATATCGCAGCTAAACCGGATGGTTTATGTCGATGGCCATCAATATTAGTTAACTTCACTTTGATCTTAGTCATAGGGCCGAGAAGCAATGGAAATATTGCTACCGAACGTTGCCAATGGATCAAAGTGTGGCTGCGTAAAGAAGAATGCCACTATAATTATGTAGTCTCATGCAAATATCTAGTCTTATTGTAACTGATATCAGTAAGGATTTTACGATCAAGGAGACAATATCGCAGCTAAACCGCATGGTTTATATCGATGGCCATCAATATTAGTTAACTTCACTTTGATCTCAGCCATAGGGCCGGGAAGCAATGGAAATACTGCTACCGAACCGTGGCAATGGATGAAAGTGTGGCTGTGTATAAAAGAATGCCACTATGATTATATAGTGTCATGCAAATATCTAGTCCTATTGTAACCGATATCAGTAAGGTTTTTACGATCAAGGAGACGATATTGCAGCTAAACCCGACGGTTTATATCGATGGCCATCAATATTAATTAACTTCGCTTCGATCTCAGCCATGGGGACCAGATGCAATGGAAATACTGCTACCGAACCGTGGCAATGGATCAAAGTGTGACTGCGTAAAGTAGAATGCCACTATGATTATGTAGTGTCATGCAAATGTTTAGTATTATTGTAACCGGTATCAGTAAGGTTTTTGAGATCAAGGAGACGATATCGCAGCTAAACCGGATGGTATATATCGATGGCCATCAATATTAGTTAACTTCACTTTGATCTCAGCCATAGGGCCGGGAAGCAATGGAAATACAGCTACCGAACCGTGGCAATGGACCAAAGTGTGGCTGCGTAAAGAAGAATGCCACTATGATTATGTAGTGCCATGCAAATATCTAGTCCTATTGTAACCTATATCTGTAAGGTTCTTATGATCAAGGAGACGATACCGCAGCTAAACCGGATGGTTTATATCGAAGGCCAGCAATATTAGTTAACTTCACTTTGATCTCAGCCATAGGGACGAGAAGCAATGGAAATACTGCTACCGAACCGTGGCAATGGATGAAAGTGTGGCTGCGTATAAAAGAATGCCACTATGATTATATAGTGCCATGCAAATAACTAGTCCTATTGTAACCGATATCAGTAAGGTTTTTACGATCAAGGAGACGATATCGCAGCTAAACCGGATAGTTTATATCGATGGCCATCAATATTAGTTAACTTCACTTCGATCTCAGCCATGGGGACCAGAAGCAATGGAAATACTGCTACCGAACCTTGGCGATGGATCAAAGTGTGGCTGCGTAAAGAAGAATGCCACTATGATTATGTAGTGTCATGCAAATGTCTAGTATTATTGTAACCGGTATCAGTAAGGTTTTTGAGATCAAGGAGACGATATTGCAGCTAAACCGGATGGTTTACGTCGATGGCCATCAATATTAGTTAACTTCACTTTGATCTTAGTCATAGGGCCGAGAAGCAATGGAAATATTGCTACCCAACCGTGCCAATGGTTCAAAGTGTGGCTGCGTAAAGAAGAATGCCACTATAATTATGTAGTCTCATGCAAATATCTAGTCTTATTGTAACCGATATCAGTAACGTTTTTACGACCAAGGAGACGATATCGCAGCTAAACCGGATGGTTTATATCGATGGCCATCAATATTAGTTCACTTCACTTTGATCTTAGTCATAAGGCCGAGAAGCAATGGAAATCCTGCTACCGAACCGTTGCAATGGATCAACGTGTGGCTACGTAAAGAAGAATGCCACTATGATTATGTAGTGCCATGAAAATATCTAGTCTTATTGTAACCGATATCAGTAAAGTTTTTACGACCAAGGAGACGATATCGCAGCTAAACCGGATGGTTTATATCGATGGCCATCAATATTAGATCACTTCACTTTGATCTTAGTCATAAGGCCGAGAAGCAATGGAAATACTGCTACCAAATCGTGGCAATGGATCAATGTTCAGCTGCGTAAAGAAGCATGCCACTACGGTTATGTAGTGCCATGCAAATTTCTAGTCCTATTGTAACCTATATCTGTAAGGTTCTTACGATCAAGGAGACAATATCGCAGGTAAACCGGATGGTTTATATCGATGGCCATCAATATTAGTTAACTTCACTTTGATCTTAGTCATAAGGCCGAGAAGCAATGGAAATACTGCTACCGAACCGTGGCAATGGATCAAAGTTAAGCTGCGTAAAGAAGCATGCCACTATGATTATGTAGTGCCATGCAAATATCTAGTCCTATTGTAACCGATATCAGTAAGGTTTTTACGATCAAGGAGACGATATCGCAGCTAAACCGGATGGTTTATATCGATGGCCATCAATATTAGTTAACTTCACTTTGATCTTAGGCATATGGCCGAGAAGCAATGGAAATTCTGCTACCGAAACGTGGCAATGGATCAAAGTGAGGCTGCGTAAACAAGAATGCCACTATGATTATTAGGTGCCATACAAATAACTAGTCCTATTGTAACCGATATCAGTAAGGTTTTTACGACCAAGGAGACGATATCGCAGCTAAACCGGATGGTTTATATCGATGGCCATCAATATTAGTTCACTTCACTTTGATCTTAGTCATAAGGCCGAGAAGCAATGGAAATACTGCTACCGAACCGTGGCAACGGATCAAAGTTAAACTGCGTAAAGAAGCATGCCACTATGATTATGTAGTGCCATGCAAATATCTAGTCCTATTGTAACCGACATCAGTAAGGTTTTTACGATTAAAGAGACGATATCGCAGCTAAACCGGATGGTTTATATCGATGGCCATCAATATTAGTTAACTTAACTTTGATCTCAGGCATAGGGCCGGGAAGCCATGGAAATACTGCTACCGAACCGCGGCAATGGATCAAAGTGTGGCTGCGTAAAGTAGAATGCCACTATGATTATGTAGTCTCATGCAAATATCTAGTCTTATTGTAACCGATATTAGTAAGGCTTTTACGATCAAGGAGACAATATTGCAGGTAAACCGGATGGTTTATATCGACGGCCATCAATATTAGTTAACTTAACTTTGATCTCAGCCATAGGGCCGGGAAGCAATGGAAATACTGCTACCGAAACGTGGCAATGGATCAAAGTGTGGCTGCGTAAAGAAGAATGTCACTATGATTATGTAGTCTCATGCAAATATCTAGTCTTATTGTAACCGATATTAGTAAGGCTTTTACGATCAAGGAGACAATATCGCAGGTAAACCGGATGGTTTATATCGATGGCCATCAATATTAGTTAACTTCACTTTGATTTCATCCATAAGGCCGAGAAGCAATGGAAATACTGCTACCGAACCGTTTCAATGGATGAAAGTGTGGCTGCGTAAAGAAGAATGCCACTATGATTATGTAGTGTCATGCAAATGTCTAGTATTATTGTAACCGGTATCAGTAAGGTTTTTGAGATCAAGGAGACGATATCGCAGCTAAACCGGATGGTTTATATCGATGGCCATCAATATTAGTTAACTTCACTTTCATCTTAGTCATACGGCCGAGAAGCAATGGAAATACTGTACCGATCCGTTTCAATGGATCAAAGTGTGGCTGCGTAAAGAAGAATGCCACTATGATTATGTAGTGTCATGCAAATGTCTAGTATTATTGTAACCGGTACCAGTAAGGTTTTTGAGATCAAGGAGACGATATCGCAGCTAAACCGGATGGTTTATATCGAAGGCCATCAATATTAGTTAACTTCACTTCGATCTCAGCCATAGGGACCAGAAGCAATGGACATACTGGTACCGAACCGTGGCAATGGATGAAAGTGTGGCTGCGTGAAGAAGAATGCGACTATGATTATGTAGTGTCATGCAAATGTCTAGTATTATTGTAACCGGTATCAGTAAGGTTTTTGAGATCAAGGAGACGATATCGCAGCTAAACCGGATGGTTTACATCGATGGCCATCAATATTAGTTAACATCACTTTCATCTTAGTCATACGGCCGAGAAGCAATGGAAATACTGCTACCGAACCGTGGCAATGGATCAAAGTGTGCCTGCGTAAAGAAGAATGCCACTATGATTATGTAGTGTCATGCAAATATCTAGTCCTGTTGTAACCGATATCAGTAAGGTTTTTACGATCAAGGAGACGATATCGCAGCTAAACCGGATGGTTTATATCGATGGCCATCAATATTAGTTAACTTCACTTTGATCTCAGGCATAGGGCCGGGAAGCCATGGAAATACTGCTACCGAACCGCGGCAATGGATCAAAGTGAGGCTGCGTAAAGTAGAATGCCACTATGATTATGTAGTCTCATGCAAATATCTAGTCTTATTGTAACCGATATTAGTAAGGCTTTTACGATCAAGGAGACAATATTGCAGGTAAACCGGATGGTTTATATCGAAGGCCATCAATATTAGTTAACTTCACTTCGATCTCAGCCATAGGGACCAGAAGCAATGGACATACTGGTACCGAACCGTGGCAATGGATGAAAGTGTGGCTGCGTGAAGAAGAATGCCACTATGATTATGTAGTGTAATGCAAATGTCTAGTATTATTGTAACCGGTATCAGTAAGGTTTTTGAGATCAAGGAGACGATATCGCAGCTAAACCGGATGGTTTACATCGATGGCCATCAATATTAGTTAACATCACTTTCATCTTAGTCATACGGCCGAGAAGCAATGGAAATACTGCTACCGAACCGTGGCAATGGATCAAAGTGTGCCTGCGTAAAGAAGAATGCCACTATGATTATGTAGTGTCATGCAAATATCTAGTCCTGTTGTAACCGATATCAGTAAGGTTTTTACGATCAAGGGGACGATATCGCAGCTAAACCGGATGGTTTATATCGATGGCCATCAATATTAGTTAACTTCACTTTGATCTCAGGCATAGTGCCGGGAAGCCATGGAAATACTGCTACCGAACCGCGGCAATGGATCAAAGTGAGGCTGCGTAAAGTAGAATGCCACTATGATTATGTAGTGCCATGCAAATATCTAGTCCTATTGTAACCGATATCAGTAAGGTTTTTACGACCAAGGAGACGATATCGCAGCTAAACCGGATGGTTTATATCGATGGCCATCAATATTAGTTAACTTCACTTCGATCTCAGCCATAGGGACCAGAAGCAATGGAAATACTGCTACCGAACCGTGGCAATGGATGAAAGTGTGGCTGCGTAAAGAAGAATGCCACTATGATTATGTAGTGTCATGCAAATGTCTAGTCCTGTTGTAACCGATATCAGTAAGGTTTTTGCGATCAAGGAGACGTTGTCGCAGCTAAACCGGACGGTTTATATCGATGGCCATCAATATTAGTTAACTTCACCTTGATCTTAGGCATAGGACCGAGAAGCAATGGAAATACTGCTACCGAACCGTGGCAATGGATCAAAGTGAGGCTGCGTAAAGAAGAATGCCACTATGATTATGTAGTGCCATGCAAATATCTAGTCCTATTGTAACCGATATCAGTAAGGTTTTTACGACCAAGGAGACGATATCGCAGCTAAACCGGATGGTTTATATCGATGGCCATCAATATTAATTCCCTTCACTTTGATCTTAGTCATAAGGCCGAGAAGCAATGGAAATACTGCTACCGAACCGTGGCAATGGATCAAAGTTAAGCTGCGTAAAGAAGCCTGCCACTATGATTATATAGTGTCATGCAAATGTCTAATATTATTGTAACCGGTATCAGTAAGGTTTTTGAGATCAAGGAGACGATATCGCAGCTAAACCGGATGGTTTACATCGATGGCCATCAATATTAGTTAACTTCACTTTCATCTTAGTCATACGGCCGAGAAGCACTGGAAATACTGCTACCGAACCGTGGCAATGGATCAAAGTGGGACTCCGTAAAGAAGAATGCCACTATGATTATGTAGTGTCATGCAAATGTCTAGTATTATTGTAACCGGTATCAGTAAGGTTTTTGGGATCAAGGAGACGATATCGCAGCTAAACCGGATGGTTTATATCGATGGCCATCAATATTAGTTAACTTCACTTCGATCTCAGGCATACGACCGAGAAGCAATGGAAATACTGCTACCGAACCGTGGCAATGGATCAAAGTGTGGCTGCGTAAAGAAGAATGTCACTATGATTATGTAGTCTCATGCAAATATCTAGTCTTATTGTAACCGATATTAGTAAGACTTTTACGATCAAGGAGACGATATCGCAGCTAAACCGGATGGTTTATATCGATGGCCATCAATATTAGTTAACTTCACTTTGATCTTAGGCATAGGGCCGAGAAGCAATGGAAATACTGCTACCGAACCGTGGCTATGGATCAAAGTGAGGCTGCGTAAAGAAGAATGCCACTATGATTATGTGGTGCCATGCAAATTTCTAGTCCTATTGTAAACGATATCAGTAAGGTTTTTACGATCAAGGAGACGATATCGCAGCTAAACCGGATGGTTTATATCGATGGCCATCAATATTAGTTAACTTCACTTCGATCTCAGCCATAGGGACGAGAAGCAATGGAAATGTTGCTACCGAACCGTGGCAATGGATCAAAGTGTGGCTGCGTAAAGAAGAATCACACTATGATTATGTAGTGTCATGCAAATGTCTAGTATTATTGTAACCGGTATCAGTAAGGTTTTTGAGATCAAGGAGACGATATCGCAGCTAAACCGGATGGTTTACATCGATGGCCATCAATATTATTTAACTTCACTTTCATCTTAGTCATACGGCCGGGGAAGCAATGGAAATACTGCTACCGAACCGTGGCAATGGATCAAAGTGTGGCTGCGTAAAGAAGAATGTCACTATGATTATGTAGTGCCATGCAAATATCTAGTCCTATTGTAACCGATATCAGTAAGGTTTTTACGACCAAGGAGACGATATCGCAGTTAAACCGGATGGTTTATATCGATGGCCATCAATATTAGTTAACTTCACTTTAATTTCATCCATAAGGCCGAGAAGCAATGGAAATACTGCTACCGAACCGTGGCAATGGATCAAAGTGTGGCTGCGTAAAGAAGAATGTCACTATGATTATGTAGTCTCATGCAAATATCTAGTCCTATTGTAACCGATATCAGTAAGGTTTTTACGTCCAAGGAGACGATATCGCAGCTAAACCGGATGGTTTATATCGATGGCCATCAATATTAGTTCACTTCACTTTGATCTTAGTCATA
Source organism: Priocnemis perturbator (assembly GCA_963942575.1). Taxonomy (NCBI): domain Eukaryota; kingdom Metazoa; phylum Arthropoda; class Insecta; order Hymenoptera; family Pompilidae; genus Priocnemis; species Priocnemis perturbator. The sequence continues at coordinate 3,780,113 of OZ012655.1, read as the reverse complement.
AGGCCGAGAAGCAATGGAAATACTGCTACCGAACCGTGGCAATGGATCAAAGTTAAGCTGCGTAAAGAAGCATGCCACTATGATTATGTAGTGCCATGCAAATATCTAGTCCTATTGTAACCGACATCAGTAAGGTTTTTACGATTAAAGAGACGATATCGCAGCTAAACCGGATGGTTTATATCGATAGCCATCAATATTAGTTAACTTCACTTTGATTTCATCCATAAGGCCGAGAAGCAATGGAAATACTGCTACCGAACCGTTTCAATGGATCAAAGTGTGGCTGCGTAAAGAAGAATGCCACTATGATTATGTAGTGTCATGCAAATGTCTAGTATTATTGTAACCGGTATCAGTAAGGTTTTTGAGATCAAGGAGACGATATCGCAGCTAAACCGGATGGTTTACATCGATGGCCATCAATATTAGTTAACTTCACTTTCATCTTAGTCATACGGCCGAGAAGCAATGGAAATACTGCTACCAATCCGTTTCAATGGATCAAAGTGTGGCTGCGTAAAGAAGAATGCCACTATGATTATGTAGTGTCATGCAAATGTCTAGTCATATTGTAACCGATATCAGTAAGGTTGTTACAATCAGGGAGACGATATCGCAGCTAAACCGGATGGTTTATATCGATTGCCATCAATATTAGTTAACTTCACTTGGATTTCATCCATAAGGCCGAGAAGCAATGGAAATACTGCTACCGAACCGTTTCAATGCATCAAAGTGCGGCTGCGTAAAGTAGAATGCCACTATGATTATGTAGTGTCATGCAAATGTCTAGTATTATTGTAACCGGTATCAGTAAGGTTTTTGGGATCAAGGAGACGATATCGCAGCTAAACCGGATGGTTTATATCGATGGAGATCAATATTAGTTAACTTCACTTCGATCTCAGCCATAGGGACCAGAAGCAATGGAAATACTGCAACCGAACCGTTTCAATGGATCAAAGTGTGCCTGCGTAAAGAAGCATGCCACTAAGATTATATAGTGCCATGCAAATATCTAGTCCTATTGTAACCGATATCAGTAAGGTTTTTACGATCAAGGAGACGATATCGCAGCTAAACCGGATGGTTTATATCGGTGGCCATCAATATTAGTTAACTTCACTTTGATTTCATCCATAAGGCCGAGAAGCAATGGAAATACTGCTGCCGAACCGTTTCAATGGATGAAAGTGTGGCTGCGTAAAGAAGAATGCCACTATGATTATGTAGTGTCATGCAAATGTCTAGTATTATTGTAACCGGTATCAGTAAGGTTTTTGAGATCAAGGAGACGATATCGCAGCTAAACCGGATGGTTTACATCGATGGCCATCAATATTAGTTAACTTCACTTTCATCTTAGTCATACGGCCGAGAAGCAATGGAATTACTGCTACCGAACCGTGGCAATGGATCAAAGTGTGCCTGCGTAAAGAAGAATGCCACTATGATTATATAGTGTCATGCAAATATCTAGTCCTGTTGTAACCGATATCAGTAAGGTTTTTACGATCAAGGAGACGATATCGCAGCTAAACCGGATGGTTTATATCGATGGCCATCAATATTAGTTAAGTTCACTTTGATCTCAGGCATAGGGCCGGGAAGCCATGGAAATACTGCTACCGAACCGCGGCAATGGATCAAAGTGTGGCTGCGTAAAGTAGAATGCCACTATGATTATGTAGTCTCATGCAAATATCTAGTCTTATTGTAACCGATATTAGTAAGGCTTTTACGATCAAGGAGACAATATTGCAGGTAAACCGGATGGTTTATATCGACGGCCATCAATATTAGTTAACTTCACTTTGATCTCAGCCATAGGGCCGGGAAGCAATGGAAATACTGCTACCGAAACGTGGCAATGGATCAAAGTGTGGCTGCGTAAAGAAGAATGTTACTATGATTATGTAGTCTCATGCAAATATCTAGTCTTATTGTAACCGATATTAGTAAGGCTTTTACGATCAAGGAGACAATATCGCAGGTAAACCGGATGGTTTATATCGATGGCCATCAATATTAGTTAACTTCACTTTGATCTCAGCCATAGGGACCAGAAGCAATGGAAATACTGCTACCGAACCGTTTCAATGGATCAAAGTGTGGCTGCGTAAAGAAGCATGCCACTATGATTATGTAGTGCCATGCAAATATCTAGTCCTATTGTAACCGATATCAGTAAGGTTTTTACGATCAAGGAGACGATATCGTAGCTAAACCGGATGGTTTATATCGATGGCCATCAATATTAGTTAACTTCACTTTGATTTCATCCATAAGGCCGAGAAGCAATGGAAAACTGCTACCGAACCGTTTCAATGGATGAAAGTGTGGCTGCGTAAAGAAGAATGCCACTATGATTATGTAGTGTCATGCAAATGTCTAGTATTATTGTAACCGGTATCAGTAAGGTTTTTGAGATCAAGGAGACGATATCGCAGCTAAACCGGATGGTTTATATCGATGGCCATCAATATTAGTTAACTTCACTTTCATCTTAGTCATACGCCCGAGAAGCAATGGAAATACTGTACCGATCCGTTTCAATGGATCAAAGTGTGGCTGCGTAAAGAAGAATGCCACTATGATTATGTAGTGTCATGCAAATGTCTAGTATTATTGTAACCGGTATCAGTAAGGTTTTTGAGATCAAGGAGACGATATCGCAGCTAAACCGGATGGTTTACATCGATGGCCATCAATATTAGTTAACATCACTTTCATCTTAGTCATACGGCCGAGAAGCAATGGAAATACTGCTACCGAACCGTGGCAATGGATGAAAGTGTGGCTGCGTGAAGAAGAATGCCACTATGATTATGTAGTGTCATGCAAATGTCTAATATTATTGTAACCGCTATCAGTAAGGTTTTTGAGATCAAGGAGACGATATCGCAGCTAAACCGGATGGTTTACATCGATGGCCATCAATATTAGTTAACTTCACTTTGATCTCAGGCATTGGGCCGGGAAGCCATGGAAATACTGCTACCGAACCGTGGCAATGGATGAAAGTGTGGCTGCGTGAAGAAGAATGCCACTATGATTATGTAGTGTCATGCAAATATCTAGTCCTGTTGTAACCGATATCAGTAAGGTTTTTACGATCAAGGAGACGATATCGCAGCTAAACCGGATGGTTGATATCGATGGCCATCAATATTAGTTAACTTCACTTTGATCTCAGGCATTGGGCCGGGAAGCCATGGAAATACTGCTACCGAACCGCGGCAATGGATCAAAGTGTGGCTGCATAAAGTAGAATGCCACTATGATTATGTAGTCTCATGCAAATATCTAGTCTTATTGTGACCGATATTAGTAAGGCTTTTACGATCAAGGAGACGATATCGCAGCTAAACCGGATGGTTTATATCGATGGCCATCAATATTAGTTAACTTCACTTCGATCTCAGCCATAGGGACGAGAAGCAATGGAAATGTTGCTACCGAACCGTGGCAATGGATCAAAGTGTGGCTGCGTAAAGAAGAATCACACTATGATTATGTAGTGTCATGCAAATATCTAGTCCTATTGTAACCGACATCAGTAAGGTTTTTACGATTAAAGAGACGATATCGCAGCTAAACCGGATGGTTTATATCGATGGCCATCAATATTAGTTAACTTAACTTTGATCTCAGGCATAGGGCCGGGAAGCCATGGAAATACTGCTACCGAACCGCGGCAATGGATCAAAGTGTGGCTGCGTAAAGTAGAATGCCACTATGATTATGTAGTCTCATGCAAATATCTAGTCTTATTGTAACCGATATTAGTAAGGCTTTTACGATCAAGGAGACAATATTGCAGGTAAACCGCATGGTTTATATCGACGGCCATCAATATTAGTTAACTTCACTTTGATCTCAGCCATAGGGCCGGGAAGCAATGGAAATACTGCTACCGAAACGTGGCAATGGATCAAAGTGTGGCTGCGTAAAGAAGAATGTCACTATGATTATGTAGTCTCATGCAAATATCTAGTCTTATTGTAACCGATATTAGTAAGGCTTTTACGATCAAGGAGACAATATCGCAGGTAAACCGGATGGTTTATATCGATGGCCATCAATATTAGTTAACTTCACTTTGATTTCATCCATAAGGCCGAGAAGCAATGGAAATACTGCTACCGAACCGTTTCAATGGATGAAAGTGTGGCTGCGTAAAGAAGAATGCCACTATGATTATGTAGTGTCATGCAAATGTCTAGTATTATTGTAACCGGTATCAGTAAGGTTTTTGAGATCAAGGAGACGATATCGCAGCTAAACCGGATGGTTTATATCGATGGCCATCAATATTAGTTAACTTCACTTTCATCTTAGTCATACGGCCGAGAAGCAATGGAAATACTGTACCGATCCGTTTCAATGGATCAAAGTGTGGCTGCGTAAAGAAGAATGCCACTATGATTATGTAGTGTCATGCAAATGTCTAGTATTATTGTAACCGGTACCAGTAAGGTTTTTGAGATCAAGGAGACGATATCGCAGCTAAACCGGATGGTTTATATCGAAGGCCATCAATATTAGTTAACTTCACTTCGATCTCAGCCATAGGGACCAGAAGCAATGGACATACTGGTACCGAACCGTGGCAATGGATGAAAGTGTGGCTGCGTGAAGAAGAATGCGACTATGATTATGTAGTGTCATGCAAATGTCTAGTATTATTGTAACCGGTATCAGTAAGGTTTTTGAGATCAAGGAGACGATATCGCAGCTAAACCGGATGGTTTACATCGATGGCCATCAATATTAGTTAACATCACTTTCATCTTAGTCATACGGCCGAGAAGCAATGGAAATACTGCTACCGAACCGTGGCAATGGATCAAAGTGTGCCTGCGTAAAGAAGAATGCCACTATGATTATGTAGTGTCATGCAAATATCTAGTCCTGTTGTAACCGATATCAGTAAGGTTTTTACGATCAAGGAGACGATATCGCAGCTAAACCGGATGGTTTATATCGATGGCCATCAATATTAGTTAACTTCACTTTGATCTCAGGCATAGGGCCGGGAAGCCATGGAAATACTGCTACCGAACCGCGGCAATGGATCAAAGTGAGGCTGCGTAAAGTAGAATGCCACTATGATTATGTAGTCTCATGCAAATATCTAGTCTTATTGTAACCGATATTAGTAAGGCTTTTACGATCAAGGAGACAATATTGCAGGTAAACCGGATGGTTTATATCGAAGGCCATCAATATTAGTTAACTTCACTTCGATCTCAGCCATAGGGACCAGAAGCAATGGACATACTGGTACCGAACCGTGGCAATGGATGAAAGTGTGGCTGCGTGAAGAAGAATGCCACTATGATTATGTAGTGTAATGCAAATGTCTAGTATTATTGTAACCGGTATCAGTAAGGTTTTTGAGATCAAGGAGACGATATCGCAGCTAAACCGGATGGTTTACATCGATGGCCATCAATATTAGTTAACATCACTTTCATCTTAGTCATACGGCCGAGAAGCAATGGAAATACTGCTACCGAACCGTGGCAATGGATCAAAGTGTGCCTGCGTAAAGAAGAATGCCACTATGATTATGTAGTGTCATGCAAATATCTAGTCCTGTTGTAACCGATATCAGTAAGGTTTTTACGATCAAGGGGACGATATCGCAGCTAAACCGGATGGTTTATATCGATGGCCATCAATATTAGTTAACTTCACTTTGATCTCAGGCATAGTGCCGGGAAGCCATGGAAATACTGCTACCGAACCGCGGCAATGGATCAAAGTGAGGCTGCGTAAAGTAGAATGCCACTATGATTATGTAGTGCCATGCAAATATCTAGTCCTATTGTAACCGATATCAGTAAGGTTTTTACGACCAAGGAGACGATATCGCAGCTAAACCGGATGGTTTATATCGATGGCCATCAATATTAGTTAACTTCACTTCGATCTCAGCCATAGGGACCAGAAGCAATGGAAATACTGCTACCGAACCGTGGCAATGGATGAAAGTGTGGCTGCGTAAAGAAGAATGCCACTATGATTATGTAGTGTCATGCAAATGTCTAGTCCTGTTGTAACCGATATCAGTAAGGTTTTTGCGATCAAGGAGACGTTGTCGCAGCTAAACCGGACGGTTTATATCGATGGCCATCAATATTAGTTAACTTCACCTTGATCTTAGGCATAGGACCGAGAAGCAATGGAAATACTGCTACCGAACCGTGGCAATGGATCAAAGTGAGGCTGCGTAAAGAAGAATGCCACTATGATTATGTAGTGCCATGCAAATATCTAGTCCTATTGTAACCGATATCAGTAAGGTTTTTACGACCAAGGAGACGATATCGCAGCTAAACCGGATGGTTTATATCGATGGCCATCAATATTAATTCCCTTCACTTTGATCTTAGTCATAAGGCCGAGAAGCAATGGAAATACTGCTACCGAACCGTGGCAATGGATCAAAGTTAAGCTGCGTAAAGAAGCCTGCCACTATGATTATATAGTGTCATGCAAATGTCTAATATTATTGTAACCGGTATCAGTAAGGTTTTTGAGATCAAGGAGACGATATCGCAGCTAAACCGGATGGTTTACATCGATGGCCATCAATATTAGTTAACTTCACTTTCATCTTAGTCATACGGCCGAGAAGCACTGGAAATACTGCTACCGAACCGTGGCAATGGATCAAAGTGGGACTCCGTAAAGAAGAATGCCACTATGATTATGTAGTGTCATGCAAATGTCTAGTATTATTGTAACCGGTATCAGTAAGGTTTTTGGGATCAAGGAGACGATATCGCAGCTAAACCGGATGGTTTATATCGATGGCCATCAATATTAGTTAACTTCACTTCGATCTCAGGCATACGACCGAGAAGCAATGGAAATACTGCTACCGAACCGTGGCAATGGATCAAAGTGTGGCTGCGTAAAGAAGAATGTCACTATGATTATGTAGTCTCATGCAAATATCTAGTCTTATTGTAACCGATATTAGTAAGACTTTTACGATCAAGGAGACGATATCGCAGCTAAACCGGATGGTTTATATCGATGGCCATCAATATTAGTTAACTTCACTTTGATCTTAGGCATAGGGCCGAGAAGCAATGGAAATACTGCTACCGAACCGTGGCTATGGATCAAAGTGAGGCTGCGTAAAGAAGAATGCCACTATGATTATGTGGTGCCATGCAAATTTCTAGTCCTATTGTAAACGATATCAGTAAGGTTTTTACGATCAAGGAGACGATATCGCAGCTAAACCGGATGGTTTATATCGATGGCCATCAATATTAGTTAACTTCACTTCGATCTCAGCCATAGGGACGAGAAGCAATGGAAATGTTGCTACCGAACCGTGGCAATGGATCAAAGTGTGGCTGCGTAAAGAAGAATCACACTATGATTATGTAGTGTCATGCAAATGTCTAGTATTATTGTAACCGGTATCAGTAAGGTTTTTGAGATCAAGGAGACGATATCGCAGCTAAACCGGATGGTTTACATCGATGGCCATCAATATTATTTAACTTCACTTTCATCTTAGTCATACGGCCGGGGAAGCAATGGAAATACTGCTACCGAACCGTGGCAATGGATCAAAGTGTGGCTGCGTAAAGAAGAATGTCACTATGATTATGTAGTGCCATGCAAATATCTAGTCCTATTGTAACCGATATCAGTAAGGTTTTTACGACCAAGGAGACGATATCGCAGTTAAACCGGATGGTTTATATCGATGGCCATCAATATTAGTTAACTTCACTTTAATTTCATCCATAAGGCCGAGAAGCAATGGAAATACTGCTACCGAACCGTGGCAATGGATCAAAGTGTGGCTGCGTAAAGAAGAATGTCACTATGATTATGTAGTCTCATGCAAATATCTAGTCCTATTGTAACCGATATCAGTAAGGTTTTTACGTCCAAGGAGACGATATCGCAGCTAAACCGGATGGTTTATATCGATGGCCATCAATATTAGTTCACTTCACTTTGATCTTAGTCATAAGGCCGAGAAGCAATGGAAATACTGCTACCGAACCGTGGCAATGGATCAAAGTTAAGCTGCGTAAAGAAGCATGCCACTATGATTATGTAGTGCCATGCAAATATCTAGTCCTATTGTAACCGACATCAGTAAGGTTTTTACGATTAAAGAGACGATATCGCAGCTAAACCGGATGGTTTATATCGATAGCCATCAATATTAGTTAACTTCACTTTGATTTCATCCATAAGGCCGAGAAGCAATGGAAATACTGCTACCGAACCGTTTCAATGGATCAAAGTGTGGCTGCGTAAAGAAGAATGCCACTATGATTATGTAGTGTCATGCAAATGTCTAGTATTATTGTAACCGGTATCAGTAAGGTTTTTGAGATCAAGGAGACGATATCGCAGCTAAACCGGATGGTTTACATCGATGGCCATCAATATTAGTTAACTTCACTTTCATCTTAGTCATACGGCCGAGAAGCAATGGAAATACTGCTACCAATCCGTTTCAATGGATCAAAGTGTGGCTGCGTAAAGAAGAATGCCACTATGATTATGTAGTGTCATGCAAATGTCTAGTCATATTGTAACCGATATCAGTAAGGTTGTTACAATCAGGGAGACGATATCGCAGCTAAACCGGATGGTTTATATCGATTGCCATCAATATTAGTTAACTTCACTTGGATTTCATCCATAAGGCCGAGAAGCAATGGAAATACTGCTACCGAACCGTTTCAATGCATCAAAGTGCGGCTGCGTAAAGTAGAATGCCACTATGATTATGTAGTGTCATGCAAATGTCTAGTATTATTGTAACCGGTATCAGTAAGGTTTTTGGGATCAAGGAGACGATATCGCAGCTAAACCGGATGGTTTATATCGATGGAGATCAATATTAGTTAACTTCACTTCGATCTCAGCCATAGGGACCAGAAGCAATGGAAATACTGCAACCGAACCGTTTCAATGGATCAAAGTGTGCCTGCGTAAAGAAGCATGCCACTAAGATTATATAGTGCCATGCAAATATCTAGTCCTATTGTAACCGATATCAGTAAGGTTTTTACGATCAAGGAGACGATATCGCAGCTAAACCGGATGGTTTATATCGGTGGCCATCAATATTAGTTAACTTCACTTTGATTTCATCCATAAGGCCGAGAAGCAATGGAAATACTGCTGCCGAACCGTTTCAATGGATGAAAGTGTGGCTGCGTAAAGAAGAATGCCACTATGATTATGTAGTGTCATGCAAATGTCTAGTATTATTGTAACCGGTATCAGTAAGGTTTTTGAGATCAAGGAGACGATATCGCAGCTAAACCGGATGGTTTACATCGATGGCCATCAATATTAGTTAACTTCACTTTCATCTTAGTCATACGGCCGAGAAGCAATGGAAATACTGCTACCGAACCGTGGCAATGGATCAAAGTGTGCCTGCGTAAAGAAGAATGCCACTATGATTATATAGTGTCATGCAAATATCTAGTCCTGTTGTAACCGATATCAGTAAGGTTTTTACGATCAAGGAGACGATATCGCAGCTAAACCGGATGGTTTATATCGATGGCCATCAATATTAGTTAAGTTCACTTTGATCTCAGGCATAGGGCCGGGAAGCCATGGAAATACTGCTACCGAACCGCGGCAATGGATCAAAGTGTGGCTGCGTAAAGTAGAATGCCACTATGATTATGTAGTCTCATGCAAATATCTAGTCTTATTGTAACCGATATTAGTAAGGCTTTTACGATCAAGGAGACAATATTGCAGGTAAACCGGATGGTTTATATCGACGGCCATCAATATTAGTTAACTTCACTTTGATCTCAGCCATAGGGCCGGGAAGCAATGGAAATACTGCTACCGAAACGTGGCAATGGATCAAAGTGTGGCTGCGTAAAGAAGAATGTTACTATGATTATGTAGTCTCATGCAAATATCTAGTCTTATTGTAACCGATATTAGTAAGGCTTTTACGATCAAGGAGACAATATCGCAGGTAAACCGGATGGTTTATATCGATGGCCATCAATATTAGTTAACTTCACTTTGATCTCAGCCATAGGGACCAGAAGCAATGGAAATACTGCTACCGAACCGTTTCAATGGATCAAAGTGTGGCTGCGTAAAGAAGCATGCCACTATGATTATGTAGTGCCATGCAAATATCTAGTCCTATTGTAACCGATATCAGTAAGGTTTTTACGATCAAGGAGACGATATCGTAGCTAAACCGGATGGTTTATATCGATGGCCATCAATATTAGTTAACTTCACTTTGATTTCATCCATAAGGCCGAGAAGCAATGGAAAACTGCTACCGAACCGTTTCAATGGATGAAAGTGTGGCTGCGTAAAGAAGAATGCCACTATGATTATGTAGTGTCATGCAAATGTCTAGTATTATTGTAACCGGTATCAGTAAGGTTTTTGAGATCAAGGAGACGATATCGCAGCTAAACCGGATGGTTTATATCGATCGCCATCAATATTAGTTAACTTCACTTTCATCTTAGTCATACGCCCGAGAAGCAATGGAAATACTGTACCGATCCGTTTCAATGGATCAAAGTGTGGCTGCGTAAAGAAGAATGCCACTATGATTATGTAGTGTCATGCAAATGTCTAGTATTATTGTAACCGGTATCAGTAAGGTTTTTGAGATCAAGGAGACGATATCGCAGCTAAACCGGATGGTTTACATCGATGGCCATCAATATTAGTTAACATCACTTTCATCTTAGTCATACGGCCGAGAAGCAATGGAAATACTGCTACCGAACCGTGGCAATGGATGAAAGTGTGGCTGCGTGAAGAAGAATGCCACTATGATTATGTAGTGTCATGCAAATGTCTAATATTATTGTAACCGCTATCAGTAAGGTTTTTGAGATCAAGGAGACGATATCGCAGCTAAACCGGATGGTTTACATCGATGGCCATCAATATTAGTTAACTTCACTTTGATCTCAGGCATTGGGCCGGGAAGCCATGGAAATACTGCTACCGAACCGTGGCAATGGATGAAAGTGTGGCTGCGTGAAGAAGAATGCCACTATGATTATGTAGTGTCATGCAAATATCTAGTCCTGTTGTAACCGATATCAGTAAGGTTTTTACGATCAAGGAGACGATATCGCAGCTAAACCGGATGGTTGATATCGATGGCCATCAATATTAGTTAACTTCACTTTGATCTCAGGCATTGGGCCGGGAAGCCATGGAAATACTGCTACCGAACCGCGGCAATGGATCAAAGTGTGGCTGCATAAAGTAGAATGCCACTATGATTATGTAGTCTCATGCAAATATCTAGTCTTATTGTGACCGATATTAGTAAGGCTTTTACGATCAAGGAGACGATATCGCAGCTAAACCGGATGGTTTATATCGATGGCCATCAATATTAGTTAACTTCACTTCGATCTCAGCCATAGGGACGAGAAGCAATGGAAATGTTGCTACCGAACCGTGGCAATGGATCAAAGTGTGGCTGCGTAAAGAAGAATCACACTATGATTATGTAGTGTCATGCAAATATCTAGTCCTATTGTAACCGACATCAGTAAGGTTTTTACGATTAAAGAGACGATATCGCAGCTAAACCGGATGGTTTATATCGATGGCCATCAATATTAGTTAACTTAACTTTGATCTCAGACATAGGGCCGGGAAGCCATGGAAATACTGCTACCGAACCGCGGCAATGGATCAAAGTGTGGCTGCGTAAAGTAGAATGCCACTATGATTATGTAGTCTCATGCAAATATCTAGTCTTATTGTAACCGATATTAGTAAGGCTTTTACGATCAAGGAGACAATATTGCAGGTAAACCGCATGGTTTATATCGACGGCCATCAATATTAGTTAACTTCACTTTGATCTCAGCCATAGGGCCGGGAAGCAATGGAAATACTGCTACCGAAACGTGGCAATGGATCAAAGTGTGGCTGCGTAAAGAAGAATGTCACTATGATTATGTAGTCTCATGCAAATATCTAGTCTTATTGTAACCGATATTAGTAAGGCTTTTACGATCAAGGAGACAATATCGCAGGTAAACCGGATGGTTTATATCGATGGCCATCAATATTAGTTAACTTCACTTTGATTTCATCCATAAGGCCGAGAAGCAATGGAAATACTGCTACCGAACCGTTTCAATGGATGAAAGTGTGGCTGCGTAAAGAAGAATGCCACTATGATTATGTAGTGTCATGCAAATGTCTAGTATTATTGTAACCGGTATCAGTAAGGTTTTTGAGATCAAGGAGACGATATCGCAGCTAAACCGGATGGTTTATATCGATGGCCATCAATATTAGTTAACTTCACTTTCATCTTAGTCATACGGCCGAGAAGCAATGGAAATACTGTACCGATCCGTTTCAATGGATCAAAGTGTGGCTGCGTAAAGAAGAATGCCACTATGATTATGTAGTGTCATGCAAATGTCTAGTATTATTGTAACCGGTACCAGTAAGGTTTTTGAGATCAAGGAGACGATATCGCAGCTAAACCGGATGGTTTAAATCGAAGGCCATCAATATTAGTTAACTTCACTTCGATCTCAGCCATAGGGACCAGAAGCAATGGACATACTGGTACCGAACCGTGGCAATGGATGAAAGTGTGGCTGCGTGAAGAAGAATGCGACTATGATTATGTAGTGTCATGCAAATGTCTAGTATTATTGTAACCGGTATCAGTAAGGTTTTTGAGATCAAGGAGACGATATCGCAGCTAAACCGGATGGTTTACATCGATGGCCATCAATATTAGTTAACATCACTTTCATCTTAGTCATACGGCCGAGAAGCAATGGAAATACTGCTACCGAACCGTGGCAATGGATCAAAGTGTGCCTGCGTAAAGAAGAATGCCACTATGATTATGTAGTGTCATGCAAATATCTAGTCCTGTTGTAACCGATATCAGTAAGGTTTTTACGATCAAGGAGACGATATCGCAGCTAAACCGGATGGTTTATATCGATGGCCATCAATATTAGTTAACTTCACATTGATCTCAGCCATAGGGCCGGGAAGCAATGGAAATACTGCTACCGAACCGTGGGAATGGATCAAAGTGTGGCTGCGTAAAGAAGCATGCCACTATGATTATGTAGTGTCATGCAAATGTCTAGTCCTGTTGTAACCGATATCAGTAAGGTTTTTGCGATCAAGGAGACGTTGTCGCAGCTAAACCGGACGGTTTATATCGATGGCCATCAATATTAGTTAACTTCACCTTGATCTTAGGCATAGGGCCGGGAAGCCATGGAAATACTGCTCCCGAACCGCGGCAATGGATCAAAGTGTGGCTGCGTAAAGTAGAATGCCACTATGATTATGTAGTCTCATGCAAATATCTAGTCTTATTGTAACCGGTACCAGTAAGGTTTTTGAGATCAAGGAGACGATATCGCAGCTAAACCGGATGGTTTATATCGAAGGCCATCAATATTAGTTAACTTCACTTCGATCTCAGCCATAGGGACCAGAAGCAATGGACATACTGGTACCGAACCGTGGCAATGGATGAAAGTGTGGCTGCGTGAAGAAGAATGCCACTATGATTATGTAGTGTAATGCAAATGTCTAGTATTATTGTAACCGGTATCAGTAAGGTTTTTGAGATCAAGGAGACGATATCGCAGCTAAACCGGATGGTTTACATCGATGGCCATCAATATTAGTTAACATCACTTTCATCTTAGTCATACGGCCGAGAAGCAATGGAAATACTGCTACCGAACCGTGGCAATGGATCAAAGTGTGCCTGCGTAAAGAAGAATGCCACTATGATTATGTAGTGTCATGCAAATATCTAGTCCTGTTGTAACCGATATCAGTAAGGTTTTTACGATCAAGGGGACGATATCGCAGCTAAACCGGATGGTTTATATCGATGGCCATCAATATTAGTTAACTTCACTTTGATCTCAGGCATAGGGCCGGGAAGCCATGGAAATACTGCTACCGAACCGCGGCAATGGATCAAAGTGAGGCTGCGTAAAGTAGAATGCCACTATGATTATGTAGTGCCATGCAAATATCTAGTCCTATTGTAACCGATATCAGTAAGGTTTTTACGACCAAGGAGACGATATCGCAGCTAAACCGGATGGTTTATATCGATGGCCATCAATATTAGTTAACTTCACTTCGATCTCAGCCATAGGGACCAGAAGCAATGGAAATACTGCTACCGAACCGTGGCAATGGATGAAGGTGTGGCTGCGTAAAGAAGAATGCCACTATGATTATGTAGTGTCATGCAAATGTCTAGTCCTGTTGTAACCGATATCAGTAAGGTTTTTGCGATCAAGGAGACGTTGTCGCAGCTAAACCGGACGGTTTATATCGATGGCCATCAATATTAGTTAACTTCACCTTGATCTTAGGCATAGGACCGAGAAGCAATGGAAATACTGCTACCGAACCGTGGCAATGGATCAAAGTGAGGCTGCGTAAAGAAGAATGCCACTATGATTATGTAGTGCCACGCAAATATCTAGTCCTATTGTAACCGATATCAGTAAGGTTTTTACGACCAAGGAGACGATATCGCAGCTAAACCGGATGGTTTATATCGATGGCCATCAATATTAGTTAACTTCACTTTGATTTCATCCATAAGGCCGAGAAGCAATGGAAATACTGCTACCGAACCGTGGCAATGGATCAAAGTGTGGCTGCGTAAAGAAGAATGTCACTATGATTATGTAATCTCATGCAAATATCTAGTCCTATTGTAACCGATATCAGTAAGGTTTTTACGTCCAAGGAGACGATATCGCAGCTAAACCGGATGGTTTATATCGATGGCCATCAATATTAGTTCACTTCACTTTGATCTTAGTCATAAGGCCGAGAAGCAATGGAAATACTGCTACCGAACCGTGGCAATGGATCAAAGTTAAGCTGCGTAAAGAAGCATGCCACTATGATTATGTAGTGCCATGCAAATATCTAGTCCTATTGTAACCGACATCAGTAAGGTTTTTACGATTAAAGAGACGATATCGCAGCTAAACCGGATGGTTTATATCGATAGCCATCAATATTAGTTAACTTCACTTTGATTTCATCCATAAGGCCGAGAAGCAATGGAAATACTGCTACCGAACCGTTTCAATGGATCAAAGTGTGGCTGCGTAAAGAAGAATGCCACTATGATTATGTAGTGTCATGCAAATGTCTAATATTATTGTAACCGGTATCAGTAAGGTTTTTGAGATCAAGGAGACGATATCGCAGCTAAACCGGATGGTTTACATCGATGGCCATCACTATTAGTTAACTTCACTTTCATCTTAGTCATACGGCCGAGAAGCAATGGAAATACTGCTACCGAACCGTGGCAATGGATCAAAGTGTGCCTGCGTAAAGAAGAATGCCACTATGATTATGTAGTGTCATGCAAATATCTAGTCCTGTTGTAACCGATATCAGTAAGGTTTTTACGATCAAGGAGACGATATCGCAGCTAAACCGGATGGTTGATATCGATGGCCATCAATATTAGTTAACTTCACTTTGATCTCAGGCATTGGGCCGGGAAGCCATGGAAATACTGCTACCGAACCGCGGCAATGGATCAAAGTGTGGCTGCATAAAGTAGAATGCCATTATGATTATGTAGTCTCATGCAAATATCTAGTCTTATTGTAACCGATATTAGTAAGGCTTTTACGATCAAGGAGACGATATCGCAGCTAAACCGGATGGTTTATATCGATGGCCATCAATATTAGTTAACTTCACTTCGATCTCAGCCATAGGGACGAGAAGCAATGGAAATGTTGCTACCGAACCGTGGCAATGGATCAAAGTGTGGCTGCGTAAAGAAGAATCACACTATGATTATGTAGTGTCATGCAAATGTCTAGTATTATTGTAACCGGTATCAGTAAGGTTTTTGAGATCAAGGAGACGATATCGCAGCTAAACCGGATGGTTTACATCGATGGCCATCAATATTAGTTAACTTCATTTTCATCTTAGTCATACGGCCGGGGAAGCAAAGGAAATACTGCTACCGAACCGTGGCAATGGATCAAAGTGAGGCTGCGTAAAGAAGAATGCCACTATGATTATGTAGTGCCATGCAAATATCTAGTCCTATTGTAACCGATATCAGTAAGGTTTTTACGACCAAGGAGACGATATCGCAGCTAAACCGGATGGTTTATATCGATGGCCATCAATATTAATTCACTTCACTTTGATCTTAGTCATAAGGCCGAGAAGCAATGGAAATACTGCTACCGAACCGTGGCAATGGATCAAAGTTATGCTGCGTAAAGAAGCCTGCCACTATGATTATATAGTGTCATGCAAATGTCTAATATTATTGTAACCGGTATCAGTAAGGTTTTTGAGATCAAGGAGACGATATCGCAGCTAAACCGGATGGTTTACATCGATGGCCATGAATATTAGTTAACTTCACTTTCATCTTAGTCATACGGCCGAGAAGCAATGGAAATACTGCTGCCGAACCGTGGCAATGGATCAAAGAGAGGCTGCGTAAACAAGAATGCCACTATGATTATTTAGTGCCATGCAAATATCTAGTCCTATTGTAACCGATATCAGTAAGGTTTTTACGATTAAGGAGACGATATCGCAGCTAAACAGGATGTTTTATGTCGATGGCCATCAATATTAGTTAACTTCACTTTGATCTTAGGCATAGGGCCGAGAAGCAATGGAAATACTGCTACCGAACCGTCGCAATGGATCAAAGTTCAGCTGCGTAAAGAAGCACGCCACTATGATTATGTAGTGCCATGCAAATATCTAGTCCTATTGTAACCTATATCTGTAAGGTTCTTACGATCAAGGAGACGATTTCGCAGCTAAACCGGATGGTTTATGTCGAAGGCCATCAATATTAGTTAACTTCACTTCGATCTCAGCCATAGGGACCAGAAGCAATGGAAATACTGCTGCCGAACCGTGGCAATGGATCAAAAAGAGGCTGCGTAAAGAAGAATGCCACTATGATTATGTAGTGTCATGCAAATGTTTAGTATTATTGTAACCGGTATCAGTAAGGTTTTTACGATCAAGGAGACGATATCGCAGCTAAACAGGATGTTTTATGTCGATGGCCATCAATATTAGTTAACTTCACTTTGATCGAAGCCATGGGGACCAGAAGCAATGGAAATACTGCTACCGAACCGTGGCAATGGATCAAAGTGTGGCTGCGTAAAGAAGAATGCCACTATGATTATGTAGTGTCATGCAAATATCCAGTCCTATTGTAACCGATATCAGTAAGGTTTTTACGATCAAGGAGACAATATCCCAGCTAAACCGCATGGTTTATATCGATGGCCATCAATATTAGTTAACTTCACTTTGATCTTAGGCATAGGGCCGAGAAGCAATGGAAATACTGCTACCGAACCGTGGCAATGGATCAAAGTGTGGCTGCGTAAAGAAGAATGCCACTGTGATTATGTAGTGTCATGCAAATATCTAGTCTTATTGTAACCGATATCAGTAAGGTTTTTACGATCAAGGAGACAATATCGCAGCTAAACCGCATGGTTTATATCGATGGCCATCAATATTAGTTAACTTCACTTTGATCTTAGGCATAGGGCCGAGAAGCAATGGAAATACTCCTACCGAACCGTGGCAATGGATCAAAGTGAGGCTGCGTAAACAAGAATGCCACTATGATTATTTAGTGCCATGCAAATATCTAGTCCTATTGTAACCGATATCAGTAAGGTTTTTACGATTAAGGAGACGATATCGCAGCTAAACAGGATGTTTTATGTCGATGGCCATCAATATTAGTTAACTTCACTTTGATCTTAGGCATAGGGCCGAGAAGCAATGGTAATACTGCTACCGAACCGTGGCAATGGATCAAAGTGAGGCTGCGTAAACAAGAAGGCCACTATGATTATTAACTGCCATGCAAATATCTAGTCTTATTGTAACCGATATCAGTAAGGTTTTTACGATCAAGAAGACAATTTCAAAGCTAAACCGCATGGTTTATATCGAAGGCCATCAATATTAGTTAACTTCATTTCGATCTCAGCCATAGGGACGAGGAGCAATGGAAATACTGCTACCGAACCGTGGCAATGGATCAAAGTGTGGCTGCATAAAGAAGAATGCCACTATGATTATGTAGTGTCATGCAAATGTTTAGTATTATTGTAACCGGTATCAGTACGGTTTTTACGATCAAGGAGAAGATATTGCAGCTAAACCGGATGGTTTATATCGATTGCCATCAATATTAGTTATCTTCACTCCGATCTCAGCCATAGGGACGAGAAGCAATGGAAATATTGCTACCGAACCGTGGCAATGGATCAAAGTGTGGCTGCGTAAAGAAGAATGCCACTATGATTATGTAGTGCCATGCAAATATCTAGTCCTATTGTAACCTATATCTGTAAGGTTCTTACGATCAAGGAGACGATTTCGCAGCTAAACCGGATGGTTTATGTCGAAGGCCATCAATATTAGTTAACTTCACTTTGATCTCAGCCATAGGGCCGGGAAGCAATGGAAATACTGCTACCGAACCGTGGCAATGGATCAAAGTGTGGCTGCGTAATGAAGAATGCCACTATGATTATGTAGTGTCATGCAAATATCCAGTCCTATTGTAACCGATATCAGTAAGGTTTTTACGATCAAGGAGACAATATCCCAGCTAAACCGCATGGTTTATATCGATGGCCATCAATATTAGTTAACTTCACTTTGATCTTAGGCATAGGGCCGAGAAGCAATGGAAATACTGCTACCGAACCGTGGCAATGGATCAAAGTGTGGCTGCGTAAAGAAGAATGCCACTATAATTATTTAGTGCCATGCAAATATCTAGTCCTATTGTAACCGATATCAGTAAGGTTTTTACGATCAAGGAGACGATATTGCAGCTAAACCCGATGGTTTATATCGATGGCCATCAATATTAGTTAACTTCACTTCGATCGAAGCCATGGGGACCAGAAGCAATGGAAATACTGCTACCGAACCGTGGCAATGGATCAAAGTGTGGCTGCGTAAAGAAGAATGCCACTATGATTATGTAGTGTCATGCAAATATCCAGTCCTATTGTAACCGATATCAGTAAGGTTTTTACGATCAAGGAGACAATATCGCAGCTAAACCGCATGGTTTATACCGATGGGCATCAATATTAGTTAACTTCACTTTGATCTTAGGCACAGGGCCGAGAAGCAATGGTAATACTGCTACCGAACCGTGGCAATGGATCAAAGTTCAGCTGCGTAAAGAAGCATGCCACTATAATTATTTAGTGCCATGCAAATATCTAGTCCTATTGTAACCGATATCAGTAAGGTTTTTACGATCAAGGAGACGATATTGCAGCTAAACCCGATGGTTTATATCGATGGCCATCAATATTAGTTAACTTCACTTCGATCGAAGCCATGGGGACCAGAAGCAATGGAAATACTGCTACCGAACCGTGGCAATGGATCAAAGTGTGGCTGCGTAAAGAAGAATGCCACTATGATTATGTAGTGTCATGCAAATATCCAGTCCTATTGTAACCGATATCAGTAAGGTTTTTACGATCAAGGAGACAATATCCCAGCTAAACCGCATGGTTTATATCGATGGCCATCAATATTAGTTAACTTCACTTTGATCTTAGGCATAGGGCCGAGAAGCAATGGAAATACTGCTACCGAACCGTGGCAATGTATCAAAGTGTGGCTGCGTAAAGAAGAATGCCACTGTGATTATGTAGTGTCATGCAAATATCTAGTCTTATTGTAACCGATATCAGTAAGGTTTTTACGATCAAGGAGACAATATCGCAGCTAAACCGCATGGTTTATATCGATGGCCATCAATATTAGTTAACTTCACTTTGATCTTAGGCATAGGGCCGAGAAGCAATGGAAATACTCCTACCGAACCGTGGCAATGGATCAAAGTGAGGCTGCGTAAACAAGAATGCCACTATGATTATTTAGTGCCATGCAAATATCTAGTCCTATTGTAACCGATATCAGTAAGGTTTTTACGATTAAGGAGACGATATCGCAGCTAAACAGGATGTTTTATGTCGATGGCCATCAATATTAGTTAACTTCACTTTGATCTTAGGCATAGGGCCGAGAAGCAATGGTAATACTGCTACCGAACCGTGGCAATGGATCAAAGTGAGGCTGCGTAAACAAGAAGGCCACTATGATTATTAAGTGCCATGCAAATATCTAGTCCTATTGTAACCTATATCTGTAAGGTTCTTACGATCAAGGAGACGATTTCGCAGCTAAACCGGATGGTTTATGTCGAAGGCCATCAATATTAGTTAACTTCACTTTGATCTCAGCCATAGGGCCGGGAAGAAATGGAAATACTGCTACCGAACCGTGGCAATGCATCAAAGTGTGGCTGCGTAATGAAGAATGCCACTATGATTATGTAGTGTCATGCAAATATCCAGTCCTATTGTAACCGATATCAGTAAGGTTTTTACGATCAAGGAGACAATATCCCAGCTAAACCGCATGGTTTATATCGATGGCCATCAATATTAGTTAACTTCACTTTGATCTTAGGCATTGGGCCGAGAAGCAATGGAAATACTGCTACCGAACCGTGGCAATGGATCAAAGTGTGGCTGCGTAAAGAAGAATGCCACCATGATTATGTAGAGTCATGCAAATATCCAGTCCTATTGTAACCGATATCAGTAAGGTTTTTACGATCAAGGAGACAATATCCCAGCTAAACCGCATGGTTTATACCGATGGGCATCAATGTTAGTTAACTTCACTTTGATCTTAGGCATAGGGCCGAGAAGCAATGGAAATACTGCTACCGAACCGTCGCAATGGATCAAAGTTCAGCTGCGTAAAGAAGCACGCCACTATGATTATGTAGTGCCATGCAAATATCTAGTCCTATTGTAACCTATATCTGTAAGGTTCTTACGATCAAGGAGACGATTTCGCAGCTAAACCGGATGGTTTATGTCGAAGGCCATCAATATTAGTTAACTTCACTTCGATCTCAGCCATAGGGACCAGAAGCAATGGAAATACTGCTGCCGAACCGTGGCAATGGATCAAAAAGAGGCTGCGTAAAGAAGAATGCCACTATGATTATGTAGTGTCATGCAAATATCTAGTCTTATTGTAACCGATATCAGTAAGGTTTTTACGATCAAGGAGACAATATCGCAGCTAAACCGCATGGTTTATATCGATGGCCATCAATATTAGTTAACTTCACTTTGATCTTAGGCATAGGGCCGAGAAGCAATGGTAATACTGCTACCGAACCGTGGCAATGGATCAAAGTGAGGCTGCGTAAACAAGAAGGCCACTATGATTATTAACTGCCATGCAAATATCTAGTCTTATTGTAACCGATATCAGTAAGGTTTTTACGATCAAGAAGACAATTTCAAAGCTAAACCGCATGGTTTATATCGAAGGCCATCAATATTAGTTAACTTCATTTCGATCTCAGCCATAGGGACGAGAAGCAATGGAAATACTGCTACCGAACCGTGGCAATGGATCAAAGTGTTGCTGCATAAAGAAGAATGCCACTATGATTATGTAGTGTCATGCAAATGTTTAGTATTATTGTAACCGGTATCAGTACGGTTTTTACGATCAAGGAGAAGATATTGCAGCTAAACCGGATGGTTTATATCGATTGCCATCAATATTAGTTATCTTCACTCCGATCTCAGCCATAGGGACGAGAAGCAATGGAAATATTGCTACCGAACCGTGGCAATGGATCAAAGTGTGGCTGCGTAAAGAAGAATGCCACTATGATTATGTAGTGCCATGCAAATATCTAGTCCTATTGTAACCGATATCAGTAAGGTTTTTACGATCAAGGAGACGATATTGCAGCTAAACCCGATGGTTTATATCGATGGCCATCAATATTAGTTAACTTCACTTCGATCGAAGCCATGGGGACCAGAAGCAATGGAAATACTGCTACCGAACCGTGGCAATGGATCAAAGTGTGGCTGCGTAAAGAAGAATGCCACTATGATTATGTAGTGTCATGCAAATATCCAGTCCTATTGTAACCGATATCAGTAAGGTTTTTACGATCAAGGAGACAATATCGCAGCTAAACCGCATGGTTTATACCGATGGGCATCAATATTAGTTAACTTCACTTTGATCTTAGGCACAGGGCCGAGAAGCAATGGTAATACTGCTACCGAACCGTGGCAATGGATCAAAGTTCAGCTGCGTAAAGAAGCATGCCACTATAATTATTTAGTGCCATGCAAATATCTAGTCCTATTGTAACCGATATCAGTAAGGTTTTTACGATCAAGGAGACGATATTGCAGCTAAACCCGATGGTTTATATCGATGGCCATCAATATTAGTTAACTTCACTTCGATCGAAGCCATGGGGACCAGAAGCAATGGAAATACTGCTACCGAACCGTGGCAATGGATCAAAGTGTGGCTGCGTAAAGAAGAATGCCACTATGATTATGTAGTGTCATGCAAATATCCAGTCCTATTGTAACCGATATCAGTAAGGTTTTTACGATCAAGGAGACAATATCCCAGCTAAACCGCATGGTTTATATCGATGGCCATCAATATTAGTTAACTTCACTTTGATCTTAGGCATAGGGCCGAGAAGCAATGGAAATACTGCTACCGAACCGTGGCAATGTATCAAAGTGTGGCTGCGTAAAGAAGAATGCCACTGTGATTATGTAGTGTCATGCAAATATCTAGTCTTATTGTAACCGATATCAGTAAGGTTTTTACGATCAAGGAGACAATATCGCAGCTAAACCGCATGGTTTATATCGATGGCCATCAATATTAGTTAACTTCACTTTGATCTTAGGCATAGGGCCGAGAAGCAATGGAAATACTCCTACCGAACCGTGGCAATGGATCAAAGTGAGGCTGCGTAAACAAGAATGCCACTATGATTATTTAGTGCCATGCAAATATCTAGTCCTATTGTAACCGATATCAGTAAGGTTTTTACGATTAAGGAGACGATATCGCAGCTAAACAGGATGTTTTATGTCGATGGCCATCAATATTAGTTAACTTCACTTTGATCTTAGGCATAGGGCCGAGAAGCAATGGTAATACTGCTACCGAACCGTGGCAATGGATCAAAGTGAGGCTGCGTAAACAAGAAGGCCACTATGATTATTAAGTGCCATGCAAATATCTAGTCTTATTGTAACCGATATCAGTAAGGTTTTTACGATCAAGGAGACAATTTCAAAGCTAAACCGCATGGTTTATATCGAAGGCCATCAATATTAGTTAACTTCATTTCGATCTCAGCCATAGGGACGAGAAGCAATGGAAATACTGCTACCGAACCGTGGCAATGGATCAAAGTGTGGCTGCGTAAAGAAGAATGCCACTATGATTATGTAGTGTCATGCAAATGTTTAGTATTATTGTAACCGGTATCAGTACGGTTTTTACGATCAAGGAGAAGATATTGCAGCTAAACCGGATGGTTTATATCGATTGCCATCAATATTAGTTATCTTCACTCCGATCTCAGCCATAGGGACGAGAAGCAATGGAAATATTGCTACCGAACCGTGGCAATGGATCAAAGTGTGGCTGCGTAAAGAAGAATGCCACTATGATTATGTAGTGCCATGCAAATATCTAGTCCTATTGTAACCTATATCTGTAAGGTTCTTACGATCAAGGAGACGATTTCGCAGCTAAACCGGATGGTTTATGTCGAAGGCCATCAATATTAGTTAACTTCACTTTGATCTCAGCCATAGGGCCGGGAAGCAATGGAAATACTGCTACCGAACCGTGGCAATGGATCAAAGTGTGGCTGCGTAATGAAGAATGCCACTATGATTATGTAGTGTCATGCAAATATCCAGTCCTATTGTAACCGATATCAGTAAGGTTTTTACGATCAAGGAGACAATATCCCAGCTAAACCGCATGGTTTATATCGATGGCCATCAATATTAGTTAACTTCACTTTGATCTTAGGCATTGGGCCGAGAAGCAATGGAAATACTGCTACCGAACCGTGGCAATGGATCAAAGTGTGGCTGCGTAAAGAAGAATGCCACCATGATTATGTAGAGTCATGCAAATATCCAGTCCTATTGTAACCGATATCAGTAAGGTTTTTACGATCAAGGAGACAATATCCCAGCTAAACCGCATGGTTTATACCGATGGGCATCAATGTTAGTTAACTTCACTTTGATCTTAGGCATAGGGCCGAGAAGCAATGGAAATACTGCTACCGAACCGTCGCAATGGATCAAAGTTCAGCTGCGTAAAGAAGCACGCCACTATGATTATGTAGTGCCATGCAAATATCTAGTCCTATTGTAACCTATATCTGTAAGGTTCTTACGATCAAGGAGACGATTTCGCAGCTAAACCGGATGGTTTATGTCGAAGGCCATCAATATTAGTTAACTTCACTTCGATCTCAGCCATAGGGACCAGAAGCAATGGAAATACTGCTGCCGAACCGTGGCAATGGATCAAAAAGAGGCTGCGTAAAGAAGAATGCCACTATGATTATGTAGTGTCATGCAAATGTTTAGTATTATTGTAACCGGTATCAGTAAGGTTTTTACGATCAAGGAGACGATATCGCAGCTAAACAGGATGTTTTATGTCGATGGCCATCAATATTAGTTAACTTCACTTTGATCTTAGGCATAGGGCCGAGAAGCAATGGAAATACTGCTGCCGAACCGTGGCAATGGATCAAAAAGATGCTGCGTAAAGAAGAATGCCACTATGATTATGTAGTGTCATGCAAATGTTTAGTATTATTGTAACCGGTATCAGTAAGGTTTTTACGATCAAGGAGACGATATGGCAGCTAAACCGGATGGTTTATATCGATTGCCATCAATATTAGTTAACTTCATTTCGATCTCAGCCATAGGAACCAGAAGCAATCCAATTACTGCTACCGAACCGTGGCAATGGATCAAAGTGTGGCTGCGTAACGAAGAATGCCACTATGATTATGTAGTGCTATGCAAATGTTTAGTATTATTGTAACCGGTATCAGTAAGGTTTTTACCATCAAGGAGACGATATTGCAGCTAAACCGGATGGTTTATATCGATTGGCATCAATATTAGTTAACTTCACTTCGATCTCAGCCATAGGAACCAGAAGCAATCCAAATACTGCTACCGAACCGTCGCAATGGATCAAAATTCAGCTGCGTAAAGAAGCACGCCACTATGATTATGTAGTGCCATGCAAATATCTAGTCCTATTGTAACCGATATCAGTAAGGTTTTTACGTCAAGGAGACAATATCGGAGCTAAACCGCATGGTTTACACCGATGGCCATCAATATTAGTTAACTTCACTTTGATCTTAAGCATAGGGCCGAGAAGCAATGGTAATACCGCTACCGAACCGTGGCAACGGATCAAAGTGAGGCTGCGTAAAGAAGAATGCCACTATGATTATGTAGTGTCATGCAAATATCCAGTCCTATTGTAACCAATATCAGTAAGGTTTTTACGATCAAGGAGACAATATCCCAGCTAAACCGCATGGTTTATATCGATGGCCATCAATATTAGTTAACTTCACTTTGATCTTAGGCATAGGGCCGAGAAGCAATGGAAATACTGCTGCCGAACCGTGGCAATGGATCAAAAAGAGGCTGCGTAAACAAGAATGCCACTATGATTATTTAGTGCCATGCAAATATCTAGTCCTATTGTAACCGATATCAGTAAGGTTTTTACGATTAAGGAAACGATATCGCAGCTAAACAGGATGTTTTATGTCGATGGCCATCAATATTAGTTAACTTCACTTTGATCTTAGGCATAGGGCCGAGAAGCAATGGAAATACTGCTACTGAACCGTCGCAATGGATCAAAGTTCAGCTGCGTAAAGAAGCACGCCACTATGATTATGTAGTGCCATGCAAATATCTAGTCCTATTGTAACCTATATCTGTAAGGTTCTTACGATCAAGGAGACGATTTCGCAGCAAAACCGGATGGTTTATGTCGAAGGCCATCAATATTAGTTAACTTCACTTCGATCTCAGCCATAGGGACCAGAAGCAATGGAAATACTGCTACCGAACCGTGGCAATGGATCAAAGTGTGGCTGCGTAAAGAAGAATGCCACTATAATTATTTAGTGTCATGCAAATATCTAGTCTTATTGTAACCGATATCAGTAAGGTTTTTACGATCAAGGAGACAATATCGCAGCTAAACCGCATGGTTTATACCGATGGCCATCAATATTAGTTAACTTCACTTTGATCTTGGGCATAGGGCCGAGAAGCAATGGTAATACTGCTACGGAACCGTGGCAATGGATCAAAGTTCAGCTGCATAAAGAAGCATGCCACTATAATTATTTAGTGCCATGCAAATATCTAGTCCTATTGTAACCGATATCAGTAAGGTTTTTACAATCAAGGAGACGATATTGCAGCTAAACCCGATGGTTTATATCTATGGCCATCAATATTAGTTAACTTCACTTCGATCGAAGCCATGGGGACCAGAAGCAATGGAAATACTGCTACCGAACCGTGGCAATGGATCAAAGTGTGGCTGCGTAAAGAAGAATGCCACTATGATTATGTAGTGCCATGCAAATGTTTAGTATTATTGTAACCGGTATCAGTAAGGTTTTTACGATCAAGGAGACGATATTGCAGCTAAACCGCATGGTTTATATCGATGGCCATCAATATTAGTTAACTTCACTTTGATCTTAGGCATAGGGCCGAGAAGCAATGGAAATACTGCTACCGAACCGTGGCAATGGATCAAAGTGTGGCTGCGTAAAGAAGAATGCCACTGTGATTATGTAGTGTCATGCAAATATCTAGTCTTATTGTAACCGATATCAGTAAGGTTTTTACGATCAAGGAGACAATATCGCAGCTAAACCGCATGGTTTATACCGATGGCCATCAATATTAGTTAACTTCACTTTGATCTTAGGCATAGGGCCGAGAAGCAATGGTAATACTGCTACCGAACCGTGGCAATGG
This sequence comes from Priocnemis perturbator, assembly GCA_963942575.1. Classification (NCBI taxonomy): domain Eukaryota; kingdom Metazoa; phylum Arthropoda; class Insecta; order Hymenoptera; family Pompilidae; genus Priocnemis; species Priocnemis perturbator. Next base: position 3,753,051 of record OZ012655.1, on the reverse strand, counting down.
ATCAAAGTTCAGCTGCGTAAAGAAGCATGCCACTATAATTATTTAGTGCCATGCAAATATCTAGTCCTATTGTAAACGATATCAGTAAGGTTTTTACAATCAAGGAGACGATATTGCAGCTAAACCCGATGGTTTATATCGATGGCCATCAATATTAGTTAACTTCACTTTGATCTCAGCCATAGGGCCGAGAAGCAATGGAAATACTGCTACGGAACCGTGGCAATGGTTCAAAGTGTGGCTGCGTAAAGAAGAATGCCACTGTGATTATGTGGTGTCATGCAAATATCTAGTCTTATTGTAACCGATATCAGTAAGGTTTTTACGTCAAGGAGACAATATCGCAGCTAAACCGCATGGTTTACACCGATGGCCATCAATATTAGTTAACTTCACTTTGATCTTAGGCATAGGGCCGAGAAGCAATGGTAATACTGCTACCGAACCGTGGCAATGGATCAAAGTGAGGCTGCGTAAACAAGAAGGCCAATATGATTATGTAGTGTCATGCAAATGTCTAGTATTATTGTAACCGGTATCAGTAAGGTGTTTGAGATCAAGGAGACGATATCGCAGCTAAACCGGATGGTTTATATCGATGGCCATCAATATTAGTTAACTTCACTTTGATCTCAGCCATAGGGCCGAGAAGCAATGGAAATACTGCTACGGAACCGTGGCAATGGATCAAAGTGTGGCTGCGTAAAGAAGAATGCCACTGTGATTATGTGGTGTCATGCAAATATCTAGTCTTATTGTAACCGATATCAGTAAGGTTTTTACGATCAAGGAGACGATATTGCAGCTAAACCCGATGGTTTATATCGATGGCCATCAATATTAGTTAACTTCACTTCGATCGAAGCCATGGGGACCAGAAGCAATGGAAATACTGCTACCGAACCGTGGCAATGGATCAAAGTGTGGCTGCGTAAAGAAGAATGCCACTATGATTATGTAGTGTCATGCAAATATCCAGTCCTATTGTAACCGATATCAGTAAGGTTTTTACGATCAAGGAGACAATATCCCAGCTAAACCGCATGGTTTATATCGATGGCCATCAATATTAGTTAACTTCACTTTGATCTTAGGCATAGGGCCGAGAAGCAATGGAAATACTGCTACCGAACCGTGGCAATGGATCAAAGTGTGGCTGCGTAAAGAAGAATGCCACTATAATTATTTAGTGCCATGCAAATATCTAGTCCTATTGTAACCGATATCAGTAAGGTTTTTACGATCAAGGAGACGATATTGCAGCTAAACCCGATGGTTTATATCGATGGCCATCAATATTAGTTAACTTCACTTCGATCGAAGCCATGGGGACCAGAAGCAATGGAAATACTGCTACCGAACCGTGGCAATGGATCAAAGTGTGGCTGCGTAAAGAAGAATGCCACTATGATTATGTAGTGTCATGCAAATATCCAGTCCTATTGTAACCGATATCAGTAAGGTTTTTACGATCAAGGAGACAATATCGCAGCTAAACCGCATGGTTTATACCGATGGGCATCAATATTAGTTAACTTCACTTTGATCTTAGGCATAGGGCCGAGAAGCAATGGTAATACTGCTACCGAACCGTGGCAATGGATCAAAGTTCAGCTGCGTAAAGAAGCATGCCACTATAATTATTTAGTGCCATGCAAATATCTAGTCCTATTGTAACCGATATCAGTAAGGTTTTTACGATCAAGGAGACGATATTGCAGCTAAACCCGATGGTTTATATCGATGGCCATCAATATCAGTTAACTTCACTTCGATCGAAGCCATGGGGACCAGAAGCAATGGAAATACTGCTACCGAACCGTGGCAATGGATCAAAGTGTGGCTGCGTAAAGAAGAATGCCACTATGATTATGTAGTGTCATGCAAATATCCAGTCCTATTGTAACCGATATCAGTAAGGTTTTTACGATCAAGGAGACAATATCCCAGCTAAACCGCATGGTTTATATCGATGGCCATCAATATTAGTTAACTTCACTTTGATCTTAGGCATAGGGCCGAGAAGCAATGGAAATACTGCTACCGAACCGTGGCAATGTATCAAAGTGTGGCTGCGTAAAGAAGAATGCCACTGTGATTATGTAGTGTCATGCAAATATCTAGTCTTATTGTAACCGATATCAGTAAGGTTTTTACGATCAAGGAGACAATATCGCAGCTAAACCGCATGGTTTATATCGATGGCCATCAATATTAGTTAACTTCACTTTGATCTTAGGCATAGGGCCGAGAAGCAATGGAAATACTCCTACCGAACCGTGGCAATGGATCAAAGTGAGGCTGCGTAAACAAGAATGCCACTATGATTATTTAGTGCCATGCAAATATCTAGTCCTATTGTAACCGATATCAGTAAGGTTTTTACGATTAAGGAGACGATATCGCAGCTAAACAGGATGTTTTATGTCGATGGCCATCAATATTAGTTAACTTCACTTTGATCTTAGGCATAGGGCCGAGAAGCAATGGTAATACTGCTACCGAACCGTGGCAATGGATCAAAGTGAGGCTGCGTAAACAAGAAGGCCACTATGATTATTAAGTGCCATGCAAATATCTAGTCTTATTGTAACCGATATCAGTAAGGTTTTTACGATCAAGGAGACAATTTCAAAGCTAAACCGCATGGTTTATATCGAAGGCCATCAATATTAGTTAACTTCATTTCGATCTCAGCCATAGGGACGAGAAGCAATGGAAATACTGCTACCGAACCGTGGCAATGGATCAAAGTGTGGCTGCGTAAAGAAGAATGCCACTATGATTATGGAGTGTCATGCAAATGTTTAGTATTATTGTAACCGGTATCAGTACGGTTTTTACGATCAAGGAGAAGATATTGCAGCTAAACCGGATGGTTTATATCGATTGCCATCAATATTAGTTATCTTCACTCCGATCTCAGCCATAGGGACGAGAAGCAATGGAAATATTGCTACCGAACCGTGGCAATGGATCAAAGTGTGGCTGCGTAAAGAAGAATGCCACTATGATTATGTAGTGCCATGCAAATATCTAGTCCTATTGTAACCTATATCTGTAAGGTTCTTACGATCAAGGAGACGATTTCGCAGCTAAACCGGATGGTTTATGTCGAAGGCCATCAATATTAGTTAACTTCACTTTGATCTCAGCCATAGGGCCGGGAAGCAATGGAAATACTGCTACCGAACCGTGGCAATGGATCAAAGTGTGGCTGCGTAATGAAGAATGCCACTATGATTATGTAGTGTCATGCAAATATCCAGTCCTATTGTAACCGATATCAGTAAGGTTTTTACGATCAAGGAGACAATATCCCAGCTAAACCGCATGGTTTATATCGATGGCCATCAATATTAGTTAACTTCACTTTGATCTTAGGCATTGGGCCGAGAAGCAATGGAAATACTGCTACCGAACCGTGGCAATGGATCAAAGTGTGGCTGCGTAAAGAAGAATGCCACTATGATTATGTAGAGTCATGCAAATATCCAGTCCTATTGTAACCGATATCAGTAAGGTTTTTACGATCAAGGAGACAATATCCCAGTTAAACCGCATGGTTTATACCGATGGGCATCAATATTAGTTAACTTCACTTTGATCTTAGGCATAGGGCCGAGAAGCAATGGTAATACTGCTACCGAACCGTGGCAATGGATCAAAGTTCAGCTGCGTAAAGAAGCATGCCACTTTAATTATTTAGTGCCATGCAAATATCTAGTCTTATTGTAACCGATATCAGTAAGGTTTTTACGATCAAGGAGACAATATCGCAGCTAAACCGCATGGTTTATACCGATGGCCATCAATATTAGTTAACTTCACTTTGATCTTAGGCATTGGGCCGAGAAGCAATGGAAATACTGCTACCGAACCGTGGCAATGGATCAAAGTGTGGCTGCGTAAAGAAGAATGCCACTATGATTATGTAGAGTCATGCAAATATCCAGTCCTATTGTAACCGATATCAGTAAGGTTTTTACGATCAAGGAGACAATATCCCAGTTAAACCGCATGGTTTATACCGATGGGCATCAATATTAGTTAACTTCACTTTGATCTTAGGCATAGGGCCGAGAAGCAATGGTAATACTGCTACCGAACCGTGGCAATGGATCAAAGTTCAGCTGCGTAAAGAAGCATGCCACTTTAATTATTTAGTGCCATGCAAATATCTAGTCTTATTGTAACCGATATCAGTAAGGTTTTTACGATCAAGGAGACAATATCGCAGCTAAACCGCATGGTTTATACCGATGGCCATCAATATTAGTTAACTTCACTTTGATCTTAGTCATAGGGCCGAGAAGCAATGGAAATCCTGCTACCGAACCGTTGCAATGGATCAACGTGTGGCTGCGTAAAGAAGAATGCCACTATGATTATGTAGTGCCATGCAAATATCTAGTCTTATTGTAACCGATATCAGTAAGGTTTTTACGACCAAGGAGACGATATCGCAGCTAAACCGGATGGTTTATATCGATGGCCATCAATATTAGTTCACTTCACTTCGATCTTAGTCATAAGGCCGAGAAGCAATGGAAATACTGCTACCGAACCGTGGCAATGGATCAATGTTTAGCTGCGTAAAGAAGCATGCCACTACGGTTATGCAGTGCCATGCAAATATCTAGTCCTATTGTAACCTATATCTGTAAGGTTCTTACGATCAAGGAGACGATTTCGCAGCTAAACCGGATGGTTTATGTCGAAGGCCATCAATATTAGTTAACTTCACTCCGATCTCAGCCATAGGGACGAGAAGCAATGGAAATATTGCTACCGAACCGTGGCAATGGATCAAAGTGTGGCTGCGTAAAGAAGAATGCCACTATAATTATGTAGTCTCATGCAAATATCTAGTCTTATTGTAACCGATATTAGTAAGGTTTTTACGATCACGGAGACAATATCGCAGGTAAACCGGATGGTTTATATCGATGGCCATCAATATTAGTTAACTTCACTTTGATCTCAGCCATAGGACCCGAAAGCAATGGAAATACTGCTACCGAACCGTGGCAATGGATCAAAGTGTGGCTGCGTAAAGTAGAATGCCACTATGATTATGTAGTGTCATGCAAATGTCTAGTATTATTGTAACCGGAATCAGTAAGGTTTTTGAGATCAAGGAGACGATATCGCAGCTAAACCGGATGGTTTATATCGATGGCCATCAATATTAGTTAACTTCACTTCGATCTCAGCCATAGGGACCAGAAGCAATGGAAATACTGCTACCGAACCGTAGCAATGGATCAAAGTGTGCCTGCGTAAAGAAGAATGCCACTATGATTATGTAGTGTCATGCAAATATCTAGTCCTGTTGTAACCGATACCAGTAAGGTTTTTACGATCAGGGAGACGATATCGCAGCTAAACCGGATGGTTTATATCGATGGCCATCAATATTAGTTAACTTCACTTTGATCTCAGGCATAGGGCCGGGAAGCAATGGAATTATTGCTACCGAACCGCGGCAATGGATCAAAGTGTGGCTGCGTAAAGTAGAATGCCACTATGATTATGTAGTGTCATGCAAATGTCTAGTATTATTGTAACCGGTATCAGTAAGGTTTTTGAGATCAAGGAGACGATATCGCAGCTAAACCGGATGGTTTACACCGATGGCCATCAATATTAGTTAACTTCACTTTGATCATAGGCATAGGCCGAGAAACAATGGTAATACTGCTACCGAACCGTGGCAATGGATCAAAGTGAGGCTGCGTAAACAAGAAGGCCACTATGATTATGTAGTGTCATGCAAATGTCTAGTATTATTGTAACCGGTATCAGTAAGGTTTTTGAGATCAAGGAGACGATATCGCAGCTAAACCGGATGGTTTACTTCGATGGCCATCAATATTAGTTAACTTCACTTTGATCTTAGTCATAGGGCCGAGAAGCAATGGAAATCCTGCTACCGAACCGTTGCAATGGATCAACGTGTGGCTGCGTAAAGAAGAATGCCACTATGATTATGTAGTGCCATGCAAATATCTAGTCTTATTGTAACCGATATCAGTAAGGTTTTTACGACCAAGGAGACGATATCGCAGCTAAACCGGATGGTTTATATCGATGGCCATCAATATTAGTTAACTTCACTTTGATCTTAGTCATAGGGCCGAGAAGCAATGGAAATCCTGCTACCGAACCGTTGCAATGGATCAACGTGTGGCTGCGTAAAGAAGAATGCCACTATGATTATGTAGTGCCATGCAAATATCTAGTCTTATTGTAACCGATATTAGTAAGGTTTTTACGATCACGGAGACAATATCGCAGGTAAACCGGATGGTTTATATCGATGGCCATCAATATTAGTTAACTTCACTTTGATCTCAGCCATAGGACCGGAAAGCAATGGAAATACTGCTACCGAACCGTGGCAATGGATCAAAGTGTGGCTGCGTAAAGAAGAATGCCACTATGATTATGTAGTGTCATGCAAATGTCTAGTATTATTGTAACCGGAATCAGTAAGGTTTTTGAGATCAAGGAGACGATATCGCAGCTAAACCGGATGGTTTATATCGATGGCCATCAATATTAGTTAACTTCACTTCGATCTCAGCCATAGGGACCAGAAGCAATGGAAATACTGCTACCGAACCGTGGCAATGGATCAAAGTGTGGCTGCGTAACGAAGAATGCCACTATGATTATGTAGTGCTATGCAAATGTTTAGTATTATTGTAACCGGTATCAGTAAGGTTTTTACGATCAAGGAGACGATATTGCAGCTAAACCGGATGGTTTATATCGATTAGCATCAATATTAGTTAACTTCACTTCGATCTCAGCCATAGGAACCAGAAGCAATCCAAATACTGCTACCGAACCGTCGCAATGGATCAAAGTTCAGCTGCGTAAAGAAGCACACCACTATGATTATGTAGTGCCATGCAAATATCTAGTCCTATTGTAACCGATATCAGTAAGGTTTTTACGTCAAGGAGACAATATCGGAGCTAAACCGCATGGTTTACACCGATGGCCATCAATATTAGTTAACTTCACTTTGATCTTAGGCATAGGGCCGAGAAGCAATGGTAATACCGCTACCGAACCGTGGCAATGGATCAAAGTGAGGCTGCGTAAAGAAGAATGCCACTATGATTATGTAGTGTCATGCAAATATCCAGTCCTATTGTAACCGATATCAGTAAGGTTTTTACGATCAAGGAGACAATATCCCAGCTAAACCGCATGGTTTATATCGATGGCCATCAATATTAGTTAACTTCACTTTGATCTTAGGCATAGGGCCGAGAAGCAATGGAAATACTGCTGCCGAACCGTGGCAATGGATCAAAAAGAGGCTGCGTAAACAAGAATGCCACTATGATTATTTAGTGCCATGCAAATATCTAGTCCTATTGTAACCGATGTCAGTAAGGTTTTTACGATTAAGGAGACGATATCGCAGCTAAACAGGATGTTTTATGTCGATGGCCATCAATATTAGTTAACTTCACTTTGATCTTAGGCATAGGGCCGAGAAGCAATGGAAATACTGCTACCGAACCGTCGCAATGGATCAAAGTTCAGCTGCGTAAAGAAGCACGCCACTATGATTATGTAGTGCCATGCAAATATCTAGTCCTATTGTAACCTATATCTGTAAGGTTCTTACGATGAAGGAGACGATTTCGCAGCAAAACCGGATGGTTTATGTCGAAGGTCATCAATATTAGTTAACTTCACTTCGATCTCAGCCATAGGGACCAGAAGCAATGGAAATACTGCTACCGAACCGTGGCAATGGATCAAAGTGTGGCTGCGTAAAGAAGAATGCCACTATGATTATTTAGTGCCATGCAAATATCTAGTCCTATTGTAACCGATATCAGTAAGGTTTTTACGATCAAGGAGACGATATTGCAGCTAAACCCGATGGTTTATATCGATGGCCATCAATATTAGTTAACTTCACTTTGATCTCAGCCATAGGGCCGAGGAGCAATGGAAATACTGCTACCGAACCGTGGCAATGGATCAAAGTTCAGCTGCGTAAAGAAGCATGCCACTATAATTATTTAGTGCCATGCAAATATCTAGTCCTATTGTAACCGATATCAGTAAGGTTTTTACAATCAAGGAGACGATATTGCAGCTAAACCCGATGGTTTATATCGATGGCCATCAATATTAGTTAACTTCACTTTGATCTCAGCCATAGGGCCGAGAAGCAATGGAAATACTGCTACGGAACCGTGGCAATGGATCAAAGTGTGGCTGCGTAAAGAAGAATGCCACTGTGATTATGTGGTGTCATGCAAATATCTAGTCTTATTGTAACCGATATCAGTAAGGTTTTTACGTCAAGGAGACAATATCGCAGCTAAACCGCATGGTTTACACCGATGGCCATCAATATTAGTTATCTTCACTTTGATCTTAGGCATACGGCCGAGAAGCAATGGTAATACTGCTACCGAACCGTGGCAGTGGATCAAAGTGAGGCTGCGTAAACAAGAAGGCCACTATGATTATGTAGTGTCATGCAAATGTCTAGTATTATTGTAACCGGTATCAGTAAGGTGTTTGAGATCAAGGAGAAGATATCGCAGCTAAACCGGATGGTTTATATCGATGGCCATCAATATTAGTTAACTTCACTTTGATCTCAGCCATAGGGCCGAGAAGCAATGGAAATACTGCTACGGAACCGTGGCAATGGATCAAAGTGTGGCTGCGTAAAGAAGAATGCCACTGTGATTATGTGGTGTCATGCAAATATTTAGTCTTATTGTAACCGATATCAGTAAGGTTTTTACGTCCAGGAGACATAATCGCAGCTAAACCGCATGGTTTACACCGATGGCCATCAATATTAGTTAACTTCACTTTGATCATAGGCATAGGGCCGAGAAGCAATGGTAATACTGCTACCGAACCGTGGCAATGGATCAAAGTGAGGCTGCGTAAACAAGAAGGACACTATGATTATGTAGTGTCATGCAAATGTCTAGTATTATTGTAACCGGTATCAGTAAGGTGTTTGAGATCAAGGAGACGATATCGCAGCTAAACCGGATGGTTTATATCGATGGCCATCAATATTAGTTAACTTCACTTTGATCTCAGCCATAGGGCCGAGAAGCAATGGAAATACTGCTACGGAACCGTGGCAATGGATCAAAGTGTGGCTGCGTAAACAAGAAGGCCACTATGATTATGTAGTGTCATGCAAAAGTCTAGTATTATTGTAACCGGTATCAGTAAGGTGTTTGAGATCAAGGAGACGATATCGCAGCTAAACCGGATGGTTTATATCGATGACCATCAATATTAGTTAACTTCACTTTGATCTCAGCCATAGGGCCGAGAAACAATTGAAATTTTGCTACCGAACCGTGCCAATGGATCAAAATGTGGCTGCGTAAAGGAGAATGCCACTATAAATATGTAGTCTCATGCAAATATCTAGTCTTATTGTAACCGATATCAGTAAGGTTTTTACGATCAAGGAGACAATATCGCAGCTAAACCGCATAGTTTATGCCGAAGGCCATCAATATTAGTTAACTTCACTTTGATCTCAGCCATAGGGCCGAGAAGCAATGGAAATACTGCTACCGAACCGTGGCAATGGATCAAAGTGTGGCTGCGTAAAGCAGAATGCCACTATGATTATGTAGTGTCATGCAAATGTCTAGTATTATTGTAACAGGTATCAGTAAGGTTTTTGAGATCAAGGAGACGATATCGCAGGTAAACCCGATGGTTTATATCGATGGCCACCAATATTAATTAACTTCACTTTGATCTTAGTCACTGGGCCGAGAAGCAATGGAAATCCTGCTACCGAACCGTTGCAATGGATCAACGTGTGGCTGCGTAAAGAAGAATGCCACTATGATTATGTAGTGCCATGCAAATATCTAGTCTTATTGTAACCGATATCAGTAAGGTTTTTACGACCAAGGAGACGATATCGCAGCTAAACCAGATGGTTTATATCGATGGCCATCAATATTAGTTCACTTCACTTTGATCTTAGTCATAAGGCCGAGAAGCAATGGAAATACTGCTACCGAACCGTGGCAATGGATCAATGTTTAGCTGCGTATAGAAGCATGCCACTACGGTTATGTAGTGCCATGCAAATATCTAGTCCTATTGTAACCTATATCTGTAAGGTTCTTACGATCAAGGAGACGATTTCGCAGCTAAACCGGATGGTTTATGTCGAAGGCCATCAATATTAGTTAACTTCACTCCGATCTCAGCCATAGGGACGAGAAGCAATGGAAATATTGCTACCGAACCGTGGCAATGGATCAAAGTGTGGCTGCGTAAAGAAGAATGCCACTATAATTATGTAGTCTCATGCAAATATCTAGTCTTATTCTAACCGATATTAGTAAGGTTTTTACGATCACGGAGACAATATCGCAGGTAAACCGGATGGTTTATATCGATGGCAATCAATATTAGTTAACTTCACTTTGATCTCAGCCATAGGACCGGAAAGCAATGGAAATACTGCTACCGAACCGTGGCAATGGATCAAAGTGTGGCTGCGTAAAGAAGAATGCCACTATGATTATGTAGTGTCATGCAAATGTCTAGTATTATTGTAACCGGTATCAGTAAGGTTTTTGAGATCAAGGAGACGATATCGCAGCTAAACCGGATGGTTTATATCGATGGCCATCAATATTAGTTAACTTCACTTCGATCTCAGCCATAGGGACCAGAAGCAATGGAAATACTGCTACCGAACCGTGGCAATGGATCAAAGTGTGCCTGCGTAAAGAAGAATGCCACTATGATTATGTAGTGTCATGCAAATATCTAGTCCTGTTGTAACCGATACCAGTAAGGTTTTTACGATCAAGGAGACGATATCGCAGCTAAACCCGATGGTTTATATCGATGGCCATCAATATTAGTTAACTTCACTTTGATCTCAGCCATAGGGCCGAGAAGCAATGGAAATACTGCTACGGAACCGTGGCAATGGATCAAAGTGTGGCTGCGTAAAGAAGAATGCCACTGTGATTATGTGGTGTCATGCAAATATCTAGTCTTATTGTAACCGATATCTGTAAGGTTCTTACGATCAAGGAGACCATTTCGCAGCTAAACCGGATGGTTTATGTCGATGGCCATCAATATTAGTTAACTTCACTTTCATCTTAGTCATACGGCCGAGAAGCAATGGAAATACTGCTACCGATCCGTTTCAATGGATCAAAGTGTGGCTGCGTAAAGAAGAATGCCACTATGATTATGTAGTGTCATGCAAATGTCTAGTATTATTGTAACCGGTACCAGTAAGGGTTTTGAGATCAAGGAGACGATATCGCAGCTAAACCGGATGGTTTATATCGATGGCCATCAATATTAGTTCACTTCACTTTGATCTTAGTCATAAGGCCGAGAAGCAATGGAAATACTGCTACCGAACCGTGGCAATGGATCAAAGTTAAGCTGCGTAAAGAAGCATGCCACTATGATTATGTAGTGCCATGCAAATATCTAGTCCTATTGTAACCGATATCAGTAAGGTTTTTACGATCAAGGAGACGATATCGCAGCTAAACCGGATGGTTTATATCGATGGCCATCAATATTAGTTCACTTCACATTGATCTTAGTCATAAGGCCGAGAAGCAATGGAAATACTGCTACCGAACCGTGGCAATGGATCAAAGTGTGGCTGCGTAAAGAAGAATGCCACTATGATTATGTAGTGTCATGTAAATATCTAGTCCTATTGTAACCGATATCTGTAAGGTTCTTACGATCAAGGAGACCATTTCGCAGCTAAACCGGATGGTTTATATCGATGGCCATCAATATTGGTTAACTTCACTTCGATCTCAGCCATAGGGACCAGAAGCAATGGACATACTGCTACCGAACCGTGCCAATGGATGAAAGTGTGGCTGCGTAAAGAAGAATGCCACTATGATTATGTAGTGTCATGCAAATGTCTAGTATTATTGTAACCGGTATCGGTATGGTTTTTGAGATAAAGGAGACGATATCGCAGCTAAACCGGCTGGTTTACATCGATGGCCATCAATATTAGTTAACTTCACTTTCATCTTAGTCATACGGCCGAGAAGCAATGGAAATACTGCTACCGAACCGTGGCAATGGATCAAAGTGTGGCTGCGTAAAGAAGAATGCCATTATGATTATGTAGTGTCATGCAAATATCCAGTCCTATTGTAACCGATATCAGTAAGGTTTTTACGATCAAGGAGACAATATCCCAGCTAAACCGCATGGTTTATATCGATGGCCATCAATATTAGTTAACTTCACTTTGATCTTAGGCATAGGGCCGAGAAGCAATGGAAATACTGCTACCGAACCGTGGCAATGGATCAAAGTGTGGCTGCGTAAAGAAGAATGCCACTGTGATTATGTAGTGTCATGCAAATATCTAGTCTTATTGTAACCGATATCAGTAAGGTTTTTACGATCAGGGAGACAATATCGCAGCTAAACCGCATGGTTTATACCGATGGCCATCAATATTAGTTAACTTCACTTTGATCTTAGGCATAGGGCCGAGAAGCAATGGTAATACTGCTACGGAACCGTGGCAATGGATCAAAGTTCAGCTGCGTAAAGAAGCATGCCACTATAATTATTTAGTGCCATGCAAATATCTAGTCCTATTGTAACCGATATCAGTAAGGTTTTTACAATCAAGGAGACGATATTGCAGCTAAACCCGATGGTTTATATCTATGGCCATCAATATTAGTTAACTTCACTTCGATCGAAGCCATGGGGACCAGAAGCAATGGAAATACTGCTACCGAACCGTGGCAATGGATCAAAGTGTGGCTGCGTAAAGAAGAATGCCACTATGATTATGTAGTGCCATGCAAATGTTTAGTATTATTGTAACCGGTATCAGTAAGGTTTTTACGATCAAGGAGACGATATTGCAGCTAAACCGCATGGTTTATATCGATGGCCATCAATATTAGTTAACTTCACTTTGATCTTAGGCATAGGGCCGAGAAGCAATGGAAATACTGCTACCGAACCGTGGCAATGGATCAAAGTGTGGCTGCGTAAAGAAGAATGCCACTGTGATTATGTAGTGTCATGCAAATATCTAGTCTTATTGTAACCGATATCAGTAAGGTTTTTACGATCAAGGAGACAATATCGCAGCTAAACCGGATGGTTTATATCGATGGCCATCAATATTAGTTAACTTCACTTTGATCTCAGCCATAGGGCCGAGAAGCAATTGAAATTTTGCTACCGAACCGTGCCAATGGATCAAAATGTGGCTGCGTAAAGGAGAATGCCACTATAAATATGTAGTCTCATGCAAATATCTAGTCTTATTGTAACCGATATCAGTAAGGTTTTTACGATCAAGGAGACAATATCGCAGCTAAACCGCATAGTTTATGCCGAAGGCCATCAATATTAGTTAACTTCACTTTGATCTCAGCCATAGGGCCGAGAAGCAATGGAAATACTGCTACCGAACCGTGGCAATGGATCAAAGTGTGGCTGCGTAAAGCAGAATGCCACTATGATTATGTAGTGTCATGCAAATGTCTAGTATTATTGTAACAGGTATCAGTAAGGTTTTTGAGATCAAGGAGACGATATCGCAGGTAAACCCGATGGTTTGTATCGATGGCCACCAATATTAATTAACTTCACTTTGATCTTAGTCACTGGGCCGAGAAGCAATGGAAATCCTGCTACCGAACCGTTGCAATGGATCAACGTGTGGCTGCGTAAAGAAGAATGCCACTATGATTATGTAGTGCCATGCAAATATCTAGTCTTATTGTAACCGATATCAGTAAGGTTTTTACGACCAAGGAGACGATATCGCAGCTAAACCAGATGGTTTATATCGATGGCCATCAATATTAGTTCACTTCACTTTGATCTTAGTCATAAGGCCGAGAAGCAATGGAAATACTGCTACCGAACCGTGGCAATGGATCAATGTTTAGCTGCGTAAAGAAGCATGCCACTACGGTTATGTAGTGCCATGCAAATATCTAGTCTTATTGTAACCGATATCAGTAAGGTTTTTACGATCAAGGAGACAATATCGCAGCTAAACCGGATGGTTTATATCGATGGCCATCAATATTAGTTAACTTCACTTTGATCTCAGCCATAGGGCCGAGAAGCAATTGAAATTTTGCTACCGAACCGTGCCAATGGATCAAAATGTGGCTGCGTAAAGGAGAATGCCACTATAAATATGTAGTCTCATGCAAATATCTAGTCTTATTGTAACCGATATCAGTAAGGTTTTTACGATCAAGGAGACAATATCGCAGCTAAACCGCATAGTTTATGCCGAAGGCCATCAATATTAGTTAACTTCACTTTGATCTCAGCCATAGGGCCGAGAAGCAATGGAAATACTGCTACCGAACCGTGGCAATGGATCAAAGTGTGGCTGCGTAAAGCAGAATGCCACTATGATTATGTAGTGTCATGCAAATGTCTAGTATTATTGTAACAGGTATCAGTAAGGTTTTTGAGATCAAGGAGACGATATCGCAGGTAAACCCGATGGTTTGTATCGATGGCCACCAATATTAATTAACTTCACTTTGATCTTAGTCACTGGGCCCAGAAGCAATGGAAATCCTGCTACCGAACCGTTGCAATGGATCAACGTGTGGCTGCGTAAAGAAGAATGCCACTATGATTATGTAGTGCCATGCAAATATCTAGTCTTATTGTAACCGATATCAGTAAGGTTTTTACGACCAAGGAGACGATATCGCAGCTAAACCAGATGGTTTATATCGATGGCCATCAATATTAGTTCACTTCACTTTGATCTTAGTCATAAGGCCGAGAAGCAATGGAAATACTGCTACCGAACCGTGGCAATGGATCAATGTTTAGCTGCGTAAAGAAGCATGCCACTACGGTTATGTAGTGCCATGCAAATATCTAGTCCTATTGTAACCGATACCAGTAAGGTTTTTACGATCAAGGAGACGATATCGCAGCTAAACCGGATGGTTTATATCGATGGCCATCAATATTAGTTAACTTCACTTTGATCTCAGGCATAGGGCCGGGAAGCAATGGAATTATTGCTACCGAACCGCGGCAATGGATCAAAGTGTGGCTGCGTAAAGATGAATGCCACTATGATTATGTAGTGCCATGCAAATATCTAGTCCTATTGTAACCGATATCAGTAAGGCTTTTACGACCAAGGAGACGATATCGCAGGTAAACCCGATGGTTTATATCGATGGCCACCAATATTAATTAATTTCACTTTGATCTTAGTCACAGGGCCGAGAAGCAATGGAAATCCTGCTACCGAACCGTTGCAATGGATCAACGTGTGGCTGCGTAAAGAAGAATGCCACTATGATTATGTAGTGCCATGCAAATATCTAGTCCTATTGTAACCGATATCTGTAAGGTTCTTACGATCAAGGAGACCATTTCGCAGCTAAACCGGATGGTTTATGTCGATGGCCATCAATATTAGTTAACTTCACTTTCATCTTAGTCATACGGCCGAGAAGCAATGGAAATACTGCTACCGATCCGTTTCAATGGATCAAAGTGTGGCTGCGTAAAGAAGAATGCCACTATGATTATGTAGTGTCATGCAAATGTCTAGTATTATTGTAACCGGTACCAGTAAGGGTTTTGAGATCAAGGAGACGATATCGCAGCTAAACCGGATGGTTTATATCGATGGCCATCAATATTAGTTAACTTCACTTTGACTTCATCCATAAGGCCGAGAAGCAATGGAAATACTGCTACCGAACCGTTTCAATGGATCAAAGTGTGGCTGCGTAAAGAAGAATGCTACTATGATTATGTAGTGTCATGCAAATGTCTAGTATTATTGTAATCGGTATCAGTAAGGTTTTTGAGATCAAGGATACGATATCGCAGCTAAACCGGATGGTTTATATCGATGGCCATCAATATTAGTTAACTTTACTTTCATCTTAGGCATAGGGCCGAGAAGCAATGGAAATATTGCTACCGAACCGTGGCAATGGATCAAAGTGTGGCTGCGTAAAGAAGAATGCCACTATGATTATGTAGTGTCATGCAAATATCTAGTCCTATTGTAACCGATATCAGTAAGGCTTTTATGATCAAGGAGACGATATTGCAGCTATACCCGATGGTTTATATCGATGGCCATCAATATTAGTTAACTTCACTTCGATCTCAGCCATGGGGACCAGAAGCAATGGAAATACTGCTACCGAATCGTGGCAATCGATCAAAGTGATGCTGCGTAAAGAAGAATGCCACTATGATTATGTAGTGTCATGCAAATATCAAGTATTATTGTAACCGGTATCAGTAAGGTTTTTGAGATCAAGGATACGATATCGCAGCTAAACCGGATGGTTTATATCGATGGCCATCAATATTAGTTAACTTTACTTTCATCTTAGGCATAGGGCCGAGAAGCAATGGAAATATTGCTACCCAACCGTGCCAATGGATCAAAGTGTGGCTGCGTAAAGAAGAATGCCACTATAATTATGTAGTGCCATGCAAATATCTAGTCCTATTGTAACCGATATCAGTAAGGTTTTTACGACCAAGGAGACGATATTGCAGCTAAACCCGATGGTTTATATCTATGGCCATCAATATTAGTTAACTTCACTTCGATCGAAGCCATGGGGACCAGAAGCAATGGAAATACTGCTACCGAACCGTGGCAATGGATCAAAGTGTGGCTGCGTAAAGAAGAATGCCACTATGATTATGTAGTGCCATGCAAATGTTTAGTATTATTGTAACCGGTATCAGTAAGGTTTTTACGATCAAGGAGACGATATTGCAGCTAAACCGCATGGTTTATATCGATGGCCATCAATATTAGTTAACTTCACTTTGATCATAGGCATAGGGCCGAGAAGCAATGGAAATACTGCTACCGAACTGTGGCAATGGATCAAAGTGTGGCTGCGTAAAGAAGAATGCCACTGTGATTATGTAGTGTCATGCAAATATCTAGTCTTATTGTAACCGATATCAGTAAGGTTTTTACGATCAAGGAGTCAATATCGCAGCTAAACCGCATGGTTTATACCGATGGCCATCAATATTAGTTAACTTCACTTTGATCTTAGGCATAGGGCCGAGAAGCAATGGTAATACTGCTACCGAACCGTGGCAATGGATCAAAGTTCAGCTGCGTAAAGAAGCATGCCACTATAATTATTTAGTGCCATGCAAATATCTAGTCCTATTGTAAACGATATCAGTAAGGTTTTTACAATCAAGGAGACGATATTGCAGCTAAACCCGATGGTTTATATCGATGGCCATCAATATTAGTTAACTTCACTTTGATCTCAGCCATAGGGCCGAGAAGCAATGGAAATACTGCTACGGAACCGTGGCAATGGATCAAAGTGTGGCTGCGTAAAGAAGAATGCCACTGTGATTATGTGGTGTCATGCAAATATCTAGTCTTATTGTAACCGATATCAGTAAGGTTTTTACGTCAAGGAGACAATATCGCAGCTAAACCGCATGGTTTACACCGATGGCCATCAATATTAGTTAACTTCACTTTGATCTTAGGCATAGGGCCGAGAAGCAATGGTAATACTGCTACCGAACCGTGGCAATGGATCAAAGTGAGGCTGCGTAAACAAGAAGGCCACTATGATTATGTAGTGTCATGCAAATGTCTAGTATTATTGTAACCGGTATCAGTAAGGTGTTTGAGATCAAGGAGACGATATCGCAGCTAAACCGGATGGTTTATATCGATGGCCATCAATATTAGTTAACTTCACTTTGATCTCAGCCATAGGGCCGAGAAGCAATGGAAATACTGCTACGGAACCGTGGCAATGGATCAAAGTGTGGCTGCGTAAAGAAGAATGCCACTGTGATTATGTGGTGTCATGCAAATATCTAGTCTTATTGTAACCGATATCAGTAAGGTTTTTACGTCAAGGAGACAATATCGCAGCTAAACCGCATGGTTTACACCGATGGCCATCAATATTAGTTAACTTCACTTTGATCATAGGCATAGGGCCGAGAAGCAATGGTAATACTGCTACCAAACCGTGGCAATGGATCAAAGTGAGGCTGCGTAAACAAGAAGGCCACTATGATTATGTAGTGTCATGCAAATGTCTAGTATTATTGTAACCGGTATCAGTAAGGTTTTTGAGATCAAGGAGACGATATCGCAGCTAAACCGGATGGTTTACATCGATGGCCATCAATATTAGTTAACTTCACTTTGATCTTAGTCATAGGGCCGAGAAGCAATGGAAATCCTGCTACCGAACCGTTGCAATGGATCAACGTGTGGCTGCGTAAAGAAGAATGCCACTATGATTATGTAGTGCCATGCAAATATCTAGTCTTATTGTAACCGATATCAGTAAGGTTTTTACGACCAAGGAGACGATATCGCAGCTAAACCGGATGGTTTATATCGATGGCCATCAATATTAGTTCACTTCACTTCGATCTTAGTCATAAGGCCGAGAAGCAATGGAAATACTGCTACCGAACCGTGGCAATGGATCAATGTTTAGCTGCGTAAAGAAGCATGCCACTACGGTTATGCAGTGCCATGCAAATATCTAGTCCTATTGTAACCTATATCTGTAAGGTTCTTACGATCAAGGAGACGATTTCGCAGCTAAACCGGATGGTTTATGTCGAAGGCCATCAATATTAGTTAACTTCACTCCGATCTCAGCCATAGGGACGAGAAGCAATGGAAATATTGCTACCGAACCGTGGCAATGGATCAAAGTGTGGCTGCGTAAAGAAGAATGCCACTATAATTATGTAGTCTCATGCAAATATCTAGTCTTATTGTAACCGATATTAGTAAGGTTTTTACGATCACGGAGACAATATCGCAGGTAAACCGGATGGTTTATATCGATGGCCATCAATATTAGTTAACTTCACTTTGATCTCAGCCATAGGACCGGAAAGCAATGGAAATACTGCTACCGAACCGTGGCAATGGATCAAAGTGTGGCTGCGTAAAGAAGAATGCCACTATGATTATGTAGTGTCATGCAAATGTCTAGTATTATTGTAACCGGAATCAGTAAGGTTTTTGAGATCAAGGAGACGATATCGCAGCTAAACCGGATGGTTTATATCGATGGCCATCAATATTAGTTAACTTCACTTCGATCTCAACCATAGGGACCAGAAGCAATGGAAATACTGCTACCGAACCGTGGCAGTGGATCAAAGTGTGCCTGCGTAAAGAAGAATGCCACTATGATTATGTAGTGTCATGCAAATATCTAGTCCTGTTGTAACCGATACCAGTAAGGTTTTTACGATCAAGGAGACGATATCGCAGCTAAACCGGATGGTTTATATCGATGGCCATCAATATTAGTTAACTTCACTTTGATCTCAGGCATAGGGCCGGGAAGCAATGGAATTATTGCTACCGAACCGCGGCAATGGATCAAAGTGTGGCTGCGTAAAGTAGAATGCCACTATGATTATGTAGTGTCATGCAAATGTCTAGTATTATTGTAACCGGTATCAGTAAGGTTTTTGAGATCAAGGAGACGATATCGCAGCTAAACCGGATGGTTTATATCGATGGCCATCAATATTAGTTAACTTCACTTCGATCTCAGCCATAGGGACCAGAAGCAATGGAAATACTGCTACCGAACCGTGGCAATGGATCAAAGTGTGCCTGCGTAAAGAAGAATGCCACTATGATTATGTAGTGTCATGCAAATATCTAGTCCTGTTGTAACCGATATCAGTAAGGTTTTTACGATCAAGGAGACGATATCGCAGCTAAACCGCATGGTTTATACCGATGGCCATCAATATTAGTTAACTTCACTTTGATCTTAGGCATAGGGCCGAGAAGCAATGGTAATACTGCTACCGAACCGTGGCAATGGATCAAAGTTCAGCTGCGTAAAGAAGAATGCCACTGTGATTATGTGGTGTCATGCAAATATCTAGTCTTATTGTAACCGATATCAGTAAGGTTTTTACGTCAAGGAGACAATATCGCAGCTAAACCGCATGGTTTACACCGATGGCCATCAATATTAGTTAACTTCACTTTGATCTTAGGCATAGGGCCGAGAAGCAATGGTAATACTGCTACCGAACCGTGGCAATGGATCAAAGTGAGGCTGCGTAAACAAGAAGGCCACTATGATTATGTAGTGTCATGCAAATGTCTAGTATTATTGTAACCGGTATCAGTAAGGTGTTTGAGATCAAGGAGACGATATCGCAGCTAAACCGGATGGTTTATATCGATGGCCATCAATATTAGTTAACTTCACTTTGATCTCAGCCATAGGGCCGAGAAGCAATGGAAATACTGCTACGGAACCGTGGCAATGGATCAAAGTGTGGCTGCGTAAAGAAGAATGCCACTGTGATTATGTGGTGTCATGCAAATATCTAGTCTTATTGTAACCGATATCAGTAAGGTTTTTACGTCAAGGAGACAATATCGCAGCTAAACCGCATGGTTTACACCGATGGCCATCAATATTAGTTAACTTCACTTTGATCATAGGCATAGGGCCGAGAAGCAATGGTAATACTGCTACCAAACCGTGGCAATGGATCAAAGTGAGGCTGCGTAAACAAGAAGGCCACTATGATTATGTAGTGTCATGCAAATGTCTAGTATTATTGTAACCGGTATCAGTAAGGTTTTTGAGATCAAGGAGACGATATCGCAGCTAAACCGGATGGTTTACATCGATGGCCATCAATATTAGTTAACTTCACTTTGATCTTAGTCATAGGGCCGAGAAGCAATGGAAATCCTGCTACCGAACCGTTGCAATGGATCAACGTGTGGCTGCGTAAAGAAGAATGCCACTATGATTATGTAGTGCCATGCAAATATCTAGTCTTATTGTAACCGATATCAGTAAGGTTTTTACGACCAAGGAGACGATATCGCAGCTAAACCGGATGGTTTATATCGATGGCCATCAATATTAGTTCACTTCACTTCGATCTTAGTCATAAGGCCGAGAAGCAATGGAAATACTGCTACCGAACCGTGGCAATGGATCAATGTTTAGCTGCGTAAAGAAGCATGCCACTACGGTTATGCAGTGCCATGCAAATATCTAGTCCTATTGTAACCTATATCTGTAAGGTTCTTACGATCAAGGAGACGATTTCGCAGCTAAACCGGATGGTTTATGTCGAAGGCCATCAATATTAGTTAACTTCACTCCGATCTCAGCCATAGGGACGAGAAGCAATGGAAATATTGCTACCGAACCGTGGCAATGGATCAAAGTGTGGCTGCGTAAAGTAGAATGCCACTATGATTATGTAGTGTCATGCAAATGTCTAGTATTATTGTAACCGGTATCAGTAAGGTTTTTGAGATCAAGGAGACGATATCGCAGCTAAACCGGATGGTTTATATCGATGGCCATCAATATTAGTTAACTTCACTTCGATCTCAGCCATAGGGACCAGAAGCAATGGAAATACTGCTACCGAACCGTGGCAATGGATCAAAGTGTGCCTGCGTAAAGAAGAATGCCACTATGATTATGTAGTGTCATGCAAATATCTAGTCCTGTTGTAACCGATATCAGTAAGGTTTTTACGATCAAGGAGACGATATCGCAGCTAAACCGCATGGTTTATACCGATGGCCATCAATATTAGTTAACTTCACTTTGATCTTAGGCATAGGGCCGAGAAGCAATGGTAATACTGCTACCGAACCGTGGCAATGGATCAAAGTTCAGCTGCGTAAAGAAGAATGCCACTGTGATTATGTGGTGTCATGCAAATATCTAGTCTTATTGTAACCGATATCAGTAAGGTTTTTACGTCAAGGAGACAATATCGCAGCTAAACCGCATGGTTTACACCGATGGCCATCAATATTAGTTAACTTCACTTTGATCTTAGGCATAGGGCCGAGAAGCAATGGTAATACTGCTACCGAACCGTGGCAATGGATCAAAGTGAGGCTGCGTAAACAAGAAGGCCACTATGATTATGTAGTGTCATGCAAATGTCTAGTATTATTGTAACCGGTATCAGTAAGGTGTTTGAGATCAAGGAGACGATATCGCAGCTAAACCGGATGGTTTATATCGATGGCCATCAATATTAGTTAACTTCACTTTGATCTCAGCCATAGGGCCGAGAAGCAATGGAAATACTGCTACGGAACCGTGGCAATGGATCAAAGTGTGGCTGCGTAAAGAAGAATGCCACTGTGATTATGTGGTGTCATGCAAATATCTAGTCTTATTGTAACCGATATCAGTAAGGTTTTTACGTCAAGGAGACAATATCGCAGCTAAACCGCATGGTTTACACCGATGGCCATCAATATTAGTTAACTTCACTTTGATCATAGGCATAGGGCCGAGAAGCAATGGTAATACTGCTACCAAACCGTGGCAATGGATCAAAGTGAGGCTGCGTAAACAAGAAGGCCACTATGATTATGTAGTGTCATGCAAATGTCTAGTATTATTGTAACCGGTATCAGTAAGGTTTTTGAGATCAAGGAGACGATATCGCAGCTAAACCGGATGGTTTACATCGATGGCCATCAATATTAGTTAACTTCACTTTGATCTTAGTCATAGGGCCGAGAAGCAATGGAAATCCTGCTACCGAACCGTTGCAATGGATCAACGTGTGGCTGCGTAAAGAAGAATGCCACTATGATTATGTAGTGCCATGCAAATATCTAGTCTTATTGTAACCGATATCAGTAAGGTTTTTACGACCAAGGAGACGATATCGCAGCTAAACCGGATGGTTTATATCGATGGCCATCAATATTAGTTCACTTCACTTCGATCTTAGTCATAAGGCCGAGAAGCAATGGAAATACTGCTACCGAACCGTGGCAATGGATCAATGTTTAGCTGCGTAAAGAAGCATGCCACTACGGTTATGCAGTGCCATGCAAATATCTAGTCCTATTGTAACCTATATCTGTAAGGTTCTTACGATCAAGGAGACGATTTCGCAGCTAAACCGGATGGTTTATGTCGAAGGCCATCAATATTAGTTAACTTCACTCCGATCTCAGCCATAGGGACGAGAAGCAATGGAAATATTGCTACCGAACCGTGGCAATGGATCAAAGTGTGGCTGCGTAAAGAAGAATGCCACTATAATTATGTAGTCTCATGCAAATATCTAGTCTTATTGTAACCGATATTAGTAAGGTTTTTACGATCACGGAGACAATATCGCAGGTAAACCGGATGGTTTATATCGATGGCCATCAATATTAGTTAACTTCACTTTGATCTCAGCCATAGGACCGGAAAGCAATGGAAATACTGCTACCGAACCGTGGCAATGGATCAAAGTGTGGCTGCGTAAAGAAGAATGCCACTATGATTATGTAGTGTCATGCAAATGTCTAGTATTATTGTAACCGGAATCAGTAAGGTTTTTGAGATCAAGGAGACGATATCGCAGCTAAACCGGATGGTTTATATCGATGGCCATCAATATTAGTTAACTTCACTTCGATCTCAGCCATAGGGACCAGAAGCAATGGAAATACTGCTACTGAACCGTGGCAGTGGATCAAAGTGTGCCTGCGTAAAGAAGAATGCCACTATGATTATGTAGTGTCATGCAAATATCTAGTCCTGTTGTAACCGATACCAGTAAGGTTTTTACGATCAAGGAGACGATATCGCAGCTAAACCGGATGGTTTATATCGATGGCCATCAATATTAGTTAACTTCACTTTGATCTCAGGCATAGGGCCGGGAAGCAATGGAATTATTGCTACCGAACCGCGGCAATGGATCAAAGTGTGGCTGCGTAAAGTAGAATGCCACTATGATTATGTAGTGTCATGCAAATGTCTAGTATTATTGTAACCGGTATCAGTAAGGTTTTTGAGATCAAGGAGACGATATCGCAGCTAAACCGGATGGTTTATATCGATGGCCATCAATATTAGTTAACTTCACTTCGATCTCAGCCATAGGGACCAGAAGCAATGGAAATACTGCTACCGAACCGTGGCAATGGATCAAAGTGTGCCTGCGTAAAGAAGAATGCCACTATGATTATGTAGTGTCATGCAAATATCTAGTCCTGTTGTAACCGATATCAGTAAGGTTTTTACGATCAAGGAGACGATATCGCAGCTAAACCGCATGGTTTATACCGATGGCCATCAATATTAGTTAACTTCACTTTGATCTTAGGCATAGGGCCGAGAAGCAATGGTAATACTGCTACCGAACCGTGGCAATGGATCAAAGTTCAGCTGCGTAAAGAAGAATGCCACTGTGATTATGTGGTGTCATGCAAATATCTAGTCTTATTGTAACCGATATCAGTAAGGTTTTTACGTCAAGGAGACAATATCGCAGCTAAACCGCATGGTTTACACCGATGGCCATCAATATTAGTTAACTTCACTTTGATCTTAGGCATAGGGCCGAGAAGCAATGGTAATACTGCTACCGAACCGTGGCAATGGATCAAAGTGAGGCTGCGTAAACAAGAAGGCCACTATGATTATGTAGTGTCATGCAAATGTCTAGTATTATTGTAACCGGTATCAGTAAGGTGTTTGAGATCAAGGAGACAATATCGCAGCTAAACCGCATGGTTTACACCGATGGCCATCAATATTAGTTAACTTCACTTTGATCATAGGCATAGGGCCGAGAAGCAATGGTAATACTGCTACCGAACCGTGGCAATGGATCAAAGTGAGGCTGCGTAAACAAGAAGGCCACTATGATTATGTAGTGTCATGCAAATGTCTAGTATTATTGTAACCGGTATCAGTAAGGTTTTTGAGATCAAGGAGACGATATCGCAGCTAAACCGGATGGTTTACATCGATGGCCATCAATATTAGTTAACTTCACTTTGATCTTAGTCATAGGGCCGAGAAGCAATGGAAATCCTGCTACCGAACCGTTGCAATGGATCAACGTGTGGCTGCGTAAAGAAGAATGCCACTATGATCATGTAGTGCCATGCAAATATCTAGTCTTATTGTAACCGATATCAGTAAGGTTTTTACGACCAAGGAGACGATATCGCAGCTAAACCGGATGGTTTATATCGATGGCCATCAATATTAGTTAACTTCACTTTGATCTTAGTCATAGGGCCGAGAAGCAATGGAAATCCTGCTACCGAACCGTTGCAATGGATCAACGTGTGGCTGCGTAAAGAAGAATGCCACTATGATTATGTAGTGCCATGCAAATATCTAGTCTTATTGTAACCGATATCAGTAAGGTTTTTACGATCAAGGAGACGATATCGCAGCTAAACCGGATGGTTTATATCGATGGCCATCAATATTAGTTAACTTCACTTTGATCTTAGTCATAGGGCCGAGAAGCAATGGAAATCCTGCTACCGAACCGTTGCAATGGATCAACGTGTGGCTGCGTAAAGAAGAATGCCACTATGATTATGTAGTGCCATGCAAATATCTAGTCTTATTGTAACCGATATTAGTAAGGTTTTTACGATCACGGAGACAATATCGCAGGTAAACCGGATGGTTTATATCGATGGCCATCAATATTAGTTAACTTCACTTTGATCTCAGCCATAGGACCGGAAAGCAATGGAAATACTGCTACCGAACCGTGGCAATGGATCAAAGTGTGGCTGCGTAAAGAAGAATGCCACTATGATTATGTAGTGTCATGCAAATGTCTAGTATTATTGTAACCGGAATCAGTAAGGTTTTTGAGATCAAGGAGACGATATCGCAGCTAAACCGGATGGTTTATATCGATGGCCATCAATATTAGTTAACTTCACTTCGATCTCAGCCATAGGGACCAGAAGCAATGGAAATACTGCTACCGAACTGTGGCAATGGATCAAAGTGTGCCTGCGTAAAGAAGAATGCCACTATGATTATGTAGTGTCATGCAAATATCTAGTCCTGTTGTAACCGATACCAGTAAGGTTTTTACGATCAAGGAGACGATATCGCAGCTAAACCGGATGGTTTATATCGATGGCCATCAATATTAGTTAACTTCACTTTGACTTCATCCATTAGGCCGAGAAGCAATGGAAATACTGCTACCGAACCGTTTCAATGGATCAAAGTGTGGCTGCGTAAAGAAGAATGCCACTATGATTATGTAGTGCCATGCAAATATCTAGTCTTATTGTAACCGATATCAGTAAGGTTTTTACGACCAAGGAGACGATATCGCAGCTAAACCGGATGGTTTATATCGATGGCCATGAATATTAGTTCACTTCACTTTGATCTTAGTCATAAGGCCGAGAAGCAATGGAAATACTGCTACCGAATCGTGGCAATGGATCAATGTTTAGCTGCGTAAAGAAGCATGCCACTACTGTTATGTAGTGCCATGCAAATATCTAGTCCTATTGTAACCGATATCAGTAAGGTTTTTACGACCAAGGAGACGATATCGCAGGTAAACCCGATGGTTTATATCGATGGCCACCAATATTAATTAATTTCACTTTCATCTTAGTCACAGGGCCGAGAAGCAATGGAAATCCTGCTACCGAACCGTTGCAATGGATCAACGTGTCGCTGCGTAAAGAAGAATGCCACTATGATTATGTAGTGCCATGCAAATATCTAGTCCTATTGTAACCGATATCTGTAAGGTTCTTACGATCAAGGAGACCATTTCGCAGCTAAACCGGATGGTTTATGTCGATGGCCATCAATATTAGTTAACTTCACTTTGATCTTAGTCATAGGGCCGAGAAGCAATGGAAATATTGCTACCCAACCGTGCCAATGGATCAAAGTGTGGCTGCGTAAAGAAGAATGCCACTATGATTATGTAGTGTCATGCAAATGTCTAGTATTATTGTAACAGGTATCAGTAAGGTTTTTGAGATCAAGGAGACGATATCGCAGCTAAACCGGATGGTTTATATCGATGGCCATCAATATTAGTTAACTTCACTTCGATCTCAGCCATAGGGACCAGAAGCAATGGACATACTGCTACCGAACCGTGCCAATGGATGAAAGTGTGGCTGCGTAAAGAAGAATGCCACTATGATTATGTAGTGCTATGCAAATGTTTAGTATTATTGTAACCGGTATCAGTAAGGTTTTTACGATCAAGGAGACGATATTGCAGCTAAACCGGATGGTTTATATCGATTGGCATCAATATTAGTTAACTTCACTTCGATCTCAGCCATAGGAACCAGAAGCAATCCAAATACTGCTACCGAACCGTCGCAATGGATCAAAGTTCAGTTGCGTAAAGAAGCACGCCACTATGATTATGTAGTGCCATGCAAATATCTAGTCCTATTGTAACCGATATCAATAAGGTTTTTACGTCAAGGAGACAATATCGGAGCTAAACCGCATGGTTTACACCGATGGCCATCAATATTAGTTAACTTCACTTTGATCTTATGCATAGGGCCGAGAAGCAATGGTAATACCGCTACCGAACCGTGGCAATGGATCAAAGTGAGGCTGCGTAAAGAAGAATGCCACTATGATTATGTAGTGTCATGCAAATATCCAGTCCTATTGTAACCGATATCAGTAAGGTTTTTACGATCAAGGAGACAATATCCCAGCAAAACCGCATGGTTTATATCGATGGCCATCAATATTAGTTAACTTCACTTTGATCTTAGGCATAGGGCCGAGAAGCAATGGAAATACTGCTGCCGAACCGTGGCAATGGATCAAAAAGAGGCAGCGTAAACAAGAATGCCACTATGATTATTTAGTGCCATGCAAATATCTAGTCCTATTGTAACCGATGTCAGTAAGGTTTTTACGATTAAGGAGACGATATCGCAGCTAAACAGGATGTTTTATGTCGATGGCCATCAATATTAGTTAACTTCACTTTGATCTTAGGCATAGGGCCGAGAAGCAATGGAAATACTGCTACCGAACCGTCGCAATGGATCAAAGTTCAGCTGCGTAAAGAAGCACGCCACTATGATTATGTAGTGCCATGCAAATATCTAGTCCTATTGTAACCTATATCTGTAAGGTTCTTACGATCAAGGAGACGATTTCGCAGCAAAACCGGATGGTTTATGTCGAAGGCCATCAATATTAGTTAACTTCACTTCGATCTCAGCCATAGGGACCAGAAGCAATCCAATTACTGCTACCGAACCGTGGCAATGGATCAAAGTGTGGCTGCGTAACGAAGAATGCCACTATGATTATGTAGTGCTATGCAAATGTTTAGTATTATTGTAACCGGTATCAGTAAGGTTTTTACGATCAAGGAGACGATATTGCAGCTAAACCGGATGGTTTATATCGATTGGCATCAATATTAGTTAACTTCACTTCGATCTCAGCCATAGGAACCAGAAGCAATCCAAATACTGCTACCGAACCGTCGCAATGGATCAAAGTTCAGCTGCGTAAAGAAGCACACCACTATGATTATGTAGTGCCATGCAAATATCTAGTCCTATTGTAACCGATATCAGTAAGGTTTTTACGTCAAGGAGACAATATCGCAGCTAAACCCGATGGTTTATATCGATGGCCATCAATATTAGTTAACTTCACTTTGATCTCAGCCATAGGGCCGAGGAGCAATGGAAATACTGCTACCGAACCGTGGCAATGGATCAAAGTTCAGCTGCGTAAAGAAGCATGCCACTATAATTATTTAGTGCCATGCAAATATCTAGTCCTATTGTAACCGATATCAGTAAGGTTTTTACAATCAAGGAGACGATATTGCAGCTAAACCCGATGGTTTATATCGATGGCCATCAATATTAGTTAACTTCACTTTGATCTCAGCCATAGGGCCGAGAAGCAATGGAAATACTGCTACGGAACCGTGGCAATGGATCAAAGTGTGGCTGCGTAAAGAAGAATGCCACTGTGATTATGTGGTGTCATGCAAATATCTAGTCTTATTGTAACCGATATCAGTAAGGTTTTTACGTCCAGGAGACATAATCGCAGCTAAACCGCATGGTTTACACCGATGGCCATCAATATTAGTTAACTTCACTTTGATCATAGGCATAGGGCCGAGAAGCAATGGTAATACTGCTACCGAACCGTGGCAATGGATCAAAGTGAGGCTGCGTAAACAAGAAGGACACTATGATTATGTAGTGTCATGCAAATGTCTAGTATTATTGTAACCGGTATCAGTAAGGTGTTTGAGATCAAGGAGACGATATCGCAGCTAAACCGGATGGTTTATATCGATGGCCATCAATATTAGTTAACTTCACTTCGATCTCAGCCATAGGGACCAGAAGCAATGGAAATACTGCTACCGAACCGTGGCAATGGATCAAAGTGTGCCTGCGTAAAGAAGAATGCCACTATGATTATGTAGTGTCATGCAAATATCTAGTCCTGTTGTAAGCGATACCAGTAAGGTTTTTACGATCAAGGAGACGATATCGCAGCTAAACCGGATGGTTTATATCGATGGCCATCAATATTAGTTAACTTCACTTTGATCTCAGGCATAGGGCCGGGAAGCAATGGAATTATTGCTACCGAACCGCGGCAATGGATGAAAGTGTGGCTGCGTAAAGATGAATGCCACTATGATTATGTAGTGCCATGCAAATATCTAGTCCTATTGTAACCGATATCAGTAAGGCTTTTACGACCAAGGAGACGATATCGCAGGTAAACCCGATGGTTTATATCGATGGCCACCAATATTAATTAATTTCACTTTGATCTTAGTCACAGGGCCGAGAAGCAATGGAAATCCTGCTACCGAACCGTTGCAATGGATCAACGTGTGGCTGCGTAAAGAAGAATGCCACTATGATTATGTAGTGCCATGCAAATATCTAGTCCTATTGTAACCGATATCTGTAAGGTTCTTACGATCAAGGAGACCATTTCGCAGCTAAACCGGATGGTTTATGTCGATGGCCATCAATATTAGTTAACTTCACTTTCATCTTAGTCATACGGCCGAGAAGCAATGGAAATACTGCTACCGATCCGTTTCAATGGATCAAAGTGTGGCTGCGTAAAGAAGAATGCCACTATGATTATGTAGTGTCATGCAAATGTCTAGTATTATTGTAACCGGTACCAGTAAGGGTTTTGAGATCAAGGAGACGATATCGCAGCTAAACCGGATGGTTTATATCGATGGCCATCAATATTAGTTCACTTCACTTTGATCTTAGTCATAAGGCCGAGAAGCAATGGAAATACTGCTACCAAACCGTGGCAATGGATCAAAGTTAAGCTGCGTAAAGAAGCATGCCACTATGATTATGTAGTGCCATGCAAATATCTAGTCCTATTGTAACCGATATCAGTAAGGTTTTTACGATCAAGGAGACGATATCGCAGCTAAACCGGATGGTTTATATCGATGGCCATCAATATTAGTTCACTTCACTTTGATCTTAGTCATAAGGCCGAGAAGCAATGGAAATACTGCTACCGAACCGTGGCAATAGATCAAAGTTAAGCTGCGTAAAGAAGCATGCCACTATGATTATGTAGTGCCATGCAAATATCTAGTCCTATTGTAACCGATATCAGTAAGGTTATTACGATCAAGGAGACGATATCGCAGCTAAACCGGATGGTTTATATCGATGGCCATCAATATTAGTTAACTTCACTTTGACTTCATCCATAAGGCCGAGAAGCAATGGAAATACTGCTACCGAACCGTTTCAATGGATCAAAGTGTGGCTGCGTAAAGAAGAATGCTACTATGATTATGTAGTGTCATGCAAATGTCTAGTATTATTGTAACCGGTATCAGTAAGGTTTTTGAGATCAAGGAGACGATATCGCAGCTAAACCGGATGGTTTATGTCGAAGGCCATCAATATTAGTTAACTTCACTTTGATCTTAGTCATAAGGCCGAGAAGCAATGGAAATACTGCTACCGAACCGTGGCAATGGATGAAAGTGTGGCTGTGTATAAAAGAATGCCACTATGATTATATAGTGTCATGCAAATATCTAGTCCTATTGTAACCGATATCAGTAAGGCTTTTATGATCAAGGAGACGATATTGCAGCTATACCCGATGGTTTATATCGATGGCCATCAATATTAGTTAACTTCACTTCGATCTCAGCCATGGGGACCAGAAGCAATGGAAATACTGCTACCGAATCGTGGCAATCGATCAAAGTGATGCTGCGTAAAGAAGAATACCACTATGATTATGTAGTGTCATGCAAATATCAAGTATTATTGTAACCGGTATCAGTAAGGTTTTTGAGATCAAGGATACGATATCGCAGCTAAACCGGATGGTTTATATCGATGGCCATCAATATTAGTTAACTTTACTTTCATCTTAGGCATAGGGCCGAGAAGCAATGGAAATATTGCTACCCAACCGTGCCAATGGATCAAAGTGTGACTGCGTAAAGAAGAATGCCACTATAATTATGTAGTGCCATGCAAATATCTAGTCCTATTGTAACCGATATCAGTAAGGTTTTTACGACCAAGGAGACGATATCGCAGCTAAACCGGATGGTTTATATCGATGGCCATCAATATTAGTTCACTTCACATTGATCTTAGTCATAAGGCCGAGAAGCAATGGAAATACTGCTACCGAACCGTGGCAATGGATCAAAGTGTGGCTGCGTAAAGAAGAATGCCACTATGATTATGTAGTGTCATGTAAATATCTAGTCCTATTGTAACCGATATCTGTAAGGTTCTTACGATCAAGGAGACCATTTCGCAGCTAAACCGGATGGTTTATATCGATGGCCATCAATATTGGTTAACTTCACTTCGATCTCAGCCATAGGGACCAGAAGCAATGGACATAATGCTACCGAACCGTGCCAATGGATGAAAGTGTGGCTGCGTAAAGAAGAATGCCACTATGATTATGTAGTGTCATGCAAATGTCTAGTATTATTGTAACCGGTATCGGTATGGTTTTTGAGATAAAGGAGACGATATCGCAGCTAAACCGGCTGGTTTACATCGATGGCCATCAATATTAGTTAACTTCACTTTCATCTTAGTCATACGGCCGAGAAGCAATGGAAATACTGCTACCGAACCGTGGCAATGGATCAAAGTGTGGCTGCGTAAAGAAGAATGCCACTATGATTATGTAGTGTCATGCAAATATCTAGTCCTGTTGTAACCGATATCAGTAAGGTTTTTACGATCAAGGAGACGATATCGCAGCTAAACCGGATGGTTTATATCGATGGCCATCAATATTAGTTAACTTCACTTTGATCTCAGGCATAGGGCCGGGAAGCAATGGAAATACTGCTACGGTTCCGCGGCAATGGGTCAAAGTGTCGCTGCGTAAAGAAGAATGCCACTATGATTATGTAGTGCCATGCAAATATCTAGTCCTATTGTAACCGATATCAGTAAGGTTTTTACGACCAAGGAGACGATATCGCAGGTAAACCCGATGGTTTATATCGATGGCCACCAATATTAATTCATTTCACTTTGATCTTAGTCACAGGGCCGAGAAGCAATGGAAATCCTGCTACCGAACCGTTGCAATGGATCAACGTGTGGCTGCGTAAAGAAGAATGCCACTATGATTATGTAGTGCCATGCAAATATCTAGTCCTATTGTAACCGATATCTGTAAGGTTCTTACGATCAAGGAGACCATTTCGCAGCTAAACCGGATGGTTTATGTCGATGGCCATCAATATTAGTTAACTTCACTTTCACCTTAGTCATACGGCCGAGAAGCAATGGAAATACTGCTACCGATCCGTTTCAATGGATCAAAGTGTGGCTGTATAAAGAAGAATGCCACTATGATTATGTAGTGTCATGCAAATGTCTAGTATTATTGTAACCGGTACCAGTAAGGGTTTTGAGATCAAGGAGACGATATCGCAGCTAAACCGGATGGTTTATATCGATGGCCATCAATATTAGTTCACTTCACTTTGATCTTAGTCATAAGGCCGAGAAGCAATGGAAATACTGCTACCGAACCGTGGCAATGGATCAAAGTTAAGCTGCGTAAAGAAGCATGCCACTATGATTATGTAGTGCCATGCAAATATCTAGTCCTATTGTAACCGATATCAGTAAGGTTTTTACGATCAAGGAGACGATATCGCAGCTAAACCGGATGTTTTATATCGATGGCCATCAATATTAGTTCACTTCACTTTGATCTTAGTCATAAGGCCGAGAAGCAATGGAAATACTGCTACCGAACCGTGGCAATAGATCAAAGTTAAGCTGCGTAAAGAAGCATGCCACTATGATTATGTAGTGCCATGCAAATATCTAGTCCTATTGTAACCGATATCAGTAAGGTTATTACGATCAAGGAGACGATATCGCAGCTAAACCGGATGGTTTATATCGATGGCCATCAATATTAGTTAACTTCACTTTGACTTCATCCATAAGGCCGAGAAGCAATGGAAATACTGCTACCGAACCGTTTCAATGGATCAAAGTGTGGCTGCGTAAAGAAGAATGCTACTATGATTATGTAGTGTCATGCAAATGTCTAGTATTATTGTAACCGGTATCAGTAAGGTTTTTGAGATCAAGGAGACGATATCGCAGCTAAACCGGATGGTTTATGTCGAAGGCCATCAATATTAGTTAACTTCACTTTGATCTTAGTCATAAGGCCGAGAAGCAATGGAAATACTGCTACCGAACCGTGGCAATGGATGAAAGTGTGGCTGTGTATAAAAGAATGCCACTATGATTATATAGTGTCATGCAAATATCTAGTCCTATTGTAACCGATATCAGTAAGGCTTTTACGATCAAGGAGACGATATTGCAGCTATACACGATGGTTTATATCGATGGCCATCAATATTAGTTAACTTCACTTCGATCTCAGCCATGGGGACCAGAAGCAATGGAAATACTGCTACCGAATCGTGGCAATCGATCAAAGTGATGCTGCGTAAAGAAGAATGCCACTATGATTATGTAGTGTCATGCAAATATCAAGTATTATTGTAACCGGTATCAGTAAGGTTTTTGAGATCAAGGATACGATATCGCAGCTAAACCGGATGGTTTATATCGATGGCCATCAATATTAGTTATCTTTACTTTCATCTTAGGCATAGGGCCGAGAAGCAATGGAAATATTGCTACCCAACCGTGCCAATGGATCAAAGTGTGGCTGCGTAAAGAAGAATGCCACTATAATTATGTAGTGCCATGCAAATATCTAGTCCTATTGTAACCGATATCAGTAAGGGTTTTACGACCAAGGAGACGATATCGCAGCTAAACCGGATGGTTTATATCGATGGCCATCAATATTAGTTCACTTCACATTGATCTTAGTCATAAGGCCGAGAAGCAATGGAAATACTGCTACCGAACCGTGGCAATGGATCAAAGTGTGGCTGCGTAAAGAAGAATGCCACTATGATTATGTAGTGTCATGTAAATATCTAGTCCTATTGTAACCGATATCTGTAAGGTTCTTACGATCAAGGAGACCATTTCGCAGCTAAACCGGATGGTTTATATCGATGGCCATCAATATTGGTTAACTTCACTTCGATCTCAGCCATAGGGACCAGAAGCAATGGACATACTGCTACCGAACCGTGCCAATGGATGAAAGTGTGGCTGCGTAAAGAAGAATGCCACTATGATTATGTAGTGTCATGCAAATGTCTAGTATTATTGTAACCGGTATCAGTATGGTTTTTGAGATAAAGGAGACGATATCGCAGCTAAACCGGCTGGTTTACATCGATGGCCATCAATATTAGTTAACTTCACTTTCATCTTAGTCATACGGACGAGAAGCAATGGAAATACTGCTACCGAACCGTGGCAATGGATCAAAGTGTGGCTGCGTAAAGAAGAATGCCACTATGATTATGTAGTGTCATGCAAATATCTAGTCCTGTTGTAACCGATATCAGTAAGGTTTTTACGATCAAGGAGACGATATCGCAGCTAAACCGGATGGTTTATATCGATGGCCATCAATATTAGTTAACTTCACTTTGATCTCAGGCATAGGGCCGGGAAGCAATGGAAATACTGCTACCGTTCCGCGGCAATGGGTCAAAGTGTGGCTGCGTAAAGAAGAATGCCACTATGATTATGTAGTGCCATGCAAATATCTAGTCCTATTGTAACCGATATCAGTAAGGTTTTTACGACCAAGGAGACGATATCGCAGGTAAACCCGATGGTTTATATCGATGGCCACCAATATTAATTCATTTCACTTTGATCTTAGTCACAGGGCCGAGAAGCAATGGAAATCCTGCTACCGAACCGTTGCAATGGATCAACGTGTGGCTGCGTAAAGAAGAATGCCACTATGATTATGTAGTGCCATGCAAATATCTAGTCCTATTGTAACCGATATCTGTAAGGTTCTTACGATCAAGGAGACCATTTCGCAGCTAAACCGGATGGTTTATGTCGATGGCCATCAATATTAGTTAACTTCACTTTCACCTTATTCATACGGCCGAGAAGCAATGGAAATACTGCTACCGATCCGTTTCAATGGATCAAAGTGTGGCTGCGTAAAGAAGAATGCCACTATGATTATGTAGTGTCATGCAAATGTCTAGTATTATTGTAACCGGTACCAGTAAGGGTTTTGAGATCAAGGAGACGATATCGCAGCTAAACCGGATGGTTTATATCGATGGCCATCAATATTAGTTCACTTCACTTTGATCTTAGTCATAAGGCCGAGAAGCAATGGAAATACTGCTACCGAACCGTGGCAATGGATCAAAGTTAAGCTGCGTAAAGAAGCATGCCACTATGATTATGTAGTGCCATGCAAATATCTAGCCCTATTGTAACCGATATCAGTAAGGTTTTTATGATCAAGGAGACGATATCGCAGCTAAACCGGATGGTTTATATCGATGGCCATCAATATTAGTTAACTTCACTTTGACTTCATCCATGAGCCCGAGAAGCAATGGAAATACTGCTTCCCAACCGTGCCAATGGATCAAAGTGTGGCTGCGTAAAGAAGAATGCCAATATAATTATGTAGTGCCATGCAAATATCTAGTCCTATTGTAACCGATATCAGTAAGGTTTTTACGACCAAGGAGACGATATCGCAGCTAAACCGGATGGTTTATATCGATGGCCATCAATATTAGTTCACTTCACTTTGATCTTAGTCATAAGGCCGAGAAGCAATGGAAATACTGCTACCGAACCGTGGCAATGGATCAAAGTTAAGCTGCGTAAAGAAGCATGCCACTATGATTATGTAGTGCCATGCAAATATCTAGTCCTATTGTAACCGATATCAGTAAGGTTTTTACGACCAAGGAGACGATATCGCAGCTAAACCGGATGGTTTATATCGATGGCCATCAATATTAGTTCACTTCACATTGATCTTAGTCATAAGGCCGAGAAGCAATGGAAATACTGCTACCGAACCGTGGCAATGGATCAAAGTGTGGCTGCGTAAAGAAGAATGCCACTATGATTATGTAGTGCCATGCAAATATCTAGTCCTATTGTAACCGATATCAGTAAGGTTTTTACGACCAAGGAGACGATATCGCAGCTAAACCGGATGGTTTATGTCGAAGGCCATCAATATTAGTTAACTTCACTCCGATCTCAGCCATGGGGACGAGAAGCAATGGAAATATTCCTATCGAACCGTGGCAATGGATCACAGTGTGGCTGCGTAAAGAAGAATGCCACTATAATTATGTAGTCTCATGCAAATATCTAGTCTTATTGTAACCGATATCAGTAAGGTTTTCACGACCAAGGAGACGATATCGCAGCTAAACCGGATGGTTTATATCGATGGCCATCAATATTAGTTAACTTTACTTTCATCTTAGGCATAGGGCCGAGAAGCAATGGAAATATTGCTACCCAACCGTGCCAATGGATCAAAGTGTGGCTGCGTAAAGAAGAATGCCACTATAATTATGTAGTGCCATGCAAATATCTGGTCCTATTGTAACCGATATCAGTAAGGTTTTTACGACCAAGGAGACGATATCGCAGCTAAACCGGATGGTTTATATCGATGGCCATCAATATTAGTTAACTTCACGTTGATCTCAGGCATAGGGCCGGGAAGCAATGGAAATACTGCTACCGTTCCGCGGCAATGGGTCAAAGTGTGGCTGCGTAAAGAAGAATGCCACTATGATTATGTAGTGCCATGCAAATATCTAGTCCTATTGTAACCGATATCAGTAAGGTTTTTACGACCAAGGAGACGATATCGCAGGTAAACCCGATGGTTTATATCGATGGCCACCAATATTAATTAATTTCACTTTGATCTTAGTCACAGGGCCGAGAAGCAATGGAAATCCTGCTACCGAACCGTTGCAATGGATCAACGTGTGGCTGCGTAAAGAAGAATGCCACTATGATTATGTAGTGTCATGCAAATGTCTAGTATTATTGTAACCGGTACCAGTAAGGGTTTTGAGATCAAGGAGACGATATCGCAGCTAAACCGGATGGTTTATATCGATGGCCATCAATATTAGTTCACTTCACTTTTATCTTAGTCATAAGGCCGAGAAGCAATGGAAATACTGCTACCGAACCGTGGCAATAGATCAAAGTTAAGCTGCGTAAAGAAGCATGCCACTATGATTATGTAGTGCCATGCAACTATCTAGTCCTATTGTAACCGATATCAGTAAGGTTTTTACGATCAAGGAGACGATATCGCAGCTAAACCGGACGGTTTATATCGATGGCCATTAATATTAGTTAACTTCACTTTGACTTCATCCATAAGGCCGAGAAACAATGGAAATACTGCTACCGAACCGTGGCAATAGATCAAAGTTAAGCTGCGTAAAGAAGCATGCTACTATGATTATGTAGTGTCATGCAAATGTCTAGTATTATTGTAACCGGTATCAGTAAGGTTTTTGAGATCAAGGAGACGATATCGCAGCTAAACCGGATGGTTTATGTCGATGGCCATCAATATTAGTTAACTTCACTATGATCTTAGTCATAGGGCCGAGAAGCAATGGAAATATTGCTACCTAACCGTGCCAATGGATCAAAGTGTGGCTGCGTAAAGAAGAATGCCACTATAATTATGTAGTCTCATGCAAATATCAAGTCTTATTGTAACCGATATCAGTAACGTTTTTACGACCAAGGAGACGATATCGCAGCTAAACCGGATGGTTTATATCGATGGCCATCAATATTAGTTCACTTCACTTTGATCTTAGTCATAAGGCCGAGAAGCAATGGAAATACTGCTACCAAATCGTGGCAATCGATCAAAGTGAGGCTGCGTAAAGAAGAATGCCACTATGATTATGTAGTGCCATGCAAATATCTAGTCCTATTGTAACCGATATCAGTAAGGTTTTTACGACCAAGGAGACGATATCGCAGCTAACCCGGATGGTTTATATCGATGGCCATCAATATTAGTTCACTTCACTTTGATCTTAGTCATAAGGCCAAGAAGCAATGGAAATACTGCTACCGAACCGTGGCAATAGATCAAAGTTAAGCTGCGTAAAGAAGCATGCTACTATGATTATGTAGTGCCATGCAAATATCTAGTCCTATTGTAACCGATATCAGTAAGGTTTTTACGATCAAGGGGACGATATCGCAGCTAAACCGGATGGTTTATATCGATGGCCATCAATATTAGTTAACTTCACTTTGACTTCATCCATAAGGCCGAGAAACAATGGAAATACTGCTACCGAACCGTTTCAGTGGATCAAAGTGTGGCTGCGTAAAGAAGAATGCTACTATGATTATGTAGTGTCATGCAAATGTCTAGTATTATTGCAACCGGTATCAGTAAGGTTTTTGAGATCAAGGAGACGATATCGCAGCTAAACCGGATGGTTTATGTCGATGGCCATCAATATTAGTTAACTTCACTTTGATCTCAGGCATAGGGCCGGGAAGCAATGGAAATACTGCTACCGTTCCGCGGCAATGGGTCAAAGTGTGGCTGCGTAAAGAAGAATGCCACTATGATTATGTAGTGCCATGCAAATATCTAGTCCTATTGTAACCGATATCAGTAAGGTTTTTACGACCAAGGAGACGATATCGCAGGTAAACCCGATGGTTTATATCGATGGCCACCAATATTAATTCATTTCACTTTGATCTTAGTCACAGGGCCGAGAAGCAATGGAAATCCTGCTACCGAACCGTTGCAATGGATCAACGTGTGGCTGCGTAAAGAAGAATGCCACTATGATTATGTAGTGCCATGCAAATATCTAGTCCTATTGTAACCGATATCTGTAAGGTTCTTACGATCAAGGAGACCATTTCGCAGCTAAACCGGATGGTTTATGTCGATGGCCATCAATATTAGTTAACTTCACTTTCACCTTATTCATACGGCCGAGAAGCAATGGAAATACTGCTACCGATCCGTTTCAATGGATCAAAGTGTGGCTGCGTAAAGAAGAATGCCACTATGATTATGTAGTGTCATGCAAATGTCTAGTATTATTGTAACCGGTACCAGTAAGGGTTTTGAGATCAAGGAGACGATATCGCAGCTAAACCGGATGGTTTATATCGATGGCCATCAATATTAGTTCACTTCACTTTGATCTTAGTCATAAGGCCGAGAAGCAATGGAAATACTGCTACCGAACCGTGGCAATGGATCAAAGTTAAGCTGCGTAAAGAAGCATGCCACTATGATTATGTAGTGCCATGCAAATATCTAGCCCTATTGTAACCGATATCAGTAAGGTTTTTATGATCAAGGAGACGATATCGCAGCTAAACCGGATGGTTTATATCGATGGCCATCAATATTAGTTCACTTCACTTTGATCTTAGTCATAAGGCCGAGAAGCAATGGAAATACTGCTACCAAATCGTGGCAATCGATCAAAGTGAGGCTGCGTAAAGAAGAATGCCACTATGATTATGTAGTGCCATGCAAATATCTAGTCCTATTGTAACCGATATCAGTAAGGTTTTTACGACCAAGGAGACGATATCGCAGCTAAACCGGATGGTTTATATCGATGGCCATCAATATTAGTTCACTTCACTTTGATCTTAGTCATAAGGCCGAGAAGCAATGGAAATACTGCTACCGAACCGTGGCAATGGATCAAAGTTAAGCTGCGTAAAGAAGCATGCCACTATGATTGTGTAGTGCCATGCAAATATCTAGTCCTATTGTAACCGATATCAGTAAGGTTTTTACGACCAAGGAGACGATATCGCAGCTAAACCGGATGGTTTATATCGATGGCCATCAATATTAGTTCACTTCACATTGATCTTAGTCATAAGGCCGAGAAGCAATGGAAATACTGCTACCGAACCGTGGCAATGGATCAAAGTGTGGCTGCGTAAAGAAGAATGCCACTATGATTATGTAGTGCCATGCAAATATCTAGTCCTATTGTAACCGATATCAGTAAGGTTTTTACGACCAAGGAGACGATATCGCAGCTAAACCGGATGGTTTATGTCGAAGGCCATCAATATTA
The DNA here is from genome assembly GCA_963942575.1 of Priocnemis perturbator. Taxonomy (NCBI): domain Eukaryota; kingdom Metazoa; phylum Arthropoda; class Insecta; order Hymenoptera; family Pompilidae; genus Priocnemis; species Priocnemis perturbator. Next base: position 3,712,605 of record OZ012655.1, on the reverse strand, counting down.
GTTAACTTCACTCCGATCTCAGCCATGGGGACGAGAAGCAATGGAAATATTCCTATCGAACCGTGGCAATGGATCACAGTGTGGCTGCGTAAAGAAGAATGCCACTATAATTATGTAGTCTCATGCAAATATCTAGTCTTATTGTAACCGATATCAGTAAGGTTTTCACGACCAAGGAGACGATATCGCAGCTAAACCGGATGTTTTATATCGATGGCCATCAATATTAGTTAACTTTACTTTCATCTTAGGCATAGGGCCGAGAAGCAATGGAAATATTGCTACCCAACCGTGCCAATGGATCAAAGTGTGGCTGCGTAAAGAAGAATGCCACTATAATTATGTAGTGCCATGCAAATATCTGGTCCTATTGTAACCGATATCAGTAAGGTTTTTACGACCAAGGAGACGATATCGCAGCTAAACCGGATGGTTTATATCGATGGCCATCAATATTAGTTAACTTCACGTTGATCTCAGGCATAGGGCCGGGAAGCAATGGAAATACTGCTACCGTTCCGCGGCAATGGGTCAAAGTGTGGCTGCGTAAAGAAGAATGCCACTATGATTATGTAGTGCCATGCAAATATCTAGTCCTATTGTAACCGATATCAGTAAGGTTTTTACGACCAAGGAGACGATATCGCAGGTAAACCCGATGGTTTATATCGATGGCCACCAATATTAATTAATTTCACTTTGATCTTAGTCACAGGGCCGAGAAGCAATGGAAATCCTGCTACCGAACCGTTGCAATGGATCAACGTGTGGCTGCGTAAAGAAGAATGCCACTATGATTATGTAGTGTCATGCAAATGTCTAGTATTATTGTAACCGGTACCAGTAAGGGTTTTGAGATCAAGGAGACGATATCGCAGCTAAACCGGATGGTTTATATCGATGGCCATCAATATTAGTTCACTTCACTTTTATCTTAGTCATAAGGCCGAGAAGCAATGGAAATACTGCTACCGAACCGTGGCAATAGATCAAAGTTAAGCTGCGTAAAGAAGCATGCCACTATGATTATGTAGTGCCATGCAAATATCTAGTCCTATTGTAACCGATATCAGTAAGGTTTTTACGATCAAGGAGACGATATCGCAGCTAAACCGGACGGTTTATATCGATGGCCATCAATATTAGTTAACTTCACTTTGACTTCATCCATAAGGCCGAGAAACAATGGAAATACTGCTACCGAACCGTGGCAATAGATCAAAGTTAAGCTGCGTAAAGAAGCATGCTACTATGATTATGTAGTGTCATGCAAATGTCTAGTATTATTGTAACCGGTATCAGTAAGGTTTTTGAGATCAAGGAGACGATATCGCAGCTAAACCGGATGGTTTATGTCGATGGCCATCAATATTAGTTAACTTCACTATGATCTTAGTCATAGGGCCGAGAAGCAATGGAAATATTGCTACCTAACCGTGCCAATGGATCAAAGTGTGGCTGCGTAAAGAAGAATGCCACTATAATTATGTAGTCTCATGCAAATATCAAGTCTTATTGTAACCGATATCAGTAACGTTTTTACGACCAAGGAGACGATATCGCAGCTAAACCGGATGGTTTATATCGATGGCCATCAATATTAGTTCACTTCACTTTGATCTTAGTCATAAGGCCGAGAAGCAATGGAAATACTGCTACCAAATCGTGGCAATCGATCAAAGTGAGGCTGCGTAAAGAAGAATGCCACTATGATTATGTAGTGCCATGCAAATATCTAGTCCTATTGTAACCGATATCAGTAAGGTTTTTACGACCAAGGAGACGATATCGCAGCTAACCCGGATGGTTTATATCGATGGCCATCAATATTAGTTCACTTCACTTTGATCTTAGTCATAAGGCCAAGAAGCAATGGAAATACTGCTACCGAACCGTGGCAATAGATCAAAGTTAAGCTGCGTAAAGAAGCATGCTACTATGATTATGTAGTGCCATGCAAATATCTAGTCCTATTGTAACCGATATCAGTAAGGTTTTTACGATCAAGGAGACGATATCGCAGCTAAACCGGATGGTTTATATCGATGGCCATCAATATTAGTTAACTTCACTTTGACTTCATCCATAAGGCCGAGAAACAATGGAAATACTGCTACCGAACCGTTTCAGTGGATCAAAGTGTGGCTGCGTAAAGAAGAATGCTACTATGATTATGTAGTGTCATGCAAATGTCTAGTATTATTGCAACCGGTATCAGTAAGGTTTTTGAGATCAAGGAGACGATATCGCAGCTAAACCGGATGGTTTATGTCGATGGCCATCAATATTAGTTAACTTCACTATGATCTTAGTCATAGGGCCGAGAAGCAATGGAAATACTGCTACCAAATCGTGGCAATGGATCAATGTTCAGCTGCGTAAAGAAGCATGCCACTACGGTTATGTAGTGCCATGCAAATATCTAGTCCTATTGTAACCTATATCTGTAAGGTTCTTACGATCAAGGAGACAATATCGCAGGTAAACCGGATGGTTTATATCGATGGCCATCAATATTAGTTAACTTCACTTTGATTTTAGTCATAAGGCCGAGAAGCAATGGAAATACTGCTACCGAACCGTGGCAATGGATGAAAGTGTGGCTGTGTATAAAAGAATGCCACTATGATTATATAGTGTCATGCAAATATCTAGTCCTATTGTAACCGATATCAGTAAGGCTTTTACGATCAAGGAGACGATATTGCAGCTATACCCGATGGTTTATATCGATGGCCATCAATATTAGTTAACTTCACTTCGATCTCAGCCATGGGGACCAGAAGCAATGGAAATACTGGTACCGAATCGTGGCAATCGATCAAAGTGAGGCTGCGTAAAGAAGAATGCCACTATGATTATGTAGTGTCATGCAAATATCAAGTATTATTGTAACCGGTATCAGTAAGGTTTTTGAGATCAAGTATACGATATCGCAGCTAAACCGGATGGTTTATATCGATGGCCATCAATATTAGTTAACTTTACTTTCATCTTAGGCATAGGGCCGAGAAGCAATGGAAATATTGCTACCCAACCGTGCCAATGGATCAAAGTGTGGCTGCGTAAAGAAGAATGCCACTATAATTATGTAGTCTCATGCAAATATCAAGTCTTATTGTAACCGATATCAGTAACGTTTTTACGACCAAGGAGACGATATCGCAGCTAAACCGGATGGTTTATATCGATGGCCATCAATATTAGTTCACTTCACTTTGATCTTAGTCATAAGGCCGAGAAGCAATGGAAATACTGCTACCAAATCGTGGCAATCGATCAAAGTGAGGCTGCGTAAAGAAGAATGCCACTATGATTATGTAGTGCCATGCAAATATCTAGTCCTATTGTAACCGATATCAGTAAGGTTTTTACGACCAAGGAGACGATATCGCAGCTAACCCGGATGGTTTATATCGATGGCCATCAATATTAGTTCACTTCACTTTGATCTTAGTCATAAGGCCAAGAAGCAATGGAAATACTGCTACCGAACCGTGGCAATAGATCAAAGTTAAGCTGCGTAAAGAAGCATGCTACTATGATTATGTAGTGCCATGCAAATATCTAGTCCTATTCTGACCGATATCAGTAAGGTTTTTACGATCAAGGAGACGATATCGCAGCTAAACCGGATGGTTTATATCGATGGCCATCAATATTAGTTAACTTCACTTTGACTTCATCCATAAGGCCGAGAAGCAATGGAAATACTGCTACCGAACCGTTTCAATGGATCAAAGTGTGGCTGCGTAAAGAAGAATGCCACTATGATTATGTAGTGTCATGCAAATGTCTAGTATTATTGTAACCGGTATCAGTAAGGTTTTTGAGATCAATGAGACGATATCGCAGCTAAACCGGATGGTTTATGTCGATGGCCATCAATATTAGTTAACTTCACTTTGACTTCATCCATAAGGCCGAGAAACAATGGAAATACTGCTACCGAACCGTTTCAGTGGATCAAAGTGTGGCTGCGTAAAGAAGAATGCTACTATGATTATGTAGTGTCATGCAAATGTCTAGTATTATTGTAACCGGTATCAGTAAGGTTTTTGAGATCAAGGAGACGATATCGCAGCTAAACCGGATGGTTTATGTCGATGGCCATCAATATTAGCTAACTTCACTATGATCTTAGTCATAGGGCCGAGAAGCAATGGAAATACTGCTACCAAATCGTGGCAATGGATCAATGTTCAGCTGCGTAAAGAAGCATGCCACTACGGTTATGTAGTGCCATGCAAATATCTAGTCCTATTGTAACCTATATCTGTAAGGTTCTTACGATCAAGGAGACGATATCGCAGCTAAACCGGCTGGTTTACATCGATGGCCATCAATATTAGTTAACTTCACTTTCATCTTAGTCATACGGCCGAGAAGCAATGGAAATACTGCTACCGAACCGTGGCAATGGGTCAAAGTGTGGCTGCGTAAAGAAGAATGCCACTATGATTATGTAGTGCCATGCAAATATCTAGTCCTATTGTAACCGATATCAGTAAGGTTTTTACGACCAAGGAGACGATATCGCAGGTAAACCCGATGGTTTATATCGATGGCCACCAATATTAATTAATTTCACTTTGATCTTAGTCACAGGGCCGAGAAGCAATGGAAATCCTGCTACCGAACCGTTGCAATGGATCAACGTGTGGCTGCGTAAAGAAGAATGCCACTATGATTATGTAGTGCCATGCAAATATCTAGTCCTATTGTAACCGATATCTGTAAGGTTCTTACGATCAAGGAGACCATTTCGCAGCTAAACCGGATGGTTTATGTCGATGGCCATCAATATTAGTTAACTTCACTTTCATCTTAGTCATACGGCCGAGAAGCAATGGAAATACCGCTACCGATCCGTTTCAATGGATCAAAGTGTGGCTGCGTAAAGAAGAATGCCACTATGATTATGTAGTGTCATGCAAATGTCTAGTATTATTGTAACCGGTACCAGTAAGGGTTTTGAGATCAAGGAGACGATATCGCAGCTAAACCGGATGGTTTATATCGATGGCCATCAATATTAGTTCACTTCACTTTGATCTTAGTCATAAGGCCGAGAAACAATGGAAATACTGCTACCGAACCGTGGCAATGGATCAAAGTTAAGCTGCGTAAAGAAGCATGCCACTATGATTATGTAGTGCCATGCAAATATCTAGTCCTATTGTAACCGATATCAGTAAGGTTTTTACCACCAAGGAGACGATATCGCAGCTAAACCGGATGGTTTATATCGATGGCCATCAATATTAGTTAACTTCACTCCGATCTCAGCCATGGGGACGAGAAGCAATGGAAATATTCCTACCGAACCGTGGCAATGGATCACAGTGTGGCTGCGTAAAGAATAATGCCACTATAATTATGTAGTCTCATGCAAATATCTAGTCTTATTGTAACCGATATCAGTAAGGTTTTCACGACCAAGGAGACGATATCGCAGCTAAACCGGATGGTTTATATCGATGGCCATCAATATTAGTTCACTTCACTTTGATCTTAGTCATAAGGCCGAGAAGCAATGGAAATACTGCTACCAAATCGTGGCAATGGATCAATGTTCAGCTGCGTAAAGAAGCATGCCACTACGGTTATGTAGTGCCATGCAAATATCTAGTCCTATTGTAACCTATATCTGTAAGGTTCTTACGATCAAGGAGACAATATCGCAGGTAAACCGGATGGTTTATATCGATGGCCATCAATATTAGTTAACTTCACTTTGATCTTAGTCATATGGCCGAGAAGCAATGGAAATACTGCTACCGAACCGTGGCAATGGATGAAAGTGTGGCTATGTATAAAAGAATGCCACTATGATTATATAGTGTCATGCAAATATCTAGTCCTATTGTAAACGATATCAGTAAGGCTTTTACGATCAAGGAGACGATATTGCAGCCATACCCGATGGTTTATATCGATGGCCATCAATATTAGTTAACTTCACTTCGATCTCAGCCATGGGGACCAGAAGCAATGGAAATACTGCTACCGAATCGTGGCAATCGATCAAAGTGATGCTGCGTAAAGAAGAATGCCACTATGATTATGTAGTGCCATGCAAATATCTAGTCCTATTGTAACCGATATCAGTAAGGTTTTTACGACCAAGGAGACGATATCGCAGCTAAACCGGATGGTTTATGTCGAAGGCCATCAATATTAGTTAACTTCACTCCGATCTCAGCCATGGGGACGAGAAGCAATGGAAATATTCCTACCGAACCGTGGCAATGGATCACAGTGTGGCTGCGTAAAGAAGAATGCCACTATAATTATGTAGTCTCATGCAAATATCTAGTCTTATTGTAACCGATATCAGTAAGGTTTTCACGACCAAGGAGACGATATCGCAGCTAAACCGGATGGTTTATATCGATGGCCATCAATATTAGTTAACTTTACTTTCATCTTAGGCATAGGGCCGAGAAGCAATGGAAATATTGCTACCCAACCGTGCCAATGGATCAAAGTGTGGCTGCGTAAAGAAGAATGCCACTATAATTATGTAGTGCCATGCAAATATCTAGTCCTATTGTAACCGATATCAGTAAGGTTTTTATGACCAAGGAGACGATATCGCAGCTAAACCGGATGGTTTATATCGATGGCCATCAATATTAGTTCACTTCACATTGATCTTAGTCATAAGGCCGAGAAGCAATGGAAATACTGCTACCGAACCGTGGCAATGGATCAAAGTGTGGCTGCGTAAAGAAGAATGCCACTATGATTATGTAGTGTCATGCAAATATCTAGTCCTGTTGTAACCGATATCAGTAAGGTTTTTACGATCAAGGAGACGATATCGCAGCTAAACCGGATGGTTTATATCGATGGCCATCAATATTAGTTAACTTCACTTTGATCTCAGGCATAGGGCCGGGAAGCAATGGAAATACTGCTACCGTTCCGCGGCAATGGGTCAAAGTGTGGCTGCGTAAAGAAGAATGCCACTATGATTATGTAGTGCCATGCAAATATCTAGTCCTATTGTAACCGATATCAGTAAGGTTTTTACGACCAAGGAAACGATATCGCGGGTAAACGCGATGGTTTATATCGATGGCCACCAATATTAATTAATTTCACTTTGATCTTAGTCACAGGGCCGAGAAGCAATGGAAATCCTGCTACCGAACCGTTGCAATGGATCAACGTGTGGCTGCGTAAAGAAGAATGCCACTATGATTATGTAGTGTCATGCAAATGTCTAGTATTATTGTAACCGGTACCAGTAAGGGTTTTGAGATCAAGGAGACGATATCGCAGCTAAACCGGATGGTTTATATCGATGGCCATCAATATTAGTTCACATCACTTTTATCTTAGTCATAAGGCCGAGAAGCAATGGAAATACTGCTACCGAACCGTGGCAATAGATCAAAGTTAAGCTGCGTAAAGAAGCATGCCACTATGATTATGTAGTGCCATGCAAATATCTAGTCCTATTGTAACCGATATCAGTAAGGTTTTTACGATCAAGGAGACGATATCGCAGCTAAACCGGACGGTTTATATCGATGGCCATCAATATTAGTTAACTTCACTTTGACTTCATCCATAAGGCCGAGAAACAATGGAAATACTGCTACCGAACCGTGGCAATAGATCAAAGTTAAGCTGCGTAAAGAAGCATGCTACTATGATTATGTAGTGTCATGCAAATGTCTAGTATTATTGTAACCGGTATCAGTAAGGTTTTTGAGATCAAGGAGACGATATCGCAGCTAAACCGGATGGTTTATGTCGATGGCCATCAATATTAGTTCACTTCACTTTGATCTTAGTCATAAGGCCGAGAAGCAATGGAAATACTGCTACCAAATCGTGGCAATCGATCAAAGTGAGGCTGCGTAAAGAAGAATGCCACTATGATTATGTAGTGCCATGCAAATATCTAGTCCTATTGTAACCGATATCAGTGAGGTTTTTACGACCAAGGAGACGATATCGCAGCTGACCCGGATGGTTTATATCGATGGCCATCAATATTAGTTCACTTCACTTTGATCTTAGTCATAAGGCCAAGAAGCAATGGAAATACTGCTACCGAACCGTGGCAATAGATCAAAGTTAAGCTGCGTAAAGAAGCATGCTACTATGATTATGTAGTGCCATGCAAATGTCTAGTATTATTGCAACCGGTATCAGTAAGGGTTTTGAGATCAAGGAGACGATATCGCAGCTAAACCGGATGGTTTATATCGATGGCCATCAATATTAGTTCACTTCACTTTGATCTTAGTCATAAGGCCGAGAAGCAATGGAAATACTGCTACCGAACCGTGGCAATGGATCAAAGTTAAGCTGCGTAAAGAAGCATGCCACTATGATTATGTAGTGCCATGCAAATATCTAGTCCTATTGTAACCGATATCAGTAAGGTTTTTACCACCAAGGAGACGATATCGCAGCTAAACCGGATGGTTTATATCGATGGCCATCAATATTAGTTAACTTCACTCCGATCTCAGCCATGGGGACGAGAAGCAATGGAAATATTCCTACCGAACCGTGGCAATGGATCACAGTGTGGCTGCGTAAAGAATAATGCCACTATAATTATGTAGTCTCATGCAAATATCTAGTCTTATTGTAACCGATATCAGTAAGGTTTTCACGACCAAGGAGACGATATCGCAGCTAAACCGGATGGTTTATATCGATGGCCATCAATATTAGTTCACTTCACTTTGATCTTAGTCATAAGGCCGAGAAGCAATGGAAATACTGCTACCAAATCGTGGCAATGGATCAATGTTCAGCTGCGTAAAGAAGCATGCCACTACGGTTATGTAGTGCCATGCAAATATCTAGTCCTATTGTAACCTATATCTGTAAGGTTCTTACGATCAAGGAGACAATATCGCAGGTAAACCGGATGGTTTATATCGATGGCCATCAATATTAGTTAACTTCACTTTGATCTTAGTCATAAGGCCGAGAAGCAATGGAAATACTGCTACCGAACCGTGGCAATGGATGAAAGTGTGGCTATGTATAAAAGAATGCCACTATGATTATATAGTGTCATGCAAATATCTAGTCCTATTGTAAACGATATCAGTAAGGCTTTTACGATCAAGGAGACGATATTGCAGCTATACCCGATGGTTTATATCGATGGCCATCAATATTAGTTAACTTCACTTCGATCTCAGCCATGGGGACCAGAAGCAATGGAAATACTGCTACCGAATCGTGGCAATCGATCAAAGTGATGCTGCGTAAAGAAGAATGCCACTATGATTATGTAGTGCCATGCAAATATCTAGTCCTATTGTAACCGATATCAGTAAGGTTTTTACGACCAAGGAGACGATATCGCAGCTAAACCGGATGGTTTATGTCGAAGGCCATCAATATTAGTTAACTTCACTCCGATCTCAGCCATGGGGACGAGAAGCAATGGAAATATTCCTACCGAACCGTGGCAATGGATCACAGTGTGGCTGCGTAAAGAAGAATGCCACTATAATTATGTAGTCTCATGCAAATATCTAGTCTTATTGTAACCGATATCAGTAAGGTTTTCACGACCAAGGAGACGATATCGCAGCTAAACCGGATGGTTTATATCGATGGCCATCAATATTAGTTAACTTTACTTTCATCTTAGGCATAGGGCCGAGAAGCAATGGAAATATTGCTACCCAACCGTGCCAATGGATCAAAGTGTGGCTGCGTAAAGAAGAATGCCACTATAATTATGTAGTGCCATGCAAATATCTAGTCCTATTGTAACCGATATCAGTAAGGTTTTTATGACCAAGGAGACGATATCGCAGCTAAACCGGATGGTTTATATCGATGGCCATCAATATTAGTTCACTTCACATTGATCTTAGTCATAAGGCCGAGAAGCAATGGAAATACTGCTACCGAACCGTGGCAATGGATCAAAGTGTGGCTGCGTAAAGAAGAATGCCACTATGATTATGTAGTGTCATGCAAATATCTAGTCCTGTTGTAACCGATATCAGTAAGGTTTTTACGATCAGGGAGACGATATCGCAGCTAAACCGGATGGTTTATATCGATGGCCATCAATATTAGTTAACTTCATTTTTATCTCAGGCATAGGGCCGGGAAGCAATGGAAATACTGCTACCGTTCCGCGGCAATGGGTCAAAGTGTGGCTGCGTAAAGAAGAATGCCACTATGATTATGTAGTGCCATGCAAATATCTAGTCCTATTGTAACCGATATCAGTAAGGTTTTTACGACCAAGGAGACGATATCGCAGGTAAACGCGATGGTTTATATCGATGGCCACCAATATTAATTAATTTCACTTTGATCTTAGTCACAGGGCCGAGAAGCAATGGAAATCCTGCTACCGAACCGTTGCAATGGATCAACGTGTGGCTGCGTAAAGAAGAATGCCACTATGATTATGTAGTGTCATGCAAATGTCTAGTATTATTGTAACCGGTACCAGTAAGGGTTTTGAGATCAAGGAGACGATATCGCAGCTAAACCGGATGGTTTATATCGATGGCCATCAATATTAGTTCACTTCACTTTTATCTTAGTCATAAGGCCGAGAAGCAATGGAAATACTGCTACCGAACCGTGGCAATAGATCAAAGTCAAGCTGCGTAAAGAAGCATGCCACTATGATTATGTAGTGCCATGCAAATATCTAGTCCTATTGTAACCGATATCAGTAAGGTTTTTACGATCAAGGAGACGATATCGCAGCTAAACCGGACGGTTTATATCGATGGCCATCAATATTAGTTAACTTCACTTTGACTTCATCCATAAGGCCGAGAAACAATGGAAATACTGCTACCGAACCGTGGCAATAGATCAAAGTTAAGCTGCGTAAAGAAGCATGCTACTATGATTATGTAGTGTCATGCAAATGTCTAGTATTATTGTAACCGGTATCAGTAAGGTTTTTGAGATCAAGGAGACGATATCGCAGCTAAACCGGATGGTTTATGTCGATGGCCATCAATATTAGTTAACTTCACTATGATCTTAGTCATAGGGCAGAGAAGCAATGGAAATATTGCTACCTAACCGTGCCAATGGATCAAAGTGTGGCTGCGTAAAGAAGAATGCCACTATAATTATGTAGTCTCATGCAAATATCAAGTCTTATTGTAACCGATATCAGTAACGTTTTTACGACCAAGGAGACGATATCGCAGCTAAACCGGATGGTTTATATCGATGGCCATCAATATTAGTTCACTTCACTTTGATCTTAGTCATAAGGCCGAGAAGCAATGGAAATACTGCTACCAAATCGTGGCAATCGATCAAAGTGAGGCTGCGTAAAGAAGAATGCCACTATGATTATGTAGTGCCATGCAAATATCTAGTCCTATTGTAACCGATATCAGTGAGGTTTTTACGACCAAGGAGACGATATCGCAGCTGACCCGGATGGTTTATATCGATGGCCATCAATATTAGTTCACTTCACTTTGATCTTAGTCATAAGGCCAAGAAGCAATGGAAATACTGCTACCGAACCGTGGCAATAGATCAAAGTTAAGCTGCGTAAAGAAGCATGCTACTATGATTATGTAGTGCCATGCAAATGTCTAGTATTATTGCAACCGGTATCAGTAAGGTTTTTGAGATCAAGGAGACGATACCGCAGCTAAACCGGATGGTTTATGTCGATGGCCATCAATATTAGTTAACTTCACTTTGATCTTAGTCATAAGGCCGAGAAGCAATGGAAATACTGCTACCGAACCGTGGCAATGGATGAAAGTGTGGCTGTGTATAAAAGAATGCCACTATGATTTTATAGTGTCATGCAAATATCTAGTCCTATTGTAACCGATATCAGTAAGGCTTTTACGATCAAGGAGACGATATTGCAGCTATACCCGATGGTTTATATCGATGGCCATCAATATTAGTTAACTTCACTTCGATCTCAGCCATGGGGACCAGAAGCAATGGAAATACTGCTACCGAATCGTGGCAATCGATCAAAGTGAGGCTGCGTAAAGAAGAATGCCACTATGATTATGTAGTGTCATGCAAATATCAAGTATTATTGTAACCGGTATCAGTAAGGTTTTTGAGATCAAGTATACGATATCGCAGCTAAACCGGATGGTTTATATCGATGGCCATCAATATTAGTTAACTTTACTTTCATCTTAGGCATAGGACCGAGAAGCAATAGAAATATTGCTACCCAACCGTGCCAATGGATCAAAGTGTGGCTGCGTAAAGAAGAATGCCACTATAATTATGTAGTGCCATGCAAATATCTAGTCCTATTGTAACCGATATCAGTAAGGTTTTTACGACCAAGGAGACGATATCGCAGCTAAACCGGATGGTTTATATCGATGGCCATCAATATTAGTTCACTTCACTTTGATCTTAGTCATAAGGCCAAGAAGCAATGGAAATACTGCTACCGAACCGTGGCAATGGATCAAACTTCAGCTGCGTAAAGAAGCATGCGACTACGGTTATGTAGTGCCATGCAAATATCTAGTCCTATTGTAACCTATATCTGTAAGGTTCTTACGATCAAGGAGACGATTTGGCAGCTAAACCGGATGGTTTATGTCGATGGCCATCAATATTAGTTAACTTCACTATGATCTTAGTCATAGGGCCGAGAAGCAATGGAAATATTGCTACCGAACCGTGGCAATGGATGAAAGTGTGGCTGTGTATAAAAGAATGCCACTATGATTATATAGTGTCATGCAAATATCTAGTCCTATTGTAACCGATATCAGTAAGGCTTTTACGACCAAGGAGACGATATCGCAGCTAAACCGGATGGTTTATATCGATGGCCATCAATATTAGTTCACTTCACTTTGATCTTAGTCATAAGGCCAAGAAGCAATGGAAATACTGCTACCGCACCGTGGCAATAGATCAAAGTTAAGCTGCGTAAAGAAGCATGCCACTATAATTATGTAGTCTCATGCAAATATCAAGTCTTATTGTAACCGATATCAGTAACGTTTTTACGTCCAAGGAGACGATATCGCAGCTAAACCGGATGGTTTATATCGATGGCCATCAATATTAGTTCACTTCACTTTGATCTTAGTCATAAGGCCGAGAAGCAATGGAAATACTGCTACCAAATCGTGGCAATGGATCAATGATCAGCTGCGTAAAGAAGCATGCCACTACGGTTATGTAGTGCCATGCAAATATCTAGTCCTATTGTAACCTATATCTGTAAGGTTCTTACGATCAAGGAGACAATATCGCAGGTAAACCGTATGGTTTATATCGATTGCCATCAATATTAGTTAACTTCACTTTGATCTTAGTCATAAGGCCGAGAAGCAATGGAAATACTGCTACCGAACCGTGGCAATGGATGAAAGTGTGGCTGTGTATAAAAGAATGCCACTATGATTATATAGTGTCATGCAAATATCTAGTCCTATTGTAACCGATATCAGTAAGGCTTTTACGATCAAGGAGACGATATTGCAGCTATACCCGATGGTTTATATCGATGGCCATCAATATTAGTTAACTTCACTTCGATCTCAGCCATGGGGACCAGAAACAATGGAAATACTGCTACCGAACCGTGGCAATAGATCAAAGTTATGCTGCGTAAAGAAGCATGCCACTATGATTATGTAGTGCCATGCAAATATCTAGTCCTATTGTAACCGATATCAGTAAGGTTTTTACGATCAAGGAGACGATATCGCAGCTAAACCGGATGGTTTATGTCGATGGCCATCAATATTAGTTCACTTCACTTTGATCTTAGTCATAAGGCCAAGAAGCAATGGAAATACTGCTACCGAACCGTGGCAATAGATCAAAGTTAAGCTGCGTAAAGAAGCATGCTACTATGATTATGTAGTGCCATGCAAATGTCTAGTATTATTGCAACCGGTATCAGTAAGGGTTTTGAGATCAAGGAGACGATATCGCAGTAAACCGGATGGTTTATATCGATGGCCATCAATATTAGTTCACTTCACTTTGATCTTAGTCATAAGGCCGAGAAGCAATGGAAATACTGCTACCGAACCGTGGCAATGGATCAAAGTTAAGCTGCGTAAAGAAGCATGCCACTATGATTATGTAGTGCCATGCAAATATCTAGTCCTATTGTAACCGATATCAGTAAGGTTTTTACCACCAAGGAGACGATATCGCAGCTAAACCGGATGGTTTATATCGATGGCCATCAATATTAGTTAACTTCACTCCGATCTCAGCCATGGGGACGAGAAGCAATGGAAATATTCCTACCGAACCGTGGCAATGGATCACAGTGTGGCTGCGTAAAGAATAATGCCACTATAATTATGTAGTCTCATGCAAATATCTAGTCTTATTGTAACCGATATCAGTAAGGTTTTCACGACCAAGGAGACGATATCGCAGCTAAACCGGATGGTTTATATCGATGGCCATCAATATTAGTTCACTTCACTTTGATCTTAGTCATAAGGCCGAGAAGCAATGGAAATACTGCTACCAAATCGTGGCAATGGATCAATGTTCAGCTGCGTAAAGAAGCATGCCACTACGGTTATGTAGTGCCATGCAAATATCTAGTCCTATTGTAACCTATATCTGTAAGGTTCTTACGATCAAGGAGACAATATCGCAGGTAAACCGGATGGTTTATATCGATGGCCATCAATATTAGTTAACTTCACTTTGATCTTAGTCATAAGGCCGAGAAGCAATGGAAATACTGCTACCGAACCGTGGCAATGGATGAAAGTGTGGCTATGTATAAAAGAATGCCACTATGATTATATAGTGTCATGCAAATATCTAGTCCTATTGTAAACGATATCAGTAAGGCTTTTACGATCAAGGAGACGATATTGCAGCTATACCCGATGGTTTATATCGATGGCCATCAATATTAGTTAACTTCACTTCGATCTCAGCCATGGGGACCAGAAGCAATGGAAATACTGCTACCGAATCGTGGCAATCGATCAAAGTGATGCTGCGTAAAGAAGAATGCCACTATGATTATGTAGTGCCATGCAAATATCTAGTCCTATTGTAACCGATATCAGTAAGGTTTTTACGACCAAGGAGACGATATCGCAGCTAAACCGGATGGTTTATGTCGAAGGCCATCAATATTAGTTAACTTCACTCCGATCTCAGCCATGGGGACGAGAAGCAATGGAAATATTCCTACCGAACCGTGGCAATGGATCACAGTGTGGCTGCGTAAAGAAGAATGCCACTATAATTATGTAGTCTCATGCAAATATCTAGTCTTATTGTAACCGATATCAGTAAGGTTTTCACGACCAAGGAGACGATATCGCAGCTACACCGGATGGTTTATATCGATGGCCATCAATATTAGTTAACTTTACTTTCATCTTAGGCATAGGGCCGAGAAGCAATGGAAATATTGCTACCCAACCGTGCCAATGGATCAAAGTGTGGCTGCGTAAAGAAGAATGCCACTATAATTATGTAGTGCCATGCAAATATCTAGTCCTATTGTAACCGATATCAGTAAGGTTTTTATGACCAAGGAGACGATATCGCAGCTAAACCGGATGGTTTATATCGATGGCCATCAATATTAGTTCACTTCACATTGATCTTAGTCATAAGGCCGAGAAGCAATGGAAATACTGCTACCGAACCGTGGCAATGGATCAAAGTGTGGCTGCGTAAAGAAGAATGCCACTATGATTATGTAGTGTCATGCAAATATCTAGTCCTGTTGTAACCGATATCAGTAAGGTTTTTACGATCAAGGAGACGATATCGCAGCTAAACCGGATGGTTTATATCGATGGCCATCAATATTAGTTAACTTCATTTTTATCTCAGGCATAGGGCCGGGAAGCAATGGAAATACTGCTACCGTTCCGCGGCAATGGGTCAAAGTGTGGCTGCGTAAAGAAGAATGCCACTATGATTATGTAGTGCCATGCAAATATCTAGTCCTATTGTAACCGATATCAGTAAGGTTTTTACGACCAAGGAGACGATATCGCAGGTAAACGCGATGGTTTATATCGATGGCCACCAATATTAATTAATTTCACTTTGATCTTAGTCACAGGGCCGAGAAGCAATGGAAATCCTGCTACCGAACCGTTGCAATGGATCAACGTGTGGCTGCGTAAAGAAGAATGCCACTATGATTATGTAGTGTCATGCAAATGTCTAGTATTATTGTAACCGGTACCAGTAAGGGTTTTGAGATCAAGGAGACGATATCGCAGCTAAACCGGATGGTTTATATCGATGGCCATCAATATTAGTTCACTTCACTTTTATCTTAGTCATAAGGCCGAGAAGCAATGGAAATACTGCTACCGAACCGTGGCAATAGATCAAAGTCAAGCTGCGTAAAGAAGCATGCCACTATGATTATGTAGTGCCATGCAAATATCTAGTCCTATTGTAACCGATATCAGTAAGGTTTTTACGATCAAGGAGACGATATCGCAGCTAAACCGGACGGTTTATATCGATGGCCATCAATATTAGTTAACTTCACTTTGACTTCATCCATAAGGCCGAGAAACAATGGAAATACTGCTACCGAACCGTGGCAATAGATCAAAGTTAAGCTGCGTAAAGAAGCATGCTACTATGATTATGTAGTGTCATGCAAATGTCTAGTATTATTGTAACCGGTATCAGTAAGGTTTTTGAGATCAAGGAGACGATATCGCAGCTAAACCGGATGGTTTATGTCGATGGCCATCAATATTAGTTAACTTCACTATGATCTTAGTCATAGGGCAGAGAAGCAATGGAAATATTGCTACCTAACCGTGCCAATGGATCAAAGTGTGGCTGCGTAAAGAAGAATGCCACTATAATTATGTAGTCTCATGCAAATATCAAGTCTTATTGTAACCGATATCAGTAACGTTTTTACGACCAAGGAGACGATATCGCAGCTAAACCGGATGGTTTATATCGATGGCCATCAATATTAGTTCACTTCACTTTGATCTTAGTCATAAGGCCGAGAAGCAATGGAAATACTGCTACCAAATCGTGGCAATCGATCAAAGTGAGGCTGCGTAAAGAAGAATGCCACTATGATTATGTAGTGCCATGCAAATATCTAGTCCTATTGTAACCGATATCAGTGAGGTTTTTACGACCAAGGAGACGATATCGCAGCTGACCCGGATGGTTTATATCGATGGCCATCAATATTAGTTCACTTCACTTTGATCTTAGTCATAAGGCCAAGAAGCAATGGAAATACTGCTACCGAACCGTGGCAATAGATCAAAGTTAAGCTGCGTAAAGAAGCATGCTACTATGATTATGTAGTGCCATGCAAATGTCTAGTATTATTGCAACCGGTATCAGTAAGGTTTTTGAGATCAAGGAGACGATACCGCAGCTAAACCGGATGGTTTATGTCGATGGCCATCAATATTAGTTAACTTCACTATGATCTTAGTCATAGGGCCGAGAAGCAATGGAAATACTGCTACCAAATCGTGGCAATGGATCAATGTTCAGCTGCGTAAAGAAGCATGCCACTACGGTTATGTAGTGCCATGCAAATATCTAGTCCTATTGTAACCTATATCTGTAAGGTTCTTACGATCAAGGAGACAATATCGCAGGTAAACCGGATGGTTTATATCGATGGGCATCAATATTAGTTAACTTCACTTTGATCTTAGTCATAAGGCCGAGAAGCAATGGAAATACTGCTACCGAACCGTGGCAATGGATGAAAGTGTGGCTGTGTATAAAAGAATGCCACTATGATTTTATAGTGTCATGCAAATATCTAGTCCTATTGTAACCGATATCAGTAAGGCTTTTACGATCAAGGAGACGATATTGCAGCTATACCCGATGGTTTATATCGATGGCCATCAATATTAGTTAACTTCACTTCGATCTCAGCCATGGGGACCAGAAGCAATGGAAATACTGCTACCGAATCGTGGCAATCGATCAAAGTGAGGCTGCGTAAAGAAGAATGCCACTATGATTATGTAGTGTCATGCAAATATCAAGTATTATTGTAACCGGTATCAGTAAGGTTTTTGAGATCAAGTATACGATATCGCAGCTAAACCGGATGGTTTATATCGATGGCCATCAATATTAGTTAACTTTACTTTCATCTTAGGCATAGGACCGAGAAGCAATGGAAATATTGCTACCCAACCGTGCCAATGGATCAAAGTGTGGCTGCGTAAAGAAGAATGCCACTATAATTATGTAGTGCCATGCAAATATCTAGTCCTATTGTAACCGATATCAGTAAGGTTTTTACGACCAAGGAGACGATATCGCAGCTAAACCGGATGGTTTATATCGATGGCCATCAATATTAGTTCACTTCACTTTGATCTTAGTCATAAGGCCAAGAAGCAATGGAAATACTGCTACCGAACCGTGGCAATGGATCAATCTTCAGCTGCGTAAAGAAGCATGCGACTACGGTTATGTAGTGCCATGCAAATATCTAGTCCTATTGTAACCTATATCTGTAAGGTTCTTACGATCAAGGAGACGATTTGGCAGCTAAACCGGATGGTTTATGTCGATGGCCATCAATATTAGTTAACTTCACTATGATCTTAGTCATAGGGCCGAGAAGCAATGGAAATATTGCTACCGAACCGTGGCAATGGATGAAAGTGTGGCTGTGTATAAAAGAATGCCACTATGATTATATAGTGTCATGCAAATATCTAGTCCTATTGTAACCGATATCAGTAAGGCTTTTACGACCAAGGAGACGATATCGCAGCTAAACCGGATGGTTTATATCGATGGCCATCAATATTAGTTCACTTCACTTTGATCTTAGTCATAAGGCCAAGAAGCAATGGAAATACTGCTACCGCACCGTGGCAATAGATCAAAGTTAAGCTGCGTAAAGAAGCATGCCACTATAATTATGTAGTCTCATGCAAATATCAAGTCTTATTGTAACCGATATCAGTAACGTTTTTACGTCCAAGGAGACGATATCGCAGCTAAACCGGATGGTTTATATCGATGGCCATCAATATTAGTTCACTTCACTT
This sequence comes from Priocnemis perturbator, assembly GCA_963942575.1. NCBI lineage: Eukaryota > Metazoa > Arthropoda > Insecta > Hymenoptera > Pompilidae > Priocnemis > Priocnemis perturbator. The sequence goes on along the minus strand of OZ012655.1, from coordinate 3,693,586 downwards.
TGATCTTAGTCATAAGGCCGAGAAGCAATGGAAATACTGCTACCAAATCGTGGCAATGGATCAATGATCAGCTGCGTAAAGAAGCATGCCACTACGGTTATGTAGTGCCATGCAAATATCTAGTCCTATTGTAACCTATATCTGTAAGGTTCTTACGATCAAGGAGACAATATCGCAGGTAAACCGTATGGTTTATATCGATTGCCATCAATATTAGTTAACTTCACTTTGATCTTAGTCATAAGGCCGAGAAGCAATGGAAATACTGCTACCGAACCGTGGCAATGGATGAAAGTGTGGCTGTGTATAAAAGAATGCCACTATGATTATATAGTGTCATGCAAATATCTAGTCCTATTGTAACCGATATCAGTAAGGCTTTTACGATCAAGGAGACGATATTGCAGCTATACCCGATGGTTTATATCGATGGCCATCAATATTAGTTAACTTCACTTCGATCTCAGCCATGGGGACCAGAAACAATGGAAATACTGCTACCGAACCGTGGCAATAGATCAAAGTTATGCTGCGTAAAGAAGCATGCCACTATGATTATGTAGTGCCATGCAAATATCTAGTCCTATTGTAACCGATATCAGTAAGGTTTTTACGATCAAGGAGACGATATCGCAGCTAAACCGGATGGTTTATATCGATGGCCATCAATATTAGTTAACTTTACTTTCATCTTAGGCATAGGGCCGAGAAGCAATGGAAATACTGCTACCGAACCGTTTCAATGGATCAAAGTGTGGCTGCGTAAAGAAGAATGCCACTATGATTATGTAGTGTCATGCAAATGTCTAGTATTATTGTAACCGGTATCAGTAAGGTTTTTGAGATCAATGAGACGATATCGCAGCTAAACCGGATGGTTTATGTCGATGGCCATCAATATTAGTTAACTTCACTATGATCTTAGTCTTAGGGCCGAGAAGCAATGGAAATATTGCTACCGAACCGTGGCAATGGATGAAAGTGTGGCTGTGTATAAAAGAATGCCACTATGATTATATAGTGTCATGCAAATATCTAGTCCTATTGTAACCGATATCAGTAAGGTTTTTACGATCAAGGAGACGATATTGCAGCTAAACCCGATGGTTTATATCGATGGCCATCAATATTAATTAACTTCGCTTCGATCTCAGCCATGGGGACCAGAAGCAATGGAAATACCGCTACCGAACCGTGGCAATGGATCAAAGTGTGGCTGCGTAAAGAAGAATGCCACTATGATTATGTAGTGTCATGCAAATATTTAGTATTATTGTAACCGGTATCAGTAAGGTTTTTACGATCAAGGAGACAATATCGCAGCTAAACCGGATGGTTTATATCGATGGCCATCAATATTAGTTAACTTTACTTTCATCTTAGGCATAGGGCCGAGAAGCAATGGAAATACTGCTACCGAATCGTGGCAATGGATCAAACTTCAGCTGCGTAAAGAAGCATGCGACTACGGTTATGTAGTGCCATGCAAATATCTAGTCCTATCGTAACCTATATCTGTAAGGTTCTTACGATCAAGGAGACGATTTGGCAGCGAAACCGGATGGTTTATGTCGATGGCCATCAATATTAGTTAACTTCACTTTGATCTTAGTCATAAGGCCGAGAAGCAATGGAAATACTGCTACCGAACCGTGGCAATGGATGAAAGTGTGGCTATGTATAAAAGAATGCCACTATGATTATATAGTGTCATGCAAATATCTAGTCCTATTGTAAACGATATCAGTAAGGCTTTTACGATCAAGGAGACGATATTGCAGCTATACCCGATGGTTTATATCGATGGCCATCAATATTAGTTAACTTCACTTCGAACTCAGCCATGGGGACCAGAAACAATGGAAATACTGCTACCGAACCGTGGCAATAGATCAAAGTTATGCTGCGTAAAGAAGCATGCCACTATGATTATGTAGTGCCATGCAAATATCTAGTCCTATTGTAACCGATATCACTAAGGTTTTTACGATCAAGGAGACGATATCGCAGCTAAACCGGATGGTTTATATCGCTGGCCATCAATATTAGTTAACTTTACTTTCATCTTAGGCATAGGGCCGAGAAGCAATGGAAATACTGCTACCGAACCGTTTCAATGGATCAAAGTGTGGCTGCGTAAAGAAGAATGCCACTATGATTATGTAGTGTCATGCAAATGTCTAGTATTATTGTAACCGGTATCAGTAAGGTTTTTGAGATCAATGAGACGATATCGCAGCTAAACCGGATGGTTTATGTCGATGGCCATCAATATTAGTTAACTTCACTATGATCTTAGTCTTAGGGCCGAGAAGCAATGGAAATATTGCTACCGAACCGTGGCAATGGATGAAAGTGTGGCTGTGTATAAAAGAATGCCACTATGATTATATAGTGTCATGCAAATATCTAGTCCTATTGTAACCGATATCAGTAAGGTTTTTACGATCAAGGAGACGATATTGCAGCTAAACCCGATGGTTTATATCGATGGCCATCAATATTAATTAACTTCGCTTCGATCTCAGCCATGGGGACCAGAAGCAATGGAAATACCGCTACCGAACCGTGGCAATGGATCAAAGTGTGGCTGCGTAAAGAAGAATGCCACTATGATTATGTAGTGTCATGCAAATATTTAGTATTATTGTAACCGGTATCAGTAAGGTTTTTACGATCAAGGAGACAATATCGCAGCTAAACCGGATGGTTTATATCGATGGCCATCAATATTAGTTAACTTTACTTTCATCTTAGGCATAGGGCCGAGAAGCAATGGAAATACTGCTACCGAACCGTTTCAATGGATCAAAGTGTGGCTGCGTAAAGAAGAATGCCACTATGATTATGTAGTGTCATGCAAATGTCTAGTATTATTGTAACCGGTATCAGTAAGGTTTTTGAGATCAATGAGACGATATCGCAGCTAAACCGGATGGTTTATGTCGATGGCCATCAATATTAGTTAACTTCACTATGATCTTAGTCTTAGGGCCGAGAAGCAATGGAAATATTGCTACCGAACCGTGGCAATGGATGAAAGTGTGGCTGTGTATAAAAGAATGCCACTATGATTATATAGTGTCATGCAAATATCTAGTCCTATTGTAACCGATATCAGTAAGGTTTTTACGATCAAGGAGACGATATTGCAGCTAAACCCGATGGTTTATATCGATGGCCATCAATATTAATTAACTTCGCTTCGATCTCAGCCATGGGGACCAGAAGCAATGGAAATACCGCTACCGAACCGTGGCAATGGATCAAAGTGTGGCTGCGTAAAGAAGAATGCCACTATGATTATGTAGTGTCATGCAAATATTTAGTATTATTGTAACCGGTATCAGTAAGGTTTTTACGATCAAGGAGACAATATCGCAGCTAAACCGGATGGTTTATATCGATGGCCATCAATATTAGTTAACTTTACTTTCATCTTAGGCATAGGGCCGAGAAGCAATGGAAATACTGCTACCGAATCGTGGCAATGGATCAAACTTCAGCTGCGTAAAGAAGCATGCGACTACGGTTATGTAGTGCCATGCAAATATCTAGTCCTATCGTAACCTATATCTGTAAGGTTCTTACGATCAAGGAGACGATTTGGCAGCGAAACCGGATGGTTTATGTCGATGGCCATCAATATTAGTTAACTTCACTTTGATCTTAGTCATAAGGCCGAGAAGCAATGGAAATACTGCTACCGAACCGTGGCAATGGATGAAAGTGTGGCTATGTATAAAAGAATGCCACTATGATTATATAGTGTCATGCAAATATCTAGTCCTATTGTAAACGATATCAGTAAGGCTTTTACGATCAAGGAGACGATATTGCAGCTATACCCGATGGTTTATATCGATGGCCATCAATATTAGTTAACTTCACTTCGATTTCAGCCATGGGGACCAGAAGCAATGGAAATACTGCTACCGAATCGTGGCAATCGATCAAAGTGATGCTGCGTAAAGAAGAATGCCACTATGATTATGTAGTGCCATGCAAATATCTAGTCCTATTGTAACCGATATCAGTAAGGTTTTTACGACCAAGGAGACGATATCGCAGCTAAACCGGATGGTTTATGTCGAAGGCCATCAATATTAGTTAACTTCACTCCGATCTCAGCCATGGGGACGAGAAGCAATGGAAATATTCCTACCGAACCGTGGCAATGGATCACAGTGTGGCTGCGTAAAGAAGAATGCCACTATAATTATGTAGTCTCATGCAAATATCTAGTCTTATTGTAACCGATATCAGTAAGGTTTTCACGACCAAGGAGACGATATCGCAGCTAAACCGGATGGTTTATATCGATGGCCATCAATATTAGTTAACTTTACTTTCATCTTAGGCATAGGGCCGAGAAGCAATGGAAATATTGCTACCCAACCGTGCCAATGGATCAAAGTGTGGCTGCGTAAAGAAGAATGCCACTATAATTATGTAGTGCCATGCAAATATCTAGTCCTATTGTAACCGATATCAGTAAGGTTTTTATGACCAAGGAGACGATATCGCAGCTAAACCGGATGGTTTATATCGATGGCCATCAATATTAGTTCACTTCACATTGATCTTAGTCATAAGGCCGAGAAGCAATGGAAATACTGCTACCGAACCGTGGCAATGGATCAAAGTGTGGCTGCGTAAAGAAGAATGCCACTATGATTATGTAGTGTCATGCAAATATCTAGTCCTGTTGTAACCGATATCAGTAAGGTTTTTACAATCAAGGAGACGATATCGCAGCTAAACCGGATGGTTTATATCGATGGCCATCAATATTAGTTAACTTCACTTTGATCTCAGGCATAGGGCCGGGAAGCAATGGAAATACTGCTACCGTTCCGCGGCAATGGGTCAAAGTGTGGCTGCGTAAAGAAGAATGCCACTATGATTATGTAGTGCCATGCAAATATCTAGTCCTATTGTAACCGATATCAGTAAGGTTTTTACGACCAAGGAGACGATATCGCAGGTAAACGCGATGGTTTATATCGATGGCCACCAATATTAATTAATTTCACTTTGATCTTAGTCACAGGGCCGAGAAGCAATGGAAATCCTGCTACCGAACCGTTGCAATGGATCAACGTGTGGCTGCGTAAAGAAGAATGCCACTATGATTATGTAGTGTCATGCAAATGTCTAGTATTATTGTAACCGGTACCAGTAAGGGTTTTGAGATCAAGGAGACGATATCGCAGCTAAACCGGATGGTTTATATCGATGGCCATCAATATTAGTTCACTTCACTTTTATCTTAGTCATAAGGCCGAGAAGCAATGGAAATACTGCTACCGAACCGTGGCAATAGATCAAAGTTAAGCTGCGTAAAGAAGCATGCCACTATGATTATGTAGTGCCATGCAAATATCTAGTCCTATTGTAACCGATATCAGTAAGGTTTTTACGATCAAGGAGACGATATCGCAGCTAAACCGGACGGTTTATATCGATGGCCATCAATATTAGTTAACTTCACTTTGACTTCATCCATAAGGCCGAGAAACAATGGAAATACTGCTACCGAACCGTGGCAATAGATCAAAGTTAAGCTGCGTAAAGAAGCATGCTACTATGATTATGTAGTGTCATGCAAATGTCTAGTATTATTGTAACCGGTATCAGTAAGGTTTTTGAGATCAAGGAGACGATATCGCAGCTAAACCGGATGGTTTATGTCGATGGCCATCAATATTAGTTAACTTCACTATGATCTTAGTCATAGGGCAGAGAAGCAATGGAAATATTGCTACCTAACCGTGCCAATGGATCAAAGTGTGGCTGCGTAAAGAAGAATGCCACTATAATTATGTAGTCTCATGCAAATATCAAGTCTTATTGTAACCGATATCAGTAACGTTTGTACGACCAAGGAGACGATATCGCAGCTAAACCGGATGGTTTATATCGATGGCCATCAATATTAGTTCACTTCACTTTGATCTTAGTCATAAGGCCGAGAAGCAATGTAAATACTGCTACCAAATCGTGGCAATCGATCAAAGTGAGGCTGCGTAAAGAAGAATGCCACTATGATTATGTAGTGCCATGCAAATATCTAGTCCTATTGTAACCGATATCAGTGAGGTTTTTACGACCAAGGAGACGATATCGCAGCTGACCCGGATGGTTTATATCGATGGCCATCAATATTAGTTCACTTCACTTTGATCTTAGTCATAAGGCCAAGAAGCAATGGAAATACTGCTACCGAACCGTGGCAATAGATCAAAGTTAAGCTGCGTAAAGAAGCATGCTACTATGATTATGTAGTGCCATGCAAATGTCTAGTATTATTGCAACCGGTATCAGTAAGGTTTTTGAGATCAAGGAGACGATACCGCAGCTAAACCGGATGGTTTATGTCGATGGCCATCAATATTAGTTAACTTCACTATGATCTTAGTCATAGGGCCGAGAAGCAATGGAAATACTGCTACCAAATCGTGGCAATGGATCAATGTTCAGCTGCGTAAAGAAGCATGCCACTACGGTTATGTAGTGCCATGCAAATATCTAGTCCTATTGTAACCTATATCTGTAAGGTTCTTACGATCAAGGAGACAATATCGCAGGTAAACCGGATGGTTTATATCGATGGGCATCAATATTAGTTAACTTCACTTTGATCTTAGTCATAAGGCCGAGAAGCAATGGAAATACTGCTACCGAACCGTGGCAATGGATGAAAGTGTGGCTGTGTATAAAAGAATGCCACTATGATTTTATAGTGTCATGCAAATATCTAGTCCTATTGTAACCGATATCAGTAAGGCTTTTACGATCAAGGAGACGATATTGCAGCTATACCCGATGGTTTATATCGATGGCCATCAATATTAGTTAACTTCACTTCGATCTCAGCCATGGGGACCAGAAGCAATGGAAATACTGCTACCGAATCGTGGCAATCGATCAAAGTGAGGCTGCGTAAAGAAGAATGCCACTATGATTATGTAGTGTCATGCAAATATCAAGTATTAGTAACCGGTATCAGTAAGGTTTTTGAGATCAAGTATACGATATCGCAGCTAAACCGGATGGTTTATATCGATGGCCATCAATATTAGTTAACTTTACTTTCATCTTAGGCATAGGACCGAGAAGCAATGGAAATATTGCTACCCAACCGTGCCAATGGATCAAAGTGTGGCTGCGTAAAGAAGAATGCCACTATAATTATGTAGTGCCATGCAAATATCTAGTCCTATTGTAACCGATATCAGTAAGGTTTTTACGACCAAGGAGACGATATCGCAGCTAAACCGGATGGTTTATATCGATGGCCATCAATATTAGTTCACTTCACTTTGATCTTAGTCATAAGGCCAAGAAGCAATGGAAATACTGCTACCGAACCGTGGCAATGGATCAAACTTCAGCTGCGTAAAGAAGCATGCGACTACGGTTATGTAGTGCCATGCAAATATCTAGTCCTATTGTAACCTATATCTGTAAGGTTCTTACGATCAAGGAGACGATTTGGCAGCTAAACCGGATGGTTTATGTCGATGGCCATCAATATTAGTTAACTTCACTATGATCTTAGTCATAGGGCCGAGAAGCAATGGAAATATTGCTACCGAACCGTGGCAATGGATGAAAGTGTGGCTGTGTATAAAAGAATGCCACTATGATTATATAGTGTCATGCAAATATCTAGTCCTATTGTAACCGATATCAGTAAGGCTTCTACGACCAAGGAGACGATATCGCAGCTAAACCGGATGGTTTATATCGATGGCCATCAATATTAGTTCACTTCACTTTGATCTTAGTCATAAGGCCAAGAAGCAATGGAAATACTGCTACCGCACCGTGGCAATAGATCAAAGTTAAGCTGCGTAAAGAAGCATGCCACTATAATTATGTAGTCTCATGCAAATATCAAGTCTTATTGTAACCGATATCAGTAACGTTTTTACGTCCAAGGAGACGATATCGCAGCTAAACCGGATGGTTTATATCGATGGCCATCAATATTAGTTCACTTCACTTTGATCTTAGTCATAAGGCCGAGAAGCAATGGAAATACTGCTACCAAATCGTGGCAATGGATCAATGATCAGCTGCGTAAAGAAGCATGCCACTACGGTTATGTAGTGCCATGCAAATATCTAGTCCTATTGTAACCTATATCTGTAAGGTTCTTACGATCAAGGAGACAATATCGCAGGTAAACCGTATGGTTTATATCGATTGCCATCAATATTAGTTAACTTCACTTTGATCTTAGTCATAAGGCCGAGAAGCAATGGAAATACTGCTACCGAACCGTGGCAATGGATGAAAGTGTGGCTGTGTATAAAAGAATGCCACTATGATTATATAGTGTCATGCAAATATCTAGTCCTATTGTAACCGATATCAGTAAGGCTTTTACGATCAAGGAGACGATATTGCAGCTATACCCGATGGTTTATATCGATGGCCATCAATATTAGTTAACTTCACTTCGATCTCAGCCATGGGGACCAGAAACAATGGAAATACTGCTACCGAACCGTGGCAATAGATCAAAGTTATGCTGCGTAAAGAAGCATGCCACTATGATTATGTAGTGCCATGCAAATATCTAGTCCTATTGTAACCGATATCAGTAAGGTTTTTACGATCAAGGAGACGATATCGCAGCTAAACCGGATGGTTTATATCGATGGCCATCAATATTAGTTAACTTTACTTTCATCTTAGGCATAGGGCCGAGAAGCAATGGAAATACTGCTACCGAACCGTTTCAATGGATCAAAGTGTGGCTGCGTAAAGAAGAATGCCACTATGATTATGTAGTGTCATGCAAATGTCTAGTATTATTGTAACCGGTATCAGTAAGGTTTTTGAGATCAATGAGACGATATCGCAGCTAAACCGGATGGTTTATGTCGATGGCCATCAATATTAGTTAACTTCACTATGATCTTAGTCTTAGGGCCGAGAAGCAATGGAAATATTGCTACCGAACCGTGGCAATGGATGAAAGTGTGGCTGTGTATAAAAGAATGCCACTATGATTATATAGTGTCATGCAAATATCTAGTCCTATTGTAACCGATATCAGTAAGGTTTTTACCATCAAGGAGACGATATTGCAGCTAAACCCGATGGTTTATATCGATGGCCATCAATATTAATTAACTTCGCTTCGATCTCAGCCATGGGGACCAGAAGCAATGGAAATACCGCTACCGAACCGTGGCAATGGATCAAAGTGTGGCTGCGTAAAGAAGAATGCCACTATGATTATGTAGTGTCATGCAAATATTTAGTATTATTGTAACCGGTATCAGTAAGGTTTTTACGATCAAGGAGACAATATCGCAGCTAAACCGGATGGTTTATATCGATGGCCATCAATATTAGTTAACTTTACTTTCATCTTAGGCATAGGGCCGAGAAGCAATGGAAATACTGCTACCGAATCGTGGCAATGGATCAAACTTCAGCTGCGTAAAGAAGCATGCGACTACGGTTATGTAGTGCCATGCAAATATCTAGTCCTATCGTAACCTATATCTGTAAGGTTCTTACGATCAAGGAGACGATTTGGCAGCGAAACCGGATGGTTTATGTCGATGGCCATCAATATTAGTTAACTTCACTTTGATCTTAGTCATAAGGCCGAGAAGCAATGGAAATACTGCTACCGAACCGTGGCAATGGATGAAAGTGTGGCTATGTATAAAAGAATGCCACTATGATTATATAGTGTCATGCAAATATCTAGTCCTATTGTAAACGATATCAGTAAGGCTTTTACGATCAAGGAGACGATATTGCAGCTATACCCGATGGTTTATATCGATGGCCATCAATATTAGTTAACTTCACTTCGATCTCAGCCATGGGGACCAGAAGCAATGGAAATACTGCTACCGAATCGTGGCAATCGATCAAAGTGATGCTGCGTAAAGAAGAATGCCACTATGATTATGTAGTGCCATGCAAATATCTAGTCCTATTGTAACCGATATCAGTAAGGTTTTTACGACCAAGGAGACGATATCGCAGCTAAACCGGATGGTTTATGTCGAAGGCCATCAATATTAGTTAACTTCACTATGATCTTAGTCATAGGGCAGAGAAGCAATGGAAATATTGCTACCTAACCGTGCCAATGGATCAAAGTGTGGCTGCGTAAAGAAGAATGCCACTATAATTATGTAGTCTCATGCAAATATCAAGTCTTATTGTAACCGATATCAGTAACGTTTTTACGACCAAGGAGACGATATCGCAGCTAAACCGGATGGTTTATATCGATGGCCATCAATATTAGTTCACTTCACTTTGATCTTAGTCATAAGGCCGAGAAGCAATGGAAATACTGCTACCAAATCGTGGCAATCGATCAAAGTGAGGCTGCGTAAAGAAGAATGCCACTATGATTATGTAGTGCCATGCAAATATCTAGTCCTATTGTAACCGATATCAGTGAGGTTTTTACGACCAAGGAGACGATATCGCAGCTGACCCGGATGGTTTATATCGATGGCCATCAATATTAGTTCACTTCACTTTGATCTTAGTCATAAGGCCAAGAAGCAATGGAAATACTGCTACCGAACCGTGGCAATAGATCAAAGTTAAGCTGCGTAAAGAAGCATGCTACTATGATTATGTAGTGCCATGCAAATGTCTAGTATTATTGCAACCGGTATCAGTAAGGTTTTTGAGATCAAGGAGACGATACGGCAGCTAAACCGGATGGTTTATGTCGATGGCCATCAATATTAGTTAACTTCACTATGATCTTAGTCATAGGGCCGAGAAGCAATGGAAATACTGCTACCAAATCGTGGCAATGGATCAATGTTCAGCTGCGTAAAGAAGCATGCCACTACGGTTATGTAGTGCCATGCAAATATCTAGTCCTATTGTAACCTATATCTGTAAGGTTCTTACGATCAAGGAGACAATATCGCAGGTAAACCGGATGGTTTATATCGATGGGCATCAATATTAGTTAACTTCACTTTGATCTTAGTCATAAGGACGAGAAGCAATGGAAATACTGCTACCGAACCGTGGCAATGGATGAAAGTGTGGCTGTGTATAAAAGAATGCCACTATGATTTTATAGTGTCATGCAAATATCTAGTCCTATTGTAACCGATATCAGTAAGGCTTTTACGATCAAGGAGACGATATTGCAGCTATACCCGATGGTTTATATCGATGGCCATCAATATTAGTTAACTTCACTTCGATCTCAGCCATGGGGACCAGAAGCAATGGAAATACTGCTACCGAATCGTGGCAATCGATCAAAGTGAGGCTGCGTAAAGAAGAATGCCACTATGATTATGTAGTGTCATGCAAATATCAAGTATTATTGTAACCGGTATCAGTAAGGTTTTTGAGATCAAGTATACGATATCGCAGCTAAACCGGATGGTTTATATCGATGGCCATCAATATTAGTTAACTTTACTTTCATCTTAGGCATAGGACCGAGAAGCAATGGAAATATTGCTACCCAACCGTGCCAATGGATCAAAGTGTGGCTGCGTAAAGAAGAATGCCACTATAATTATGTAGTGCCATGCAAATATCTAGTCCTATTGTAACCGATATCAGTAAGGTTTTTACGACCAAGGAGACGATATCGCAGCTAAACCGGATGGTTTATATCGATGGCCATCAATATTAGTTCACTTCACTTTGATCTTAGTCATAAGGCCAAGAAGCAATGGAAATACTGCTACCGAACCGTGGCAATGGATCAAACTTCAGCTGCGTAAAGAAGCATGCGACTACGGTTATGTAGTGCCATGCAAATATCTAGTCCTATTGTAACCTATATCTGTAAGGTTCTTACGATCAAGGAGACGATTTGGCAGCTAAACCGGATGGTTTATGTCGATGGCCATCAATATTAGTTAACTTCACTATGATCTTAGTCATAGGGCCGAGAAGCAATGGAAATATTGCTACCGAACCGTGGCAATGGATGAAAGTGTGGCTGTGTATAAAAGAATGCCACTATGATTATATAGTGTCATGCAAATATCTAGTCCTATTGTAACCGATATCAGTAAGGCTTTTACGACCAAGGAGACGATATCGCAGCTAAACCGGATGGTTTATATCGATGGCCATCAATATTAGTTCACTTCACTTTGATCTTAGTCATAAGGCCAAGAAGCAATGGAAATACTGCTACCGCACCGTGGCAATAGATCAAAGTTAAGCTGCGTAAAGAAGCATGCCACTATAATTATGTAGTCTCATGCAAATATCAAGTCTTATTGTAACCGATATCAGTAACGTTTTTACGTCCAAGGAGACGATATCGCAGCTAAACCGGATGGTTTATATCGATGGCCATCAATATTAGTTCACTTCACTTTGATCTTAGTCATAAGGCCGAGAAGCAATGGAAATACTGCTACCAAATCGTGGCAATGGATCAATGATCAGCTGCGTAAAGAAGCATGCCACTACGGTTATGTAGTGCCATGCAAATATCTAGTCCTATTGTAACCTATATCTGTAAGGTTCTTACGATCAAGGAGACAATATCGCAGGTAAACCGTATGGTTTATATCGATTGCCATCAATATTAGTTAACTTCACTTTGATCTTAGTCATAAGGCCGAGAAGCAATGGAAATACTGCTACCGAACCGTGGCAATGGATGAAAGTGTGGCTGTGTATAAAAGAATGCCACTATGATTATATAGTGTCATGCAAATATCTAGTCCTATTGTAACCGATATCAGTAAGGCTTTTACGATCAAGGAGACGATATTGCAGCTATACCCGATGGTTTATATCGATGGCCATCAATATTAGTTAACTTCACTTCGATCTCAGCCATGGGGACCAGAAACAATGGAAATACTGCCACCGAACCGTGGCAATAGATCAAAGTTATGCTGCGTAAAGAAGCATGCCACTATGATTATGTAGTGCCATGCAAATATCTAGTCCTATTGTAACCGATATCAGTAAGGTTTTTACGATCAAGGAGACGATATCGCAGCTAAACCGGATGGTTTATATCGATGGCCATCAATATTAGTTAACTTTACTTTCATCTTAGGCATAGGGCCGAGAAGCAATGGAAATACTGCTACCGAACCGTTTCAATGGATCAAAGTGTGGCTGCGTAAAGAAGAATGCCACTATGATTATGTAGTGTCATGCAAATGTCTAGTATTATTGTAACCGGTATCAGTAAGGTTTTTGAGATCAATGAGACGATATCGCAGCTAAACCGGATGGTTTATGTCGATGGCCATCAATATTAGTTAACTTCGCTTCGATCTCAGCCATGGGGACCAGAAGCAATGGAAATACCGCTACCGAACCGTGGCAATGGATCAAAGTGTGGCTGCGTAAAGAAGAATGCCACTATGATTATGTAGTGTCATGCAAATATTTAGTATTATTGTAACCGGTATCAGTAAGGTTTTTACGATCAAGGAGACAATATCGCAGCTAAACCGGATGGTTTATATCGATGGCCATCAATATTAGTTAACTTTACTTTCATCTTAGGCATAGGGCCGAGAAGCAATGGAAATACTGCTACCGAATCGTGGCAATGGATCAAACTTCAGCTGCGTAAAGAAGCATGCGACTACGGTTATGTAGTGCCATGCAAATATCTAGTCCTATCGTAACCTATATCTGTAAGGTTCTTACGATCAAGGAGACGATTTGGCAGCGAAACCGGATGGTTTATGTCGATGGCCATCAATATTAGTTAACTTCACTTTGATCTTAGTCATAAGGCCGAGAAGCAATGGAAATACTGCTACCGAACCGTGGCAATGGATGAAAGTGTGGCTATGTATAAAAGAATGCCACTATGATTATATAGTGTCATGCAAATATCTAGTCCTATTGTAAATGATATCAGTAAGGCTTTTACGATCAAGGAGACGATATTGCAGCTATACCCGATGGTTTATATCGATGGCCATCAATATTAGTTAACTTCACTTCGATCTCAGCCATGGGGACCAGAAGCAATGGAAATACTGCTACCGAATCGTGGCAATCGATCAAAGTGATGCTGCGTAAAGAAGAATGCCACTATGATTATGTAGTGCCATGCAAATATCTAGTCCTATTGTAACCGATATCAGTAAGGTTTTTACGACCAAGGAGACGATATCGCAGCTAAACCGGATGGTTTATGTCGAAGGCCATCAATATTAGTTAACTTCACTCCGATCTCAGCCATAGGGACGAGAAGCAATGGAAATATTCCTACCGAACCGTGGCAATGGATCACAGTGTGGCTGCGTAAAGAAGAATGCCACTATAATTATGTAGTCTCATGCAAATATCTAGTCTTATTGTAACCGATATCAGTAAGGTTTTCACGACCAAGGAGACGATATCGCAGCTAAACCGGATGGTTTATATCGATGGCCATCAATATTAGTTAACTTTACTTTCATCTTAGGCATAGGGCCGAGAAGCAATGGAAATATTGCTACCCAACCGTGCCAATGGATCAAAGTGTGGCTGCGTAAAGAAGAATGCCACTATAATTATGTAGTGCCATGCAAATATCTAGTCCTATTGTAACCGATATCAGTAAGGTTTTTATGACCAAGGAGACGATATCGCAGCTAAACCGGATGGTTTATATCGATGGCCATCAATATTAGTTCACTTCACATTGATCTTAGTCATAAGGCCGAGAAGCAATGGAAATACTGCTACCGAACCGTGGCAATGGATCAAAGTGTGGCTGCGTAAAGAAGAATGCCACTATGATTATGTAGTGTCATGCAAATATCTAGTCCTGTTGTAACCGATATCAGTAAGGTTTTTACGATCAAGGAGACGATATCGCAGCTAAACCGGATGGTTTATATCGATGGCCATCAATATTAGTTAACTTCACTTTGATCTCAGGCATAGGGCCGGGAAGCAATGGAAATACTGCTACCGTTCCGCGGCAATGGGTCAAAGTGTGGCTGCGTAAAGAAGAATGCCACTATGATTATGAAGTGCCATGCAAATATCTAGTCCTATTGTAACCGATATCAGTAAGGTTTTTACGACCAAGGAGACGATATCGCAGGTAAACGCGATGGTTTATATCGATGGCCACCAATATTAATTAATTTCACTTTGATCTTAGTCACAGGGCCGAGAAGCAATGGAAATCCTGCTACCGAACCGTTGCAATGGATCAACGTGTGGCTGCGTAAAGAAGAATGCCACTATGATTATGTAGTGTCATGCAAATGTCTAGTATTATTGTAACCGGTACCAGTAAGGGTTTTGAGATCAAGGAGACGATATCGCAGCTAAACCGGATGGTTTATATCGATGGCCATCAATATTAGTTCACTTCACTTTTATCTTAGTCATAAGGCCGAGAAGCAATGGAAATACTGCTACCGAACCGTGGCAATAGATCAAAGTTAAGCTGCGTAAAGAAGCATGCCACTATGATTATGTAGTGCCATGCAAATATCTAGTCCTATTGTAACCGATATCAGTAAGGTTTTTACGATCAAGGAGACGATATCGCAGCTAAACCGGACGGTTTATATCGATGGCCATCAATATTAGTTAACTTCACTTTGACTTCATCCATAAGGCCGAGAAACAATGGAAATACTGCTACCGAACCGTGGCAATAGATCAAAGTTAAGCTGCGTAAAGAAGCATGCTACTATGATTATGTAGTGTCACGCAAATGTCTAGTATTATTGTAACCGGTATCAGTAAGGTTTTTGAGATCAAGGAGACGATATCGCAGCTAAACCGGATGGTTTATGTCGATGGCCATCAATATTAGTTAACTTCACTATGATCTTAGTCATAGGGCAGAGAAGCAATGGAAATATTGCTACCTAACCGTGCCAATGGATCAAAGTGTGGCTGCGTAAAGAAGAATGCCACTATAATTATGTAGTCTCATGCAAATATCAAGTCTTATTGTAACCGATATCAGTAGCGTTTTTACGACCAAGGAGACGATATCGCAGCTAAACCGGATGGTTTATGTCGATGGCCATCAATATTAGTTCACTTCACTTTGATCTTAGTCATAAGGCCGAGAAGCAATGGAAATACTGCTACCAAATCGTGGCAATCGATCAAAGTGAGGCTGCGTAAAGAAGAATGCCACTATGATTATGTAGTGCCATGCAAATATCTAGTCCTATTGTAACCGATATCAGTGAGGTTTTTACGACCAAGGAGACGATATCGCAGCTGACCCGGATGGTTTATATCGATGGCCATCAATATTAGTTCACTTCACTTTGATCTTAGTCATAAGGCCAAGAAGCAATGGAAATACTGCTACCGAACCGCGGCAATAGATCAAAGTTAAGCTGCGTAAAGAAGCATGCTACTATGATTATGTAGTGCCATGCAAATGTCTAGTATTATTGCAACCGGTATCAGTAAGGTTTTTGAGATCAAGGAGACGATACCGCAGCTAAACCGGATGGTTTATGTCGATGGCCATCAATATTAGTTAACTTCACTATGATCTTAGTCATAGGGCCGAGAAGCAATGGAAATACTGCTACCAAATCGTGGCAATGGATCAATGTTCAGCTGCGTAAAGAAGCATGCCACTACGGTTATGTAGTGCCATGCAAATATCTAGTCCTATTGTAACCTATATCTGTAAGGTTCTTACGATCAAGGAGACAATATCGCAGGTAAACCGGATGGTTTATATCGATGGGCATCAATATTACTTAACTTCACTTTGATCTTAGTCATAAGGCCGAGAAGCAATGGAAATACTGCTACCGAACCGTGGCAATGGATGAAAGTGTGGCTGTGTATAAAAGAATGCCACTATGATTTTATAGTGTCATGCAAATATCTAGTCCTATTGTAACCGATATCAGTAAGGCTTTTACGATCAAGGAGACGATATTGCAGCTATACCCGATGGTTTATATCGATGGCCATCAATATTAGTTAACTTCACTTCGATCTCAGCCATGGGGACCAGAAGCAATGGAAATACTGCTACCGAATCGTGGCAATCGATCAAAGTGAGGCTGCGTAAAGAAGAATGCCACTATGATTATGTAGTGTCATGCAAATATCAAGTATTATTGTAACCGGTATCAGTAAGGTTTTTGAGATCAAGTATACAATATCGCAGCTAAACCGGATGGTTTATATCGATGGCCATCAATATTAGTTAACTTTACTTTCATCTTAGGCATAGGACCGAGAAGCAATGGAAATATTGCTACCCAACCGTGCCAATGGATCAAAGTGTGGCTGCGTAAAGAAGAATGCCACTATAATTATGTAGTGCCATGCAAATATCTAGTCCTATTGTAACCGATATCAGTAAGGTTTTTACGACCAAGGAGACGATATCGCAGCTAAACCGGATGGTTTATATCGATGGCCATCAATATTAGTTCACTTCACTTTGATCTTAGTCATAAGGCCAAGAAGCAATGGAAATACTGCTACCGAACCGTGGCAATGGATCAAACTTCAGCTGCGTAAAGAAGCATGCGACTACGGTTATGTAGTGCCATGCAAATATCTAGTCCTATTGTAACCTATATCTGTAAGGTTCTTACGATCAAGGAGACGATTTGGCAGCTAAACCGGATGGTTTATGTCGATGGCCATCAATATTAGTTAACTTCACTATGATCTTAGTCATAGGGCCGAGAAGCAATGGAAATATTGCTACCGAACCGTGGCAATGGATGAAAGTGTGGCTGTGTATAAAAGAATGCCACTATGATTATATAGTGTCATGCAAATATCTAGTCCTATTGTAACCGATATCAGTAAGGCTTTTACGACCAAGGAGACGATATCGCAGCTAAACCGGATGGTTTATATCGATGGCCATCAATATTAGTTCACTTCACTTTGATCTTAGTCATAAGGCCAAGAAGCAATGGAAATACTGCTACCGCACCGTGGCAATAGATCAAAGTTAAGCTGCGTAAAGAAGCATGCCACTATAATTATGTAGTCTCATGCAAATATCAAGTCTTATTGTAACCGATATCAGTAACGTTTTTACGACCAAGGAGACGATATCGCAGCTAAACCGGATGGTTTATATCGATGGCCATCAATATTAGTTCACTTCACTTTGATCTTAGTCATAAGGCCGAGAAGCAATGGAAATACTGCTACCAAATCGTGGCAATGGATCAATGATCAGCTGCGTAAAGAAGCATGCCACTACGGTTATGTAGTGCCATGCAAATATCTAGTCCTATTGTAACCTATATCTGTAAGGTTCTTACGATCAAGGAGACAATATCGCAGGTAAACCGGATGGTTTATATCGATTGCCATCAATATTAGTTAACTTCACTTTGATCTTAGTCATAAGGCCGAGAAGCAATGGAAATACTGCTACCGAACCGTGGCAATGGATGAAAGTGTGGCTGTGTATAAAAGAATGCCACTATGATTATATAGTGTCATGCAAATATCTAGTCCTATTGTAACCGATATCAGTAAGGCTTTTACGATCAAGGAGACGATATTGCAGCTATACCCGATGGATTATATCGATGGCCATCAATATTAGTTAACTTCACTTCGATCTCAGCCATGGGGACCAGAAACAATGGAAATACTGCTACCGAACCGTGGCAATAGATCAAAGTTATGCTGGGTAAAGAAGCATGCCACTATGATTATGTAGTGCCATGCAAATATCTAGTCCTATTGTAACCGATATCAGTAAGGTTTTTACGATCAAGGAGACGATATCGCAGCTAAACCGGATGGTTTATATCGATGGCCATCAATATTAGTTAACTTTACTTTCATCTTAGGCATAGGGCCGAGAAGCAATGGAAATACTGCTACCGAACCGTTTCAATGGATCAAAGTGTGGCTGCGTAAAGAAGAATGCCACTATGATTATGTAGTGTCATGCAAATGTCTAGTATTATTGTAACCGGTATCAGTAAGGTTTTTGAGATCAATGAGACGATATCGCAGCTAAACCGGATGGTTTATGTCGATGGCCATCAATATTAGTTAACTTCACTATGATCTTAGTCTTAGGGCCGAGAAGCAATGGAAATATTGCTACCGAACCGTGGCAATGGATGAAAGTGTGGCTGTGTATAAAAGAATGCCACTATGATTATATAGTGTCATGCAAATATCTAGTCCTATTGTAACCGATATCAGTAAGGTTTTTACGATCAAGGAGACGATATTGCAGCTAAACCCGATGGTTTATATCGATGGCCATCAATATTAATTAACTTCGCTTCGATCTCAGCCATGGGGACCAGAAGCAATGGAAATACTGCTACCGAACCGTGGCAATGGATCAAAGTGTGGCTGCGTAAAGAAGAATGCCACTATGATTATGTAGTGTCATGCAAATATTTAGTATTATTGTAACCGGTATCAGTAAGGTTTTTACGATCAAGGAGACAATATCGCAGCTAAACCGGATGGTTTATATCGATGGCCATCAATATTAGTTAACTTTACTTTCATCTTAGGCATAGGGCCGAGAAGCAATGGAAATACTGCTACCGAATCGTGGCAATGGATCAAACTTCAGCTGCGTAAAGAAGCATGCGACTACGGTTATGTAGTGCCATGCAAATATCTAGTCCTATCGTAACCTATATCTGTAAGGTTCTTACGATCAAGGAGACGATTTGGCAGCGAAACCGGATGGTTTATGTCGATGGCCATCAATATTAGTTAACTTCACTATGATCTTAGTCATAGGGCCGAGAAGCAATGGAAATATTGCTACCGAACCGTGGCAATGGATGAAAGTGTGGCTGTGTATAAAAGAATGCCACTATGATTATATAGTGTCATGCAAATATCTAGTCCTATTGTAACCGATATCAGTAAGGTTTTTACGATCAAGGAGACGATATTGCAGCTAAACCAGATGATTTATATCGATGGCCATCAATATTAATTAACTTCGCTTCGATCTCAGCCATGGGGCCCAGAAGCAATGGAAATACTGCTACCGAACCGTGGCAATGGATCAAAGTGTGGCTGCGTAAAGAAGAATGCCACTATGATTATGTAGTGCCTTCAAATGTTTACTATTATTGTAACCGGTATCAGTAAGGTTTTTACGATCAAGGAGACAATATCGCAGCTAAACCGGATGGTTTATATCGATGGCCATCAATATTAGTTAACTTTACTTTCATCTTAGGCATAGGGCCGAGAAGCAATGGAAATACTGCTACCGAATCGTGGCAATGGATCAAAGTTCAGCTGCGTAAAGAAGCATGCCACTACGGTTATGTAGTGCCATGCAAATATCTAGTCCTATTGTAACCTATATCTGTAAGGTTCTTACGATCAAGGAGACGATTTGGCAGCTAAACTGGATGGTTTATGTCGAAGGCCATCAATATTAGTTAACTTCACTCCGATCTCAGCCATAGGGACGAGAAGCAATGGAAATACTGCTACCAAACCGCGGCAATGGATCAAAGTGTGGCTGCGTAAAGTAGAATGCCACTATGATTATGTAGTGTTACCCAAATATCTAGTCTTATTGTAACCGCTATCAGTAATGTTTTTACGATCAACAAGACGATTTCGCAGCTAAACCGGATGGTTTATATCGAAGGCCATCAATATTAGTTAACTTCACTTTGATCTCAGCCATAGGGACGAGAAGCAATGGAAATACTGCTACCGAACCGTGGCAATGGATGAAAGTGTGGCTGCGTATAAAAGAATGCCACATAGTGCCATGCAAATAACTAGTCCTATTGTAACCGATATCCGTAAGGTTTTTACGATCAAGGAGACGATATCGCAGCTAAACCGGATGGTTTATATCGATGGCCATCAATATTAGTTAACTTCACTTCGATCTCAGCCGTGGGGACCAGAAGAAATGGAAATACTGCTACCGAACCGTGGCGATGGATCAAAGTGTGGCTGCGTAAAGAAGAATGCCACTATGATTATGTAGTGCCATGCAAATATCTAGTCCTATTGTAACCGATATCAGTAAGTTTTTTACGATCAAGGAGACGATATTGCAGCTATACCCGATAATTTATATCGATGGCCATCAATATTAGTTAACTTCACTTCGATCTCAGCCATGGGGACCAGAAGCAATGGAAATACTGCTACCGAATCGTGGCAATCGATCAAAGTGAGGCTGCGTAAAGAAGAATGCCACTATGATTATGTAGTGTCATGCAAATATCAGGTATTATTGTAACCGGTATCAGTAAGGTTTTTGAGATCAAGGATACGTTATCGCAGCTAAACCGGATGGTTTATATCGATGGCCATCAATATTAGTTAAATTCACTTTGATCTTAAGCATAGGGCCGAGAAGCAATGGAAATACTGCTACCGAACCGTCGCAATGGATCAAAGTGAGGCTGCGTAAAGAAGGATGCCACTATGATTATGTAGTGTGATGCAAATATCTAGTCTTATTGTAACCGCTATCAGTAAGGTTTTTACGATCAAGGAGACGATATCGCAGCTAAACCGGATGGTTTATATCGATGGCCATCAATATTAGTTAACTTCACTTTGATCTTAGGCATACGGCCGAGAAGCAATGGAAATACAGCTACCGAACCGTGGCAATGGATCAACGTGTGGCTGCGTAAAGAAGAATGCCACTATGATTATGTAGTGTCATGCAAATATCAAGTATTATTGTAACCGGTATCAGTAAGGTTTTTGAGATCAAGTATACGATATCGCAGCTAAACCGGATGGTTTATATCGATGGCCATCAATATTAGTTAACTTTACTTTCACCTTAGGCATAGGGCCGAGAAGCAATGGAAATATTGCTACCCAACCGTGCCAATGGATCAAAGTGTGGCTGCGTAAAGAAGAATGCCACTATAATTATGTAGTGCCATGCAAATATCTAGTCCTATTGTAACCGATATCAGTAAGGTTTTTACGACCAAGGAGACGATATCGCAGCTAAACCGGATGGTTTATATCGATGGCCATCAATATTAGTTCACTTCACTTTGATCTTAGTCATAAGGCCAAGAAGCAATGGAAATACTGCTACCGAACCGTGGCAATAGATCAAAGTTAAGCTGCGTAAAGAAGCATGCCACTATGATTATGTAGTGCCATGCAAATATCTAGTCCTATTGTAACCGATATCAGTAAGGTTTTTACGATCAAGGAGACGATATCGCAGCTAAACCGGATGGTTTATATCGATGGCCATCAATATTAGTTAACTTCACTTTGACTTCATCCATAAGGCCGAGAAACAATGGAAATACTGCTACCGAACCGTTTCAGTGGATCAAAGTGTGGCTGCGTAAAGAAGAATGCTACTATGATTATGTAGTGTCATGCAAATGTCTAGTATTATTGTAACCGGTATCAGTAAGGTTTTTGAGATCAAGGAGACGATATCATAGCTAAACCGGATGGTTTATGTCGATGGCCATCAATATTAGTTAACTTCACTATGATCTTAGTCATAGGGCCGAGAAGCAATGGAAATATTGCTACCCAACCGTGCCAATGGATCAAAGTGTGGCTGCGTAAAGAAGAATGCCACTATAATTATGTAGTCTCATGCAAATATCAAGTCTTATTGTAACCGATATCAGTAACGTTTTTACGACCAAGGAAACGATATCGCAGCTAAACCGGATGGTTTATATCGATGGCCATCAATATTAGTTCATTTCACTTTGATCTTAGTCATAAGGCCGAGAAGCAATGGAAATACTGCTACCGAATCGTGGCAATGGATCAATGTTCAGCTGCGCAAAGAAGCATGCCATTACGGTTATGTAGTGCCATGCAAATATCTAGTCCTATTGTAACCTATATCTGTAAGGTTCTTACGATCAAGGAGACGATTTCGCAGCTAAACCGGATGGTTTATGTCGAAGGCCATCAATATTAGTTAACTTCACTCCGATCTCAGCCATGGGGACCAGAAGAAATGGAAATACTGCTACCGAACCGTGGCGATGGATCAAAGTGTGGCTGCGTAAAGAAGAATGCCACTATGATTATGTAGTGTCATGCAAATGTCTAGTATTATTGTAACCGGTATCAGTAAGGTTTTTGAGATCAATGAGACGATATCGCAGCTAAACCGGATGGTTTATGTCGATGGCCATCAATATTAGTTAACTTCACTATGATCTTAGTCATAGGGCCGAGAAGCAATGGAAATATTGCTACCGAACCGTGGCACATGGATGAAAGTGTGGCTGTGTATAAAAGAATGCCACTATGATTATATAGTGTCATGCAAATATCTAGTCCTATTGTAACCGATATCAGTAAGGCTTTTACGACCAAGGAGACGATATCGCAGCTAAACCGGATGGTTTATATCGATGGCCATCAATATTAGTTCACTTCACTTTGATCTTAGTCATAAGGCCAAGAAGCAATGGAAATACTGCTACCGCACCGTGGCAATAGATCAAAGTTAAGCTGCGTAAAGAAGCATGCCACTATAATTATGTAGTCTCATGCAAATATCAAGTCTTATTGTAACCGATATCAGTAACGTTTTTACGACCAAGGAGACGATATCGCAGCTAAACCGGATGGTTTATATCGATGGCCATCAATATTAGTTCACTTCACTTTGATCTTAGTCATAAGGCCGAGAAGCAATGGAAATACTGCTACCAAATCGTGGCAATGGATCAATGTTCAGCTGCGTAAAGAAGCATGCCACTACGGTTATGTAGTGCCATGCAAATATCTAGTCCTATTGTAACCTATATCTGTAAGGTTCTTACGATCAAGGAGACAATATCGCAGGTAAACCGGATGGTTTATATCGATGGCCATCAATATTAGTTAACTTCACTTTGATCTTAGTCATAAGGCCGAGAAGCAATGGAAATACTGCTACCGAACCGTGGCAATGGATGAAAGTGTGGCTGTGTATAAAAGAATGCCACTATGATTATGTAGTGTCATGCAAATATTTAGTATTATTGTAACCGGTATCAGTAAGGTTTTTACGATCAAGGAGACAATATCGCAGCTAAACCGGATGGTTTATATCGATGGCCATCAATATTAGTTAACTTTACTTTCATCTTAGGCATAGGGCCGAGAAGCAATGGAAATACTGCTACCGAATCGTGGCAATGGATCAAACTTCAGCTGCGTAAAGAAGCATGCGACTACGGTTATGTAGTGCCATGCAAATATCTAGTCCTATCGTAACCTATATCTGTAAGGTTCTTACGATCAAGGAGACGATTTGGCAGCGAAACCGGATGGTTTATGTCGATGGCCATCAATATTAGTTAACTTCACTATGATCTTAGTCATAGGGCCGAGAAGCAATGGAAATATTGCTACCGAACCGTGGCAATGGATGAAAGTGTGGCTGTGTATAAAAGAATGCCACTATGATTATATAGTGTCATGCAAATATCTAGTCCTATTGTAACCGATATCAGTAAGGTTTTTACGATCAAGGAGACGATATTGCAGCTAAACCCGATGGTTTATATCGATGGCCATCAATATTAATTAACTTCGCTTCGATCTCAGCCATGGGGCCCAGAAGCAATGGAAATACTGCTACCGAACCGTGGCAATGGATCAAAGTGTGGCTGCGTAAAGAAGAATGCCACTATGATTATGTAGTGCCTTCAAATGTTTATTATTATTGTAACCGGTATCAGTAAGGTTTTTACGATCAAGGAGACAATATCGCAGCTAAACCGGATGGTTTATATCGATGGCCATCAATATTAGTTAACTTTACTTTCATCTTAGGCATAGGGCCGAGAAGCAATGGAAATACTGCTACCGAATCGTGGCAATGGATCAAAGTGTGGCTGCGTAAAGTAGAATGCCACTATGATTATGTAGTGTTACCCAAATATCTAGTCTTATTGTAACCGCTATCAGTAATGTTTTTACGATCAAGGAGACGATATCGCAGCTAAACCGGATGGTTTATATCGATGGCCATCAATATTAGTTAACTTCACTTTGATCTTAGGCATACGGCCGAGAAGCAATGGAAATACAGCTACCGAACCGTGGCAATGGATCAAAGTGTGGCTGCGTAAAGAAGAATGCCACTATGATTATGTAGTGTCATGCAAATGTTTAGTATTATTGTAACCGGTATCAGTAAGGTTTTTGAGATCAAGGAGACGATATCGCAGCTAAACCGGATGGTTTATATCGAAGGCCATCAATATTAGTTAACTTCACTTTGATCTCAGCCATAGGGACGAGAAGCAATGGAAATACTGCTACCGAACCGTGGCAATGGATGAAAGTGTGGCTGCGTATAAAAGAATGCCACTATGATTATATAGTGCCATGCAAATAACTAGTCCTATTGTAACCGATATCAGTAAGGTTTTTACGATCAAGGAGACGATATCGCAGCTAAACCGGATGGTTTATACCGATGGCCATCAATATTAGTTAACTTCACTTCGATCTCAGCCATAGGGACCAGAAGCAATGGAAATACTGCTACCGAACCGTGCCAATGGATGAAAGTGTGGCTGCGTAAAGAAGAATGCCACTATGATTATGTAGTGTCATGCAAATGTCTAGTATTATTGTAACCGGTATCAGTATGGTTTTTGAGATCAAGGAGACGATATCGCAGCTAAACCGGCTGGTTTACATCGATGGCCATCAATATTAGTTAACTTCACTTTCATCTTAGTCATACGGCCGAGAAGCAATGGAAATACTGCTACCGAATCGTGGCAACGGATCGAAGTGTGGCTGCGTAAAGAAGAATGCCACTATGATTATGTAGTGTCATGCAAATATCTAGTCCTGTTGTAACCGATATCAGTAAGGTTTTTACGATCAAGGAGACGATATCGCAGCTAAACCGGATGGTTTATATCGATGGCCATCAATATTAGTTAACTTCACTTTGATCTCAGGCATAGGGCCGGGAAGCAATGGAAATACTGCTACCGAACCGTCGCAATGGATCAAAGTGAGGCTGCGTAAAGAAGAATGCCACTATGATTATGTAGTGCCATGCAAATATCTAGTCCTGTTGTAACCGATATCAGTAAGGTTTTTACGATCAAGGAGACGATATCGCAGCTAAACCGGATGGTTTATATCGATGGCCATCAATATTAGTTAACTTCACTTTCATCTTAGTCATACGGCCGAGAAGCAATGGAAATACTGCTACCGAACCGTGGCAATGGGTCAAAGTGTGGCTGCGTAAAGAAGAATGCCACTATGATTATGTAGTGCCATGCAAATATCTAGTCCTATTGTAACCGATATCAGTAAGGTTTTTACGACCAAGGAGACGATATCGCAGGTAAACCCGATGGTTTATATTGATGGCCACCAATATTAATTAATTTCACTTTGATCTTAGTCACAGGGCCGAGAAGCAATGGAAATCCTGCTACCGAACCGTTGCAATGGATCAACGTGTGGCTGCGTAAAGAAGAATGCCACTATGATTATGTAGTGCCATGCAAATATCTAGTCCTATTGTAACCGATATCTGTAAGGTTCTTACGATCAAGGAGACCATTTCGCAGCTAAACCGGATGGTTTATGTCGATGGCCATCAATATTAGTTAACTTCACTTTCATCTTAGTCATACGGCCGAGAAGCAATGGAAATACTGCTACCGATCCGTTTCAATGGATCAAAGTGTGGCTGCGTAAAGAAGAATGCCACTATGATTATGTAGTGTCATGCAAATGTCTAGTATTATTGTAACCGGTACCAGTAAGGGTTTTGAGATCAAGGAGACGATATCGCAGCTAAACCGGATGGTTTATATCGATGGCCATCAATATTAGTTCACTTCACTTTGATCTTAGTCATAAGGCCGAGAAGCAATGGAAATACTGCTACCGAACCGTGGCAATGGATCAAAGTTAAGCTGCGTAAAGAAGCATGCCACTATGATTATGTAGTGCCATGCAAATATCTAGTCCTATTGTAACCGATATCAGTAAGGTTTTTACCACCAAGGAGACGATATCGCAGCTAAACCGGATGGTTTATATCGATGGCCATCAATATTAGTTAACTTCACTCCGATCTCAGCCATGGGGACGAGAAGCAATGGAAATATTCCTACCGAACCGTGGCAATGGATCACAGTGTGGCTGCGTAAAGAATAATGCCACTATAATTATGTAGTCTCATGCAAATATCTAGTCTTATTGTAACCGATATCAGTAAGGTTTTCACGACCAAGGAGACGATATCGCAGCTAAACCGGCTGGTTTATATCGATGGCCATCAATATTAGTTCACTTCACTTTGATCTTAGTCATAAGGCCGAGAAGCAATGGAAATACTGCTACCAAATCGTGGCAATGGATCAATGTTCAGCTGCGTAAAGAAGCATGCCACTACGGTTATGTAGTGCCATGCAAATATCTAGTCCTATTGTAACCTATATCTGTAAGGTTCTTACGATCAAGGAGACAATATCGCAGGTAAACCGGATGGTTTATATCGATGGCCATCAATATTAGTTAACTTCACTTTGATCTTAGTCATATGGCCGAGAAGCAATGGAAATACTGCTACCGAACCGTGGCAATGGATGAAAGTGTGGCTATGTATAAAAGAATGCCACTATGATTATATAGTGTCATGCAAATATCTAGTCCTATTGTAAACGATATCAGTAAGGCTTTTACGATCAAGGAGACGATATTGCAGCTATACCCGATGGTTTATATCGATGGCCATCAATATTAGTTAACTTCACTTCGATCTCAGCCATGGGGACCAGAAGCAATGGAAATACTGCTACCGAATCGAGGCAATCGATCAAAGTGATGCTGCGTAAAGAAGAATGCCACTATGATTATGTAGTGCCATGCAAATATCTAGTCCTATTGTAACCGATATCAGTAAGGTTTTTACGACCAAGGAGACGATATCGCAGCTAAACCGGATGGTTTATGTCGAAGGCCATCAATATTAGTTAACTTCACTCCGATCTCAGCCATGGGGACGAGAAGCAATGGAAATATTCCTACCGAACCGTGGCAATGGATCACAGTGTGGCTGCGTAAAGAAGAATGCCACTATAATTATGTAGTCTCATGCAAATATCTAGTCTTATTGTAACCGATATCAGTAAGGTTTTCACGACCAAGGAGACGATATCGCAGCTAAACCGGATGGTTTATATCGATGGCCATCAATATTAGTTAACTTTACTTTCATCTTAGGCATAGGGCCGAGAAGCAATGGAAATATTGCTACCCAACCGTGCCAATGGATCAAAGTGTGGCTGCGTAAAGAAGAATGCCACTATAATTATGTAGTGCCATGCAAATATCTAGTCCTATTGTAACCGATGTCAGTAAGGTTTTTATGACCAAGGAGACGATATCGCAGCTAAACCGGATGGTTTATATCGATGGCCATCAATATTAGTTCACTTCACATTGATCTTAGTCATAAGGCCGAGAAGCAATGGAAATACTGCTACCGAACCGTGGCAATGGATCAAAGTGTGGCTGCGTAAAGAAGAATGCCACTATGATTATGTAGTGTCATGCAAATATCTAGTCCTGTTGTAACCGATATCAGTAAGGTTTTTACGATCAAGGAGACGATATCGCAGCTAAACCGGATGGTTTATATCGATGGCCATCAATATTAGTTAACTTCACTTTGATCTCAGGCATAGGGCCGGGAAGCAATGGAAATACTGCTACCGTTCCGCGGCAATGGGTCAAAGTGTGGCTGCGTAAAGAAGAATGCCACTATGATTATGTAGTGCCATGCAAATATCTAGTCCTATTGTAACCGATATCAGTAAGGTTTTTACGACCAAGGAGACGATATCGCAGGTAAACGCGATGGTTTATATCGATGGCCACCAATATTAATTAATTTCACTTTGATCTTAGTCACAGGGCCGAGAAGCAATGGAAATCCTGCTACCGAACCGTTGCAATGGATCAACGTGTGGCTGCGTAAAGAAGAATGCCACTATGATTATGTAGTGTCATGCAAATGTCTAGTATTATTGTAACCGGTACCAGTAAGGGTTTTGAGATCAAGGAGACGATATCGCAGCTAAACCGGATGGTTTATATCGATGGCCATCAATATTAGTTCACTTCACTTTTATCTTAGTCATAAGGCCGAGAAGCAATGGAAATACTGCTACCGAACCGTGGCAATAGATCAAAGTTAAGCTGCGTAAAGAAGCATGCCACTATGATTATGTAGTGCCATGCAAATATCTAGTCCTATTGTAACCGATATCAGTAAGGTTTTTACGATCAAGGAGACGATATCGCAGCTAAACCGGACGGTTTATATCGATGGCCATCAATATTAGTTAACTTCACTTTGACTTCATCCATAAGGCCGAGAAACAATGGAAATACTGCTACCGAACCGTGGCAATGGATCAAACTTCAGCTGCGTAAAGAAGCATGTGACTACGGTTATGTAGTGCCATGCAAATATCTAGTCCTATTGTAACCTATATCTGTAAGGTTCTTACGATCAAGGAGACGATTTGGCAGCTAAACCGGATGGTTTATGTCGATGGCCATCAATATTAGTTAACTTCACTATGATCTTAGTCATAGGGCCGAGAAGCAATGGAAATATTGCTACCGAACCGTGGCAATGGATGAAAGTGTGGCTGTGTATAAAAGAATGCCACTATGATTATATAGTGTCATGCAAATATCTAGTCCTATTGTAACCGATATCAGTAAGGCTTTTACGACCAAGGAGACGATATCGCAGCTAAACCGGATGGTTTATATCGATGGCCATCAATATTAGTTCACTTCACTTTGATCTTAGTCATAAGGCCAAGAAGCAATGGAAATACTGCTACCGCACCGTGGCAATAGATCAAAGTTAAGCTGCGTAAAGAAGCATGCCACTATAATTATGTAGTCTCATGCAAATATCAAGTCTTATTGTAACCGATATCAGTAACGTTTTTACGACCAAGGAGACGATATCGCAGCTAAACCGGATGGTTTATATCGATGGCCATCAATATTAGTTCACTTCACTTTGATCTTAGTCATAAGGCCGAGAAGCAATGGAAATACTGCTACCAAATCGTGGCAATGGATCAATGTTCAGCTGCGTAAAGAAGCATGCCACTACGGTTATGTAGTGCCATGCAAATATCTAGTCCTATTGTAACCTATATCTGTAAGGTTCTTACGATCAAGGAGACAATATCGCAGGTAAACCGGATGGTTTATATCGATTGCCATCAATATTAGTTAACTTCACTTTGATCTTAGTCATAAGGCCGAGAAGCAATGGAAATACTGCTCCCGAACCGTGGCAATGGATGAAAGTGTGGCTGTGTATAAAAGAATGCCACTATGATTATATAGTGTCATGCAAATATCTAGTCCTATTGTAACCGATATCAGTAAGGTTTTTACGATCAAGGAGACGATATCGCAGCTAAACCGGATGGTTTATATCGATGGCCATCAATATTAGTTAACTTCACTTTCATCTTAGGCATAGGGCCGAGAAGCAATGGAAATACTGCTACCGAACCGTTTCAATGGATCAAAGTGTGGCTGCGTAAAGAAGAATGCCACTATGATTATGTAGTGTCATGCAAATGTCTAGTATTATTGTAACCGGTATCAGTAAGGTTTTTGAGATCAATGAGACGATATCGCAGCTAAACCGGATGGTTTATGTCATGCAAATATCTAGTCCTATTGTAACCGATATCAGTAAGGTTTTTACGATCAAGGAGACGATATTGCAGCTAAACCCGATGGTTTATATCGATGGCCATCAATATTAATTAACTTCGCTTCGATCTCAGCCATGGGGCCCAGAAGCAATGGAAATACTGCTACCGAACCGTGGCAATGGATCAAAGTGTGGCTGCGTAAAGAAGAATGCCACTATGATTATGTAGTGCCTTCAAATGTTTACTATTATTGTAACCGGTATCAGTAAGGTTTTTACGATCAAGGAGACAATATCGCAGCTAAACCGGATGGTTTATATCGATGGCCATCAATATTAGTTAACTTTACTTTCATCTTAGGCATAGGGCCGAGAAGCAATGGAAATACTGCTACCGAATCGTGGCAATGGATCAAAGTGTGGCTGCGTAAAGTAGAATGCCACTATGATTATGTAGTGTTACCCAAATATCTAGTCTTATTGTAACCGCTATCAGTAATGTTTTTACGATCAACAAGACGATTTCGCAGCTAAACCGGATGGTTTATATCGAAGGCCATCAATATTAGTTAACTTCACTTTGATCTCAGCCATAGGGACGAGAAGCAATGAAAATACTGCTACCGAACCGTGGCAATGGATGAAAGTGTGGCTGCGTATAAAAGAATGCCACATAGTGCCATGCAAATAACTAGTCCTATTGTAACCGATATCAGTAAGGTTTTTACGATCAAGGAGACGATATCGCAGCTAAACCGGATGGTTTATATCGATGGCCATCAATATTAGTTAACTTTACTTTCATCTTAGGCATAGGGCCGAGAAGCAATGGAAATACTGCTACCGAACCGTGGCGATGGATCAAAGTGTGGCTGCGTAAAGAAGAATGCCACTATGATTATGTAGTGCCATGCAAATATCTAGTCCTATTGTAACCGATATCAGTAAGGTTTTTACGATCAAGGAGACGATATTGCAGCTATACCCGATAATTTATATCGATGGCCATCAATATTAGTTAACTTCACTTCGATCTCAGCCATGGGGACCAGAAGCAATGGAAATACTGCTACCGAATCGTGGCAATCGATCAAAGTGAGGCTGCGTAAAGAAGAATGCCACTATGATTATGTAGTGTCATGCAAATATCAAGTATTATTGTAACCGGTATCAGTAAGGTTTTTGAGATCAAGGATACGTTATCGCAGCTAAACCGGATGGTTTATATCGATGGCCATCAATATTAGTTAAATTCACTTTGATCTTAAGCATAGGGCCGAGAAGCAATGGAAATACTGCTACCGAACCGTCGCAATGGATCAAAGTGAGGCTGCGTAAAGAAGGATGCCACTATGATTATGTAGTGTGATGCAAATATCTAGTCTTATTGTAACCGCTATCAGTAAGGTTTTTACGATCAAGGAGACGATATCGCAGCTAAACCGGATGGTTTATATCGATGGCCATCAATATTAGTTAACTTTACTTTCATCTTAGGCATAGGGCCGAGAAGCAATGGAAATACTGCTACCGAATCGTGGCAATGGATCAACGTGTGGCTACGTAAAGAAGAATGCCACTATGATTATGTAGTGCCATGCAAATATCTAGTCCTATTGTAACCGATATCAGTAAGGTTTTTACGATCAAGGAGACGATATCGCAGCTAAACCGGATGGTTTATATCGATGGCCGTCAATATTAGTTAACTTCACTTTGATTTCATCCATAAGGCCGAGAAGCAATGGAAATACTGCTACCGAACCGTTTCAATGGATCAAAGTGTGGCTGCGTAAAGAAGATTGCCACTATGATTATGTAGTGTCATGCAAATGTCTAGTATTATTGTAAGCGGTATCAGTAAGGTTTTTGAGGTCAAGGAGACGATATCGCAGCTAAACCGGATGGTTTATGTCGATGGCCATCAATATTAGTTAACTTCACTTTGATCTTAGTCATAGGGCCGAGAAGCAATGGAAATATTGCTACTGAACCGCGCCAATGCATCAAAGTGTGGCTGCGTGAAGAAGAATGCCACTATAATTATGTAGTCTCATGCAAATATCTAGTCTTATTGTAACCGATATCAGTAAGGTTTTTACGATCAAGGAGACAATATCCCAGGTAAACCGCATGGTTTATATCGATGGCCATCAATATTAGTTAACTTCACTTTGATCTTGGGCATAGGGCCGAGAAGCAATGGAAATACTGCTACCGAACCGTGGCAATGGATCAAAGTGAGGCTGCGTAAACAAGAATGCCACTATGATTATGTTGTGTCATGCAAATATCTAGTATTATTGTAACCGGTATCAGTAAGGTTTTTGAGATCAAGGAGACGATATCGCAGCTAAACCGGACGGATTATATCGATGGCCACCAATATTAGTTAACTTCACTTTGATCTTAAGCATAGGGCCGAGAAGCAATGGATATACTGCTACCGAACCGTCGCAATGGATCAAAGTGAGGCTGCGTAAAGAAGGATGCCACTATGATTATGTAGTGTGATGCAAATATCTAGTCTTATTGTAACCGCTATTAGTAAGGTTTTTACGATCAAGGAGACGATATCGCAGCTAAACCGGATGATTCATATCGATGGCCATCAATATTAGTTAACTTTACTTTGATCTTAGGCATAGGACCGAGAAGCAATGGAAATACTGCTACCGAACCATGGCAATGGATCAAAGTGAGGCTGCGTAAAGAAGAATGCCACTATGAATATGTAGTGTCATGCAAATATCTAGTATTATTGTAACCGGTATCAGTAAGGTTTTTGAGATCAAGGAGACGATATCGCAGCTAAACCGGATGGTTTATATCGATGGCCATCAGAATTAGTTAACTTCACTTTGATCTTAGGCATAGGGCCGAGAAGCAATGGAAATACAGCTACCGAACCGTGGCAATGGATCAAAGTGTGGCTGCGTAAAGTAGAATGCCACTATGATTATGTAGTGTTATGCAAATATCAGGTCTTATTGTAACCGCTATCAGTAATGTTTTTACGATCAAGGAGACGATTTCGCAGCTAAACCGGATGGTTTAAATCGAAGACCATCAACATTAGTTAACTTCACTTCGATCTCAGCCATTGGGACGAGAAGCAATGGAAATACTGCTACCGAACCATGGTAATGTATCAAAGTGAGGCTGCGTAAACAAGAATGCCACTATGATTATTAAGTGCGATGCAAATAACTAGTCCTATGGTAACCGATATCAGTAAGGTTTTTACGATCAAGGAGACCATATCGCAGCTAAACCGGATGGTTTATATCGATGGCCATCAATATTAGTTAACTTCACTTTGATCTTGGGCATACGGCCGAGAAGCAATGGATATACTGCCTCCGAACCGTGGCAATGGATCAAAGTGAGGCTGCGTAAAGAAGAATGCCACTATGAATATGTAGTGTCATGCAAATATCTAGTATTATTGTTACCGGTATCAGTAAGGTTTTTGAGATCAAGGAGACGATATCGCAGCTAAACCGGATGGTTTATATCGATGGCCATCAAAATTAGTTAACTTTTCTCCGATCTCAGCCATAGGGACGAGAAGCAATGGAAATATTGCTACCGAACCGTGGCAATGGATCAAAGTGTGGCCGCGTAAAGAAGAATGCCACTATGATTATGTAGTCTCATGCAAATATCTAGTCTTATTGTAACCGCTATCAGTAATGTTTTTACGATCAAGGAGACGATATCGCAGCTAAACCGGATGGTTTATATCGATGGCCATCAATATTAGTTAACTTCACTTTGATCTTAGGCATAGGGCCGAGAAGCAATGGAAATACTGCTACCGAAACGTGGCAATGGATCAAAGTGAGGCTGCGTAAACAAGAATGCCACTATGATTATTAAGTGCCATGCAAATAACTAGTCCTATTATAACCGATATCAGTAAGGTTTTTACGATCAAGGAGACGATATCGCAGCTAAACCGGATGGTTTATATCGATGGCCATCAATATTAGTTAACTTCACGTTGATCTTAGTCATAGGGCCGAGAAGCAATGGAAATACTGCTACCGAGCCGTGGCAATGGATCAAAGTTCAGCTGCGTAAAGAAGCATGCCACTATGATTATGTAGTGTTATGCAAATATCTAGTCTTATTGTAACCGCTATCAGTAATGTTTTTAGGATCAAGGAGACGATTTCGCAACTAAACCGTATGGTTTATATCGATGGCCATCAATATTAATTAACTTCACTTTGATCTTAGGCATATGGCCGAGAAGCAATGGAAATACTGCTACCGAAACGTGGCAATGGATCAAAGTGAGGCTGCGTAAACAAGAATGCCACTATGATTATTAAGTGCCATACAAATAACAAGTCCTATTGTAACCGATATCAGTAAGGTTTTTACGATCAAGGAGACGATATCGCAGCTAAACCGGATGGTTTATATCGATGGCCATCAAAATTAGTTAACTTCACTCCGATCTCAGCCATAGGGACGAGAAGCAATGGAAATATTGCTACCGAACCGTGGCAATGGATCAAAGTGTGGCTGCGTAAACAAGAATGCCACTATGATTATGTAGTCTCATGCAAATATCTAGTCTTATTGTAACCGCTATCAGTAATGTTTTTACGATCAAGGAGACGATATCGCAGTTAAACCGGATGGCTTATATCGATGGCCATCAATATTAGTTAACTTCACTTTGATCTTAGTCATAGGGCCGAGAAGCAATGGAAATACTGCTACCGAACCGTGGCAATGGATCAAAGTGTGGCTGCGTAAAGAAGAATGCCACTATGATTATGTTGTGTCATGCGAATATCTAGTATTATTGTAACCGGTATCAGTAAGGTTTTTGAGATCAAGGAGACGATTTCGCAACTAAACCGTATGGTTTATATCGATGGCCATCAATATTAGTTAACTTCACTTTGATCTTAGGCATAGGACCGAGAAGCAATGGAAATGCTGCTACCGAACCGTGGCAATGGATCAAAGTGAGGCTGCGTAAACAAGAATGCCACTATGATTATTAAGTGCCATGCAAATAACTAGTCCTATTGTAACCGATATCAGTAAGGTTTTTACGATCAAGGAGACGATATCGCAGCTAAACCGGATGGTTTATATCGATGGCCATCAATATTAGTTAACTTCACGTTGATCTTAGGCATATGGCCGAGAAGCAATGGGAATACTGCTACCGAAACGTGGCAATGGATCAAAGTGAGGCTGCGTAAACAAGAATGCCACTATGATTATATAGTGTCATGCAAATATCTAGTCCTATTGTAACCGATATCAGTAAGGTTTTTACGATCAAGGAGACGATATTGCAGCTAAACCCGATGGTTTATATCGATGGCCATCAATATTAATTAACTTCGCTTCGATCTCAGCCATGGGGCCCAGAAGCAATGGAAATACTGCTACCGAACCGTGGCAATGGATCAAAGTGTGGCTGCGTAAAGAAGAATGCCACTATGATTATGTAGTGCCTTCAAATGTTTACTATTATTGTAACCGGTATCAGTAAGGTTTTTACGATCAAGGAGACAATATCGCAGCTAAACCGGATGGTTTATATCGATGGCCATCAATATTAGTTAACTTCACTTCGATCTCAGCTATGGGGACCAGAAGAAATGGAAATACTGCTACCGAACCGTGGCGATGGATCAAAGTGTGGCTGCGTAAAGAAGAATGCCACTATGATTATGTAGTGCCATGCAAATATCTAGTCCTATTTTAACCGATATCAGTAAGGTTTTTACGATCAAGGAGACGATATTGCAGCTATACCCGATAATTTATATCGATGGCCATCAATATTAGTTAACTTCACTTCGATCTCAGCCATGGGGACCAGAAGCAATGGAAATACTGCTACCGAATCGTGGCAATCGATCAAAGTGAGGCTGCGTAAAGAAGAATGCCACTATGATTATGTAGTGTCATGCAAATATCAAGTATTATTGTAACCGGTATCAGTAAGGTTTTTGAGATCAAGGATACGTTATCGCAGCTAAACCGGATGGTTTATATCGATGGCCATCAATATTAGTTAAATTCACTTTGATCTTAAGCATAGGGCCGAGAAGCAATGGAAATACTGCTACCGAACCGTCGCAATAGATCAAAGTGAGGCTGCGTAAAGAAGAATGCCACTATGATTATATAATGTCATGCAAATGTTTAGTATTATTGTAACCGGTATCAGTAAGGTTTTTGAGATCAAGGAGACGATATCGCAGCTAACCCGGATGGTTTATATCGAAGGACATCAATATTAGTTAACTTCACTTTGATCTCAGCCATAGGGACG
The DNA here is from genome assembly GCA_963942575.1 of Priocnemis perturbator. NCBI lineage: Eukaryota > Metazoa > Arthropoda > Insecta > Hymenoptera > Pompilidae > Priocnemis > Priocnemis perturbator. The sequence goes on along the minus strand of OZ012655.1, from coordinate 3,656,630 downwards.
AGAAGCAATGGAAATACTGCTACCGAACCGTGGCAATGGATGAAAGTGTGGCTGCGTATAAAAGAATGCCACTATGATTATATAGTGCCATGCAAATAACTAGTCCTATTGTAACCGATATCAGTAAGGTTTTTACGATCAAGGAGACGATATCGCAGCTAAACCGGATGGTTTATATCGATGGCCATCAATATTAGTTAACTTCACTTTGATCTTAGTCATAGGGCCGAGAAGCAATGGAAATACTGCTACCGAACCGTCGCAATGGATCAAAGTGAGGCTGCGTAAAGAAGGATGCCACTATGATTATGTAGTGTGATGCAAATATCTAGTCTTATTGTACCCGCTATCAGTAAGGTTTTGACGATCAAGGAGACGATATCGCAGCTAAACCGGATGGTTTATATCGATGGCCATCAATATTAGTTAACTTCGCTTCGATCTCAGCCATGGGGGCCAGAAGCAATGGAAATACTGCTACCGAACCGTGGCAATGGATCAAAGTGTGGCTGCGTAAAGAAGAATGCCACTATGATTATATAGTGTCATGCAAATGTTTAGTATTATTGTAACCGGTATCAGTAAGGTTTTTGAGATCAAGGAGACGATATCGCAGCTAAACCGGATGGTTTATATCGAAGGACATCAATATTAGTTAACTTCACTTTGATCTCAGCCATAGGGACGAGAAGCAATGGAAATACTGCTACCGAACCGTGGCAATGGATGAAAGTGTGGCTGCGTATAAAAGAATGCCACTATGATTATATAGTGCCATGCAAATAACTAGTCCTATTGTAACCGATATCAGTAAGGTTTTTACGATCAAGGAGACGATATCGCAGCTAAACCGGATGGTTTATATCGATGGCCATCAATATTAGTTAACTTCACTTTGATCTTAGTCATAGGGCCGAGAAGCAATGGAAATACTGCTACCAAACCGTGGCAATGGATCAAAGTGTGGCTGTGTAAAGAAGAATGCCACTATGATTATGTAGTGCCATGCAATTATCAAGTATTATTGTAACCGGTATCAGTAAGGTTTTTGAGATCAAGGATACGTTATCGCAGCTAAACCGGATGGTTTATATCGATGGCCATCAATATTAGTTAAATTCACTTTGATCTTAAGCATAGGGCCGAGAAGCAATGGAAATACTGCTACCGAACCGTCGCAATAGATCAAAGTGAGGCTGCGTAAAGAAGGATGCCACTATGATTATGTAGTGTGATGCAAATATCTAGTCTTATTGTAACCGCTATCAGTAAGGTTTTTACGATCAAGGAGACGATATCGCAGCTAAACCGGATGGTTTATATCGATGGCCATCAATATTAGTTAACTTCACTTTGATCTTAAGCATAGGGCCGAGAAGCAATGGAAATACTGCTACCGAACCGTCGCAATGGATCAAAGTGAGGCTGCGTAAAGAAGGATGCCACTATGATTATGTAGTGTGATGCAAATATCTAGTCTTATTGTACCCGCTATCAGTAAGGTTTTGACGATCAAGGAGACGATATCGCAGCTAAACCGGATGGTTTATATCGATGGCCATCAATATTAGTTAACTTCGCTTCGATCTCAGCCATGGGGGCCAGAAGCAATGGAAATACTGCTACCGAACCGTGGCAATGGATCAAAGTGTGGCTGCGTAAAGAAGAATGCCACTATGATTATATAGTGTCATGCAAATGTTTAGTATTATTGTAACCGGTATCAGTAAGGTTTTTGAGATCAAGGAGACGATATCGCAGCTAAACCGGATGGTTTATATCGAAGGACATCAATATTAGTTAACTTCACTTTGATCTCAGCCATAGGGACGAGAAGCAATGGAAATACTGCTACCGAACCGTGGCAATGGATGAAAGTGTGGCTGCGTATAAAAGAATGCCACTATGATTATATAGTGCCATGCAAATAACTAGTCCTATTGTAACCGATATCAGTAAGGTTTTTACGATCAAGGAGACGATATCGCAGCTAAACCGGATGGTTTATATCGATGGCCATCAATATTAGTTAACTTCACTTTGATCTTAGTCATAGGGCCGAGAAGCAATGGAAATACTGCTACCAAACCGTGGCAATGGATCAAAGTGTGGCTGTGTAAAGAAGAATGCCACTATGATTATGTAGTGCCATGCAATTATCTAGTCCTATTGTAACCGATATCAGTAAGGTTTTTACGATCAAGGGGACGATATTGCAACTAAACCCGATGGTTTATATCAATGGCCATCAATATTAGTTAACTTCACTTCGATCTCAGCCATGGGGACCAGAAGCAATGGAAATACTGCTACCGAACCGTGGCGATGGATCAAAGTTCAGCTGCGTAAAGAAGCATGCCACTACGGTTATGTAGTGTCATGCAAATATCAAGTATTATTGTAACCGGTATCAGTAAGGTTTTTGAGATCAAGGATACGATATCGCAGCTAAACCGGATGGTTTATATCGATGGCCATCAATATTAGTTAACTTTACTTTCATCTTAGGCATAGGGCCGAGAAGCAATGGAAATACTGCTACCGAATCGTGGCAATGGATCAACGTGTGGCTACGTAAAGAAGAATACCACTATGATTATGTAGTGCCATGCAAATATCTAGTCCTATTGTAACCGATATCAGTAAGGTTTTTACGATCAAGGAGACGATATCGCAGCTAAACCGGATGGTTTATATCGATGGCCGTCAATATTAGTTAACTTCACTTTGATTTCATCCATAAGGCCGAGAAGCAATGGAAATGCTGCTACCGAAACGTGGCAATGGATCAAAGTGAGGCTGCGTAAACAAGAATGCCACTATGATTATTAAGTGCCATGCAAATAACTAGTCCTATTGTAACCGATATCAGTAAGGTTTTTACGATCAAGGAGACGATATCGCAGCTAAACCGGATGGTTTATATCGATGGCCATCAATATTAGTTAACTTCACGTTGATCTTAGGCATATGGCCGAGAAGCAATGGGAATACTGCTACCGAAACGTGGCAATGGATCAAAGTGAGGCTGCGTAAACAAGAATGCCACTATGATTATGTAGTGTCATGCAAATGTCTAGTATTATTGTAACCGGTATCAGTAAGGTTTTTGAGATCAAGGAGACGATATCGCAGCTAAACCGGATGGTTTATATCGATGGCCATCAATATTAGTTAACTTCACTTTGATCTCAGCCATAGGGCCGAGAAGCAATGGAAATACTGCTACGGAACCGTGGCAATGGATCAAAGTGAGGCTGCGTAAACAAGAAGGCCACTATGATTATTAAGTGCCATGCAAATATCTAGTCTTATTGTAACCGATATCAGTAAGGTTTTTACGATCAAGGAGACAATTTCAAAGCTAAACTGCATGGTTTATATCGAAGGCCATCAATATTAGTTAACTTCATTTCGATCTCAGCCATAGGGACGAGAAGCAATGGAAATACTGCTACCGAACCGTGGCAATGGATCAAAGTGTGGCTGCGTAAAGAAGAATGCCACTATGATTATGTAGTGTCATGCAAATGTTTAGTATTATTGTAACCGGTATCAGTACGGATTTTACGATCAAGGAGAAGATATTGCAGCTAAACCGGATGGTTTATATCGATTGCCTTCAATATTAGTTATCTTCACTCCGATCTCAGCCATAGGGACGTGAAGCAATGTAAATATTGCTACCGAACCGTGGCAATGGATCAAAGTGTGGCTGCGTAAAGAAGAATGCCACTATGATTATGTAGTGTCATGCAAATATCCAGTCCTACTGTAACCGATATCAGTAAGGTTTTTACGATCAAGGAGACAATATCCCAGCTAAACCGCATGGTTTATACCGATGGGCATCAATATTAGTTAACTTCACTTTGATCATAGGCATAGGGCCGAGAAGCAATGGTAATACTGCTACCGAACCGTGGCAATGGATCAAAGTTCAGCTGCGTAAAGAAGCATGCCACTATAATTATTTAGTGCCATGCAAATATCTAGTCCTATTGTAACCGATATCAGTAAGGTTTTTACGATCAAGGAGACGATATTGCAGCTAAACCCGATGGTTTATATCGATGGCCATCAATATTAGTTAACATCACTTCGATCGAAGCCATGGGGACCAGAAGCAATGGAAATACTGCTACCGAACCGTGGCAATGGATCAAAGTGTGGCTGCGTAAAGAAGAATGCCACTATGATTATGTAGTGCCATGCAAATGTTTAGTATTATTGTAACCGGTATCAGTAAGGTTTTTACGATCAAGGAGACGATATTGCAGCTAAACCGGATGGTTTATATCGATTGCCATCAATATTAGTTAACTTCACTTCGATCTCAGCCATAGGAACCAGAAGCAATCCAAATACTGCTACCGTACCGTGGCAATGGATCAAAGTGTGGCTGCGTAAACAAGAAGGCCACTATGATTATTAAGTGCCATGCAAATATCTAGTCTTATTGTAACCGATATCAGTAAGGTTTTTACGATCAAGGAGACAATATCGCAGCTAAACCGCATGGTTTATATCGATGGCCATGAATATTAGTTAACTTCACTTTGATCTTAGGCATAGGGCCGAGAAGCAATGGAAATACTGCTACCGAACCGTGGCAATGGATCAAAGTGTGGCTGCGTAAAGAAGAATGCCACTGTGATTATGTAGTGTCATGCAAATATCTAGTCTTATTGTAACCGATATCAGTAAGGTTTTTACGATCAAGGAGACAATATCGCAGCTAAACCGCATGGTTTATACCGATGGGCATCAATATTAGTTAACTTCACTTTGATCTTAGGCATAGGGCCGAGAAGCAATGGTAATACTGCTACCGAACCGTGGCAATGGATCAAAGTTCAGCTGCGTAAAGAAGCATGCCACTATAATTATTTAGTGCCATGCAAATATCTAGTCCTATTGTAACCGATATCAGTAAGGTTTTTACGATCAAGGAGACGATATTGCAGCTAAACCCGATGGTTTATATCGATGGCCATCAATATTAGTTAACTTCATTTCGATCTCAGCCATAGGGACGAGAAGCAATGGAAATACTGCTACCGAACCGTGGCAATGGATCAAAGTGTGGCTGCGTAAAGAAGAATGCCACTATGATTATGTAGTGTCATGCAAATGTTTAGTATTATTGTAACCGGTATCAGTACGGTTTTTACGTCAAGGAGAAGATATTGCAGCTAAACCGCATGGTTTATATCGATGGCCATCAATATTAGTTATCTTCACTCCGATCTCAGCCATAGGGACGAGAAGCAATGGAAATATTGCTACCGAACCGTGGCAATGGATCAAAGTGAGGCTGCGTAAAGAAGAATGCCACTATGAATATGTAGTGTCATGCAAATATCTAGTATTATTGTAACCGATATCTGTAATGTTTTTACGATCAAGGAGACAATATCGCAGGTAAACCGGATGGTTTATATCGATGGCCATCAATATTAGTTAACTTCACTTTGATCTTAGGCATAGGGCCGAGAAGCAATGGAAATACAGCTACCGAACCGTGGCAATGGATCAAAGTGAGGCTGCGTAAAGAAGGATGCCACTATGATTATGTAGTGTCATGCAAATGTCTAGTATTATTGTAACCGGTATCAGTAAGGTTTTTGAGATCAAGGAGACGATATCGCAGCTAAACCGGATGGTTTATATCGATGGCCATCAATATTAGTTAACTTCACTTTGATCTCAGCCATAGGGCCGAGAAGCAATGGAAATACTGCTACGGAACCGTGGCAATGGATCAAAGTGTGGCTGCGTAAAGAAGAATGCCACTATGATTATGTAGTGTCATGCAAATATCCAGTCCTATTGTAACCGATATCAGTAAGGTTTTTAAGATCTAGGAGACAATATCCCAGCTAAACCGCATGGTTTATATCGATGGCCATCAATATTAGTTAACTTCACTTTAATCTTAGGCATAGGGCCGAGAAGCAATGGAAATACTGCTGCCGAACCGTGGCAATGGATCAAAGAGAGGCTGCGTAAACAAGAATGCCACTATGATTATTTAGTGCCATGCAAATATCTAGTCCTATTGTAACCGATATCAGTAAGGTTTTTACGATTAAGGAGACGATATCGCAGCTAAACAGGATGTTTTATGTCGATGGCCATCAATATTAGTTAACTTCACTTTGATCTTAGGCATAGGGCCGAGAAGCAATGGTAATACTGCTACCGAACCGTGGCAATGGATCAAAGTGAGGCTGCGTAAACAAGAAGGCCACTATGATTATTAAGTGCCATGCAAATATCTAGTCTTATTGTAACCGATATCAGTAAGGTTTTTACGATCAAGGAGACAATTTCAAAGCTAAACCGCATGGTTTATATCGATTGCCATCAATATTAGTTAACTTCACTTCGATCTCAGCCATAGGAACCAGAAGCAATCCAAATACTGCTACCGTACCGTGGCAATGGATCAAAGTGTGGCTGCGTAAACAAGAAGGCCACTATGATTATTAAGTGCCATGCAAATATCTAGTCTTATTGTAACCGATATCAGTAAGGTTTTTACGATCAAGGAGACAATATCGCAGCTAAACCGCATGGTTTATATTGAAGGCCATCAATATTAGTTAACTTCACTTCGATCTCAGCCATAGGGACGAGAAGCAATGGAAATACTGCTACCGAACCGTGGCAATGGATCAAAGTGTGGCTGCGTAAAGAAGAATGCCACTATGATTATGTAGTGTCATGCAAATGTTTAGTATTATTGTAACCGGTATTAGTATGGTTTTTACGATCAAGGAGACGATATTGCAGCTAAACCGGATGGTTTATATCGATTGCCATCAATATTAGTTATCTTCACTTCGATCTCAGCCATAGGAACCAGAAGCAATGGAAATACTGCTACCGAACCGTGGCAATGGATCAAAGTGTGGCTGCGTAAAGAAGAATGCCACTATGATTATGTAGTGTCATGCAAATATCCAGTCCTACTGTAACCGATATCAGTAAGGTTTTTACGATCAAGGAGACAATATCCCAGCTAAACCGCATGGTTTATACCGATGGGCATCAATATTAGTTAACTTCACTTTGATCATAGGCATAGGGCCGAGAAGCAATGGTAATACTGCTACCGAACCGTGGCAATGGATCAAAGTTCAGCTGCGTAAAGAAGCATGCCACTATAATTATTTAGTGCCATGCAAATATCTAGTCCTATTGTAACCGATATCAGTAAGGTTTTTACGATCAAGAAGACGATATTGCAGCTAAACCCGATGGTTTATATCGATGGCCATCAATATTAGTTAACATCACTTCGATCGAAGCCATGGGGACCAGAAGCAATGGAAATACTGCTACCGAACCGTGGCAATGGATCAAAGTGTGGCTGCGTAAAGAAGAATGCCACTATGATTATGTAGTGCCATGCAAATGTTTAGTATTATTGTAACCGGTATCAGTAAGGTTTTTACGATCAAGGAGACGATATTGCAGCTAAACCGGATGGTTTATATCGATTGCCATCAATATTAGTTAACTTCACTTCGATCTCAGCCATAGGAACCAGAAGCAATCCAAATACTGCTACCGTACCGTGGCAATGGATCAAAGTGTGGCTGCGTAAACAAGAAGGCCACTATGATTATTAAGTGCCATGCAAATATCTAGTCTTATTGTAACCGATATCAGTAAGGTTTTTACGATCAAGGAGACAATATCGCAGCTAAACCGCATGGTTTATATTGAAGGCCATCAATATTAGTTAACTTCACTTCGATCTCAGCCATAGGGACGAGAAGCAATGGAAATACTGCTACCGAACCGTGGCAATGGATCAAAGTGTGGCTGCGTAAAGAAGAATGCCACTATGATTATGTAGTGTCATGCAAATGTTTAGTATTATTGTAACCGGTATTAGTATGGTTTTTACGATCAAGGAGACGATATTGCAGCTAAACCGGATGGTTTATATCGATTGCCATCAATATTAGTTATCTTCACTTCGATCTCAGCCATAGGAACCAGAAGCAATGGAAATACTGCTACCGAACCGTGGCAATGGATCAAAGTGTGGCTGCGTAAAGAAGAATGCCACTATGATTTTGTGGTGCCATGCAAATATCTAGTCCTATTGTAACCTATATCTGTAAGGTTCTTACGATCAAGGAGACGATTTCGCAGCTAAACCGGATGGTTTATGTCGAAGGCCATCAATATTAGTTAACTTCACTTTGATCGCAGCCATAGGGCCGAGAAGCAATGGAAATACTGCTACCGAACCGTGGCAATGGATCAAAGTGTGGCTGCGTAAAGAAGAATGCCACTATGATTATGTAGTGTCATGCAAATATCCAGTCCTATTGTAACCGACATCAGTAAGGTTTTTACGATCAAGGAGACAATATCCCAGCTAAACCGCATGGTTTATATCGATGGCCATGAATATTAGTTAACTTCACTTTGATCTTAGGCATAGGGCCGAGAAGCAATGGAAATACTGCTACCGAACCGTGGCAATGGATCAAAGTGTGGCTGCGTAAAGAAGAATGCCACTATGATTATGTAGTGTCATGCAAATATCCAGTCCTATTGTAACCGATATCAGTAAGGTTTTTACGATCAAGGAGACAATATCCCAGCTAAACCGCATGGTTTATATCGATGGCCATCAATATTAGTTAACTTCACTTTGATCTTAGGCATAGGGCCGAGAAGCAATGGAAATACTGCTGCCGAACCGTGGCAATGGATCAAAGTGTGGCTGCGTAAAGAAGAATGCCACTGTGATTATGTAGTGTCATGCAAATATCTAGTCTTATTGTAACCGATATCAGTAAGGTTTTTACGATCAAGGAGACAATATCGCAGCTAAACCGCATGGTTTATACCGATGGGCATCAATATTAGTTAACTTCACTTTGATCTTAGGCATAGGGCCGAGAAGCAATGGTAATACTGCTACCGAACCGTGGCAATGGATCAAAGTGTGGCTGCGTAAAGAAGAATGCCACTATGATTATGTAGTGTCATGCAAATGTTTAGTATTATTGTAACCGGTATCAGTACGGTTTTTACGATCAAGGAGACGATATTGCAGCTAAACCGGATGGTTTATATCGATTGCCATCAATATTAGTTATCTTCACTTCGATCTCAGCCATAGGAACCAGAAGCAATGGAAATACTGCTACCGAACCGTGGCAATGGATCAAAGTGTGGCTGCGTAAAGAAGAATGCCACTATGATTTTGTAGTGCCATGCAAATATCTAGTCCTATTGTAACCTATATCTGTAAGGTTCTTACGATCAAGGAGACGATTTCGCAGCTAAACCGGATGGTTTATGTCGAAGGCCATCAATATTAGTTAACTTCACTTTCATCTCAGCCATAGGGCCGAGAAGCAATGGAAATACTGCTACCGAACCGTGGCAATGGATCAAAGTGTGGCTGCGTAAAGAAGAATGCCACTATGATTATGTAGTGTCATGCAAATATCCAGTCCTATTGTAACCGATATCAGTAAGGTTTTTACGATCAAGGAGACAATATCCCAGCTAAACCGCATGGTTTATATCGATGGCCATCAATATTAGTTAACTTCACTTTGATCTTAGGCATAGGGCCGAGAAGCAATGGAAATACTGCTACCGAACCGTGGCAATGGATCAAAGTGTGGCTGCGTAAAGAAGAATGCCACTATGATTATGTAGTGTCATGCAAATATCCAGTCCTATTGTAACCGATATCAGTAAGGTTTTTACGATCAAGGAGACAATATCCCAGCTAAACCGCATGGTTTATATCGATGGCCATCAATATTAGTTAACTTCACTTTGATCTTAGGCATAGGGCCGAGAAGCAATGGAAATACTGCTACCGAACCGTGGCAATGGATCAAAGTGTGGCTGCGTAAAGAAGAATGCCACTATGATTATGTAGTGTCATGCAAATATCCAGTCCTATTGTAACCGATATCAGTAAGGTTTTTACGATCAAGGAGACAATATCCCAGCTAAACCGCATGGTTTATATCGATGGCCATCAATATTAGTTAACTTCACTTTGATCTTAGGCATAGGGCCGAGAAGCAATGGAAATACTGCTACCGAACCGTGGCAATGGATCAAAGTGTGGCTGCGTAAAGAAGAATGCCACTGTGATTATGTAGTGTCATGCAAATATCTAGTCTTATTGTAACCGATATCAGTAAGGTTTTTACGATCAAGGAGACAATATAGCAAGCTAAACCGCATGGTTTATACCGATGGGCATCAATATTAGTTAACTTCACTTTGATCTTAGGCATAGGGCCGAGAAGCAATGGTAATACTGCTACCGAACCGTGGCAATGGATCAAAGTTCAGCTGCGTAAAGAAGCATGCCACTATAATTATTTAGTGCCATGCAAATATCTAGTGCTATTGTAACCGATATCAGTAAGGTTTTTACGATCAAGGAGACGATATTGCAGCTAAACCCGATGGTTTATATCGATGGCCATCAATATTAGTTAACTTCACTTCGATCGAAGCCATGGGGACCAGAAGCAATGGAAATACTGCTACCGAACCGTGGCAATGGATCAAAGTGTGGCTGCGTAAAGAAGAATGCCACTATGATTATGTAGTGTCATGCAAATATCCAGTCCTATTGTAACCGATATCAGTAAGGTTTTTACGATCAAGGAGACAATATCCCAGCTAAACCGCATGGTTTATATCGATGGCCATCAATATTAGTTAACTTCACTTTGATCTTAGGCATAGGGCCGAGAAGCAATGGAAATACTGCTACCGAACCGTGGCAATGGATCAAAGTGTGGCTGCGTAAAGAAGAATGCCACTGTGATTATGTAGTGTCATGCAAATATCTAGTCTTATTGTAACCGATATCAGTAAGGTTTTTACGATCAAGGAGACAATATCGCAGCTAAACCGCATGGTTTATATCGATGGCCATCAATATTAGTTAACTTCACTTTGATCTTAGGCATAGGGCCGAGAAGCAATGGAAATACTCCTACCGAACCGTGGCAATGGATCAAAGTGAGGCTGCGTAAACAAGAATGCCACTATAATTATTTAGTGCCATGCAAATATCTAGTCCTATTGTAACCGATATCCGTAAGGTTTTTACGATCAAGGGGACGATATTGCAGCTAAACCCGATGGTTTATATCGATGGCCATCAATATTAGTTAACTTCACTTTGATCTCAGCCATAGGGCCGAGAAGCAATGGAAATACTGCTACCGAACCGTGGCAATGGATCAAAGTGTGGCTGCGTAAAGAAGAATGCCACTATGATTATGTAGTGTCATGCAAATATCCAGTCCTATTGTAACCGATATCAGTAAGGTTTTTACGATCAAGGAGACAATATCCCAGCTAAACCGCATGGTTTATATCGATGGCCATCAATATTAGTTAACTTCACTTTGATCTTAGGCATAGGGCCGAGAAGCAATGGAAATACTGCTGCCGAACCGTGGCAATGGATCAAAGAGAGGCTGCGTAAACAAGAATGCCACTATGATTATTTAGTGCCATGCAAATATCTAGTCCTATTGTAACCGATATCAGTAAGGTTTTTACGATTAAGGAGACGATATCGCAGCTAAACAGGATGTTTTATGTCGATGGCCATCAATATTAGTTAAATTCACTTTGATCTTAGGCATAGGGCCGAGAAGCAATGGAAATACTGCTACCGAACCGTCGCAATGGATCAAAGTTCAGCTGCGTAAAGAAGCACGCCACTATGATTATGTAGTGCCATGCAAATATCTAGTCCTATTGTAACCTATATCTGTAAGGTTCTTACGATCAAGGAGACGATTTCGCAGCTAAACCGGATGGTTTATGTCGAAGGCCATCAATATTAGTTAACTTCACTTCGATCTCAGCCATAGGGACCAGAAGCAATGGAAATACTGCTACCGAACCGTGGCAATGGATCAAAGTGTGGCTGCGTAAAGAAGAATGCCACTATAATTATTTAGTGCCATGCAAATATCTAGTCCTATTGTAACCGATATCAGTAAGGTTTTTACGATCAAGGAGACGATATTGCAGCTAAACCCGATGGTTTATATCGATGGCCATCAATATTAGTTAACTTCACTTTGATCTCAGCCATAGGGCCGAGAAGCAATGGAAATACTGCTACCGAACCGTGGCAATGGATCAAAGTGTGGCTGCGTAAAGAAGAATGCCTCTATGATTATGTAGTGTCATGCAAATATCCAGTCCTATTGTAACCGATATCAGTAAGGTTTTTACGATCAAGGAGACAATATCCCAGCTAAACCGCATGGTTTATATCGATGGCCATCAATATTAGTTAACTTTACTTTGATCTTAGGCATAGGGCCGAGAAGCAATGGAAATACTGCTACCGAACCGTGGCAATGGATCAAAGTGTGGCTGCGTAAAGAAGAATGCCACTGTGATTATGTAGTGTCATGCAAATATCTAGTCTTATTGTAACCGATATCAGTAAGGTTTTTACGATCAAGGAGACGATATCGCAGCAAAACCGGATGGTTTATATCGATGGCCATGAATATTAGTTAACTTCACTTTGATCTTAGGCATAGGGCCGAGAAGCAATGGAAATACTGCTACCGAACCGTGGCAATGGATCAAAGTGTGGCTGCGTAAAGAAGAATGCCACTATGATTATGTAGTGTCATGCAAATATCCAGTCCTATTGTAACCGATATCAGTAAGGTTTTTACGATCAAGGAGACAATATCCCAGCTAAACCGCATGGTTTATATCGATGGCCATCAATATTAGTTAACTTCACTTTGATCTTAGGCATAGGGCCGAGAAGCAATGGAAATACTGCTGCCGAACCGTGGCAATGGATCAAAGTGTGGCTGCGTAAAGAAGAATGCCACTGTGATTATGTAGTGTCATGCAAATATCTAGTCTTATTGTAACCGATATCAGTAAGGTTTTTACGATCAAGGAGACAATATCGCAGCTAAACCGCATGGTTTATACCGATGGGCATCAATATTAGTTAACTTCACTTTGATCTTAGGCATAGGGCCGAGAAGCAATGGTAATACTGCTACCGAACCGTGGCAATGGATCAAAGTGTGGCTGCGTAAAGAAGAATGCCACTATGATTATGTAGTGTCATGCAAATATCCAGTCCTATTGTAACCGATATCAGTAAGGTTTTTACGATCAAGGAGACAATATCCCAGCTAAACCGCATGGTTTATATCGATGGCCATCAATATTAGTTAACTTCACTTTGATCTTAGGCATAGGGCCGAGAAGCAATGGAAATACTGCTACCGAACCGTGGCAATGGATCAAAGTGTGGCTGCGTAAAGAAGAATGCCACTGTGATTATGTAGTGTCATGCAAATATCTAGTCTTATTGTAACCGATATCAGTAAGGTTTTTACGATCAAGGAGACAATATCGCAGCTAAACCGCATGGTTTATATCGATGGCCATCAATATTAGTTAACTTCACTTTGATCTTAGGCATAGGGCCGAGAAGCAATGGAAATACTCCTACCGAACCGTGGCAATGGATCAAAGTGAGGCTGCGTAAACAAGAATGCCACTATAATTATTTAGTGCCATGCAAATATCTAGTCCTATTGTAACCGATATCCGTAAGGTTTTTACGATCAAGGGGACGATATTGCAGCTAAACCCGATGGTTTATATCGATGGCCATCAATATTAGTTAACTTCACTTTGATCTCAGCCATAGGGCCGAGAAGCAATGGAAATACTGCTACCGAACCGTGGCAATGGATCAAAGTGTGGCTGCGTAAAGAAGAATGCCACTGTGATTATGTAGTGTCATGCAAATATCTAGTCTTATTGTAACCGATATCAGTAAGGTTTTTACGATCAAGGAGACAATATCGCAGCTAAACCGCATGGTTTATATCGATGGCCATCAATATTAGTTAACTTCACTTTGATCTTAGGCATAGGGCCGAGAAGCAATGGAAATACTCCTACCGAACCGTGGCAATGGATCAAAGTGAGGCTGCGTAAACAAGAATGCCACTATAATTATTTAGTGCCATGCAAATATCTAGTCCTATTGTAACCGATATCCGTAAGGTTTTTACGATCAAGGGGACGATATTGCAGCTAAACCCGATGGTTTATATCGATGGCCATCAATATTAGTTAACTTCACTTTGATCTCAGCCATAGGGCCGAGAAGCAATGGAAATACTGCTACCGAACCGTGGCAATGGATCAAAGTGTGGCTGCGTAAAGAAGAATGCCACTATGATTATGTAGTGTCATGCAAATATCCAGTCCTATTGTAACCGATATCAGTAAGGTTTTTACGATCAAGGAGACAATATCCCAGCTAAACCGCATGGTTTATATCGATGGCCATCAATATTAGTTAACTTCACTTTGATCTTAGGCATAGGGCCGAGAAGCAATAGAAATACTGCTATCGAACCGTGGCAATGGATCAAAGTGTGGCTGCGTAAAGAAGAATGCCACTGTGATTATGTAGTGTCATGCAAATATCTAGTCTTATTGTAACCGATATCAGTAAGGTTTTTACGATCAAGGAGACAATATCGCAGCTAAACCGCATGGTTTATACCGATGGCCATCAATATTAGTTAATTTTACTTTGATCTTAGGCATAGGGCCGAGAAGCAATGGAAATACTGCTACCGAACCGTGGCAATGGATCAAAGTTCAGCTGCGTAAAGAAGCATGCCACTACGGTTATGTAGTGCCATGCAAATATCTAGTCCTATTGTAACCTATATCTGTAAGGTTATTACGATTAAGGAGACGATATCGCAGCTAAACAGGATGTTTTATGTGGATGGCCATCAATATTAGTTAACTTCACTTCGATCTCAGCCATAGGAACCAGGAGCAATCCAAATACTGCTACCGAACCGTGGCAATGGATCAAAGTGTGGCTGCGTAACGAAGAATGCCACTATGATTATGTAGTGCTATGCAAATGTTTAGTATTATTGTAACCGGTATCAGTAAGGTTTTTACGATCAAGGAGACGATATTGCAGCTAAACCGGATGGTTTATATCGATTGGCATCAATATTAGTTAACTTCACTTCGATCTCAGCCATAGGAACCAGAAGCAATCCAAATACTGCTACCGAACCGTCGCAATGGATCAAAGTTCAGCTGCGTAAAGAAGCACGCCACTATGATTATGTAGTGCCATGCAAATATCTGGTCCTATTGTAACCGATATCAGTAAGGTTTTTACGTCAAGGAGACAATATCGCAGCTAAACCGCATGGTTTACACCGATGGCCATCAATATTAGTTAACTTCACTTTGATCTTAGGCATAGGGCCGAGAAGCAATGGTAATACCGCTACCGAACCGTGGCAATGGATCAAAGTGAGGCTGCGTAAAGAAGAATGCCACTATGATTATGTAGTGTCATGCAAATATCCAGTCCTATTGTAACCGATATCAGTAAGGTTTTTACGATCAAGGAGACAATATCCCAGCTAAACCGCATGGTTTATATCGATGGCCATCAATATTAGTTAACTTCACTTTGATCTTAGGCATAGGGCCGAGAAGCAATGGAAATACTGCTGCCGAACCGTGGCAATGGATCATAAAGAGGCTGCGTAAACAAGAATGCCACTATGATTATTTAGTGCCATGCAAATATCTAGTCCTATTGTAACCGATATCAGTAAGGTTTTTACGATTAAGGAGACGATATCGCAGCTAAACAGGATGTTTTATGTCGATGGCCATCAATATTAGTTAACTTCACTTCGATCTCAGCCATAGGGACCAGAAGCAATGGAAATACTGCTACCGAACCGTGGCAATGGCTCAAAGTGTGGCTGCGTAAAGAAGAATGCCACTATAATTATTTAGTGCCATGCAAATATCTAGTCCTATTGTAACCGATATCAGTAAGGTTTTTACGATCAAGGAGACGATATTGCAGCTAAAGCCGATGGTTTATATCGATGGCCATCAATATTAGTTAACTTCACTTCGATCTCAGCCATAGGGACCAGAAGCAATGGAAATACTGCTACCGAACCGTGGCAATGGATCAAAGTGTGGCTGCGTAAAGAAGAATGCCACTATAATTATTTAGTGCCATGCAAATATCTAGTCCTATTGTAACCGATATCCGTAAGGTTTTTACGATCAAGGGGACGATATTGCAGCTAAACCCGATGGTTTATATCGATGGCCATCAATATTAGTTAACTTCACTTTGATCTCAGCCATAGGGCCGAGAAGCAATGGAAATACTGCTACCGAACCGTGGCAATGGATCAAAGTGTGGCTGCGTAAAGAAGAATGCCACTATGATTATGTAGTGTCATGCAAATATCCAGTCCTATTGTAACCGATATCAGTAAGGTTTTTACGATCAAGGAGACAATATCCCAGCTAAACCGCATGGTTTATATCGATGGCCATCAATATTAGTTAACTTCACTTTGATCTTAGGCATAGGGCCGAGAAGCAATAGAAATACTGCTATCGAACCGTGGCAATGGATCAAAGTGTGGCTGCGTAAAGAAGAATGCCACTGTGATTATGTAGTGTCATGCAAATATCTAGTCTTATTGTAACCGATATCAGTAAGGTTTTTACGATCAAGGAGACAATATCGCAGCTAAACCGCATGGTTTATACCGATGGCCATCAATATTAGTTAACTTCACTTTGATCTTAGGCATAGGGCCGAGAAGCAATGGTAATACTGCTACCGAATCGTGGCAATGGATCAAAGTTCAGCTGCGTAAAGAAGCATGCCACTACGGTTATGTAGTGCCATGCAAATATCTAGTCCTATTGTAACCTATATCTGTAAGGTTCTTACGATCAAGGAGACGATTTCGCAGCTAACCCGGATGGTCTATGTCGAAGGCCATCAAAATTAGTTAACTTCACTCCGATCTCAGCCATAGGGACGAGAAGCAATGGAGATATTGCTTCCGAACCGTGGCAATGGATCAAAGTGTGGCTGTGTAAAGAAGAATGCCACTATGATTATGTAGTGCCATGCAAATATCTAGTCCTATTGTAACCGATATCAGTAAGGGTTTTACGATCAAGGAGACAATATCGCAGCTAAACCGCATGGTTTATACCGATGGCCATCAATATTAGTTAACTTCGCTTTGATCTTAGGCATAGGGCCGAGAAGCAATGGTAATACTGCTACCGAACCGTGGCAATGGATCAAAGAGAGGCTGCGTAAACAAGAATGCCACTATGATTATTTAGTGCCATGCAAATATCTAGTCCTATTGTAACCGATATCAGTAAGGTTTTTACGATTAAGGAGACGATATCGCAGCTAAACAGGATGTTTTATGTCGATGGCCATCAATATTAGTTAAATTCACTTTGATCTTAGGCATAGGGCCGAGAAGCAATGGAAATACTGCTACCGAAACGTCGCAATGGATCAAAGTTCAGCTGCGTAAAGAAGCACGCCACTATGATTATGTAGTGCCATGCAAATATCTAGTCCTATTGTAACCTATATCTGCAAGGTTCTTACGATCAAGGAGACGATTTCGCAGCTAAACCGGATGGTTTATGTCGAAGGCCATCAATATTAGTTAACTTCACTTCGATCTCAGCCATAGGGACCAGAAGCAATGGAAATACTGCTACCGAACCGTGGCAATGGATCAAAGTGTGGCTGCGTAAAGAAGAATGCCACTATAATTATTTAGTGCCATGCAAATATCTAGTCCTATTGTAACCGATATCAGTAAGGTTTTTACGATCAAGGAGACGATATTGCAGCTAAACCCGATGGTTTATATCGATGGCCATCAATATTAGTTAACTTCACTTTGATCTCAGCCATAGGGCCGAGAAGCAATGGAAATACTGCTACCGAACCGTGGCAATGGATCAAAGTGTGGCTGCGTAAAGAAGAATGCCTCTATGATTATGTAGTGTCATGCAAATATCCAGTCCTATTGTAACCGATATCAGTAAGGTTTTTACGATCAAGGAGACAATATCCCAGCTAAACCGCATGGTTTATATCGATGGCCATCAATATTAGTTAACTTTACTTTGATCTTAGGCATAGGGCCGAGAAGCAATGGAAATACTGCTACTGAACCGTGGCAATGGATCAAAGTGTGGCTGCGTAAAGAAGAATGCCACTGTGATTATGTAGTGTCATGCAAATATCTAGTCTTATTGTAACCGATATCAGTAAGGTTTTTACGATCAAGGAGACGATATCGCAGCAAAACCGGATGGTTTATATCGATGGCCATCAATATTAGTTAACTTCACTTCGATCTCAGCCAGAGGGACGAGAAGCAATGGAAATACTGCTACCGAACCGTGGCAATGGATCAAAGTAAGGCTGCGTAAAGAAGAATGCCACTATGATTGTGTAGTGTCATGCTAATATTTAATCCTATTGTAACCGATATCAGTAAGGGTTTTACGATCAAGGAGACAATATCGCAGCTAAACCGCATGGTTTATACCGATGGCCATCAATATTAGTTAACTTCGCTTTGATCTTAGGCATAGGGCCGAGAAGCAATGGTAATACTGCTACCGAACCGTGGCAATGGATCAAAGTGTGGCTGCGTAAAGAAGAATGCCACTATGATTGTGTAGTGTCATGCAAATATCTAGTATTATTGTAACCGATAGCTGTAAGGTTTTTGAGATCAAGGAGACGATATCGCAGCAAAACCGGATGGTTTATATCGATGGCCATCAATATTAGTTAACTTCACTTCGATCTCAGCCATCGGGACGAGAAGCAATGGAAATACTGCTACCGAACCGTGGCAATGGATCAAAGTGAGGCTGCGTAAAGAAGAATGCCACTATGATTATGTAGTGTCATGCAAATGTTTAGTATTATTGTAACCGGTATTAGTATGGTTTTTACGATCAAGGAGACGATATTGCAGCTAAACCGGATGGTTTATATCGATTGCCATCAATATTAGTTATCTTCACTTCGATCTCAGCCATAGGAACCAGAAGCAATGGAAATACTGCTACCGAACCGTGGCAATGGATCAAAGTGTGGCTGCGTAAAGAAGAATGCCACTATGATTTTGTGGTGCCATGCAAATATCTAGTCCTATTGTAACCTATATCTGTAAGGTTCTTACGATCAAGGAGACGATTTCGCAGCTAAACCGGATGGTTTATGTCGAAGGCCATCAATATTAGTTAACTTCACTTTGATCGCAGCCATAGGGCCGAGAAGCAATGGAAATACTGCTACCGAACCGTGGCAATGGATCAAAGTGTGGCTGCGTAAAGAAGAATGCCACTATGATTATGTAGTGTCATGCAAATATCCAGTCCTATTGTAACCGACATCAGTAAGGTTTTTACGATCAAGGAGACAATATCCCAGCTAAACCGCATGGTTTATATCGATGGCCATGAATATTAGTTAACTTCACTTTGATCTTAGGCATAGGGCCGAGAAGCAATGGAAATACTGCTACCGAACCGTGGCAATGGATCAAAGTGTGGCTGCGTAAAGAAGAATGCCACTATGATTATGTAGTGTCATGCAAATATCCAGTCCTATTGTAACCGATATCAGTAAGGTTTTTACGATCAAGGAGACAATATCCCAGCTAAACCGCATGGTTTATATCGATGGCCATCAATATTAGTTAACTTCACTTTGATCTTAGGCATAGGGCCGAGAAGCAATGGAAATACTGCTGCCGAACCGTGGCAATGGATCAAAGTGTGGCTGCGTAAAGAAGAATGCCACTGTGATTATGTAGTGTCATGCAAATATCTAGTCTTATTGTAACCGATATCAGTAAGGTTTTTACGATCAAGGAGACAATATCGCAGCTAAACCGCATGGTTTATACCGATGGGCATCAAAATTAGTTAACTTCACTTTGATCTTAGGCATAGGGCCGAGAAGCAATGGTAATACTGCTACCGAACCGTGGCAATGGATCAAAGTGTGGCTGCGTAAAGAAGAATGCCACTATGATTATGTAGTGTCATGCAAATGTTTAGTATTATTGTAACCGGTATCAGTACGGTTTTTACGATCAAGGAGACGATATTGCAGCTAAACCGGATGGTTTATATCGATTGCCATCAATATTAGTTATCTTCACTTCGATCTCAGCCATAGGAACCAGAAGCAATGGAAATACTGCTACCGAACCGTGGCAATGGATCAAAGTGTGGCTGCGTAAAGAAGAATGCCACTATGATTTTGTAGTGCCATGCAAATATCTAGTCCTATTGTAACCTATATCTGTAAGGTTCTTACGATCAAGGAGACGATTTCGCAGCTAAACCGGATGGTTTATGTCGAAGGCCATCAATATTAGTTAACTTCACTTTCATCTCAGCCATAGGGCCGAGAAGCAATGGAAATACTGCTACCGAACCGTGGCAATGGATCAAAGTGTGGCTGCGTAAAGAAGAATGCCACTATGATTATGTAGTGTCATGCAAATATCCAGTCCTATTGTAACCGATATCAGTAAGGTTTTTACGATCAAGGAGACAATATCCCAGCTAAACCGCATGGTTTATATCGATGGCCATCAATATTAGTTAACTTCACTTTGATCTTAGGCATAGGGCCGAGAAGCAATGGAAATACTGCTACCGAACCGTGGCAATGGATCAAAGTGTGGCTGCGTAAAGAAGAATGCCACTATGATTATGTAGTGTCATGCAAATATCCAGTCCTATTGTAACCGATATCAGTAAGGTTTTTACGATCAAGGAGACAATATCCCAGCTAAACCGCATGGTTTATATCGATGGCCATCAATATTAGTTAACTTCACTTTGATCTTAGGCATAGGGCCGAGAAGCAATGGAAATACTGCTACCGAACCGTGGCAATGGATCAAAGTGTGGCTGCGTAAAGAAGAATGCCACTATGATTATGTAGTGTCATGCAAATATCCAGTCCTATTGTAACCGATATCAGTAAGGTTTTTACGATCAAGGAGACAATATCCCAGCTAAACCGCATGGTTTATATCGATGGCCATCAATATTAGTTAACTTCACTTTGATCTTAGGCATAGGGCCGAGAAGCAATGGAAATACTGCTACCGAACCGTGGCAATGGATCAAAGTGTGGCTGCGTAAAGAAGAATGCCACTGTGATTATGTAGTGTCATGCAAATATCTAGTCTTATTGTAACCGATATCAGTAAGGTTTTTACGATCAAGGAGACAATATAGCAAGCTAAACCGCATGGTTTATACCGATGGGCATCAATATTAGTTAACTTCACTTTGATCTTAGGCATAGGGCCGAGAAGCAATGGTAATACTGCTACCGAACCGTGGCAATGGATCAAAGTTCAGCTGCGTAAAGAAGCATGCCACTATAATTATTTAGTGCCATGCAAATATCTAGTCCTATTGTAACCGATATCAGTAAGGTTTTTACGATCAAGGAGACGATATTGCAGCTAAACCCGATGGTTTATATCGATGGCCATCAATATTAGTTAACTTCACTTCGATCGAAGCCATGGGGACCAGAAGCAATGGAAATACTGCTACCGAACCGTGGCAATGGATCAAAGTGTGGCTGCGTAAAGAAGAATGCCACTATGATTATGTAGTGTCATGCAAATATCCAGTCCTATTGTAACCGATATCAGTAAGGTTTTTACGATCAAGGAGACAATATCCCAGCTAAACCGCATGGTTTATATCGATGGCCATCAATATTAGTTAACTTCACTTTGATCTTAGGCATAGGGCCGAGAAGCAATGGAAATACTGCTACCGAACCGTGGCAATGGATCAAAGTGTGGCTGCGTAAAGAAGAATGCCACTGTGATTATGTAGTGTCATGCAAATATCTAGTCTTATTGTAACCGATATCAGTAAGGTTTTTACGATCAAGGAGACAATATCGCAGCTAAACCGCATGGTTTATATCGATGGCCATCAATATTAGTTAACTTCACTTTGATCTTAGGCATAGGGCCGAGAAGCAATGGAAATACTCCTACCGAACCGTGGCAATGGATCAAAGTGAGGCTGCGTAAACAAGAATGCCACTATTATTATTTAGTGCCATGCAAATATCTAGTCCTATTGTAACCGATATCCGTAAGGTTTTTACGATCAAGGGGACGATATTGCAGCTAAACCCGATGGTTTATATCGATGGCCATCAATATTAGTTAACTTCACTTTGATCTCAGCCATAGGGCCGAGAAGCAATGGAAATACTGCTACCGAACCGTGGCAATGGATCAAAGTGTGGCTGCGTAAAGAAGAATGCCACTATGATTATGTAGTGTCATGCAAATATCCAGTCCTATTGTAACCGATATCAGTAAGGTTTTTACGATCAAGGAGACAATATCCCAGCTAAACCGCATGGTTTATATCGATGGCCATCAATATTAGTTAACTTCACTTTGATCTTAGGCATAGGGCCGAGAAGCAATGGAAATACTGCTATCGAACCGTGGCAATGGATCAAAGTGTGGCTGCGTAAAGAAGAATGCCACTGTGATTATGTAGTGTCATGCAAATATCTAGTCTTATTGTAACCGATATCAGTAAGGTTTTTACGATCAAGGAGACAATATCGCAGCTAAACCGCATGGTTTATACCGATGGCCATCAATATTAGTTAACTTCACTTTGATCTTAGGCATAGGGCCGAGAAGCAATGGTAATACTGCTACCGAATCGTGGCAATGGATCAAAGTTCAGCTGCGTAAAGAAGCATGCCACTACGGTTATGTAGTGCCATGCAAATATCTAGTCCTATTGTAACCTATATCTGTAAGGTTCTTACGATCAAGGAGACGATTTCGCAGCTAAACCGGATGGTCTATGTCGAAGGCCATCAAAATTAGTTAACTTCACTCCGATCTCAGCCATAGGGACGAGAAGCAATGGAAATATTGCTTCCGAACCGTGGCAATGGATCAAAGTGTGGCTGTGTAAAGAAGAATGCCACTATGATTATGTAGTGCCATGCAAATATCTAGTCCTATTGTAACCGATATCAGTAAGGGTTTTACGATCAAGGAGACAATATCGCAGCTAAACCGCATGGTTTATACCGATGGCCATCAATATTAGTTAACTTCGCTTTGATCTTAGGCATAGGGCCGAGAAGCAATGGTAATACTGCTACCGAACCGTGGCAATGGATCAAAGTGAGGCTGCGTAAAGAAGAATGCCACTATGAATATGTAGTGTCATGCAAATATCTAGTATTATTGTAACCGATATCTGTAATGTTTTTGAGATCAAGGAGACGATATCGCAGCTAAACCGCATGGTTTATACCGATGGCTATCAATATTAGTTAACTTCACTTTGATCTCAGCCATAGGAACCAGAAGCAATCCAAATACTGCTACCGAACCGTGGCAATGGATCAAAGTGTGGCTGCGTAAAGAAGAATGCCACTATGATTATGTAGTGTCATGCAAATATCCAGTCCTATTGTAACCGATATCAGTAAGGTTTTTACGATCAAGGAGACAATATCCCAGCTAAACCGCATGGTTTATATCGATGGCCATCAATATTAGTTAACTTCACTTTGATCTTAGGCATAGGGCCGAGAAGCAATGGAAATACTGCTACCGAACCGTGGCAATGGATCAAAGTGTGGCTGCGTAAAGAAGAATGCCACTGTGATTATGTAGTGTCATGCAAATATCTAGTCTTATTGTAACCGATATCAGTAAGGTTTTTACGATCAAGGAGACAATATAGCAAGCTAAACCGCATGGTTTATACCGATGGGCATCAATATTAGTTAACTTCACTTTGATCTTAGGCATAGGGCCGAGAAGCAATAGTAATACTGCTACCGAACCGTGGCAATGGATCAAAGTTCAGCTGCGTAAAGAAGCATGCCACTATAATTATTTAGTGCCATGCAAATATCAAGTCCTATTGTAACCGATATCAGTAAGGTTTTTACGATCAAGGAGACGATATTGCAGCTAAACCCGATGGTTTATATCGATGGCCATCAATATTAGTTAACTTCACTTCGATCGAAGCCATGGGGACCAGAAGCAATGGAAATACTGTTACCGAACCGTGGCAATGGATCAAAGTGTGGCTGCGTAAAGAAGAATGCCACTATGATTATGTAGTGTCATGCAAATATCCAGTCCTATTGTAACCGATATCAGTAAGGTTTTTACGATCAAGGAGACAATATCCCAGCTAAACCGCATGGTTTATATCGATGGCCATCAATATTAGTTAACTTCACTTTGATCTTAGGCATAGGGCCGAGAAGCAATGGAAATACTGCTACCGAACCGTGGCAATGGATCAAAGTGTGGCTGCGTAAAGAAGAATGCCACTGTGATTATGTAGTGTCATGCAAATATCTAGTCTTATTGTAACCGATATCAGTAAGGTTTTTACGATCAAGGAGACAATATCGCAGCTAAACCGCATGGTTTATATCGATGGCCATCAATATTAGTTAACTTCACTTTGATCTTAGGCATAGGGCCGAGAAGCAATGGAAATACTCCTACCGAACCGTGGCAATGGATCAAAGTGAGGCTGCGTAAACAAGAATGCCACTATAATTATTTAGTGCCATGCAAATATCTAGTCCTATTGTAACCGATATCCGTAAGGTTTTTACGATCAAGGGGACGATATTGCAGCTAAACCCGATGGTTTATATCGATGGCCATCAATATTAGTTAACTTCACTTTGATCTCAGCCATAGGGCCGAGAAGCAATGGAAATACTGCTACCGAACCGTGGCAATGGATCAAAGTGTGGCTGCGTAAAGAAGAATGCCACTATGATTATGTAGTGTCATGCAAATATCCAGTCCTATTGTAACCGATATCAGTAAGGTTTTTACGATCAAGGAGACAATATCCCAGCTAAACCGCATGGTTTATATCGATGGCCATCAATATTAGTTAACTTCACTTTGATCTTAGGCATAGGGCCGAGAAGCAATGGAAATACTGCTATCGAACCGTGGCAATGGATCAAAGTGTGGCTGCGTAAAGAAGAATGCCACTGTGATTATGTAGTGTCATGCAAATATCTAGTCTTATTGTAACCGATATCAGTAAGGTTTTTACGATCAAGGAGACAATATCGCAGCTAAACCGCATGGTTTATACCGATGGCCATCAATATTAGTTAACTTCACTTTGATCTTAGGCATAGGGCCGAGAAGCAATGGTAATACTGCTACCGAATCGTGGCAATGGATCAAAGTTCAGCTGCGTAAAGAAGCATGCCACTACGGTTATGTAGTGCCATGCAAATATCTAGTCCTATTGTAACCTATATCTGTAAGGTTCTTACGATCAAGGAGACGATTTCGCAGCTAAACCGGATGGTCTATGTTGCGACGTTTCTAAAAGCGCGACCGATCAGCGGCTTCGGGCCGCCTCGGTACCGCTCGGGTCTAACCCGATCTGTCGTTAAATCCTCTCCCGCTCTCCCTTCCGCCGCCCCGGGTGGATCGAGCAGCTCGTGGGCTGCGGGAGCGGGGAGCGGGGGGGACTTGTTTCCCGGAATCGGGCACCTTCGCGACAGTTAATTAGTCGTTAGCCTATTACCGGTGAGGATACACCTTTGCGAATTCCGAGTATTGCGAGTGATTTCTGAGTCTTAGTTTCTGTCGAGTGAGCGTGCGTTCCGTCTACGGTCCGTCTAGGGATCTCGTCCCCACGTTTCTTTCGTGAGACTTTCTCGCCTGCGTTTTATAGACCTTTTTGGGAACTCCGTGGTAAAAAATAAAGACTGGGAGTTTTACGCAAACCTCGCGCATTTTATTTAAAGGGCTTGCCCTCGTACCAGCCACCAAACCGTCCATTCCGAACGCATCAACTCTCCTCTTAGATCGGCTGCTCTTTCCGACCAGTTCGAGGCTTCGGACGAGCAAAACGATCGAACATTTTGGTCCTTCGAGCCGGATTTAAAAGAACGGTTGGGCATTGGTGTGTTGGGGTCGCCGAAAGGTCACGTCGACCACGTGCGCGAGTGACTCAGTGTTGTGCTGCCGCTGTTTCGAACTTGTGCTGCTCCGCTTGGGCCGGCTCTGTTCGGTTCCGTTCGGCTCCGCTTCGTCCGCTCGGCTCCACCCGGCTTCGTGACACCGCTCGGCTCCGCTCGGCTCCGCTCCGCTCCGTCCGCTCGGCTCCACGCGGCTTCGACTCGCCGCTCGGGCTCGCTCGGTCCTGCCGCTCTCGGCTACGCTCGGCTCCTCTCGGCTCCGCTCGGGACTTCTCGCTCGAACGCCTCGTCCAAGCGCTCCGCGCCTGATCCGTCGCGTCTCACGGTCGCGTGTGCACTGAGTGGTTCCTGCACGGCCCCGCGAGGTGTCGCGCCGTTTTAGTGAGTGCACGCTTGATCTGCATCACGATGCAAGGCACTTCCTCCGCCTCGGGCAAGGCCCCCTCCTTCGACACCGAGCTCACGAAACATCGGGCTACCAAAGGGTTCATAGAGCGCTTTTGGGAAAATCTAGCCAAGAGTGGAAAGGAGAAAATGACTCCGAGTTACCTGCGGCTGAGAATCGGACTGCTGGACGGGTACTGGCACAAGTTTGAGGAAGGACACTACAGCCTCCTGGGATACGACGACGTGTCGGCCTCCGATCTGGACCTGGACGAGATGTTCATCGAGACTGAGAGCGCTTTCGTAGAAGTAAAGGCGCGTATTTTGGATCTGCTGCCGGAAACGGCTACGCTACCTGCATCGTCATCTGCCGGCGCCGCTCCCGCCAAGTTGAGTGCTCTGCCTCGTCTCAGCCTGCCGAAGTTTTCCGGAGATCAACTAGCCTGGGAGGGCTTCCGGGACCTGTTCCGCTCCCTGGTGCACGACGTCCCCGGTGTGTCTGCTGTGGAGAAGCTGCAATATCTGCAGTCGTGCCTTGAAGGGGAGGCGGCCGCGTTTGTCGCGAACTGCGAACTTAGTGAAGCCGGTTACCTCGCCGCGTGGGATGACCTCGTCTCCCAGTACGACAACCGTCGGGTAATCTTGTCCGCTCACATGCGCGCTCTTTTGTCGTGTCCTCCCGTGGTGAAGGCGGCGGCGTCCGACATCAAGCGGCTCGTCACCACCGTTAACCAGGCCGTCCGCTCTTTTCGCTCCTTGAAGCGGCCCGTCGACCAATGGGACGACTGGCTTGTCCATATCCTGGTGGACAAATTGGACTCTTCATCGCGCCTCCTCTGGGAAGCGTCGTTGGATACCAGCACGGACTTCCCTACCTTAAAACAACTATTGGACTTCCTGCAGACGCGCGTGCGGTCCCTCGACGCCTCGGGAGCAGCCTCGGATGGAACTCGGCTACGGGCCCCCTCACCTCCCCGGACGACCAGAGGACGTTCGGTCTCCGCACTCACCACCTCCACCCCGAATGTAGGGGCGGGTAAGTGCGCGCTCTGTCAAGGCTCTCATGCCTTCAATTACTGTGGCAGGTTCCGTGCCATGACCGTGGGGCAGCGTCGCGACCTCGTACGGAAGATGGGCGTCTGTTTTAATTGCTTCAAGCAAGGGCACGACGCCATCCACTGCCCGTCGCCCAACACCTGCCAGACCTGTGCGGAAAGACACCATACTTTCCTGCACCTGTCCCCGGTCGCCGATGGGCGTATCCCCGCCGCAGGCCCGGAGCAGCGGCCGGACTCCTCGTCGGAACCTGGAACTCCCGGGAACGTGAACGCTCTCGCCACCACTACGATCGACTCGGCTCCCAGGCCCGTGCTCTTGGCAACGGCCTGCGTGACTCTCCAGGGCCCCAACGGTCAACAACTCACCGTCCGGGCTTTACTCGACTCTGGATCGGAAGCGTCTTTCCTGTCCGCCAGGGTGGTACGAGGGCTCGGCCTCCCTCGCCAGCGCGTCCACGTGCCCATTACGGGACTGCAAGGCACCCCTGCCGGAACGGCCTCCGAAGCAGTATCGGTCACCCTCACCTCGCCAGGAACTCCGGCCTGGTCAGAAGAGATTCCTCAGCTCTTAGTGCTGAATAAACTGACCGCTCGAGTCGCTTCCTCGCCGACCGCTCTCCTGAACTGGCCTCACCTGCAAGGGATCCCGCTGGCGGACCCGAACCCTAGGACAATGGCTCCGGTGGAGGCCATACTGGGCGCACCCGTCTACGGACGCATCCTGCGTGGGGGCGTGATACAGGGGCCCCCTAGCAGTCCGTCGGCGCATCTCACCGTTTTCGGGTGGGTCCTCATGGGCGACTCCCCCCCTACGCCGACGTGCCCCTCTCCTGGCGTCGCCGCTCACCACGTCGTTACTGGAGCGGATCTCGACCGCGATCTACAAAGGTTCTGGGAGATGGAAGAGGTGAGCGCGAATAAGATCTCGACCCCGGAGGACGCGCGCTGCGAAGACTTCTTCCGGAACACTCACCAACGTGACGAGAGCGGGCGATACATAGTGCGCTTACCTATGCGTGACGACGTGCCGTTGCCTCTGGGGGAGTCGCGCGGCCCCTGCGTGCGCATGCTCCTCTCACAGGAGGCGCGGGCTGCCCGGAATGAGTCCCTTCGACAGCGATACTCGGACTTCTTGGCCGACTACCTGCAGCAGGGGCATATGCTGCCGGCTCTCGCCGATTCGAGTCGCCGTGAGAGGGTATCCTATCTACCTCACCACCCGGTCTTCAAGAAAGGCGACCCGTCGGGTAAGATCCGGGTGGTGTTCAATGGGTCCTTCCGCACGTCTACAGGCCGCTCGCTCAACGACCTCCTCCTCCCAGGCCCCAGGTTGCAGCCAGACCTGTGGGTTGTGATTTCGCGCTGGAGACTTTGCCGATATGCCTTTACTGCGGACATAGTCCAGATGTTCCGGCAGATAAAGGTGCACCCGGAAGATGTGGACCTCCAGAGGATTGTCTGGAGGGAACAGAGAGACGGACCGGTGGAGGACTTTCAGCTCGCCACCGTCACCTATGGAACGGCCCCGGCTCCGTACCTGGCGTTGAGGACGCTGCTCCAGCTCGCCCAGGATGAGCGGCCCTCCTTCCCCCTCGGCGCTGGCGTCATTGAGTCGAACTCCTACGTCGACGACCTACTCACCGGGGCCGACTCGCTGCCTCAGGCCGCCGAAGTACGGAAGCAGCTCATCGGGATCCTCGCGGCGGGTGGCTTCGCGCTGAGTAAGTGGGCAGCCAATGACGCTCTACTTGGCGCCGACGGCGTCCACGAACTCCTCCACGACGGTCACGACGCATCGGTATGCACGCTCGGGATCTGGTGGAACACCGGCTCGGACACCCTGCACCTTCGCCCGGCTCCCGCCCTCTCTGTCGGAGCAGGCTCGTCCAAGCGAGCCGTGCTGTCCGACGTGGCGCGCTTCTTTGACCCGTTGGGGTGGGCGGCTCCCGCGCTCATCTACGGGAAGATCTTCATTCAGGAATTGTGGATGACCGGCATCTCCTGGGACGCGCCTCTTCCGCCTGAACATCAAGAGTCCTGGACTCAGTTCGCGAGCAGCCTCTCTCACCTGAAGGATGTCTCAATTCCACGATGGGTCCACTACTCGGTCGAAGGCCGCGAGGTGGAACTTCACGGGTTCTCGGACGCCTCCAGCCGCGCCTACGCCGCCACAGTCTATTTGCGGACCACCGATGCAACGGGGAGAGTTGAGGTGACCCTTCTTGTCGCTAAAACGAAAGTGGCACCGGTTAAGACGGTGTCGATTCCCCGTCTCGAGCTCTGTGGGGCAGCCTTGCTCGCCCGACTGTTGACTGCCGTCGTCAAGGGCCTGGATCTTACCTCAGTGCCTCTCCACGCCTGGACGGACGCGGAGGTTGTACTGGCCTGGATATCTTCGCATGCATCTCGTTGGAAGCCCTTTGTAGCCAACCGAGTTGCCGCCATCCAGGAGCTAGTTCCTCCCAGCAAGTGGCGTCACGTGCCTACGGCCGACAACCCGGCCGACGCAGCGACGAGAGGAATCCCCGCCTCCGAACTTCCAGGCCTGGCCCAATGGTGGGCCGGCCCCTCCTGGCTCGCGTGCTCGCCCGAGCACTGGCCGTGCGCGAAAGTGCCGACGTCCACCGAAGCCCGGGAGGAAGAGCGGGCTGTGGTGGTTCTAGAAGTGGAGACGCAGGAGGACTACAATCTCCTCTGCAGGTACTCCTCGCTGTCGCGCTTACTTAGAATTTCGGCCCTCTGTCTTAGGTTCGTCCACAACTGCCGACATCGTGGACAGAAACGGCTGGGCTTCCTCACATTCGCCGAACTGGATGCCTGTCTTCTCCGCTGGGTGCGTATCGCGCAACAAATGGAGTTCCCGGCCGACCTGGAGCTGCTCTCCCGGCGCCAGTCTTTACCAAGGAGCTCTCGGCTCCTCCCGCTGCGCCCCGTAGTCGACCAGGATGGACTGCTGCGTGTAGGAGGGCGACTTATGCACTCGCAGCTTTCCTACGACGAACAATGCCCGCTGATCATGGGCAAAGGGAACCACCTCACGCTACTCTTGGTGCGTGACGCGCACGAACGTTCCCTACACGGCGGACAAGCACTGACCCGGAACTTGTTGGCCCGGCGATTCTGGATCATCAGCGCGGGCAGCGTGACGCGATCCGTGATCCACCGCTGCGTCCGTTGCGCCCGCTTTCGGTTGGCCGCCGGTAGTCAACAGATGGGTCAGTTACCCGCTGCCCGGACCCACCAAGGACGCCCGTTCCAGACGTCGGGCGTGGATTATGCGGGTCCGATCCAGCTGCGCACTACGAAAGGACGAGGACACCGATCTTACAAGGGCTACATATGCTTATTTGTTTGTCTGGCCTCTCGCGCCATCCACCTCGAAGTCGCATCCGATCTCACCTCTGCTTCTTTTCTAGCCGCATTCCGTCGATTTGTGTCCCGCCGCGGCCCTTGCCGCCGTCTAGTCAGCGACAACGGGACGAACTTCCGGGGCGCTGACTCCGAGCTCCGCTCAATGTTCCGCTCGGCTTCTACCTTCTACCAAGAAGCCGGGGCATCTTTGGCCAACGACGGCACCGAGTGGGAGTTCATACCCCCGGCTGCCCCGCACTTCGGAGGCCTCTGGGAAGCAGGAGTAAAGAGCGTGAAACACCACCTGAAGCGCGCCGTGGGGGACTCGACGCTCACCTTCGAGGAGCTCTCCACACTCCTGTGCCAGGTGGAGGCGTGCTTAAACTCACGCCCCTTGGCTCCGCTGAGCAACGACGCCACGGACCTGTCCGCTCTCACGCCAGGACACCTTCTCGTGGGCGAGCCTCTGGTGGTCCTTCGAGCCGGATGATTCTTCGTTTTCTTCTTTCCTTTTCTGCACATTTCATAGAGTCACCTTCTCACTCACGCACTGCACTTCGCGTCCCTTTCTGCCATGCGTAATGGCCGATTTCGTGCCCCCCGGCCGCTTCACGGCGGGCGGCGACGGTAGCTCCGCTACCGATCTCTCCGCGAATTACTTAGATTAGTTTCATCCGTCGACGAGGCGGGCGGAATGTTGCGACGTTTCTAAAAGCGCGACCGATCAGCGGCTTCGGGCCGCCTCGGTACCGCTCGGGTCTAACCCGATCTGTCGTTAAATCCTCTCCCGCTCTCCCTTCCGCCGCCCCGGGTGGATCGAGCAGCTCGTGGGCTGCGGGAGCGGGGAGCGGGGGGGACTTGTTTCCCGGAATCGGGCACCTTCGCGACAGTTAATTAGTCGTTAGCCTATTACCGGTGAGGATACATCTTTTTGCGAATTCCGAGTATTGCGAGTGATTTCTGAGTCTTAGTTTCTGTCGAGTGAGCGTGCGTTCCGTCTACGGTCCGTCTAGGGATCTCGTCCCCACGTTTCTTTCGTGAGACTTTCTCGCCTGCGTTTTATAGACCTTTTTGGGAACTCCGTGGTAAAAAATAAAGACTGGGAGTTTTACGCAAACCTCGCGCATTTTATTTAAAGGGCTTGCCCTCGTACCAGCCACCAAACCGTCCATTCCGAACGCATCAACTCTCCTCTTAGATCGGCTGCTCTTTCCGACCAGTTCGAGGCTTCGGACGAGCAAAACGATCGAACAGTCTATGTCGAAGGCCATCAAAATTAGTTAACTTCACTCCGATCTCAGCCATAGGGACGAGAAGCAATGGAAATATTGCTTCCGAACCGTGGCAATGGATCAAAGTGTGGCTGTGTAAAGAAGAATGCCACTATGATTATGTAGTGCCATGCAAATATCTAGTCCTATTGTAACCGATATCTGTAATGTTTTTGAGATCAAGGAGACGATATCGCAGCTAAACCGCATGGTTTATACCGATGGCTATCAATATTAGTTAACTTCACTTTGACCTCAGCCATAGGAACCAGAAGCAATCAAAATACTGCTACCGAACCGTGACAATGGATCAAAGTGTGGCTGCGTAAAGAAGAATGCCACTATGATTATGTAGTGTCATGCAAATGTCTAGTATTATTGTAACCGGTATCAGTAAGGTTTTTGAGATCAAGGAGACCATATCGCAGCTAAACCGGATGGTTTATATCGATGGCCATCAATATTAGTTAACTTCACTTTGATCTCAGCCATAGGGCCGAGAAGCAATGGAAATACTGCTACCGAACCGTGGCAATGGATCAAAGTGTGGCTGCGTAAAGAAGAATGCCACTATGATTATGTAGTGTCATGCAAATATCCATTCCTATTGTAACCGATATCAGTAAGGTTTTTACGATCAAGGAGACAATATCCCAGCTAAACCGCATGGTTTATATCGATGGCCATCAATATTAGTTAACTTCACTTTGATCTTAGGCATAGGGCCGAGAAGCAATGGAAATACTGCTGCCGAACCGTGGCAATGGATCAAAGAGAGGCTGCGTAAACAAGAATGCCACTATGATTATTTAGTGCCATGCAAATATCTAGTCCTATTGTAACCGATATCAGTAAGGTTTTTACGATTAAGGAGACGATATCGCAGCTAAACAGGATGTTTTATGTCGATGGCCATCAATATTAGTTAAATTCACTTTGATCTTAGGCATAGGGCCGAGAAGCAATGGAAATACTGCTACCGAACCGTCGCAATGGATCAAAGTTCAGCTGCGTAAAGAAGCACGCCACTATGATTATGTAGTGCCATGCAAATATCTAGTCCTATTGTAACCTATATCTGTAAGGTTCTTACGATCAAGGAGACGATTTCGCAGCTAAACCGGATGGTTTATGTCGAAGGCCATCAATATTAGTTAACTTCACTTCGATCTCAGCCATAGGGACCAGAAGCAATGGAAATACTGCTACCGAACCGTGGCAATGGATCAAAGTGTGGCTGCGTAAAGAAGAATGCCACTATAATTATTTAGTGCCATGCAAATATCTAGTCCTATTGTAACCGATATCAGTAAGGTTTTTACGATCAAGGAGACGATATTGCAGCTAAACCCGATGGTTTATATCGATGGCCATCAATATTAGTTAACTTCACTTTGATCTCAGCCATAGGGCCGAGAAGCAATGGAAATACTGCTACCGAACCGTGGCAATGGATCAAAGTGTGGCTGCGTAAAGAAGAATGCCTCTATGATTATGTAGTGTCATGCAAATATCCAGTCCTATTGTAACCGATATCAGTAAGGTTTTTACGATCAAGGAGACAATATCCCAGCTAAACCGCATGGTTTATATCGATGGCCATCAATATTAGTTAACTTTACTTTGATCTTAGGCATAGGGCCGAGAAGCAATGGAAATACTGCTACCGAACCGTGGCAATGGATCAAAGTGTGGCTGCGTAAAGAAGAATGCCACTGTGATTATGTAGTGTCATGCAAATATCTAGTCTTATTGTAACCGATATCAGTAAGGTTTTTACGATCAAGGAGACGATATCGCAGCAAAACCGGATGGTTTATATCGATGGCCATCAATATTAGTTAACTTCACTTCGATCTCAGCCAGAGGGACGAGAAGCAATGGAAATACTGCTACCGAACCGTGGCAATGGATCAAAGTAAGGCTGCGTAAAGAAGAATGCCACTATGATTGTGTAGTGTCATGCTAATATTTAATCCTATTGTAACCGATATCAGAAAGGGTTTTACGATCAACGTGACAATATCGCAGCTAAACCGCATGGTTTATACCGATGGCCATCAATATTAGTTAACTTCGCTTTGATCTTAGGCATAGGGCCGAGAAGCAATGGTAATACTGCTACCGAACCGTGGCAATGGATCAAAGTGTGGCTGCGTAAAGAAGAATGCCACTATGATTGTGTAGTGTCATGCAAATATCTAGTATTATTGTAACCGATAGCTGTAAGGTTTTTGAGATCAAGGAGACGATATCGCAGCAAAACCGGATGGTTTATATCGATGGCCATCAATATTAGTTAACTTCACTTCGATCTCAGCCATAGGGACGAGAAGCAATGGAAATACTGCTACCGAACCGTGGCAATGGATCAAAGTGAGGCTGCGTAAAGAAGAATGCCACTATGATTGTGTAGTGTCATGCAAATATTTAATCCTATTGTAACCGATATCAGTAAGGGTTTTACGATCAAGGAGACAATATCGCAGCTAAACCGCATGGTTTATACCGATGGCCATCAATATTAGTTAACTTCACTTCGATCGAAGCCATGGGGACCAGAAGCAATGGAAATACTGCTACCGAACCGTGGCAATGGATCAAAGTGTGGCTGCGTAAAGAAGAATGCCACTATGATTGTGTAGTGTCATGCAAATATCTAGTATTATTGTAACCGATATCAGTAAGGGTTTTACGATCAAGGAGACAATATCGCAGCTAAACCGCATGGTTTATACCGATGGCCATCAATATTAGTTAACTTCGTTTTGATCTTAGGCATTGGGCCGAGAAGCAATGGTAATACTGCTACCGAACCGTGGCAATGGATCAAAGTGAGGCTGCGTAAAGAAGAATGCCACTATGATTATGTAGTGTCATGCAAATGTTTAGTATTATTGTAACCGGTATTAGTATGGTTTTTACGATCAAGGAGACGATATTGCAGCTAAACCGGATGGTTTATATCGATTGCCATCAATATTAGTTATCTTCACTTCGATCTCAGCCATAGGAACCAGAAGCAATGGAAATACTGCTACCGAACCGTGGCAATGGATCAAAGTGTGGCTGCGTAAAGAAGAATGCCACTATGATTTTGTGGTGCCATGCAAATATCTAGTCCTATTGTAACCTATATCTGTAAGGTTCTTACGATCAAGGAGACGATTTCGCAGCTAAACCGGATGGTTTATGTCGAAGGCCATCAATATTAGTTAACTTCACTTTGATCGCAGCCATAGGGCCGAGATGCAATGGAAATACTGCTACCGAACCGTGGCAATGGATCAAAGTGTGGCTGCGTAAAGAAGAATGCCACTATGATTATGTAGTGTCATGCAAATATCCAGTCCTATTGTAACCGACATCAGTAAGGTTTTTACGATCAAGGAGACAATATCCCAGCTAAACCGCATGGTTTATATCGATGGCCATGAATATTAGTTAACTTCACTTTGATCTTAGGCATAGGGCCGAGAAGCAATGGAAATACTGCTACCGAACCGTGGCAATGGATCAAAGTGTGGCTGCGTAAAGAAGAATGCCACTATGATTATGTAGTGTCATGCAAATATCCAGTCCTATTGTAACCGATATCAGTAAGGTTTTTACGATCAAGGAGACAATATCCCAGCTAAACCGCATGGTTTATATCGATGGCCATCAATATTAGTTAACTTCACTTTGATCTTAGGCATAGGGCCGAGAAGCAATGGAAATACTGCTGCCGAACCGTGGCAATGGATCAAAGTGTGGCTGCGTAAAGAAGAATGCCACTGTGATTATGTAGTGTCATGCAAATATCTAGTCTTATTGTAACCGATATCAGTAAGGTTTTTACGATCAAGGAGACAATATCGCAGCTAAACCGCATGGTTTATACCGATGGGCATCAATATTAGTTAACTTCACTTTGATCTTAGGCATAGGGCCGAGAAGCAATGGTAATACTGCTACCGAACCGTGGCAATGGATCAAAGTGTGGCTGCGTAAAGAAGAATGCCACTATGATTATGTAGTGTCATGCAAATGTTTAGTATTATTGTAACCGGTATCAGTACGGTTTTTACGATCAAGGAGACGATATTGCAGCTAAACCGGATGGTTTATATCGATTGCCATCAATATCAGTTATCTTCACTTCGATCTCAGCCATAGGAACCAGAAGCAATGGAAATACTGCTACCGAACCGTGGCAATGGATCAAAGTGTGGCTGCGTAAAGAAGAATGCCACTATGATTTTGTAGTGCCATGCAAATATCTAGTCCTATTGTAACCTATATCTGTAAGGTTCTTACGATCAAGGAGACGATTTCGCAGCTAAACCGGATGGTTTATGTCGAAGGCCATCAATATTAGTTAACTTCACTTTCATATCAGCCATAGGGCCGAGAAGCAATGGAAATACTGCTACCGAACCGTGGCAATGGATCAAAGTGTGGCTGCCTAAAGAAGAATGCCACTATGATTATGTAGTGTCATGCAAATATCCAGTCCAATTGTAACCGATATCAGTAAGGTTTTTACGATCAAGGAGACAATATCCCAGCTAAACCGCATGGTTTATATCGATGGCCATCAATATTAGTTAACTTCACTTTGATCTTAGGCATAGGGCCGAGAAGCAATGGAAATACTGCTACCGAACCGTAGCAATGGATCAAAGTGTGGCTGCGTAAAGAAGAATGCCACTATGATTATGTAGTGTCATGCAAATATCCAGTCCTATTGTAACCGATATCAGTAAGGTTTTTACGATCAAGGAGACAATATCCCAGCTAAACCGCATGGTTTATATCGATGGCCATCAATATTAGTTAACTTCACTTTGATCTTAGGCATAGGGCCGAGAAGCAATGGAAATACTGCTACCGAACCGTGGCAACGGATCAAAGTGTGGCTGCGTAAAGAAGAATGCCACTATGATTATGTAGTGTCATGCAAATATCCAGTCCTATTGTAACCGATATCAGTAAGGTTTTTACGATCAAGGAGACAATATCCCAGCTAAACCGCATGGTTTATATCGATGGCCATCAATATTAGTTAACTTCACTTTGATCTTAGGCATAGGGCCGAGAAGCAATGGAAATACTGCTACCGAACCGTGGCAATGGATCAAAGTGTGGCTGCGTAAAGAAGAATGCCACTGTGATTATGTAGTGTCATGCAAATATCTAGTCTTATTGTAACCGATATCAGTAAGGTTTTTACGATCAAGGAGACAATATAGCAAGCTAAACCGCATGGTTTATACCGATGGGCATCAATATTAGTTAACTTCACTTTGATCTTAGGCATAGGGCCGAGAAGCAATGGTAATACTGCTACCGAACCGTGGCAATGGATCAAAGTTCAGCTGCGTAAAGAAGCATGCCACTATAATTATTTAGTGCCATGCAAATATCTAGTCCTATTGTAACCGATATCAGTAAGGTTTTTACGATCAAGGAGACGATATTGCAGCTAAACCCGATGGTTTATATCGATGGCCATCAATATTAGTTAACTTCACTTCGATCGAAGCCATGGGGACCAGAAGCAATGGAAATACTGCTACGGAACCGTGGCAATGGATCAAAGTGTGGCTGCGTAAAGAAGAATGCCACTATGATTATGTAGTGTCATGCAAATATCCAGTCCTATTGTAACCGATATCAGTAAGGTTTTTACGATCAAGGAGACAATATCCCAGCTAAACCGCATGGTTTATATCGATGGCCATCAATATTAGTTAACTTCACTTTGATCTTAGGCATAGGGCCGAGAAGCAATGGAAATACTGCTACCGAACCGTGGCAATGGATCAAAGTGTGGCTGCGTAAAGAAGAATGCCACTGTGATTATGTAGTGTCATGCAAATATCTAGTCTTATTGTAACCGATATCAGTAAGGTTTTTACGATCAAGGAGACAATATCGCAGCTAAACCGCATGGTTTATATCGATGGCCATCAATATTAGTTAACTTCACTTTGATCTTAGGCATAGGGCCGAGAAGCAATGGAAATACTCCTACCGAACCGTGGCAATGGATCAAAGTGAGGCTGCGTAAACAAGAATGCCACTATAATTATTTAGTGCCATGCAAATATCTAGTCCTATTGTAACCGATATCCGTAAGGTTTTTACGATCAAGGGGACGATATTTGCAGCTAAACCCGATGGTTTATATCGATGGCCATCAATATTAGTTAACTTCACTTTGATCTCAGCCATAGGGCCGAGAAGCAATGGAAATACTGCTACCGAACCGTGGCAATGGATCAAAGTGTGGCTGCGTAAAGAAGAATGCCACTATGATTATGTAGTGTCATGCAAATATCCAGTCCTATTGTAACCGATATCAGTAAGGTTTTTACGATCAAGGAGACAATATCCCAGCTAAACCGCATGGTTTATATCGATGGCCATCAATATTAGTTAACTTCACTTTGATCTTAGGCATAGGGCCGAGAAGCAATGGAAATACTGCTATCGAACCGTGGCAATGGATCAAAGTGTGGCTGCGTAAAGAAGAATGCCACTGTGATTATGTAGTGTCATGCAAATATCTAGTCTTATTGTAACCGATATCAGTAAGGTTTTTACGATCAAGGAGACAATATCGCAGCTAAACCGCATGGTTTATACCGATGGCCATCAATATTAGTTAACTTCACTTTGATCTTAGGCATAGGGCCGAGAAGCAATGGTAATACTGCTACCGAACCGTGGCAATGGATCAAAGTGAGGCTGCGTAAAGAAGAATGCCACTATGAATATGTAGTGTCATGCAAATATCTAGTATTATTGTAACCGATATCTGTAATGTTTTTGAGATCAAGGAGACGATATCGCAGCTAAACCGGATGGTTTATATCGATGGCCATCAATATTAGTTAATTTTACTTTGATCTTAGGCATAGGGCCGAGAAGCAATGGAAATACTGCTACCGAACCGTGGCAATGGATCAAAGTTCAGCTGCGTAAAGAAGCATGCCACTACGGTTATGTAGTGCCATGCAAATATCTAGTCCTATTGTAACCTATATCTGTAAGGTTATTACGATTAAGGAGACGATATCGCAGCTAAACAGGATGTTTTATGTGGATGGCCATCAATATTAGTTAACTTCACTTCGATCTCAGCCATAGGAACCAGAAGCAATCCAAATACTGCTACCGAACCGTGGCAATGGATCAAAGTGTGGCTGCGTAACGAAGAATGCCACTATGATTATGTAGTGCTATGCAAATGTTTAGTATTATTGTAACCGGTATCAGTAAGGTTTTTACGATCAAGGAGACGATATTGCAGCTAAACCGGATGGTTTATATCGATTGGCATCAATATTAGTTAACTTCACTTCGATCTCAGCCATAGGAACCAGAAGCAATCCAAATACTGCTACCGAACCGTCGCAATGGATCAAAGTTCAGCTGCGTAAAGAAGCACGCCACTATGATTATGTAGTGCCATGCAAATATCTGGTCCTATTGTAACCGATATCAGTAAGGTTTTTACGTCAAGGAGACAATATCGCAGCTAAACCGCATGGTTTACACCGATGGCCATCAATATTAGTTAACTTCACTTTGATCTTAGGCATAGGGCCGAGAAGCAATGGTAATACCGCTACCGAACCGTGGCAATGGATCAAAGTGAGGCTGCGTAAAGAAGAATGCCACTATGATTATGTAGTGTCATGCAAATATCCAGTCCTATTGTAACCGATATCAGTAAGGTTTTTACGATCAAGGAGACAATATCCCAGCTAAACCGCATGGTTTATATCGATGGCCATCAATATTAGTTAACTTCACTTTGATCTTAGGCATAGGGCCGAGAAGCAATGGAAATACTGCTGCCGAACCGTGGCAATGGATCATAAAGAGGCTGCGTAAACAAGAATGCCACTATGATTATTTAGTGCCATGCAAATATCTAGTCCTATTGTAACCGATATCAGTAAGGTTTTTACGATTAAGGAGACGATATCGCAGCTAAACAGGATGTTTTATGTCGATGGCCATCAATATTAGTTAACTTCACTTCGATCTCAGCCATAGGGACCAGAAGCAATGGAAATACTGCTACCGAACCGTGGCAATGGATCAAAGTGTGGCTGCGTAAAGAAGAATGCCACTATAATTATTTAGTGCCATGCAAATATCTAGTCCTATTGTAACCGATATCAGTAAGGTTTTTACGATCAAGGAGACGATATTGCAGCTAAAGCCGATGGTTTATATCGATGGCCATCAATATTAGTTAACTTCACTTCGATCTCAGCCATAGGGACCAGAAGCAATGGAAATACTGCTACCGAACCGTGGCAATGGATCAAAGTGTGGCTGCGTAAAGAAGAATGCCACTATAATTATTTAGTGCCACGCAAATATCTAGTCCAATTGTAACCGATATCCGTAAGGTTTTTACGATCAAGGCGACGATATTGCAGCTAAACCCGATGGTTTATATCGATGGCCATCAATATTAGTTAACTTCACTTTGATCTCAGCCATAGGGCCGAGAAGCAATGGAAATACTGCTACCGAACCGTGGCAATGGATCAAAGTGTGGCTGCGTAAAGAAGAATGCCACTATGATTATGTAGTGTCATGCAAATATCCAGTCCTATTGTAACCGATATCAGTAGGGTTTTTACGATCAAGGAGACAATATCCCAGCTAAACCGCATGGTTTATATCGATGGCCATCAATATTAGTTAACTTCACTTTGATCTTAGGCATAGGGCCGAGAAGCAATGGAAATACTGCTATCGAACCGTGGCAATGGATCAAAGTGTGGCTGCGTAAAGAAGAATGCCACTGTGATTATGTAGTGTCATGCAAATATCTAGTCTTATTGTAACCGATATCAGTAAGGTTTTTACGATCAAGGAGACAATATCGCAGCTAAACCGCATGGTTTATACCGATGGCCATCAATATTAGTTAACTTCACTTTGATCTTAGGCATAGGGCCGAGAAGCAATGGTAATACTGCTACCGAATCGTGGCAATGGATCAAAGTTCAGCTGCGTAAAGAATCATGCCACTACGGTTATGTAGTGCCATGCAAATATCTAGTCCTATTGTAACCTATATCTGTAAGGTTCTTACGATCAAGGAGACGATTTCGCAGCTAACCCGGATGGTCTATGTCGAAGGCCATCAAAATTAGTTAACTTCACTCCGATCTCAGCCATAGGGACGAGAAGCAATGGAGATATTGCTTCCGAACCGTGGCAATGGATCAAAGTGTGGCTGTGTAAAGAAGAATGCCACTATGATTATGTAGTGCCATGCAAATATCTAGTCCTATTGTAACCGATATCAGTAAGGGTTTTACGATCAAGGAGACAATATCGCAGCTAAACCGCATGGTTTATACCGATGGCCATCAATATTAGTTAACTTCACTTTGATCTTAGGCATAGGGCCGAGAAGCAATGGTAATACTGCTACCGAACCGTGGCAATGGATCAAAGTGAGGCTGCGTAAAGAAGAATGCCACTATGAATATGTAGTGTCATGCAAATATCTAGTATTATTGTAACCGATATCTGTAATGTTTTTGAGATCAAGGAGACGATATCGCAGCTAAACCGCATGGTTTATACCGATGGCTATCAATATTAGTTAACTTCACTTTGATCTCAGCCATAGGAACCAGAAGCAATCCAAATACTGCTACCGAACCGTGGCAATGGATCAAAGTGTGGCTGCGTAAAGAAGAATGCCACTATGATTATGTAGTGTCATGCAAATGTCTAGTATTATTGTAACCGGTATCAGTAAGGTTTTTGAGATCAAGGAGACCATATCGCAGCTAAACCGGATGGTTTATATCGATGGCCATCAATATTAGTTAACTTCACTTTGATCTCAGCCATAGGGCCGAGAAGCAATGGAAATACTGCTACCGAACCGTGGCAATGGATCAAAGTGTGGCTGCGTAAAGAAGAATGCTACTATGATTATGTAGTGTCATGCAAATATCCAGTCCTATTGTAACCGATATCAGTAAGGTTTTTACGATCAAGGAGACAATATCCCAGCTAAACCGCATGGTTTATATCGATGGCCATCAATATTAGTTAACTTCACTTTGATCTTAGGCATAGGGCCGAGAAGCAATGGAAATACTGCTGCCGAACCGTGGCAATGGATCAAAGAGAGGCTGCGTAAACAAGAATGCCACTATGATTATTTAGTGCCATGCAAATATCTAGTCCTATTGTAACCGATATCAGTAAGGTTTTTACGATTAAGGAGACGATATCGCAGCTAAACAGGATGTTTTATGTCGATGGCCATCAATATTAGTTAAATTCACTTTGATCTTAGGCATAGGGCCGAG
This sequence comes from Priocnemis perturbator, assembly GCA_963942575.1. NCBI lineage: Eukaryota > Metazoa > Arthropoda > Insecta > Hymenoptera > Pompilidae > Priocnemis > Priocnemis perturbator. Next base: position 3,614,236 of record OZ012655.1, on the reverse strand, counting down.
AAGCAATGGAAATACTGCTACCGAACCGTGGCAATGGATCAAAGTGTGGCTGCGTAAAGAAGAATGCCACTGTGATTATGTAGTGTCATGCAAATATCTAGTCTTATTGTAACCGATATCAGTAAGGTTTTTACGATCAAGGAGACGATATCGCAGCAAAACCGGATGGTTTATATCGATGGCCATCAATATTAGTTAACTTCACTTCGATCTCAGCCATAGGAACCAGAAGCAATCCAAATACTGCTACCGAACCGTGGCAATGGATCAAAGTGTGGCTGCGTAACGAAGAAAGCCACTATGATTATGTAGTGCTATGCAAATGTTTAGTATTATTGTAACCGGTATCAGTAAGGTTTTTACGATCAAGGAGACGATATTGCAGCTAAACCGGATGGTTTATATCGATTGGCATCAATATTAGTTAACTTCACTTCGATCTCAGCCATAGGAACCAGAAGCAATCCAAATACTGCTACCGAACCGTCGCAATGGATCAAAGTTCAGCTGCGTAAAGAAGCACGCCACTATGATTATGTAGTGCCATGCAAATATCTGGTCCTATTGTAACCGATATCAGTAAGGTTTTTACGTCAAGGAGACAATATCGCAGCTAAACCGCATGGTTTACACCGATGGCCATCAATATTAGTTAACTTCACTTTGATCTTAGGCATAGGGCCGAGAAGCAATGGTAATACCGCTACCGAACCGTGGCAATGGATCAAAGTGAGGCTGCGTAAAGAAGAATGCCACTATAATTATTTAGTGCCATGCAAATATCTAGTCCTATTGTAACCGATATCCGTAAGGTTTTTACGATCAAGGGGACGATATTGCAGCTAAACCCGATGGTTTATATCGATGGCCATCAATATTAGTTAACTTCACTTTGATCTCAGCCATAGGGCCGAGAAGCAATGGAAATACTGCTACCGAACCGTGGCAATGGATCAAAGTGTGGTTGCGTAAAGAAGAATGCCACTATGATTATGTAGTGTCATGCAAATATCCAGTCCTATTGTAACCGATATCAGTAAGGTTTTTACGATCAAGGAGACAATATCCCAGCTAAACCGCATGGTTTATATCGATGGCCATCAATATTAGTTAACTTCACTTTGATCTTAGGCATAGGGCCGAGAAGCAATGGAAATACTGCTATCGAACCGTGGCAATGGATCAAAGTGTGGCTGCGTAAAGAAGAATGCCACTGTGATTATGTAGTGTCATGCAAATATCTAGTCTTATTGTAACCGATATCAGTAAGGTTTTTACGATCAAGGAGACAATATCGCAGCTAAACCGAATGGTTTATACCGATGGCCATCAATATTAGTTAACTTCACTTTGATCTTAGGCATAGGGCCGAGAAGCAATGGTAATACTGCTACCGAATCGTGGCAATGGATCAAAGTTCAGCTGCGTAATGAAGCATGCCACTACGGTTATGTAGTGCCATGCAAATATCTAGTCCTATTGTAACCTATATCTGTAAGGTTCTTACGATCAAGGAGACGATTTCGCAGCTAACCCGGATGGTCTATGTCGAAGGCCATCAAAATTAGTTAACTTCACTCCGATCTCAGCCATAGGGACGAGAAGCAATGGAGATATTGCTTCCGAACCGTGGCAATGGATCAAAGTGTGGCTGTGTAAAGAAGAATGCCACTATGATTATGTAGTGCCATGCAAATATCTAGTCCTATTGTAACCGATATCAGTAAGGGTTTTACGATCAAGGAGACAATATCGCAGCTAAACCGCATGGTTTATACCGATGGCCATCAATATTAGTTAACTTCGCTTTGATCTTAGGCATAGGGCCGAGAAGCAATGGTAATACTGCTACCGAACCGTGGCAATGGATCAAAGTGAGGCTGCGTAAAGAAGAATGCCACTATGAATATGTAGTGTCATGCAAATATCTAGTATTATTGTAACCGATATCTGTAATGTTTTTGAGATCAAGGAGACGATATCGCAGCTAAACCGCATGGTTTATACCGATGGCTATCAATATTAGTTAACTTCACTTTGATCTCAGCCATAGGAACCAGAAGCAATCCAAATACTGCTACCGAACCGTGGCAATGGATCAAAGTGTGGCTGCGTAAAGAAGAATGCCACTATGATTATGTAGTGTCATGCAAATGTCTCGTATTATTGTAACCGGTATCAGTAAGGTTTTTGAGATCAAGGAGACCATATCGCAGCTAAACCGGATGGTTTATATCGATGGCCATCAATATTAGTTAACTTCACTTTGATCTCAGCCATAGGGCCGAGAAGCAATGGAAATACTGCTACCGAACCGTGGCAATGGATCAAAGTGTGGCTGCGTAAAGAAGAATGCCACTATGATTATGTAGTGTCATGCAAATATCCAGTCCTATTGTAACCGATATCAGTAAGGTTTTTACGATCAAGGAGACAATATCCCAGCTAAACCGCATGGTTTATATCGATGGCCATCAATATTAGTTAACTTCACTTTGATCTTAGGCATAGGGCCGAGAAGCAATGGAAATACTGCTGCCGAACCGTGGCAATGGATCAAAGAGAGGCTGCGTAAACAAGAATGCCACTATGATTATTTAGTGCCATGCAAATATCTAGTCCTATTGTAACCGATATCAGTAAGGTTTTTACGATTAAGGAGACGATATCGCAGCTAAACAGGATGTTTTATGTCGATGGCCATCAATATTAGTTAAATTCACTTTGATCTTAGGCATAGGGCCGAGAAGCAATGGAAATACTGCTACCGAAACGTCGCAATGGATCAAAGTTCAGCTGCGTAAAGAAGCACGCCACTATGATTATGTAGTGCCATGCAAATATCTAGTCCTATTGTAACCTATATCTGTAAGGTTCTTACGATCAAGGAGACGATTTCGCAGCTAAACCGGATGGTTTATGTCGAAGGCCATCAATATTAGTTAACTTGACTTCGATCTCAGCCATAGGGACCAGAAGCAATGGAAATACTGCTACCGAACCGTGGCAATGGATCAAAGTGTGGCTGCGTAAAGAAGAATGCCACTATAATTATTTAGTGCCATGCAAATATCTAGTCCTATTGTAACCGATATCAGTAAGGTTTTTACGATCAAGGAGACGATATTGCAGCTAAACCCGATGGTTTATATCGATGGCCATCAATATTAGTTAACTTCACTTTGATCTCAGCCATAGGGCCGAGAAGCAATGGAAATACTGCTACCGAACCGTGGCAATGGATCAAAGTGTGGCTGCGTAAAGAAGAATGCCTCTATGATTATGTAGTGTCATGCAAATATCCAGTCCTATTGTAACCGATATCAGTAAGGTTTTTACGATCAAGGAGACAATATCCCAGCTAAACCGCATGGTTTATATCGATGGCCATCAATATTAGTTAACTTTACTTTGATCTTAGGCATAGGGCCGAGAAGCAATGGAAATACTGCTACCGAACCGTGGCATTGGATCAAAGTGTGGCTGCGTAAAGAAGAATGCCACTGTGATTATGTAGTGTCATGCAAATATCTAGTCTTATTGTAACCGATATCAGTAAGGTTTTTACGATCAAGGAGACGATATCGCAGCAAAACCGGATGGTTTATATCGATGGCCATCAATATTAGTTAACTTCACTTCGATCTCAGCCAGAGGGACGAGAAGCAATGGAAATACTGCTACCGAACCGTGGCAATGGATCAAAGTAAGGCTGCGTAAAGAAGAATGCCACTATGATTGTGTAGTGTCATGCTAATATTTAATCCTATTGTAACCGATATCAGTAAGGGTTTTACGATCAAGGAGACAATATCGCAGCTAAACCGCATGGTTTATACCGATGGCCATCAATATTAGTTAACTTCGCTTTGATCTTAGGCATAGGGCCGAGAAGCAATGGTAATACTGCTACCGAACCGTGGCAATGGATCAAAGTGTGGCTGCGTAAAGAAGAATGCCACTATGATTGTGTAGTGTCATGTAAATATCTAGTATTATTGTAACCGATAGCTGTAAGGTTTTTGAGATCAAGGAGACGATATCGCAGCAAAACCGGATGGTTTATATCGATGGCCATCAATATTAGTTAACTTCACTTCGATCTCAGCCATCGGGACGAGAAGCAATGGAAATACTGCTACCGAACCGTGGCAATGGATCAAAGTGAGGCTGCGTAAAGAAGAATGCCACTATGATTGTGTAGTGTCATGCAAATATTTAATCCTATTGTAACCGATATCAGTAAGGGTTTTACGATCAAGGAGACAATATCGCAGCTAAACCGCATGGTTTATACCGATGGCCATCAATATTAGTTAACTTCACTTCGATCGAAGCCATGGGGACCAGAAGCAATGGAAATACTGCTACCGAACCGTGGCAATGGATCAAAGTGTGGCTGCGTAAAGAAGAATGCCACTATGATTGTGTAGTGTCATGCAAATATCTAGTATTATTGTAACCGATATCAGTAAGGGTTTTACGATCAAGGAGACAATATCGCAGCTAAACCGCATGGTTTATACCGATGGCCATCAATATTAGTTAACTTCGCTTTGATCTTAGGCATAGGGCCGAGAAGCAATGGTAATACTGCTACCGAACCGTGGCAATGGATCAAAGTGGGGCTGCGTAAAGAAGAATGCCACTATGAATATGTAGTGTCATGCAAATATCTAGTATTATTGTAACCGATATCTGTAATGTTTTTGAGATCAAGGAGACGATATCGCAGCTAAACCGGATGGTTTATATCGATGGCCATCAATATTAGTTAACTTCACTTTCATCTTAGGCATAGGGCCGATAAGCAATGGAAATACTGCTACCGAATCGTGGCAATGGATCAAAGTTCAGCTGCGTAAAGAAGCATGCCACTACGGTTATGTAGTGCCATGCAAATATCTAGTCCTATTGTAACCTATATCTGTAAGGTTCTTACGATCAAGGAGACGATTTCGCAGCTAAACCGGATGGTCTATGTCGAAGGCCATCAAAATTAGTTAACTTCACACCGATCTCAGCCATAGGGACGAGAAGCAATGGAAATATTGCTACCGAACCGTGGCAATGGATCAAAGTGTGGCTGTGTAAAGAAGAATGCCACTATGATTATTTAGTGCCATGCAAATATCTAGTCCTATTGTAACCGATATCAGTAAGGTTATTACGATTAAGGAGACGATATCGCAGCTAAACAGGATGTTTTATGTGGATGGCCATCAATATTAGTTAACTTCACTTCGATCTCAGCCATAGGAACCAGAAGCAATCCAAATACTCCTACCGAACCGTGGCAATGGATCAAAGTGTGGCTGCGTAACGAAGAATGCCACTATGATTATGTAGTGCTATGCAAATGTTTAGTATTATTGTAACCGGTATCAGTAAGGTTTTTACGATCAAGGAGACGATATTGCAGCTAAACCGGATGGTTTATATCGATTGGCATCAATATTAGTTAACTTCACTTCGATCTCAGCCATAGGAACCAGAAGCAATCCAAATACTGCTACCGAACCGTCGCAATGGATCAAAGTTCAGCTGCGTAAAGAAGCACGCCACTATGATTATGTAGTGCCATGCAAATATCTGGTCCTATTGTAACCGATATCAGTAAGGTTTTTACGTCAAGGGGACAATATCGCAGCTAAACCGCATGGTTTACACCGATGGCCATCAATATTAGTTAACTTCACTTTGATCTTAGGCATAGGGCCGAGAAGCAATGGTAATACCGCTACCGAACCGTGGCAATGGATCAAAGTGAGGCTGCGTAAAGAAGAATGCCACTATGATTATGTAGTGTCATGCAAATATCCAGTCCTATTGTAACCGATATCAGTAAGGTTTTTACGATCAAGGAGACAATATCCCAGCTAAACCGCATGGTTTATATCGATGGCCATCAATATTAGTTAACTTCACTTTGATCTTAGGCATAGGGCCGAGAAGCAATGGAAATACTGCTGCCGAACCGTGGCAATGGATCAAAAAGAGGCTGCGTAAACAAGAATGCCACTATGATTATTTAGTGCCATGCAAATATCTAGTCCTATTGTAACCGATATCAGTAAGGTTTTTACGATTAAGGAGACGATATCGCAGCTAAACAGGATGTTTTATGTCGATGGCCATCAATATTAGTTAACTTCACTTCGATCTCAGCCATAGGGACCAGAAGCAATGGAAATACTGCTACCGAACCGTGGCAATGGATCAAAGTGTGGCTGCGTAAAGAAGAATGCCACTATAATTATTTAGTGCCATGCAAATATCTAGTCCTATTGTAACCGATATCAGTAAGGTTTTTACGATCAAGGAGACGATATTGCAGCTAAACCCGATGGTTTATATCGATGGCCATCAATATTAGTTAACTTCACTTCGATCTCAGCCATAGGGACCAGAAGCAATGGAAATACTGCTACCGAACCGTGGCAATGGGCCAAAGTGTGGCTGCGTAAAGAAGAATGCCACTATAATTATTTAGTGCCATGCAAATATCTAGTCCTATTGTAACCGATATCAGTAAGGTTTTTACGATCAAGGAGACGATATTGCAGCTAAACCCGATGGTTTATATCGATGGCCATCAATATTAGTTAACTTCACTTTGATCTCAGCCATAGGGCCGAGGAGCAATGGAAATACTGCTACCGAACCGTGGCAATGGATCAAAGTGTGGCTGCGTAAAGAAGAATGCCACTATGATTATGTAGTGTCATGCAAATATCCAATCCTATTGTAACCGATATCAGTAAGGTTTTTACGATCAAGGAGACAATATCCCAGCTAAACCGCATGGTTTATATCGATGGCCATCAATATTAGTTAACTTCACTTTGATCTTAGGCATAGGGCCGAGAAGCAATGGAAATACTGCTGCCGAACCGTGGCAATGGATCAAAGAGAGGCTGCGTAAACAAGAATGCCACTATGATTATTTAGTGCCATCCAAATATCTAGTCCTATTGTAACCGATATCAGTAAGGTTTTTACGATTAAGGAGACGATATCGCAGCTAAACAGGATGTTTTATGTCGATGGCCATCAATATTAGTTAACTTCACTTTGATCTTAGGCATAGGGCCGAGAAGCAATGGAAATACTGCTACCGAACCGTCGCAATGGATCAAAGTTCAGCTGCGTAAAGAAGCACGCCACTATGATTATGTAGTGCCATGCAAATATCTAGTCCTATTGTAACCTATATCTGTAAGGTTTTTACGATCAAGGAGACGATTTCGCAGCTAAACCGGATGGTTTATGTCGAAGGCCATCAATATTAGTTAACTTCACTTCGATCTCAACCATAGGGACCAGAAGCAATGGAAATACTGCTACCGAACCGTGGCAATGGATCAAAGTGTGGCTGCGTAAAGAAGAATGCCTCTATGATTATGTAGTGTCATGCAAATATCCAGTCCTATTGTAACCGATATCAGTAAGGTTTTTACGATCTAGGAGACAATATCCCAGCTAAACCGCATGGTTTATATCGATGGCCATCAATATTAGTTAACTTCACTTTGATCTTAGGCATAGGGCCGAGAAGCAATGGAAATACTGCTACCGAACCGTGGCAATGGATCAAAGTTCAGCTGCGTAAAGAAGCATGCCACTATAATTATTTAGTGCCATGCAAATATCTAGTCCTATTGTAACCGATATCAGTAAGGTTTTTACGATCAAGGAGACGATATTGCAGCTAAACCCGATGGTTTATATCGATGGCCATCAATATTAGTTAACTTCACTTCGATCGAAGCCATGGGGACCAGAAGCGATGGAAATACTGCTACCGAACCGTGGCAATGGATCAAAGTGTGGCTGCGTAAAGAAGAATGCCACTATGATTGTGTAGTGTCATGCAAATATCTAGTATTATTGTAACCGATAGCTGTAAGGTTTTTGAGATCAAGGAGACGATATCGCAGCAAAACCGGATGGTTTATATCGATGGCCATCAATATTAGTTAACTTCACTTCGATCTCAAACATAGGGACGAGAAGCAATGGAAATACTGCTACCGAACCGTGGCAATGGATCAAAGTGAGGCTGCGTAAAGAAGAATGCCACTATGATTGTGTAGTGTCATGCAAATATTTAATCCTATTGTAACCGATATCAGTAAGGTTTTTACGATTAAGGAGACGATATCGCAGCTAAACAGGATGTTTTATGTCGATGGCCATCAATATTAGTCAACTTCACTTTGATCTTAGGCATAGGGCCGAGAAGCAATGGTAATACTGCTACCGAACCGTGGCAATGGATCAAAGTGAGGCTGCGTAAACAAGAAGGCCACTATGATTATTAAGTGCCATGCAAATATCTAGTCTTATTGTAACCGATATCAGTAAGGTTTTTACGATCAAGGAGACAATTTCAAAGCTAAACCGCATGGCTTATATCGAAGGCCATCAATATTATTTAACTTCATTTCGATCTCAGCCATAGGGACGAGAAGCAATGGAAATACTGCTACCGAACCGTGGCAATGGATCAAAGTGTGGCTGCGTAAAGAAGAATGCCACTATGATTATGTAGTGTCATGCAAATTTTTATTATTATTGTAACCGGTATCAGTACGGTTTTTACGATCAAGGAGAAGATATTGCAGCTAAACCGGATGGTTTATATCGATTGCCATCAATATTAGTTATCTTCACTCCGATCTCAGCCATAGGGACGAGAAGCAATGGAAATATTGCTACCGAACCGTGGCAATGGATCAAAGTGTGGCTGCGTAAAGAAGAATGCCACTATGATTATGTAGTGCCATGCAAATATCTAGTCCTATTGTAACCTATATCTGTAAGGTTCTTACGATCAAGGAGACGATTTCGCAGCTAAACCGGATGGTTTATGTCGAAGGCCATCAATATTAGTTAACTTCACTTTGATCTCAGCCATAGGGCCGGGAAGCATGGAAATACTGCTACCGAACCGTGGCAATGGATCAAAGTGTGGCTGCGTAAAGAAGAATGCCACTATGATTATGTAGTGTCATGCAAATATCCAGTCCTATTGTAACCGATATCAGTAAGGTTTTTACGATCAAGGAGACAATATCCCAGCTAAACCGCATGGTTTATATCGATGGCCATCAATATTAGTTAACCTCACTTTGATCTTAGGCATAGGGCCGAGAAGTAATGGAAATACTGCTACGGAACCGTGGCAATGGATCAAAGTGTGGCTGCGTAAAGAAGAATGCCACTATGATTATGTAGTGTCATGCAAATATCCAGTCCTATTGTAACCGATATCAGTAAGGTTTTTAAGATCTAGGAGACAATATCCCAGCTAAACCGCATGGTTTATATCGATGGCCATCAATATTAGTTAACTTCACTTTAACCTTAGGCATAGGGCCGAGAAGCAATGGAAATACTGCTGCCGAACCGTGGCAATGGATCAAAGAGAGGCTGCGTAAACAAGAATGCCACTATGATTATTTAGTGCCATGCAAATATCTAGTCCTATTGTAACCGATATCAGTAAGGTTTTTACGATTAAGGAGACGATATCGCAGCTAAACAGGATGTTTTATGTCGATGGCCATCAATATTAGTTAACTTCACTTTGATCTTAGGCATAGGGCCGAGAAGCAATGGTAATACTGCTACCGAACCGTGGCAATGGATCAAAGTGAGGCTGCGTAAACAAGAAGGCCACTATGATTATTAAGTGCCATGCAAATATCTAGTCTTATTGTAACCGATATCAGTAAGGTTTTTACGATCAAGGAGACAATTTCAAAGCTAAACCGAATGGTTTATACCGATGGGCATCAATATTAGTTAACTTCACTTTGATCTTAGGCATAGGGCCGAGAAGCAATGGTAATACTGCTACCGAACCGTGGCAATGGATCAAAGTTCAGCTGCGTAAAGAAGCATGCCACTATAATTATTTAGTGCCATGCAAATATCTAGTCCTATTGTAACCGATATCAGTAAGGTTTTTACGATCAAGGAGACGATATTGCAGCTAAACCCGATGGTTTATATCGATGGCCATCAATATTAGTTAACATCACTTCGATCGAAGCCATGGGGACCAGAAGCAATGGAAATACTGCTACCGAACCGTGGCAATGGATCAAAGTGTGGCTGCGTAAAGAAGAATGCCACTATGATTATGTAGTGCCATGCAAATGTTTAGTATTATTGTAACCGGTATCAGTAAGGTTTTTACGATCAAGGAGACGATATTGCAGCTAAACCGAATGGTTTATACCGATGGGCATCAATATTAGTTAACTTCACTTTGATCTTAGGCATAGGGCCGAGAAGCAATGGTAATACTGCTACCGAACCGTGGCAATGGATCAAAGTGTGGCTGCGTAAACAAGAAGGCCACTATGATTATTAAGTGCCATGCAAATATCTAGTCTTATTGTAACCGATATCAGTAAGGTTTTTACGATCAAGGAGACAATATCGCAGCTAAACCGCATGGTTTATATTGAAGGCCATCAATATTAGTTAACTTCACTTCGATCTCAGCCATAGGGACGAGAAGCAATGGAAATACTGCTACCGAACCGTGGCAATGGATCAAAGTGTGGCTGCGTAAAGAAGAATGCCACTATGATTATGTAGTGTCATGCAAATGTTTAGTATTATTGTAACCGGTATTAGTATGGTTTTTACGATCAAGGAGACGATATTGCAGCTAAACCGGATGGTTTATATTGATTGCCATCAATATTAGTTATCTTCACTTCGATCTCAGCCATAGGAACCAGAAGCAATGGAAATACTGCTACCGAACCGTGGCAATGGATCAAAGTGTGGCTGCGTAAAGAAGAATGCCACTATGATTTTGTGGTGCCATGCAAATATCTAGTCCTATTGTAACCTATATCTGTAAGGTTCTTACGATCAAGTAGACGATTTCGCAGCTAAACCGGATGGTTTATGTCGAAGGCCATCAATATTAGTTAACTTCACTTTGATCGCAGCCATAGGGCCGAGAAGCAATGGAAATACTGCTACCGAACCGTGGCAATGGATCAAAGTGTGGCTGCGTAAAGAAGAATGCCACTATGATTATGTAGTGTCATGCAAATATCCAGTCCTATTGTAACCGATATCAGTAAGGTTTTTGCGATCAAGGAGACAATATCCCAGCTAAACCGCATGGTTTATATCGATGGCCATCAATATTAGTTAACTTCACTTTGATCTTAGGCATAGGGCCGAGAAGCAATGGAAATACTGCTGCCGAACCGTGGCAATGGATCAAAGTGTGGCTGCGTAAAGAAGAATGCCACTGTGATTATGTAGTGCCATGCAAATATCTAGTCCTATTGTAACCTATATCTGTAAGGTTCTTACGATCAAGGAGACGATTTCGCAGCTAAACCGGATGGTTTATGTCGAAGGCCATCAATATTAGTTAACTTCACTTTGATCTCAGCCATAGGGCCGGGAAGCAATGGAAATACTGCTACCGAACCGTGGCAATGGATCAAAGTGTGGCTGCGTAAAGAAGAATGCCACTATGATTATGTAGTGTCATGCAAATATCCAGTCCTATTGTAACCGATATCAGTAAGGTTTTTACGATCAAGGAGACAATATCGCAGCTAAACCGCATGGTTTATATCGATGGCCATCAATATTAGTTAACCTCACTTCGATCGAAGGCATGGGGACCAGAAGCAATGGAAATACTGCTACCGAACCGTGGCAATGGATCAAAGTGTGGCTGCGTAAAGAAGAATGCCACTATGATTGTGTAGTGTCATGCAAATATTTAATCCTATTGTAACCGATATCGGTAAGGGTTTTACGATCAAGGAGAAAATATCGCAGCTAAACCGCATGGTTTATACCGATGGCCATCAATATTAGTTAACTTCGCTTTGATCTTAGGCATAGGGCCGAGAAGCAATGGTAATACTGCTACCGAACCGTGGCAATGGATCAAAGTGAGGCTGCGTAAAGAAGAATGCCACTATGAATATGTAGTGTCATGCAAATATCTAGTATTATTGTAACCGATATCTGTAATGTTTTTACGATCAAGGAGACAATATCGCAGGTAAACCGGATGGTTTATATCGATGGTCATCAATATTAGTTAACTTCACTTTGATCTTAGGCATAGGGCCGAGAAGCAATGGAAATACAGCTACCGAACCGTGGCAATGGATCAAAGTGAGGCTGCGTAAAGAAGGATGCCACTATGATTATGTAGTGTCATGCAAATGTCTAGTATTATTGTAACCGGTATCAGTAAGGTTTTTGAGATCAAGGAGACGATATCGCAGCTAAACCGGATGGTTTATATCGATGGCCATCAATATTAGTTAACTTCACTTTGATCTCAGCCATAGGGCCGAGAAGCAATGGAAATACTGCTGCCGAACCGTGGCAATGGATCAAAGAGAGGCTGCGTAAACAAGAATGCCACTATGATTATTTAGTGCCATGCAAATATCTAGTCCTATTGTAACCGATATCAGTAAGGTTTTTACGATTAAGGAGACGATATCGCAGCTAAACAGGATGTTTTATGTCGATGGCCATCAATATTAGTTAACTTCACTTTGATCTTAGGCATAGGGCCGAGAAGCAATGGTAATACTGCTACCGAACCGTGGCAATGGATCAAAGTGAGGCTGCGTAAACAAGAAGGCCACTATGATTATTAAGTGCCATGCAAATATCTAGTCTTATTGTAACCGATATCAGTAAGGTTTTTACGATCAAGGAGACAATTTCAAAGCTAAACCGCATGGTTTATATCGAAGGCCATCAATATTAGTTAACTTCATTTCGATCTCAGCCATAGGGACGAGAAGCAATGGAAATACTGCTACCGAACCGTGGCAATGGATCAAAGTGTGGCTGCGTAAAGAAGAATGCCACTATGATTATGTAGTGTCATGCAAATGTTTAGTATTATTGTAACCGGTATCAGTACGGTTTTTACGATCAAGGAGAAGATATTGCAGCTAAACCGGATGGTTTATATCGATTGCCTTCAATATTAGTTATCTTCACTCCGATCTCAGCCATAGGGACGAGAAGCAATGGAAATATTGCTACCGAACCGTGGCAATGGATCAAAGTGTGGCTGCGTAAAGAAGAATGCCACTATGATTATGTAGTGTCATGCAAATATCCAGTCCTACTGTAACCGATATCAGTAAGGTTTTTACGATCAAGGAGACAATATCCCAGCTAAACCGCATGGTTTATACCGATGGGCATCAATATTAGTTAACTTCACTTTGATCTTAGGCATAGGGCCGAGAAGCAATGGTAATACTGCTACCGAACCGTGGCAATGGATCAAAGTTCAGCTGCGTAAAGAAGCATGCCACTATAATTATTTAGTGCCATGCAAATATCTAGTCCTATTGTAACCGATATCAGTAAGGTTTTTACGATCAAGGAGACGATATTGCAGCTAAACCCGATGGTTTATATCGATGGCCATCAATATTAGTTAACATCACTTCGATCGAAGCCATGGGGACCAGAAGCAATGGAAATACTGCTACCGAACCGTGGCAATGGATCAAAGTGTGGCTGCGTAAAGAAGAATGCCACTATGATTATGTAGTGCCATGCAAATGTTTAGTATTATTGTAACCGGTATCAGTAAGGTTTTTACGATCAAGGAGACGATATTGCAGCTAAACCGGATGGTTTATATCGATTGCCATCAATATTAGTTAACTTCACTTCGATCTCAGCCATAGGAACCAGAAACAATCCAAATACTGCTACCGAACCGTGGCAATGGATCAAAGTGTGGCTGCGTAAACAAGAAGGCCACTATGATTATTAAGTGCCATGCAAATATCTAGTCTTATTGTAACCGATATCAGTAAGGTTTTTACGATCAAGGAGACAATATCGCAGCTAAACCGCATGGTTTATATTGAAGGCCATCAATATTAGTTAACTTCACTTCGATCTCAGCCATAGGGACGAGAAGCAATGGAAATACTGCTACCGAACCGTGGCAATGGATCAAAGTGTGGCTGCGTAAAGAAGAATGCCACTATGATTATGTAGTGTCATGCAAATGTTTAGTATTATTGTAACCGGTATTAGTATGGTTTTTACGATCAAGGAGACGATATTGCAGCTAAACCGGATGGTTTATATCGATTGCCATCAATATTAGTTATCTTCACTTCGATCTCAGCCATAGGAACCAGAAGCAATGGAAATACTGCTACCGAACCGTGGCAATGGATCAAAGTGTGGCTGCGTAAAGAAGAATGCCACTATGATTTTGTGGTGCCATGCAAATATCTAGTCCTATTGTAACCTATATCTGTAAGGTTCTTACGATCAAGGAGACGATTTCGCAGCTAAACCGGATGGTTTATGTCGAAGGCCATCAATATTAGTTAACTTCACTTTGATCGCAGACATAGGGCCGAGAAGCAATGGAAATACTGCTACCGAACCGTGGCAATGGATCAAAGTGTGGCTGCGTAAAGAAGAATGCCACTATGATTATGTAGTGTCATGCAAATATCCAGTCCTATTGTAACCGATATCAGTAAGGTTTTTGCGATCAAGGAGACAATATCCCAGCTAAACCGCATGGTTTATATCGATGGCCATCAATATTAGTTAACTTCACTTTGATCTTAGGCATAGGGCCGAGAAGCAATGGAAATACTGCTGCCGATCCGTGGCAATGGATCAAAGTGTGGCTGCGTAAAGAAGAATGCCACTGTGATTATGTAGTGCCATGCAAATATCTAGTCCTATTGTAACCTATATCTGTAAGGTTCTTACGATCAAGGAGACGATTTCGCAGCTAAACCGGATGGTTTATGTCGAAGGCCATCAATATTAGTTAACTTCACTTTGATCTCAGCCATAGGGCCGGGAAGCAATGGAAATACTGCTACCGAACCGTGGCAATGGATCAAAGTGTGGCTGCGTAAAGAAGAATGCCACTATGATTATGTAGTGTCATGCAAATATCTAGTCCTATTGTAACCCATATCTGTAAGGTTCTTACGATCAAGGAGACGATTTCGCAGCTAAACCGGATGGTTTATGTCGAAGGCCATCAATATTAGTTAACTTCACTTTGATCGCAGCCATAGGGCCGAGAAGCAATGGAAATACTGCTACCGAACCGTGGCAATGGATCAAAGTGTGGCTGCGTAAAGAAGAATGCCACTATGATTATGTAGTGTCATGCAAATATCCAGTCCTATTGTAACCCATATCTGTAAGGTTCTTACGATCAAGGAGACGATTTCGCAGCTAAACCGGATGGTTTATGTCGAAGGCCATCAATATTAGTTAACTTCACTTTGATCGCAGCCATAGGGCCGAGAAGCAATGGAAATACTGCTACCGAACCGTGGCAATGGATCAAAGTGTGGCTGCGTAAAGAAGAATGCCACTATGATTATGTAGTGTCATGCAAATATCCAGTCCTATTGTAACCGATATCAGTAAGGTTTTTACGATCAAGGAGACAATATCCCAGCTAAACCGCATGGTTTATATCGATGGCCATGAATATTAGTTAACTTCACTTTGATCTTAGGCATAGGGCCGAGAAGCAATGGAAATACTGCTACCGAACCGTGGCAATGGATCAAAGTGTGGCTGCGTAAAGAAGAATGCCACTATGATTATGTAGTGTCATGCAAATATCCAGTCCTATTGTAACCGATATCAGTAAGGTTTTTACGATCAAGGAGACAATATCCCAGCTAAACCGCATGGTTTATATCGATGGCCATCAATATTAGTTAACTTCACTTTGATCTTAGGCATAGGGCCGAGAAGCAATGGAAATACTGCTGCCGAACCGTGGCAATGGATCAAAGTGTGGCTGCGTAAAGAAGAATGCCACTGTGATTATGTAGTGTCATGCAAATATCTAGTCTTATTGTAACCGATATCAGTAAGGTTTTTACGATCAAGGAGACAATATTGCAGCTAAACCGCATGGTTTATACCGATGGGCATCAATATTAGTTAACTTCACTTTGATCTTAGGCATAGGGCCGAGAAGCAATGGAAATACTGCTACCGAACCGTGGCAATGGATCAAAGTGTGGCTGCGTAAAGAAGAATGCCACTATGATTATGTAGTGTCATGCAAATATCCAGTCCTATTGTAACCGATATCAGTAAGGTTTTTACGATCAAGGAGACAATATCCCAGCTAAACCGCATGGTTTATATCGATGGCCATCAATATTAGTTAACTTCACTTTGATCTTAGGCATAGGGCCGAGAAGCAATGGTAATACTGCTACCGAACCGTGGCATTGGATCAAAGTGTGGCTGCGTAAAGAAGAATGCCACTATGATTATGTAGTGTCATGCAAATGTTTAGTATTATTGTAACCGGTATCAGTACGGTTTTTACGATCAAGGAGACGATATTGTAGCTAAACCGGATGGTTTATATCGATTGCCATCAATATTAGTTATCTTCACTTCGATCTCAGCCATAGGAACCAGAAGCAATGGAAATACTGCTACCGAACCGTGGCAATGGATCCAAGTGTGGCTGCGTAAAGAAGAATGCCACTATGATTTTGTAGTGCCATGCAAATATCTAGTCCTATTGTAAACTATATCTGTAAGGTTCTTACGATCAAGGAGACGATTTCGCAGCTAAACCGGATGGTTTATGTCGAAGGCCATCAATATTAGTTAACTTCACTTTCATCTCAGCCATAGGGCCGAGAAGCAATGGAAATACTGCTACCGAACCGTGGCAATGGATCAAAGTGTGGCTGCGTAAAGAAGAATGCCACTATGATTATATAATGTCATGCAAATATCCAGTCCTATTGTAACCGATATCAGTAAGGTTTTTACGATCAAGGAGACAATATCCCAGCTAAACCGCATGGTTTATATCGATGGCCATCAATATTAGTTAACTTCACTTTGATCTTAGGCATAGGGCCGAGAAGCAATGGAAATACTGCTGCCGAACCGTGGCAATGGATCAAAGTGTGGCTGCGTAAAGAAGAATGCCACTGTGATTATGTAGTGTCATGCAAATATCTAGTCTTATTGTAACCGATATCAGTAAGGTTTTTACGATCAAGGAGACAATATCGCAGCTAAACCGCATGGTTTATACCGATGGGCATCAATATTAGTTAACTTCACTTTGATCTTAGGCATAGGGCCGAGAAGCAATGGTAATACTGCTACCGAACCGTGGCATTGGATCAAAGTGTGGCTGCGTAAAGAAGAATGCCACTATGATTATGTAGTGTCATGCAAATGTTTAGTATTATTGTAACCGGTATCAGTACGGTTTTTACGATCAAGGAGACGATATTGCAGCTAAACCGGATGGTTTATATCGATTGCCATCAATATTAGTTATCTTCACTTCGATCTCAGCCATAGGAACCAGAAGCAATGGAAATACTGCTACCGAACCGTGGCAATGGATCAAAGTGTGGCTGCGTAAAGAAGAATGCCACTATGATTTTGTAGTGCCATGCAAATATCTAGTCCTATTGTAACCTATATCTGTAAGGTTCTTACGATCAAGGAGACGATTTCGCAGCTAAACCGGATGGTTTATGTCGAAGGCCATCAATATTAGTTAACTTCACTTTCATCTCAGCCATAGGGCCGAGAAGCAATGGAAATACTGCTACCGAACCGTGGCAATGGATCAAAGTGTGGCTGCGTAAAGAAGAATGCCACTATGATTATGTAGTGTCATGCAAATATCCAGTCCTATTGTAACCGATATCAGTAAGGTTTTTACGATCAAGGAGACAATATCCCAGCTAAACCGCATGGTTTATATCGATGGCCATCAATATTAGTTAACTTCACTTTGATCTTAGGCATAGGGCCGAGAAGCAATGGAAATACTGCTACCGAACCGTGGCAATGGATCAAAGTGTGGCTGCGTAAAGAAGAATGCCACTATAATTATTTAGTGCCATGCAAATATCTAGTCCTATTGTAACCGATATCAGTAAGGTTTTTACGATCAAGGAGATGATATTGCAGCTAAACCCGATGGTTTATATCGATGGCCATCAATATTAGTTAACTTCACTTCGATCGAAGCCATGGGGACCAGAAGCAATGGAAATACTGCTACCGAACCGTGGCAATGGATCAAAGTGTGGCTGCGTAAAGAAGAATGGCACTATGATTATGTAGTGTCATGCAAATATCCAGTCCTATTGTAACCGATATCAGTAAGGTTTTTACGATCAAGGAGACAATATCCTAGCTAAACCGCATGGTTTATATCGATGGCCATCAATATTAGTTAACTTCACTTTGATCTTAGGCATAGGGCCGAGAAGCAATGGAAATACTGCTACCGAACCGTGGCAATGGATCAAAGTGTGGCTGCGTAAAGAAGAATGCCACTGTGATTATGTAGTGTCATGCAAATATCTAGTCTTATTGTAACCGATATCAGTAAGGTTTTTACGATCAAGGAGACAATATCGCAGCTAAACCGCATGGTTTATATCGATGGCCATCAATATTAGTTAACTTCACTTTGATCTTAGGCATAGGGCCGAGAAGCAATGGAAATACTCCTACCGGTACCGTGGCAATGGATCAAAGTGAGGCTGCGTAAACAAGAATGCCACTATAATTATTTAGTGCCATGCAAATATCTAGTTCTATTGTAACCGATATCAGTAAGGTTTTTACGATCAAGGAGACGATATTGCAGCTAAACCCGATGGTTTATATCGATGGCCATCAATATTAGTTAACTTCACTTCGATCGAAGCCATGGGGACCAGAAGCAATGGAAATACTGCTACCGAAACATGGCAATGGATCAAAGTGTGGCTGCGTAAAGAAGAATGCCACTAAGATTATGTAGTGTCATGCAAATGCTTAGTATTATTGTAACCGGTATCAGTAAGGTTTTTACGATCAAGGAGACGATATGGCAGTTAAACCGGATGGTTTATATCGATTGCCATCAATATTAGTTAACTTCACTTCGATCTCAGCCATAGGAACCAGAAGCAATCCAAATACTGCTACCGAACCGTGGCAATGGATCAAAGTGTGGCTGCGTAAAGAAGAATGCCACTATGATTATGTAGTGTCATGCAAATGTCTAGTATTATTGTAACCGGTATCAGTAAGGTTTTTGAGATCAAGGAGACCATATCGCAGCTAAACCGGATGGTTTATATCGATGGCCTTCAATATTAGTTAACTTCACTTTGATCTCAGCCATAGGGCCGAGAAGCAATGGAAATACTGCTACCGAACCGTGGCAATGGATCAAAGTGTGGCTGCGTAAAGAAGAATGCCACTATGATTATTTAGTGTCATGCAAATATCCAGTCCTATTGTAACCGATATCAGTAAGGTTTTTACGATCAAGGAGACAATATCCCAGCTAAACCGCATGGTTTATATCGATGGCCATCAATATTAGTTAACTTCACTTTGATCTTAGGCATAGGGCCGAGAAGCAATGGAAATACTGCTGCCGAACCGTGGCAATGGATCAAAGAGAGGCTGCGTAAACAAGAATGCCACTATGATTATTTAGTGCCATGCAAATATCTAGTCCTATTGTAACCGATATCAGTAAGGTTTTTACGATTAAGGAGACGATATCGCAACTAAACAGGATGGTTTATGTCGAAGGCCATCAATATTAGTTAACTTCACTTCGATCTCAGCCATAGGGACCAGAAGCAATGGAAATACTGCAACCGAACCGTGGCAATGGATCAAAGTGTGGCTGCGTAAAGAAGAATGCCACTATAATTATTTAGTGCCATGCAAATATCTAGTCCTATTGTAACCGATATCCGTAAGGTTTTTACGATCAAGGAGACGATATTGCAGCTAAACCCGATGGTTTATATCGATGGCCATCAATATTAGTTAACTTCACTTTGATCTCAGCCATAGGGCCGAGAAGCAATGGAAATACTGCTACCGAACCGTGGCAATGGATCAAAGTGTGGCTGCGTAAAGAAGAATGCCACTATGATTATGTAGTGCCATGCAAATATCTAGTCCTATT
This sequence comes from Priocnemis perturbator, assembly GCA_963942575.1. NCBI lineage: Eukaryota > Metazoa > Arthropoda > Insecta > Hymenoptera > Pompilidae > Priocnemis > Priocnemis perturbator. Next base: position 3,594,207 of record OZ012655.1, on the reverse strand, counting down.
GTAACCGATATCAGTAAGGGTTTTACGATCAAGGAGACAATATCGCAGCTAAACCGCATGGTTTATACCGATGGCCATCAATATTAGTTAACTTCGCTTTGATCTTAGGCATAGGGCCGAGAAGCAATGGTAATACTGCTACCGAACCGTGGCAATGGATCAAAGTGAGGCTGCGTAAAGAAGAATGCCACTATGAATATGTAGTGTCATGCAAATATCTAGTATTATTGTAACCGATATCTGTAATGTTTTTGAGATCAAGGAGACGATATCGCAGCTAAACCGCATGGTTTATACCGATGGCTATCAATATTAGTTAACTTCACTTTGATCTCAGCCATAGGAACCAGAAGCAATCCAAATACTGCTACCGAACCGTGGCAATGGATCAAAGTGTGGCTGCGTAAAGAAGAATGCCACTATGATTATGAAGTGTCATGCAAATGTCTAGTATTATTGTAACCGGTATCAGTAAGGTTTTTGAGATCAAGGAGACCATATCGCAGCTAAACCGGATGGTTTATATCGATGGCCATCAATATTAGTTAACTTCACTTTGATCTCAGCCATATGGCCGAGAAGCAATGGAAATACTGCTACCGAACCGTGGCAATGGATCAAAGAGAGGCTGCGTAAACAAGAATGCCACTATGATTATTTAGTGCCATGCAAATATCTAGTCCTATTGTAACCGATATCAGTAAGGTTTTTACGATTAAGGAGACGATATCGCAGCTAAACAGGATGTTTTATGTCGATGGCGATCAATATTAGTTAACTTCACTTCGATCTCAGCCATAGGGACCAGAAGCAATGGAAATACTGCTACCGAACCGTGGCAATGGATTTAAGTGTGGCTGCGTAAAGAAGAATGCCACTATAATTATTTAGTGCCATGCAAATATCTAGTCCTATTGTAACCGATATCAGTAAGGTTTTTACGATCAAGGAGACGATATTGCAGCTAAACAGGATATTTTATGTCGATGGCCATCAATATTAGTTAACTTCACTTCGATCTCAGCCATAGGGACCAGAAGCAATGGAAATACTGCTACCGAACCGTGGCAATGGATCAAAGTGTGGCTGCGTAAAGAAGAATGCCACTATGATTTTGTAGTGCCATGCAAATATCTAGTCCTATTGTAACCTGTATCTGTAAGGTTCTTACGATCAAGGAGACGATTTCGCAGCTAAACCGGATGGTTTATGTCGAAGGCCATCAATATTAGTTAACTTCACTTTCATCTCAGCCATAGGGCCGAGAAGCAATGGAAATACTGCTACCGAACCGTGGCAATGGATCAAAGTGTGGCTGCGTAAAGAAGAATGCCACTATGATTATGTAGTGTCATGCAAATATCCAGTCCTATTGTAACCGATATCAGTAAGGTTTTTACGATCAAGGAGACAATATCCCAGCTAAACCGCATGGTTTATATCGATGGCCATCAATATTAGTTAACTTCACTTTGATCTTAGGCATAGGGCCGAGAAGCAATGGAAATACTGCTACCGAACCGTGGCAATGGATCAAAGTGTGGCTGCGTAAAGAAGAATGCCACTATAATTATTTAGTGCCATGCAAATATCTAGTCCTATTGTAACCGATATCAGTAAGGTTTTTACGATCAAGGAGATGATATTGCAGCTAAACCCGATGGTTTATATCGATGGCCATCAATATTAGTTAACTTCACTTTGATCTTAGGCATAGGGCCGAGAAGCAATGGAAATACTGCTACCGAACCGTGGCAATGGATCAAAGTGTGGCTGCGTAAAGAAGAATGCCACTGTGATTATGTAGTGTCATGCAAATATCTAGTCTTATTGTAACCGATATCAGTAAGGTTTTTACGATCAAGGAGACAATATCGCAGCTAAACCGCATGGTTTATATCGATGGCCATCAATATTAGTTAACTTCACTTTGATCTTAGGCATAGGGCCGAGAAGCAATGGAAATACTCCTACCGGTACCGTGGCAATGGATCAAAGTGAGGCTGCGTAAACAAGAATGCCACTATAATTATTTAGTGCCATGCAAATATCTAGTTCTATTGTAACCGATATCAGTAAGGTTTTTACGATCAAGGAGACGATATTGCAGCTAAACCCGATGGTTTATATCGATGGCCATCAATATTAGTTAACTTCACTTCGATCGAAGCCATGGGGACCAGAAGCAATGGAAATACTGCTACCGAAACATGGCAATGGATCAAAGTGTGGCTGCGTAAAGAAGAATGCCACTAAGATTATGTAGTGTCATGCAAATGCTTAGTATTATTGTAACCGGTATCAGTAAGGTTTTTACGATCAAGGAGACGATATGGCAGTTAAACCGGATGGTTTATATCGATTGCCATCAATATTAGTTAACTTCACTTCGATCTCAGCCATAGGAACCAGAAGCAATCCAAATACTGCTACCGAACCGTGGCAATGGATCAAAGTGTGGCTGCGTAAAGAAGAATGCCACTATGATTATGTAGTGTCATGCAAATGTCTAGTATTATTGTAACCGGTATCAGTAAGGTTTTTGAGATCAAGGAGACCATATCGCAGCTAAACCGGATGGTTTATATCGATGGCCTTCAATATTAGTTAACTTCACTTTGATCTCAGCCATAGGGCCGAGAAGCAATGGAAATACTGCTACCGAACCGTGGCAATGGATCAAAGTGTGGCTGCGTAAAGAAGAATGCCACTATGATTATTTAGTGTCATGCAAATATCCAGTCCTATTGTAACCGATATCAGTAAGGTTTTTACGATCAAGGAGACCATATCGCAGCTAAACCGGATGGTTTATATCGATGGCCATCAATATTAGTTAACTTCACTTTGATCTCAGCCATATGGCCGAGAAGCAATGGAAATACTGCTACCGAACCGTGGCAATGGATCAAAGAGAGGCTGCGTAAACAAGAATGCCACTATGATTATTTAGTGCCATGCAAATATCTAGTCCTATTGTAACCGATATCAGTAAGGTTTTTACGATTAAGGAGACGATATCGCAGCTAAACAGGATGTTTTATGTCGATGGCCATCAATATTAGTTAACTTCACTTCGATCTCAGCCATAGGGACCAGAAGCAATGGAAATACTGCTACCGAACCGTGGCAATGGATTTAAGTGTGGCTGCGTAAAGAAGAATGCCACTATAATTATTTAGTGCCATGCAAATATCTAGTCCTATTGTAACCGATATCAGTAAGGTTTTTACGATCAAGGAGACGATATTGCAGCTAAACCCGATGGTTTATATCGATGGCCATCAATATTAGTTAACTTCACTTTGATCTCAGCCATAGGGCCGAGAAGCAATGGAAATACTGCTACCGAACCGTGGCAATGAATCAAAGTGAGGCTGCGTAAAGAAGAATGCCACTATGATTGTGTAGTGTCATGCAAATATTTAATCCTATTGTAACCGATATCAGTAAGGGTTTTACGATCAAGGAGACAATATCGCAGCTAAACCGCATGGTTTATACCGATGGCCATCAATATTAGTTAATTTTACTTTGATCTTAGGCATAGGGCCGAGAAGCAATGGTAATACTGCTACCGAACCGTGGCAATGGATCAAAAAGAGGCTGCGTAAACAAGAATGCCACTATGATTATTTAGTGCCATGCAAATATCTAGTCCTATTGTAACCGATATCAGTAAGGTTATTACGATTAAGGAGACGATATCGCAGCTAAACAGGATGTTTTATGTGGATGGCCATCAATGTTAGTTAACTTCACTTTGATCTTAGGCATAGGGCCGAGAAGCAATGGAAATACTGCTACCGAACCGTCGCAATGGATCAAAGTTCAGCTGCGTAAAGAAGCACGCCACTATGATTATGTAGTGCCATGCAAATATCTAGTCCTATTGTAACCGATATCAGTAAGGGTTTTACGATCAAGGAGACAATATCGCAGCTAAACCGCATGGTTTATACCGATGGCCATCAATATTAGTTAACTTCGCTTTGATCTTAGGCATAGGGACCAGAAGCAATGGAAATACTGCTACCGAACCGTGGCAATGGATCAAAGTGTGGCTGCGTAAAGAAGAATGCAACTATAATTATTTTGTGCCATGCAAATATCTAGTCCTATTGTAACCGATATCAGTAAGGTTTTTACGATCAAGGAGACAATATCCCAGCTAAACCGCATGGTTTATATCGATGGCCATCAATATTAGTTAACTTCACTTTGATCTTAGGCATAGGGCCGAGAAGCAATGGAAATACTGCTGCCGAACCATGGCAATGGATCAAAAAGAGGCTGCGTAAAGAAGAATCCCACTATGATTATGTAGTGTCATGCAAATGTTTAGTATTATTGTAACCGGTATCAGTAAGGTTTTTACGATCAAGGAGACGATATGGCAGCTAAACCGGATGGTTTATATCGATTGCCATCAATATTAGTTAACTTCACTTCGATCTCAGCCATAGGAACCAGAAGCAATCCAAATACTGCTACCGAACCGTGGCAATGGATCAAAGTGAGGCTGCGTAAAGAAGAATGCCACTATGATTATGTAGTGTCATGCAAATATCCAGTCCTATTGTAACCGATATCAGTAAGGTTTTTACGATCAAGGATACAATATCCCAGCTAAACCGCATGGTTTATATCGATGGCCATCAATATTAGTTAACTTCACTTTGATCTTAGGCATAGGGCCGAGAAGCAATGGAAATACTGCTGCCGAACCGTGGCAATGGATCAAAGTGTGGCTGCGTAAAGAAGAATGCCACTATGATTATGTAGTGTCATGCAAATATCCAGTCCTATTGTAACCGATATCAGTAAGGTTTTTGCGATCAAGGAGACAATATCCCAGCTAAACCGCATGGTTTATATCGATGGCCATCAATATTAGTTAACTTCACTTTGATCTTAGGCATAGGGCCGAGAAGCAATGGAAATACTGCTGCCGAACCGTGGCAATGGATCAAAGTGTGGCTGCGTAAAGAAGAATGCCACTGTGATTATGTAGTGCCATGCAAATATCTAGTCCTATTGTAACCTATATCTGTAAGGTTCTTACGATCAAGGAGACGATTTCGCAGCTAAACCGGATGGTTTATGTCGAAGGCCATCAATATTAGTTAACTTCACTTTGATCTCAGCCATAGGGCCGGGAAGCAATGGAAATACTGCTACCGAACCGTGGCAATGGATCAAAGTGTGGCTGCGTAAAGAAGAATGCCACTATGATTATGTAGTGTCATGCAAATATCCAGTCCTATTGTAACCGATATCAGTAAGGTTTTTACGATCAAGGAGACAATATCCCAGCTAAACCGCATGGTTTATATCGATGGCCATCAATATTAGTTAACCTCACTTTGATCTTAGGCATAGGGCCGAGAAGCAATGGAAATACTGCTACCGAACCGTGGCAATGGATCAAAGTGTGGCTGCGTAAAGAAGAATGCCACTGTGATTATGTAGTGTCATGCAAATATCTAGTCTTACTGTAACCGATATCAGTAAGGTTTTTACGATCAAGGAGACAATATCGCAGCTAAACCGCATGGTTTATACCGATGGCCATCAATATTAGTTAACTTCACTTCGATCGAAGGCATGGGGACCAGAAGCAATGGAAATACTGCTACCGAACCGTGGCAATGGATCAAAGTGTGGCTGCGTAAAGAAGAATGCCACTATGATTGTGTAGTGTCATGCAAATATTTAATCCTATTGTAACCGATATCGGTAAGGGTTTTACGATCAAGGAGAAAATATCGCAGCTAAACCGCATGGTTTATACCGATGGCCATCAATATTAGTTAACTTCGCTTTGATCTTAGGCATAGGGCCGAGAAGCAATGGTAATACTGCTACCGAACCGTGGCAATGGATCAAAGTGAGGCTGCGTAAAGAAGAATGCCACTATGAATATGTAGTGTCATGCAAATGTCTAGTATTATTGTAACCGGTATCAGTAAGGTTTTTGAGATCAAGGAGACGATATCGCAGCTAAACCGGATGGTTTATATCGATGGCCATCAATATTAGTTAACTTCACTTTGATCTCAGCCATAGGGCCGAGAAGCAATGGAAATACTGCTACGGAACCGTGGCAATGGATCAAAGTGTGGCTGCGTAAAGAAGAATGCCACTATGATTATGTAGTGTCATGCAAATATCCAGTCCTATTGTAACCGATATCAGTAAGGTTTTTAAGATCTAGGAGACAATATCCCAGCTAAACCGCATGGTTTATATCGATGGCCATCAATATTGGTTAACTTCACTTTAATCTTAGGCATAGGGCCGAGAAGCAATGGAAATACTGCTGCCGAACCGTGGCAATGGATCAAAGAGAGGCTGCGTAAACAAGAATGCCACTATGATTATTTAGTGCCATGCAAATATCTAGTCCTATTGTAACCGATATCAGTAAGGTTTTTACGATTAAGGAGACGATATCGCAGCTAAACAGGATGTTTTATGTCGATGGCCATCAATATTAGTTAACTTCACTTTGATCTTAGGCATAGGGCCGAGAAGCAATGGTAATACTGCTACCGAACCGTGGCAATGGATCAAAGTGTGGCTGCGTAAAGAAGAATGCCACTATGATTTTGTAGTGCCATGCAAATATCTAGTCCTATTGTAAACTATATCTGTAAGGTTCTTACGATCAAGGAGACGATTTTGCAGCTGAACCGGATGGTTTATGTCGAAGGCCATCAATATTAGTTAACTTCACTTTCATCTCAGCCATAGGGCCGAGAAGCAATGGAAATACTGCTACCGAACCGTGGCAATGGATCAAAGTGTGGCTGCGTAAAGAAGAATGCCACTATGATTATCTAATGTCATGCAAATATCCAGTCCTATTGTAACCGATATCAGTAAGGTTTTTACGATCAAGGAGACAATATCCCAGCTAAACCGCATGGTTTATATCGATGGCCATCAATATTAGTTAACTTCACTTTGATCTTAGGCATAGGGCCGAGAAGCAATGGAAATACTGCTGCCGAACCGTGGCAATGGATCAAAGTGTGGCTGCGTAAAGAAGAATGCCACTGTGATTATGTAGTGTCATGCAAATATCTAGTCTTATTGTAACCGATATCAGTAAGGTTTTTACGATCAAGGAGACAATATCGCAGCTAAACCGCATGGTTTATACCGATGGGCATCAATATTAGTTAACTTCACTTTGATCTTAGGCATAGGGCCGAGAAGCAATGGTAATACTGCTACCGAACCGTGGCATTGGATCAAAGTGTGGCTGCGTAAAGAAGAATGCCACTATGATTATGTAGTGTCATGCAAATGTTTAGTATTATTGTAACCGGTATCAGTACGGTTTTTACGATCAAGGAGACGATATTGCAGCTAAACCGGATGGTTTATATCGATTGCCATCAATATTAGTTATCTTCACTTCGATCTCAGCCATAGGAACCAGAAGCAATGGAAATACTGCTACCGAACCGTGGCAATGGATCAAAGTGTGGCTGCGTAAAGAAGAATGCCACTATGATTTTGTAGTGCCATGCAAATATCTAGTCCTATTGTAACCTATATCTGTAAGGTTCTTACGATCAAGGAGACGATTTCGCAGCTAAACCGGATGGTTTATGTCGAAGGCCATCAATATTAGTTAACTTCACTTTCATCTCAGCCATAGGGCCGAGAAGCAATGGAAATACTGCTACCGAACCGTGGCAATGGATCAAAGTGTGGCTGCGTAAAGAAGAATGCCACTATGATTATGTAGTGTCATGCAAATATCCAGTCCTATTGTAACCGATATCAGTAAGGTTTTTACGATCAAGGAGACAATATCCCAGCTAAACCGCATGGTTTATATCGATGGCCATCAATATTAGTTAACTTCACTTTGATCTTAGGCATAGGGCCGAGAAGCAATGGAAATACTGCTACCGAACCGTGGCAATGGATCAAAGTGCGGCTGCGTAAAGAAGAATGCCACTATAATTATTTAGTGCCATGCAAATATCTAGTCCTATTGTAACCGATATCAGTGAGGTTTTTACGATCAAGGAGATGATATTGCAGCTAAACCCGATGGTTTATATCGATGGCCATCAATATTAGTTAACTTCACTTCGATCGAAGCCATGGGGACCAGAAGCAATGGAAATACTGCTACCGAACCGTGGCAATGGATCAAAGTGTGGCTGCGTAAAGAAGAATGGCACTATGATTATGTAGTGTCATGCAAATATCCAGTCCTATTGTAACCGATATCAGTAAGGTTTTTACGATCAAGGAGACAATATCCTAGCTAAACCGCATGGTTTATATCGATGGCCATCAATATTAGTTAACTTCACTTTGATCTTAGGCATAGGGCCGAGAAGCAATGGAAATACTGCTACCGAACCGTGGCAATGGATCAAAGTGTGGCTGCGTAAAGAAGAATGCCACTGTGATTATGTAGTGTCATGCAAATATCTAGTCTTATTGTAACCGATATCAGTAAGGTTTTTACGATCAAGGAGACAATATCGCAGCTAAACCGCATGGTTTATATCGATGGCCATCAATATTAGTTAACTTCACTTTGATCTTAGGCATAGGGCCGAGAAGCAATGGAAATACTCCTACCGGTACCGTGGCAATGGATCAAAGTGAGGCTGCGTAAACAAGAATGCCACTATAATTATTTAGTGCCATGCAAATATCTAGTTCTATTGTAACCGATATCAGTAAGGTTTTTACGATCAAGGAGACGATATTGCAGCTAAACCCGATGGTTTATATCGATGGCCATCAATATTAGTTAACTTCACTTCGATCGAAGCCATGGGGACCAGAAGCAATGGAAATACTGCTACCGAAACATGGCAATGTATCAAAGTGTGGCTGCGTAAAGAAGAATGCCACTAAGATTATGTAGTGTCATGCAAATGCTTAGTATTATTGTAACCGGTATCAGTAAGGTTTTTACGATCAAGGAGACGATATGGCAGTTAAACCGGATGGTTTATATCGATTGCCATCAATATTAGTTAACTTCACTTCGATCTCAGCCATAGGAACCAGAGGCAATCCAAATACTGCTACCGAACCGTGGCAATGGATCAAAGTGTGGCTGCGTAAAGAAGAATGCCACTATGATTATGTAGTGTCATGCAAATGTCTAGTATTATTGTAACCGGTATCAGTAAGGTTTTTGAGATCAAGGAGACCATATCGCAGCTAAACCGGATGGTTTATATCGATGGCCTTCAATATTAGTTAACTTCACTTTGATCTCAGCCATAGGGCCGAGAAGCAATGGAAATACTGCTACCGAACCGTGGCAATGGATCAAAGTGTGGCTGCGTAAAGAAGAATGCCACTATGATTATTTAGTGTCATGCAAATATCCAGTCCTATTGTAACCGATATCAGTAAGGTTTTTACGATCAAGGAGACAATATCCCAGCTAAACCGCATGGTTTATATCGATGGCCATCAATATTAGTTAACTTCACTTTGATCTTAGGCATAGGGCCGAGAAGCAATGGAAATACTGCTGCCGAACCGTGGCAATGGATCAAAGAGAGGCTGCGTAAACAAGAATGCCACTATGATTATTTAGTGCCATGCAAATATCTAGTCCTATTGTAACCGATATCAGTAAGGTTTTTACGATTAAGGAGACGATATCGCAACTAAACAGGATGGTTTATGTCGAAGGCCATCAATATTAGTTAACTTCACTTCGATCTCAGCCATAGGGACCAGAAGCAATGGAAATACTGCAACCGAACCGTGGCAATGGATCAAAGTGTGGCTGCGTAAAGAAGAATGCCACTATAATTATTTAGTGCCATGCAAATATCTAGTCCTATTGTAACCGATATCCGTAAGGTTTTTACGATCAAGGAGACGATATTGCAGCTAAACCCGATGGTTTATATCGATGGCCATCAATATTAGTTAACTTCACTTTGATCTCAGCCATAGGGCCGAGAAGCAATGGAAATACTGCTACCGAACCGTGGCAATGGATCAAAGTGTGGCTGCGTAAAGAAGAATGCCACTATGATTATGTAGTGCCATGCAAATATCTAGTCCTATTGTAACCGATATCAGTAAGGGTTTTACGATCAAGGAGACAATATCGCAGCTAAACCGCATGGTTTATACCGATGGCCATCAATATTAGTTAACTTCGCTTTGATCTTAGGCATAGGGCCGAGAAGCAATGGTAATACTGCTACCGAACCGTGGCAATGGATCAAAGTGAGGCTGCGTAAAGAAGAATGCCACTATGAATATGTAGTGTCATGCAAATATCTAGTATTATTGTAACCGATATCTGTAATGTTTTTGAGATCAAGGAGACGATATCGCAGCTAAACCGCATGGTTTATACCGATGGCTATCAATATTAGTTAACTTCACTTTGATCTCAGCCATAGGAACCAGAAGCAATCCAAATACTGCTACCGAACCGTGGCAATGGATCAAAGTGTGGCTGCGTAAAGAAGAATGCCACTATGATTATGTAGTGTCATGCAAATATCTAGTCTTACTGTAACCGATATCAGTAAGGTTTTTACGATCAAGGAGACAATATCGCAGCTAAACCGCATGGTTTATACCGATGGCCATCAATATTAGTTAACTTCACTTCGATCGAAGGCATGGGGACCAGAAGCAATGGAAATACTGCTACCGAACCGTGGCAATGGATCAAAGTGTGGCTGCGTAAAGAAGAATGCCACTATGATTGTGTAGTGTCATGCAAATATTTAATCCTATTGTAACCGATATCGGTAAGGGTTTTACGATCAAGGAGAAAATATCGCAGCTAAACCGCATGGTTTATACCGATGGCCATCAATATTAGTTTACTTCGCTTTGATCTTAGGCATAGGGCCGAGAAGCAATGGTAATACTGCTACCGAACCGTGGCAATGGATCAAAGTGAGGCTGCGTAAAGAAGAATGCCACTATGAATATGTAGTGTCATGCAAATATCTAGTATTATTGTAACCGATATCTGTAATGTTTTTACGATCAAGGAGACAATATCGCAGGTAAACCGGATGGTTTATATCGATGGCCATCAATATTAGTTAACTTCACTTTGATCTTAGGCATAGGGCCGAGAAGCAATGGAAATACAGCTACCGAACCGTGGCAATGGATCAAAGTGAGGCTGCGTAAAGAAGGATGCCACTATGATTATGTAGTGTCATGCAAATGTCTAGTATTATTGTAACCGGTATCAGTAAGGCTTTTGAGATCAAGGAGACGATATCGCAGCTAAACCGGATGGTTTATATCGATGGCCATCAATATTAGTTAACTTCACTTTGATCTCAGCCATAGGGCCGAGAAGCAATGGAAATACTGCTACGGAACCGTGGCAATGGATCAAAGTGTGGCTGCGTAAAGAAGAATGCCACTATGATTATGTAGTGTCATGCAAATATCCAGTCCTATTGTAACCGATATCAGTAAGGTTTTTAAGATCTAGGAGACAATATCCCAGCTAAACCGCATGGTTTATATCGATGGCCATCAATATTAGTTAACTTCACTTTAATCTTAGGCATAGGGCCGAGAAGCAATGGAAATACTGCTGCCGAACCGTGGCAATGGATCAAAGAGAGGCTGCGTAAACAAGAATGCCACTATGATTATTTAGTGCCATGCAAATATCTAGTCCTATTGTAACCGATATCAGTAAGGTTCTTACGATTAAGGAGACGATATCGCAGCTAAACAGGATGTTTTATGTCGAAGGCCATCAATATTAGTTAACTTCACTTTCATCTCAGCCATAGGGCCGAGAAGCAATGGAAATACTGCTACCGAACCGTGGCAATGGATCAAAGTGTGGCTGCGTAAAGAAGAATGCCACTATGATTATCTAATGTCATGCAAATATCCAGTCCTATTGTAACCGATATCAGTAAGGTTTTTACGATCAAGGAGACAATATCCCAGCTAAACCGCATGGTTTATATCGATGGCCATCAATATTAGTTAACTTCACTTTGATCTTAGGCATAGGGCCGAGAAGCAATGGAAATACTGCTGCCGAACCGTGGCAATGGATCAAAGTGTGGCTGCGTAAAGAAGAATGCCACTGTGATTATGTAGTGTCATGCAAATATCTAGTCTTATTGTAACCGATATCAGTAAGGTTTTTACGATCAAGGAGACAATATCGCAGCTAAACCGCATGGTTTATACCGATGGGCATCAATATTAGTTAACTTCACTTTGATCTTAGGCATAGGGCCGAGAAGCAATGGTAATACTGCTACCGAACCGTGGCATTGGATCAAAGTGTGGCTGCGTAAAGAAGAATGCCACTATGATTATGTAGTGTCATGCAAATGTTTAGTATTATTGTAACCGGTATCAGTACGGTTTTTACGATCAAGGAGACGATATTGCAGCTAAACCGGATGGTTTATATCGATTGCCATCAATATTAGTTATCTTCACTTCGATCTCAGCCATAGGAACCAGAAGCAATGGAAATACTGCTACCGAACCGTGGCAATGGATCAAAGTGTGGCTGCGTAAAGAAGAATGCCACTATGATTTTGTAGTGCCATGCAAATATCTAGTCCTATTGTAACCTATATCTGTAAGGTTCTAACGATCAAGGAGACGATTTCGCAGCTAAACCGGATGGTTTATGTCGAAGGCCATCAATATTAGTTAACTTCACTTTCATCTCAGCCATAGGGCCGAGAAGCAATGGAAATACTGCTACCGAACCGTGGCAATGGATCAAAGTGTGGCTGCGTAAAGAAAAATGCCACTATGATTATGTAGTGTCATGCAAATATCCAGTCCTATTGTAACCGATATCAGTAAGGTTTTTACGATCAAGGAGACAATATCCCAGCTAAACCGCATGGTTTATATCGATGGCCATCAATATTAGTTAACTTCACTTTGATCTTAGGCATAGGGCCGAGAAGCAATGGAAATACTGCTACCGAACCGTGGCAATGGATCAAAGTGTGGCTGCGTAAAGAAGAATGCCACTATAATTATTTAGTGCCATGCAAATATCTAGTCCTATTGTAACCGATATCAGTAAGGTTTTTACGATCAAGGAGATGATATTGCAGCTAAACCCGATGGTTTATATCGATGGCCATCAATATTAGTTAACTTCACTTCGATCGAAGCCATGGGGACCAGAAGCAATGGAAATACTGCTACCGAACCGTGGCAATGGATCAAAGTGTGGCTGCGTAAAGAAGAATGGCACTATGATTATGTAGTGTCATGCAAATATCCAGTCCTATTGTAACCGATATCAGTAAGGTTTTTACGATCAAGGAGACAATATCCTAGCTAAACCGCATGGTTTATATCGATGGCCATCAATATTAGTTAACTTCACTTTGATCTTAGGCATAGGGCCGAGAAGCAATGGAAATACTGCTACCGAACCGTGGCAATGGATCAAAGTGTGGCTGCGTAAAGAAGAATGCCACTGTGATAATGTAGTGTCATGCAAATATCTAGTCTTATTGTAACCGATATCAGTAAGGTTTTTACGATCAAGGAGACAATATCGCAGCTAAACCGCATGGTTTATATCGATGGCCATCAATATTAGTTAACTTCACTTTGATCTTAGGCATAGGGCCGAGAAGCAATGGAAATACTCCTACCGGTACCGTGGCAATGGATCAAAGTGAGGCTGCGTAAACAAGAATGCCACTATAATTATTTAGTGCCATGCAAATATCTAGTTCTATTGTAACCGATATCAGTAAGGTTTTTACGATCAAGGAGACGATATTGCAGCTAAACCCGATGGTTTATATCGATGGCCATCAATATTAGTTAACTTCACTTCGATCGAAGCCATGGGGACCAGAAGCAATGGAAATACTGCTACCGAAACATGGCAATGTATCAAAGTGTGGCTGCGTAAAGAAGAATGCCACTAAGATTATGTAGTGTCATGCAAATGCTTAGTATTATTGTAACCGGTATCAGTAAGGTTTTTACGATCAAGGAGACGATATGGCAGTTAAACCGGATGGTTTATATCGATTGCCATCAATATTAGTTAACTTCACTTCGATCTCAGCCATAGGAACCAGAAGCAATCCAAATACTGCTACCGAACCGTGGCAATGGATCAAAGTGTGGCTGCGTAAAGAAGAATGCCACTATGATTATGTAGTGTCATGCAAATGTCTAGTATTATTGTAACCGGTATCAGTAAGGTTTTTGAGATCAAGGAGACCATATCGCAGCTAAACCGGATGGTTTATATCGATGGCCTTCAATATTAGTTAACTTCACTTTGATCTCAGCCATAGGGCCGAGAAGCAATGGAAATACTGCTACCGAACCGTGGCAATGGATCAAAGTGTGGCTGCGTAAAGAAGAATGCCACTATGATTATTTAGTGTCATGCAAATATCCAGTCCTATTGTAACCGATATCAGTAAGGTTTTTACGATCAAGGAGACAATATCCCAGCTAAACCGCATGGTTTATATCGATGGCCATCAATATTAGTTAACTTCACTTTGATCTTAGGCATAGGGCCGAGAAGCAATGGAAATACTGCTGCCGAACCGTGGCAATGGATCAAAGAGAGGCTGCGTAAACAAGAATGCCACTATGATTATTTAGTGCCATGCAAATATCTAGTCCTATTGTAACCGATATCAGTAAGGTTTTTACGATTAAGGAGACGATATCGCAACTAAACAGGATGGTTTATGTCGAAGGCCATCAATATTAGTTAACTTCACTTCGATCTCAGCCATAGGGACCAGAAGCAATGGAAATACTGCAACCGAACCGTGGCAATGGATCAAAGTGTGGCTGCGTAAAGAAGAATGCCACTATAATTATTTAGTGCCATGCAAATATCTAGTCCTATTGTAACCGATATCCGTAAGGTTTTTACGATCAAGGAGACGATATTGCAGCTAAACCCGATGGTTTATATCGATGGCCATCAATATTAGTTAACTTCACTTTGATCTCAGCCATAGGGCCGAGAAGCAATGGAAATACTGCTACCGAACCGTGGCAATGGATCAAAGTGTGGCTGCGTAAAGAAGAATGCCACTATGATTATGTAGTGCCATGCAAATATCTAGTCCTATTGTAACCGATATCAGTAAGGGTTTTACGATCAAGGAGACAATATCGCAGCTAAACCGCATGGTTTATACCGATGGCCATCAATATTAGTTAACTTCGCTTTGATCTTAGGCATAGGGCCGAGAAGCAATGGTAATACTGCTACCGAACCGTGGCAATGGATCAAAGTGAGGCTGCGTAAAGAAGAATGCCACTATGAATATGTAGTGTCATGCAAATATCTAGTATTATTGTAACCGATATCTGTAATGTTTTTGAGATCAAGGAGACGATATCGCAGCTAAACCGCATGGTTTATACCGATGGCTATCAATATTAGTTAACTTCACTTTGATCTCAGCCATAGGAACCAGAAGCAATCCAAATACTGCTACCGAACCGTGGCAATGGATCAAAGTGTGGCTGCGTAAAGAAGAATGCCACTATGATTATGTAGTGTCATGCAAATGTCTAGTATTATTGTAACCGGTATCAGTAAGGTTTTTGAGATCAAGGAGACCATATCGCAGCTAAACCGGATGGTTTATATCGATGGCCATCAATATTAGTTAACTTCACTTTGATCTCAGCCATATGGCCGAGAAGCAATGGAAATACTGCTACCGAACCGTGGCAATGGATCAAAGAGAGGCTGCGTAAACAAGAATGCCACTATGATTATTTAGTGCCATGAAAATATCTAGTCCTATTGTAACCGATATCAGTAAGGTTTTTACGATTAAGGAGACGATATCGCAGCTAAACAGGATGTTTTATGTCGATGGCCATCAATATTAGTTAACTTCACTTCGATCTCAGCCATAGGGACCAGAAGCAATGGAAATACTGCTGCCGAACCATGGCAATGGATCAAAAAGAGGCTGCGTAAAGAAGAATCCCACTATGATTATGTAGTGTCATGCAAATGTTTAGTATTATTGTAACCGGTATTAGTAAGGTTTTTACGATCAAGGAGACGATATGGCAGCTAAACCGGATGGATTATATCGATTGCCATCAATATTAGTTAACTTCACTTCGATCTCAGCCATAGGAACCAGAAGCAATCCAAATACTGCTACCGAACCGTGGCAATGGATCAAAGTGTGGCTGCGTAACGAAGAATGCCACTATGATTATGTAGTGCTATGCAAATGTTTAGTAATATTGTAACCGGTATCAGTAAGGTTTTTACGATCAAGGAGACGACATTGCAGCTAAACCGGATGGTTTATATCGATTGGCATCAATATTAGTTAACTTCACTTCGATCTCAGCCATAGGAACCAGAAGCAATCCAAATACTGCTACCGAACCGTCGCAATGGATCAAAGTTCAGCTGCGTAAAGAAGCACGCCACTATGATTATGTAGTGCCATGCAAATATCTAGTCCTATTGTAACCGATATCAGTAAGGTTTTTACGTCAAGGAGACAATATCGCAGCTAAACCGCATGGTTTACACCGATGGCCATCAATATTAGTTAACTTCACTTTGATCTTAGGCATAGGGCCGAGAAGCAATGGTAATACCGCTACCGAACCGTGGCAATGGATCAAAGTGAGGCTGCGTAAAGAAGAATGCCACTATGATTATGTAGTGTCATGCAAATATCCAGTCCTATTGTAACCGATATCAGTAAGGTTTTTACGATCAAGGAGACAATATCCCAGCTAAACCGCATGGTTTATATCGATGGCCATCAATATTAGTTAACTTCACTTTGATCTTAGGCATAGGGCCGAGAAGCAATGGAAATACTGCTGCCGAACCGTGGCAATGGATCAAAAAGAGGCTGCGTAAACAAGAATGCCACTATGATTATTTAGTGCCATGCAAATATCTAGTCCTATTGTAACCGATATCAGTAAGGTTTTTACGATTAAGGAGACGATATCGCAGCTAAACAGGATGTTTTATGTCGATGGCCATCAATATTAGTTAACTTCACTTTGATCTTAGGCATAGGGCCGAGAAGCAATGGAAATACTGCTACCGAACCGTCGCAATGGATCAAAGTTCAGCTGCGTAAAGAAGCACGTCACTATGATTATGTAGTGCCATGCAAATATCTAGTCCTGTTGTAACCTATATCTGTAAGGTTCTTACGATCAAGGAGACGATTTCGCAGCTAAACCGGATGGTTTATGTCGAAGGCCATCAATATTAGTTAACTTCACTTCGATCTCAGCCATAGGGACCAGAAGCAATGGAAATACTGCTACCGAACCGTGGCAATGGATCAAAGTGTGGCTGCGTAAAGAAGAATGCCACTATAATTATTTAGTGCCATGCAAATATCTAGTCTTATTGTAACCGATATCAGTAAGGTTTTTACGATCAAGGAGACGATATTGCAGCTAAACCCGATGGTTTATATCGATGGCCATCAATATTAGTTAACTTCACTTTGATCTCAGCCATAGGGCCGAGGAGCAATGGAAATACTGCTACCGAACCGTGGCAATGGATCAAAGTGTGGCTGCGTAAAGAAGAATGCCACTATGATTATGTAGTGTCATGCAAATATCCAGTCCTATTGTAACCGATATCAGTAAGGTTTTTACGATCAAGGAGACAATATCCCAGCTAAACCGCATGGTTTATATCGATGGCCATCAATATTAGTTAACTTCACTTTGATCTTAGGCATAGGGCCGAGAAGCAATGGAAATACTGCTGCCGAACCGTGGCAATGGATCAAAGAGAGGCTGCGTAAACCAGAATGCCACTATGATTATTTAGTGCCATGCAAATATCTAGTCCTATTGTAACCGATATCAGTAAGGTTTTTACGATTAAGGACGCGATATCGCAGCTAAACAGGATGTTTTATGTCGATGGCCATCAATATTAGTTAACTTCACTTTGATCTTAGGCATAGGGCCGAGAAGCAATGGAAATACTGCTACCGAACCGTCGCAATGGATCAAAGTTCAGCTGCGTAAAGAAGCACGCCACTATGATTATGTAGTGCCATGCAAATATCTAGTCCTATTGTAACCTATATCTGTAAGGTTCTTACGATCAAGGAGACGATTTCGCAGCTAAACCGGATGGTTTATGTCGAAGGCCATCAATATTAGTTAACTTCACTTTGATCTCAGCCATAGGGCCGAGAAGCAATGGAAATACTGCTACCGAACCGTGGCAATGGATCAAAGTGTGGCTGCGTAAAGAAGAATGCCTCTATGATTATGTAGTGTCATGCAAATATCCAGTCCTATTGTAACCGATATCAGTAAGGTTTTTACGATCAAGGAGACAATATCCCAGCTAAACCGCATGGTTTATATCGATGGCCATCAATATTAGTTAACTTCACTTTGATCTTAGGCATAGGGCCGAGAAGCAATGGAAATACTGCTACCGAACCGTGGCAATGGATCAAAGTGTGGCTGCGTAAAGAAGAATGCCACTGTGATTATGTAGTGTCATGCAAATATCTAGTCTTATTGTAACCGATATCAGTAAGGTTTTTACGATCATGGAGACAATATCGCAGCTAAACCGCATGGTTTATACCGATGGCCATCAATATTAGTTAACTTCACTTTGATCTTAGGCATAGGGCCGAGAAGCAATGGTAATACTGCTACCGAACCGTGGCAATGGATCAAAGTTCAGCTGCGTAAAGAAGCATGCCACTATAATTATTTAGTGCCATGCAAATATCTAGTCCTATTGTAACCGATATCAGTAAGGTTTTTACGATCAAGGAGACGATATTGCAGCTAAACCCGATGGTTTATATCGATGGCCATCAATATTAGTTAACTTCACTTCGATCGAAGCCATGGGGACCAGAAGCAATGGAAATACTGCTACCGAACCGTGGCAATGGATCAAAGTGTGGCTGCGTAAAGAAGAATGCCACTGTGATTATGTAGTGTCATGCAAATATCTATTCCTATTGTAACCGATATCAGTAAGGTTTTTACGATCAAGGAGACGATATTGCAGCTAAACCCGATGGTTTATATCGATGGCCATCAATATTAGTTAACTTCACTTCGATCGAAGCCATGGGGACCAGAAGCAATGGAAATACTGCTACCGAACCGTGGCAATGGATCAAAGTGTGGCTGCGTAAAGAAGAATGCCACTATGATTATGTAGTGCCATGCAAATATCTAGTCCTATTGTAACCGATATCAGTAAGGGTTTTACGATCAAGGAGACAATATCGCAGCTAAACCGCATGGTTTATACCGATGGCCATCAATATTAGTTAACTTCGCTTTGATCTTAGGCATAGGGCCGAGAAGCAATGGTAATACTGCTACCGAACCGTGGCAATGGATCAAAAAGAGGCTGCGTAAACAAGAATGCCACTATGATTATTTAGTGCCATGCAAATATCTAGTCCTATTGTAACCGATATCAGTAAGGTTATTACGATCAAGGAGACAATATCGCAGCTAAACCGCATGGTTTATACCGATGGCCATCAATATTAGTTAACTTCGCTTTGATCTTAGGCATAGAGCCGAGAAGCAATGGTAATACTGCTACCGAACCGTGGCAATGGATCAAAGTGTGGCTGCGTAAAGAAGAATGCCACTATGATTGTGTAGTGTCATGCAAATATCTAGTATTATTGTAACCGATATCTGTAATGTTTTTGAGGTCAAGGAGACGATATCGCAGCTAAACCGCATGGTTTATACCGATGGCCATCAGTATTAGTTAATTTTACTTTGATCTTAGGCATAGGGCCGAGAAGCAATGGAAATACTGCTACCGAACCGTGGCAATGGATCAAAGTGTGGCTGCGTGAAGAAGAATGCCACTGTGATTATGTAGTGTCATGCAAATATCTAGTCTTATTGTAACCGATATCAGTAAGGTTTTTACGATCAAGGAGACGATATCGCAGCAAAACCGGATGGTTTATATCGATGGCCATCAATATTAGTTAACTTCACTTCGATCTCAGCCATAGGGACGAGAAGCAATGGAAATACTGCTACCGAACCGTGGCAATGGATCAAAGTGAGGCTGCGTAAAGAAGAATGCCACTATGATTGTGTAGTGTCATGCAAATATTTAATCCTATTGTAACCGATATCAGTAAGGGTTTTACGATCAAGGAGACAATATCGCAGCTAAACCGCATGGTTTATACCGATGGCCATCAATATTAGTTAACTTCGCTTTGATCTTAGGCATAGGGCCGAGAAGCAATGGTAATACTGCTACCGAACCGTGGCAATGGATCAAAGTGTGGCTGCGTAAAGAAGAATGCCACTATGATTGTGTAGTGTCATGCAAATATCTAGTATTATTGTAACCGATAGCTGTAAGGTTTTTGAGATCAAGGAGACGATATCGCAGCAAAACCGGATGGTTTATATCGATGGCCATCAATATTAGTTAACTTCACTTCGATCTCAGCCATAGGGACGAGAAGCAATGGAAATACTGCTACCGAACCGTGGCAATGGATCAAAGTGAGGCTGCGTAAAGAAGAATGCCACTATGATTGTGTAGTGTCATGCAAATATTTAATCCTATTGTAACCGATATCAGTAAGGGTTTTACGATCAAGGAGACAATATCGCAGCTAAACCGCATGGTTTATACCGATGGCCATCAATATTAGTTAACTTCACTTCGATCGAAGCCATGGGGACCAGAACCAATGGAAATACTGCTACCGAACCGTGGCAATGGATCAAAGTGTGGCTGCGTAAAGAAGAATGCCACTATGATTATGTAGTGCCATGCAAATATCTAGTCCTATTGTAACCGATATCAGTAAGGGTTTTACGATCAAGGAGACAATATCGCAGCTAAACCGCATGGTTTATACCGATGGCCATCAATATTAGTTAACTTCGCTTTGATCTTAGGCATAGGGCCGAGAAGCAATGGTAATACTGCTACCGAACCGTGGCAATGGATCAAAGTGAGGCTGCGTAAAGAAGAATGCCACTATGAATATGTAGTGTCATGCAAATATCTAGTATTATTGTAACCGATATCTGTAATGTTTTTCAGATCAAGGAGACGATATCGCAGCTAAACCGCATGGTTTATACCGATGGCCATCAATATTAGTTAACTTCACTTTGATCTTAGGCATAGGGCCGAGAAGCAATGGAAATACTGCTGCCGAACCGTGGCAATGGATCAAAAAGAGGCTGCGTAAACAAGAATGCCACTATGATTATTTAGTGCCATGCAAATATCTAGTCCTATTGTAACCGATATCAGTAAGGTTTTTACGATTAAGGAGACGATATCGCAGCTAAACAGGATGTTTTATGTCGATGGCCATCAATATTAGTTAACTTCACTTTGATCTTAGGCATAGGGCCGAGAAGCAATGGAAATACTGCTACCGAACCGTCGCAATGGATCAAAGTTCAGCTGCGTAAAGAAGCACGCCACTATGATTATGTAGTGCCATGCAAATATCTAGTCCTGTTGTAACCTATATCTGTAAGGTTCTTACGATCAAGGAGACGATTTCGCAGCTAAACCGGATGGTTTATGTCGAAGGCCATCAATATTAGTTAACTTCACTTCGATCTCAGCCATAGGGACCAGAAGCAATGGAAATACTGCTACCGAACCGTGGCAATGGATCAAAGTGTGGCTGCGTAAAGAAGAATGCCACTATAATTATTTAGTGCCATGCAAATATCTAGTCCTATTGTAACCGATATCAGTAAGGTTTTTACGATCAAGGAGACGATATTGCAGCTAAACCCGATGGTTTATATCGATGGCCATCAATATTAGTTAACTTCACTTTGATCTCAGCCATAGGGCCGAGAAGCAATGGAAATACTGCTACCGAACCGTGGCAATGGATCAAAAAGAGGCTGCGTAAACAAGAATGCCACTATGATTATTTAGTGCCATGCAAATATCTAGTCCTATTGTAACCGATATCAGTAAGGTTTTTACGATTAAGGAGACGATATCGCAGCTAAACAGGATGTTTTATGTCGATGGCCATCAATATTAGTTAACTTCACTTTGATCTTAGGCATAGGGCCGAGAAGCAATGGAAATACTGCTACCGAACCGTCGCAATGGATCAAAGTTCAGCTGCGTAAAGAAGCACGCCACTATGATTATGTAGTGCCATGCAAATATCTAGTCCTGTTGTAACCTATATCTGTAAGGTTCTTACGATCAAGGAGACGATTTCGCAGCTAAACCGGATGGTTTATGTCGAAGGCCATCAATATTAGTTAACTTCACTTCGATCTCAGCCATAGGGACCAGAAGCAATGGAAATACTGCTACCGAACCGTGGCAATGGATCAAAGTGTGGCTGCGTAAAGAAGAATGCCACTATAATTATTTAGTGCCATGCAAATATCTAGTCCTATTGTAACCGATATCAGTAAGGTTTTTACGATCAAGGAGACGATATTGCAGCTAAACCCGATGGTTTATATCGATGGCCATCAATATTAGTTAACTTCACTTTGATCTCAGCCATAGGGCCGAGGAGCAATGGAAATACTGCTACCGAACCGTGGCAATGGATCAAAGTGTGGCTGCGTAAAGAAGAATGCCACTATGATTATGTAGTGTCATGCAAATATCCAGTCCTATTGTAACCGATATCAGTAAGGTTTTTACGATCAAGGAGACAATATCCCAGCTAAACCGCATGGTTTATATCGATGGCCATCAATATTAGTTAACTTCACTTTGATCTTAGGCATAGGGCCGAGAAGCAATGGAAATACTGCTGCCGAACCGTGGCAATGGATCAAAGAGAGGCTGCGTAAACAAGAATGCCACTATGATTATTTAGTGCCATGCAAATATCTAGTCCTATTGTAACCGATATCAGTAAGGTTTTTACGATTAAGGAGACGATATCGCAGCTAAACAGGATGTTTTATGTCGATGGCCATCAATATTAGTTAACTTCACTTTGATCTTAGGCATAGGGCCGAGAAGCAATGGTAATACTGCTACCGAACCGTGGCAATGGATCAAAGTTCAGCTGCGTAAAAAAGCATGCCACTATAATTATTTAGTGCCATGCAAATATCTAGTCCTATTGTAACCGATATCAGTAAGGTTTTTACGATCAAGGAGACGATATTGCAGCTAAACCCGATGGTTTATATCAATGGCCATCAATATTAGTTAACTTCACTTCGATCGAAGCCATGGGGACCAGAAGCAATGGAAATACTGCTACCGAACCGTGGCAATGGATCAAAGTGTGGCTGCGTAAAGAAGAATGCCACTGTGATTATGTAGTGTCATGCAAATATCTAGTCCTATTGTAACCGATATCAGTAATGTTTTTACGATCAAGGAGACGATATTGCAGCTAAACCCGATGGTTTATATCGATGGCCATCAATATTAGTTAACTTCACTTCGATCGAAGCCATGGGGACCAGAAGCAATGGAAATACTGCTACCGAACCGTGGCAATGGATCAAAGTGTGGCTGCGTAAAGAAGAATGCCACTATGATTATGTAGTGCCATGCAAATATCTAGTCCTATTGTAACCGATATCAGTAAGGGTTTTACGATCAAGGAGACAATATCGCAGCTAAACCGCATGGTTTATACCGATGGCCATCAATATTAGTTAACTTCGCTTTGATCTTAGGCATAGGGCCGAGAAGCAATGGTAATACTGCTACCGAACCGTGGCAATGGATCAAAAAGAGGCTGCGTAAACAAGAATGCCACTATGATTATTTAGTGCCATGCAAATATCTAGTCCTATTGTAACCGATATCAGTAAGGTTATTACGATCAAGGAGACAATATCGCAGCTAAACCGCATGGTTTATACCGATGGCCATCAATATTAGTTAACTTCGCTTTGATCTTAGGCATAGGGCCGAGAAGCAATGGTAATACTGCTACCGAACCGTGGCAATGGATCAAAGTGTGGCTGCGTAAAGAAGAATGCCACTATGATTGTGTAGTGTCATGCAAATATCTAGTATTATTGTAACCGATATCTGTAATGTTTTTGAGATCAAGGAGACGATATCGCAGCTAAACCGCATGGTTTATACCGATGGCCATCAATATTAGTTAATTTTACTTTGATCTTAGGCATAGGGCCGAGAAGCAATGGAAATACTGCTACCGAACCGTGGCAATGGATCAAAGTGTGGCTGCGTAAAGAAGAATGCCACTGTGATTATGTAGTGTCATGCAAATATCTAGTCTTATTGTAACCGATATCAGTAAGGTTTTTACGATCATGGAGACAATATCGCAGCTAAACCGCATGGTTTATACCGATGGCCATCAATATTAGTTAACTTCACTTTGATCTTAGGCATAGGGCCGAGAAGCAATGGTAATACTGCTACCGAACCGTGGCAATGGATCAAAGTTCAGCTGCGTAAAGAAGCATGCCACTATAATTATTTAGTGCCATGCAAATATCTAGTCCTATTGTAACCGATATCAGTAAGGTTTTTACGATCAAGGAGACGATATTGCAGCTAAACCCGATGGTTTATATCGATGGCCATCAATATTAGTTAACTTCACTTCGATCGAAGCCATGGGGACCAGAAGCAATGGAAATACTGCTACCGAACCGTGGCAATGGATCAAAGTGTGGCTGCGTAAAGAAGAATGCCACTGTGATTATGTAGTGTCATGCAAATATCTATTCCTATTGTAACCGATATCAGTAAGGTTTTGACGATCAAGGAGACGATATTGCAGCTAAACCCGATGGTTTATATCGATGGCCATCAATATTAGTTAACTTCACTTCGATCGAAGCCATGGGGACCAGAAGCAATGGAAATACTGCTACCGAACCGTGGCAATGGATCAAAGTGTGGCTGCGTAAAGAAGAATGCCACTATGATTATGTAGTGCCATGCAAATATCTAGTCCTATTGTAACCGATATCAGTAAGGGTTTTACGATCAAGGAGACAATATCGCAGCTAAACCGCATGGTTTATACCGATGGCCATCAATATTAGTTAACTTCGCTTTGATCTTAGGCATAGGGCCGAGAAGCAATGGTAATACTGCTACCGAACCGTGGCAATGGATCAAAAAGAGGCTGCGTAAACAAGAATGCCACTATGATTATTTAGTGCCATGCAAATATCTAGTCCTATTGTAACCGATATCAGTAAGGTTATTACGATCAAGGAGACAATATCGCAGCTAAACCGCATGGTTTATACCGATGGCCATCAATATTAGTTAACTTCGCTTTGATCTTAGGCATAGGGCCGAGAAGCAATGGTAATACTGCTACCGAACCGTGGCAATGGATCAAAGTGTGGCTGCGTAAAGAAGAATGCCACTATGATTGTGTAGTGTCATGCAAATATCTAGTATTATTGTAACCGATATCTGTAATGTTTTTGAGATCAAGGAGACGATATCGCAGCTAAACCGCATGGTTTATACCGATGGCCATCAATATTAGTTAATTTTACTTTGATCTTAGGCATAGGGCCGAGAAGCAATGGAAATACTGCTACCGAACCGTGGCAATGGATCAAAGTGTGGCTGCGTGAAGAAGAATGCCACTGTGATTATGTAGTGTCATGCAAATATCTAGTCTTATTGTAACCGATATCAGTAAGGTTTTTACGATCAAGGAGACGATATCGCAGCAAAACCGGATGGTTTATATCGATGGCCATCAATATTAGTTAACTTCACTTCGATCTCAGCCATAGGGACGAGAAGCAATGGAAATACTGCTACCGAACCGTGGCAATGGATCAAAGTGAGGCTGCGTAAAGAAGAATGCCACTATGATTGTGTAGTGTCATGCAAATATTTAATCCTATTGTAACCGATATCAGTAAGGGTTTTACGATCAAGGAGACAATATCGCAGCTAAACCGCATGGTTTATACCGATGGCCATCAATATTAGTTAACTTCGCTTTGATCTTAGGCACAGGGCCGTGAAGCAATGGTAATACTGCTACCGAACCGTGGCAATGGATCAAAGTGAGGCTGCGTAAAGAAGAATGCCACTATGAATATGTAGTGTCATGCAAATTTCTAGTATTATTGTAACCGATATCTGTAATGTTTTTGAGATCAAGGAGACGATATCGCAGCTAAACCGCATGGTTTATACCGATGGCCATCAATATTAGTTAATTTTACTTTGATCTTAGGCATAGGGCTGAGAAGCAATGGTAATACTGCTACCGAACCGTGGCAATGGATCAAAAAGAGGCTGCGTAAACAAGAATGCCACTATGATTATTTAGTGCCATGCAAATATCTAGTCCTATTGTAACCGATATCAGTAAGGTTATTACGATTAAGGAGACGATATCGCAGCTAAACAGGATGTTTTATGTGGATGGCCATCAATATTAGTTAACTTCACTTTGATCTTAGGCATAGGGCCGAGAAGCAATGGAAATACTGCTACCGAACCGTCGCAATGGATCAAAGTTCAGCTGCGTAAAGAAGCACGCCACTATGATTATGTAGTGCCATGCAAATATCTAGTCCTATTGTAACCGATATCAGTAAGGGTTTTACGATCAAGGAGACAATATCGCAGCTAAACCGCATGGTTTATACCGATGGCCATCAATATTAGTTAACTTCGCTTTGATCTTAGGCATAGGGACCAGAAGCAATGGAAATACTGCTACCGAACCGTGGCAATGGATCAAAGTGTGGCTGCGTAAAGAAGAATGCAACTATAATTATTTTGTGCCATGCAAATATCTAGTCCTATTGTAACCGATATCAGTAAGGTTTTTACGATTAAGGAGACGATATCGCAGCTAAACAGGATGTTTTATGTCGATGGCCATCAATATTAGTTAACTTCACTTTGATCTTAGGCATAGGGCCGAGAAGCAATGGAAATACTGCTACCGAACCGTCGCAATGGATCAAAGTTCAGCTGCGTAAAGAAGCACGCCACTATGATTATGTAGTGCCATGCAAATATCTAGTCCTATTGTAACCTATATCTGTAAGGTTCTTACGATCAAGGAGACGATTTCGCAGCTAAACCGGATGGTTTATATCGATTGCCATCAATATTAGTTAACTTCACTTCGATCTCAGCCATAGGGACCAGAAGCAATGGAAATACTGCTACTGAACCGTGGCAATGGATCAAAGTGTGGCTGCGTAAAGAAGAATGCCACTATAATTATTTAGTGCCATGCAAATATCTAGTCCTATTGTAACCGATATCAGTAAGGTTTTTACGATCAAGGAGACGATATTGCAGCTAAACCCGATGGTTTATATCGATGGCCATCAATATTAGTTAACTTCACTTTGATCTCAGCCATAGGGCCGAGAAGCAATGGAAATACTGCTACCGAACCGTGGCAATGGATCAAAGTGTGGCTGCGTAAAGAAGAATGCCTCTATGATTATGTAGTGTCATGCAAATATCCAGTCCTATTGTAACCGATATCAGTAAGGTTTTTACGATCAAGGAGACAATATCCCAGCTAAACCGCATGGTTTATATCGATGGCCATCAATATTAGTTAACTTCACTTTGATCTTAGGCATAGGGCCGAGAAGCAATGGAAATACTGCTACCGAACCGTGGCAATGGATCAAAGTGTGGCTGCGTAAAGAAGAATGCCACTGTGATTATGTAGTGTCATGCAAATATCTAGTCTTATTGTAACCGATATCAGTAAGGTTTTTACGATCATGGAGACAATATCGCAGCTAAACCGCATGGTTTATACCGATGGCCATCAATATTAGTTAACTTCACTTTGATCTTAGGCATAGGGCCGAGAAGCAATGGTAATACTGCTACCGAACCGTGGCAATGGATCAAAGTTCAGCTGCGTAAAGAAGCATGCCACTATAATTATTTAGTGCCATGCAAATATCTAGTCCTATTGTAACCGATATCAGTAAGGTTTTTACGATCAAGGAGACGATATTGCAGCTAAACCCGATGGTTTATATCGATGGCCATCAATATTAGCTAACTTCACTTCGATCGAAGCCATGGGGACCAGAAGCAATGGAAATACTGCTACCGAACCGTGGCAATGGATCAAAGTGTGGCTGCGTAAAGAAGAATGCCACTGTGATTATGTAGTGTCATGCAAATATCTAGTCCTATTGTAACCGATATCAGTAAGGTTTTTACGATCAAGGAGACGATATTGCAGCTAAACCCGATGGTTTATATCGATGGCCATCAATATTAGTTAACTTCACTTCGATCGAAGCCATGGGGACCAGAAGCAAGGGAAATACTGCTACCGAACCGTGGCAATAGATCAAAGTGTGGCTGCGTAAAGAAGAATGCCACTATGATTATGTAGTGCCATGCAAATATCTAGTCCTATTGTAACCGATATCAGTAAGGGTTTTACGATCAAGGAGACAATATCGCAGCTAAACCGCATGGTTTATACCGATGGCCATCAATATTAGTTAACTTCGCTTTGATCTTAGGCATAGGGCCGAGAAGCAATGGTAATACTGCTACCGAACCGTGGCAATGGATCAAAGTGAGGCTGCGTAAAGAAGAATGCCACTATGAATATGTAGTGTCATGCAAATATCTAGTATTATTGTAACCGATATCTGTAATGTTTTTGAGATCAAGGAGACGATATCGCAGCTAAACCGCATGGTTTATACCGATGGCCATCAATATTAGTTAATTTTACTTTGATCTTAGGCATAGGGCCGAGAAGCAATGGTAATACTGCTACCGAACCGTGGCAATGGATCAAAAAGAGGCTGAGTAAACAAGAATGCCACTATGATTATTTAGTGCCATGCAAATATCTAGTCCTATTGTAACCGATATCAGTAAGGTTATTACGATCAAGGAGACAATATCGCAGCTAAACCGCATGGTTTATACCGATGGCCATCAATATTAGTTAACTTCGCTTTGATCTTAGGCATAGGGCCGAGAAGCAATGGTAATACTGCTACCGAACCGTGGCAATGGATCAAAGTGTGGCTGCGTAAAGAAGAATGCCACTATGATTGTGTAGTGTCATGCAAATATCTAGTATTATTGTAACCGATAGCTGTAAGGTTTTTGAGATCAAGGAGACGATATCGCAGCAAAACCAGATGGTTTATATCGATGGCCATCAATATTAGTTAACTTCACTTCGATCTCAGCCATAGGGACGAGAAGCAATGGAAATACTGCTACCGAACCGTGGCAATGGATCAAAGTGAGGCTGCGTAAAGAAGAATGCCACTATGATTGTGTAGTGTCATGCAAATATTTAATCCTATTGTAACCGATATCAGTAAGGGTTTTACGATCAAGGAGACAATATCGCAGCTAAACCGCATGGTTTATACCGATGGCCATCAATATTAGTTAACTTCACTTCGATCGAAGCCATGGGGACCAGAAGCAATGGAAATACTGCTACCGAACCGTGGCAATGGATCAAAGTGTGGCTGAGTAAAGAAGAATGCCACTATGATTATGTAGTGCCATGCAAATATCTAGTCCTATTGTAACCGATATCAGTAAGGGTTTTACGATCAAGGAGACAATATCGCAGCTAAACCGCATGGTTTATACCGATGGCCATCAATATTAGTTAACTTCGCTTTGATCTTAGGCATAGGGCCGAGAAGCAATGGTAATACTGCTACCGAACCGTGGCAATGGATCAAAGTGAGGCTGCGTAAAGAAGAATGCCACTATGAATATGTAGTGTCATGCAAATATCTAGTATTATTGTAACCGATATCTGTAATGTTTTTGAGATCAAGGAGACAATATCGCAGCTAAACCGCATGGTTTATACCGATGGCCATCAATATTAGTTAACTTCGCTTTGATCTTAGGCATAGGGCCGAGAAGCAATGGTAATACTGCTACCGAACCGTGGCAATGGATCAAAGTGTGGCTGCGTAAAGAAGAATGCCACTATGATTGTGTAGTGTCATGCAAATATCTAGTATTATTGTAACCGATAGCTGTAAGGTTTTTGAGATCAAGGAGACGATATCGCAGCAAAACCGGATGGTTTATATCGATGGCCATCAATATTAGTTAACTTCACTTCGATCTCAGCCATAGGGACGAGAAGCAATGGTAATACTGCTACCGAACCGTGGCAATGGATCAAAAAGAGGCTGCGTAAACAAGAATGCCACTATGATTATTTAGTGCCATGCAAATATCTAGTCCTATTGTAACCGATATCAGTAAGGTTATTACGATTAAGGAGACGATATCGCAGCTAAACAGGATGTTTTATGTGGATGGCCATCAATATTAGTTAACTTCACTTTGATCTTAGGCATAGGGCCGAGAAGCAATGGAAATACTGCTACCGAACCGTCGCAATGGATCAAAGTTCAGCTGCGTAAAGAAGCACGCCACTATGATTATGTAGTGCCATGCAAATATCTAGTCCTATTGTAACCGATATCAGTAAGGGTTTTACGATCAAGGAGACAATATCGCAGCTAAACCGCATGGTTTATACCGATGGCCATCAATATTAGTTAACTTCGCTTTGATCGTAGGCATAGGGACCAGAAGCAATGGAAATACTGCTACCGAACCGTGGCAATGGATCAAAGTGTGGCTGCGTAAAGAAGAATGCAACTATAATTATTTTGTGCCATGCAAATATCTAGTCCTATTGTAACCGATATCAGTAAGGTTTTTACGATCAAGGAGACAATATCCCAGCTAAACCGCATGGTTTATATCGATGGCCATCAATATTAGTTAACTTCACTTTGATCTTAGGCATAGGGCCGAGAAGCAATGGAAATACTGTTGCCGAACCGTGGCAATGGATCAAAAAGAGGCTGCGTAAAGAAGAATCCCACTATGATTATGTAGTGTCATGCAAATGTTTAGTATTATTGTAACCGGTATCAGTAAGGTTTTTACGATCAAGAGGAGACGATATGGCAGCTAAACCGGATGGTTTATATCGATTGCCATCAATATTAGTTAACTTCACTTCGATCCCAGCCATAGGAACCAGAAGCAATCCAAATACTGCTACCGAACCGTGGCAATGGATCAAAGTGTGGCTGCGTAACGAAGAATGCCACTATGATTATGTAGTGCTATGCAAATGTTTAGTATTATTGTAACCGGTATCAGTAAGGTTTTTACGATCAAGGAGACGATATTGCAGCTAAACCGGATGGTTTATATCGATTGGCATCAATATTAGTTAACTTCACTTCGATCTCAGCCATAGGAACCAGAAGCAATCCAAATACTGCTACCGAACCGTCGCAATGGATCAAAGTTCAGCTGCGTAAAAAAGCACGCCACTATGATTATGTAGTGCCATGCAAATATCTAGTCCTATTGTAACCGATATCAGTAAGGTTTTTACGTCAAGGAGACAATATCGCAGCTAAACCGCATGGTTTACACCGATGGCCATCAATATTAGTTAACTTCACTTTGATCTTAGGCATAGGGCCGAGAAGCAATGGTAATACCGCTACCGAACCGTGGCAATGGATCAAAGTGAGGCTGCGTAAAGAAGAATGCCACTATGATTATGTAGTGTCATGCAAATATCCAGTCCTATTGTAACCGATATCAGTAAGGTTTTTACGATCAAGGAGACGATATTGCAGCTAAACCCGATGGTTTATATCGATGGCCATCAATATTAGTTAACTTCACTTTGATCTCAGCCATAGGGCCGAGAAGCAATGGAAATACTGCTACCGAACCGTGGCAATGGATCAAAGTGTGGCTGCGTAAAGAAGAATGCCTCTATGATTATGTAGTGTCATGCAAATATCCAGTCCTATTGTAACCGATATCAGTAAGGTTTTTACGATCAAGGAGACAATATCCCAGCTAAACCGCATGGTTTATATCGATGGCCATCAATATTAGTTAACTTCACTTTGATCTTAGGCATAGGGCCGAGAAGCAATGGAAATACTGCTACCGAACCGTGGCAATGGATCAAAGTGTGGCTGCGTAAAGAAGAATGCCACTGTGATTATGTAGTGTCATGCAAATATCTAGTCTTATTGTAACCGATATCAGTAAGGTTTTTACGATCATGGAGACAATATCGCAGCTAAACCGCATGGTTTATACCGATGGCCATCAATATTAGTTAACTTCACTTTGATCTTAGGCATAGGGCCGAGAAGCAATGGTAATACTGCTACCGAACCGTGGCAATGGATCAAAGTTCAGCTGCGTAAAGAAGCATGCCACTATAATTATTTAGTGCCATGCAAATATCTAGTCCTATTGTAACCGATATCAGTAAGGTTTTTACGATCAAGGAGACGATATTGCAGCTAAACCCGATGGTTTATATCGATGGCCATCAATATTAGTTAACTTCACTTCGATCGAAGCCATGGGGACCAGAAGCAATGGAAATACTGCTACCGAACCGTGGCAATGGATCAAAGTGTGGCTGCGTAAAGAAGAATGCCACTGTGATTATGTAGTGTCATGCAAATATCTAGTCCTATTGTAACCGATATCAGTAAGGTTTTGACGATCAAGGAGACGATATTGCAGCTAAACCCGATGGTTTATATCGATGGCCATCAATATTAGTTAACTTCACTTCGATCGAAGCCATGGGGACCAGAAGCAATGGAAATACTGCTACCGAACCGTGGCAATGGATCAAAGTGTGGCTGCGTAAAGAAGAATGCCACTATGATTATGTAGTGCCATGCAAATATCTAGTCCTATTGTAACCGATATCAGTAAGGGTTTTACGATCAAGGAGACAATATCGCAGCTAAACCGCATGGTTTATACCGATGGCCATCAATATTAGTTAACTTCGCTTTGATCTTAGGCATAGGGCCGAGAAGCAATGGTAATACTGCTACCGAACCGTGGCAATGGATCAAAAAGAGGCTGCGTAAACAAGAATGCCACTATGATTATTTAGTGCCATGCAAATATCTAGTCCTATTGTAACCGATATCAGTAAGGTTATTACGATCAAGGAGACAATATCGCAGCTAAACCGCATGGTTTATACCGATGGCCATCAATATTAGTTAACTTCGCTTTGATCTTAGGCATAGGGCCGAGAAGCAATGGTAATACTGCTACCGAACCGTGGCAATGGATCAAAGTGTGGCTGCGTAAAGAAGAATGCCACTATGATTGTGTAGTGTCATGCAAATATCTAGTATTATTGTAACCGATATCTGTAATGTTTTTGAGATCAAGGAGACGATATCGCAGCTAAACCGCATGGTTTATACCGATGGCCATCAATATTAGTTAATTTTACTTTGATCTTAGGCATAGGGCCGAGAAGCAATGGAAATACTGCTACCGAACCGTGGCAATGGATCAAAGTGTGGCTGCGTGAAGAAGAATGCCACTGTGATTATGTAGTGTCATGCAAATATCTAGTCTTATTGTAACCGATATCAGTAAGGTTTTTACGATCAAGGAGACGATATCGCAGCAAAACCGGATGGTTTATATCGATGGCCATCAATATTAGTTAACTTCACTTCGATCTCAGCCATAGGGACGAGAAGCAATGGAAATACTGCTACCGAACCGTGGCAATGGATCAAAGTGAGGCTGCGTAAAGAAGAATGCCACTATGATTGTGTAGTGTCATGCAAATATTTAATCCTATTGTAACCGATATCAGTAAGGGTTTTACGATCAAGGAGACAATATCGCAGCTAAACCGCATGGTTTATACCGATGGCCATCAATATTAGTTAACTTCGCTTTGATCTTAGGCACAGGGCCGAGAAGCAATGGTAATACTGCTACCGAACCGTGGCAATGGATCAAAGTGAGGCTGCGTAAAGAAGAATGCCACTATGAATATGTAGTGTCATGCAAATTTCTAGTATTATTGTAACCGATATCTGTAATGTTTTTGAGATCAAGGAGACGATATCGCAGCTAAACCGCATGGTTTATACCGATGGCCATCAATATTAGTTAATTTTACTTTGATCTTAGGCATAGGGCTGAGTAGCAATGGTAATACTGCTACCGAACCGTGGCAATGGATCAAAAAGAGGCTGCGTAAACAAGAATGCCACTATGATTATTTAGTGCCATGCAAATATCTAGTCCTATTGTAACCGATATCAGTAAGGTTATTACGATTAAGGAGACGATATCGCAGCTAAACAGGATGTTTTATGTGGATGGCCATCAATATTAGTTAACTTCACTTTGATCTTAGGCATAGGGCCGAGAAGCAATGGAAATACTGCTACCGAACCGTCGCAATGGATCAAAGTTCAGCTGCGTAAAGAAGCACGCCACTATGATTATGTAGTGCCATGCAAATATCTAGTCCTATTGTAACCGATATCAGTAAGGGTTTTACGATCAAGGAGACAATATCGCAGCTAAACCGCATGGTTTATACCGATGGCCATCAATATTAGTTAACTTCGCTTTGATCTTAGGCATAGGGACCAGAAGCAATGGAAATACTGCTACCGAACCGTGGCAATGGATCAAAGTGTGGCTGCGTAAAGAAGAATGCAACTATAATTATTTTGTGCCATGCAAATATCTAGTCCTATTGTAACCGATATCAGTAAGGTTTTTACGATCAAGGAGACAATATCCCAGCTAAACCGCACGGTTTATATCGATGGCCATCAATATTAGTTAACTTCACTTTGATCTTAGGCATAGGGCCGAGAAGCAATGGAAATACTGCTGCCGAACCGTGGCAATGGATCAAAAAGAGGCTGCGTAAAGAAGAATCCCACTATGATTATGTAGTGTCATGCAAATGTTTAGTATTATTGTAACCGGTATCAGTAAGGTTTTTACGATCAAGGAGACGATATGGCAGCTAAACCGGATGGTTTATATCGATTGCCATCAATATTAGTTAACTTCACTTCGATCTCAGCCATAGGAACCAGAAGCAATCCAAATACTGCTACCGAACCGTGGCAATGGATCAAAGTGTGGCTGCGTAACGAAGAATGCCACTATGATTATGTAGTGCCATGCAAATATCTAGTCCTATTATAACCGATATCAGTAAGGGTTTTACGATCAAGGAGACAATATCGCAGCTAAACCGCATGGTTTATACCGATGGCCATCAATATTAGTTCACTTCGCTTTGATCTTAGGCATAGGGCCGAGAAGCAATGGTAATACTGCTACCGAACCGTGGCAATGGATCAAAGTGAGGCTGCGTAAAGAAGAATGCCACTATGAATATGTAGTGTCATGCAAATATCTAGTATTATTGTAACCGATATCTGTAATGTTTTTGAGATCAAGGAGACGATATCGCAGCTAAACCGCATGGTTTATACCGATGGCCATCAATATTAGTTAATTTTATTTTGATCTTAGGCATAGGGCCGAGAAGCAATGGTAATACTGCTGCCGAACCGTGGCAATGGATCAAAAAGAGGCTGCGTAAACAAGAATGCCACTATGATTATTTAGTGCCATGCAAATATCTAGTCCTATTGTAACCGATATCAGTAAGGTTTTTACGATTAAGGAGACGATATCGCAGCTAAACAGGATGTTTTATGTCGATGGCCATCAATATTAGTTAACTTCACTTTGATCTTAGGCATAGGGCCGAGAAGCAATGGAAATACTGCTACCGAACCGTCGCAATGGATCAAAGTTCAGCTGCGTAAAGAAGCACGCCACTATGATTATGTAGTGCCATGCAAATATCTAGTCCTGTTGTAACCTATATCTGTAAGGTTCTTACGATCAAGGAGACGATTTCGCAGCTAAACCGGATGGTTTATGTCGAAGGCCATCAATATTAGTTAACTTCACTTCGATCTCAGCCATAGGGACCAGAAGCAATGGAAATACTGCTACCGAACCGTGGCAATGGATCAAAGTGTGGCTGCGTAAAGAAGAATGCCACTATAATTATTTAGTGCCATGCAAATATCTAGTCCTATTGTAACCGATATCAGTAAGGTTTTTACGATCAAGGAGACGATATTGCAGCTAAACCCGATGGTTTATATCGATGGCCATCAATATTAGTTAACTTCACTTTGATCTCAGCCATAGGGCCGAGGAGCAATGGAAATACTGCTACCGAACCGTGGCAATGGATCAAAGTGTGGCTGCGTAAAGAAGAATGCCACTATGATTATGTAGTGTCATGCAAATATCCAGTCCTATTGTAACCGATATCAGTAAGGTTTTTACGATCAAGGAGACAATATCCCAGCTAAACCGCATGGTTTATATCGATGGCCATCAATATTAGTTAACTTCACTTTGATCTTAGGCATAGGGCCGAGAAGCAATGGAAATACTGCTGCCAAACCGTGGCAATGGATCAAAGAGAGGCTGCGTAAACAAGAATGCCACTATGATTATTTAGTGCCATGCAAATATCTAGTCCTATTGTAACCTATATCTGTAAGGTTCTTACGATCAAGGAGACGATTTCGCAGTTAAACCGGATGATTTATGTCGAAGGCCATCAATATTAGTTAACTTCACTTCGATCTCAGCCATAGGGACCAGAAGCAATGGAAATACTGCTACCGAACCGTGGCAATGGATCAAAGTGTGGCTGCGTAAAGAAGAATGCCACTATAATTATTTAGTGCCATGCAAATATCTAGTCCTATTGTAACCGATATTAGTAAGGTTTTTACGATCAAGGAGACGATATTGCAGCTAAACCCGATGGTTTATATCGATGGCCATCAATATTAGTTAACTTCACTTTGATCTCAGCCATAGGGCCGAGAAGCAATGGAAATACTGCTACCGAACCGTGGCAATGGATCAAAGTGTGGCTGCGTAAAGAAGAATGCCTCTATGATTATGTAGTGTCATGCAAATATCCAGTCCTATTGTAACCGATATCAGTAAGGTTTTTACGATCAAGGAGACAATATCCCAGCTAAACCGCATGGTTTATATCGATGGCCATCAATATTAGTTAACTTCACTTTGATCTTAGGCATAGGGCCGAGAAGCAATGGAAATACTGCTACCGAACCGTGGCAATGGATCAAAGTGTGGCTGCGTAAAGAAGAATGCCACTGTGATTATGTAGTGTCATGCAAATATCTAGTCTTATTGTAACCGATATCAGTAAGGTTTTTACGATCATGGAGACAATATCGCAGCTAAACCGCATGGTTTATACCGATGGCCATCAATATTAGTTAACTTCACTTTGATCTTAGGCATAGGGCCGAGAAGCAATGGTAATACTGCTACCGAACCGTGGCAATGGATCAAAGTTCAGCTGCGTAAAGAAGCATGCCACTATAATTATTTAGTGCCATGCAAATATCTAGTCCTATTGTAACCGATATCAGTAAGGTTTTTACGATCAAGGAGACGATATTGCAGCTAAACCCGATGGTTTATATCGATGGCCATCAATATTAGCTAACTTCACTTCGATCGAAGCCATGGGGACCAGAAGCAATGGAAATACTGCTACCGAACCGTGGCAATGGATCAAAGTGTGGCTGCGTAAAGAAGAATGCCACTGTGATTATGTAGTGTCATGCAAATATCTAGTCCTATTGTAACCGATATCAGTAAGGTTTTTACGATCAAGGAGACGATATTGCAGCTAAACCCGATGGTTTATATCGATGGCCATCAATATTAGTTAACTTCACTTCGATCGAAGCCATGGGGACCAGAAGCAATGGAAATACTGCTACCGAACCGTGGCAATAGATCAAAGTGTGGCTGCGTAAAGAAGAATGCCACTATGATTATGTAGTGCCATGCAAATATCTAGTCCTATTGTAACCGATATCAGTAAGGGTTTTACGATCAAGGAGACAATATCGCAGCTAAACCGCATGGTTTATACCGATGGCCATCAATATTAGTTAACTTCGCTTTGATCTTAGGCATAGGGCCGAGAAGCAATGGTAATACTGCTACCGAACCGTGGCAATGGATCAAAGTGAGGCTGCGTAAAGAAGAATGCCACTATGAATATGTAGTGTCATGCAAATATCTAGTATTATTGTAACCGATATCTGTAATGTTTTTGAGATCAAGGAGACGATATCGCAGCTAAACCGCATGGTTTATACCGATGGCCATCAATATTAGTTAATTTTACTTTGATCTTAGGCATAGGGCCGAGAAGCAATGGTAATACTGCTACCGAACCGTGGCAATGGATCAAAAAGAGGCTGAGTAAACAAGAATGCCACTATGATTATTTAGTGCCATGCAAATATCTAGTCCTATTGTAACCGATATCAGTAAGGTTATTACGATCAAGGAGACAATATCGCAGCTAAACCGCATGGTTTATACCGATGGCCATCAATATTAGTTAACTTCGCTTTGATCTTAGGCATAGGGCCGAGAAGCAATGGTAATACTGCTACCGAACCGTGGCAATGGATCAAAGTGTGGCTGCGTAAAGAAGAATGCCACTATGATTGTGTAGTGTCATGCAAATATCTAGTATTATTGTAACCGATAGCTGTAAGGTTTTTGAGATCAAGGAGACGATATCGCAGCAAAACCAGATGGTTTATATCGATGGCCATCAATATTAGTTAACTTCACTTCGATCTCAGCCATAGGGACGAGAAGCAATGGAAATACTGCTACCGAACCGTGGCAATGGATCAAAGTGAGGCTGCGTAAAGAAGAATGCCACTATGATTGTGTAGTGTCATGCAAATATTTAATCCTATTGTAACCGATATCAGTAAGGGTTTTACGATCAAGGAGACAATATCGCAGCTAAACCGCATGGTTTATACCGATGGCCATCAATATTAGTTAACTTCACTTCGATCGAAGCCATGGGGACCAGAAGCAATGGAAATACTGCTACCGAACCGTGGCAATGGATCAAAGTGTGGCTGAGTAAAGAAGAATGCCACTATGATTATGTAGTGCCATGCAAATATCTAGTCCTATTGTAACCGATATCAGTAAGGGTTTTACGATCAAGGAGACAATATCGCAGCTAAACCGCATGGTTTATACCGATGGCCATCAATATTAGTTAACTTCGCTTTGATCTTAGGCATAGGGCCGAGAAGCAATGGTAATACTGCTACCGAACCGTGGCAATGGATCAAAGTGAGGCTGCGTAAAGAAGAATGCCACTATGAATATGTAGTGTCATGCAAATATCTAGTATTATTGTAACCGATATCTGTAATGTTTTTGAGATCAAGGAGACGATATCGCAGCTAAACCGCATGGTTTATACCGATGGCCATCAATATTAGTTAATTTTACTTTGATCTTAGGCATAGGGCCGAGAAGCAATGGTAATACTGCTACCGAACCGTGGCAATGGATCAAAAAGAGGCTGCGTAAACAAGAATGCCACTATAATTATTTAGTGCCATGCAAATATCTAGTCCTATTGTAACCGATATCAGTAAGGTTTTTACGATCAAGGAGACGATATTGCAGCTAAACCCGATGGTTTATATCGATGGCCATCAATATTAGCTAACTTCACTTCGATCGAAGCCATGGGGACCAGAAGCAATGGAAATACTGCTACCGAACCGTGGCAATGGATCAAAGTGTGGCTGCGTAAAGAAGAATGCCACTGTGATTATGTAGTGTCATGCAAATATCTAGTCCTATTGTAACCGATATCAGTAAGGTTTTTACGATCAAGGAGACGATATTGCAGCTAAACCCGATGGTTTATATCGATGGCCATCAATATTAGTTAACTTCACTTCGATCGAAGCCATGGGGACCAGAAGCAATGGAAATACTGCTACCGAACCGTGGCAATAGATCAAAGTGTGGCTGCGTAAAGAAGAATGCCACTATGATTATGTAGTGCCATGCAAATATCTAGTCCTATTGTAACCGATATCAGTAAGGGTTTTACGATCAAGGAGACAATATCGCAGCTAAACCGCATGGTTTATACCGATGGCCATCAATATTAGTTAACTTCGCTTTGATCTTAGGCATAGGGCCGAGAAGCAATGGTAATACTGCTACCGAACCGTGGCAATGGATCAAAGTGCGGCTGCGTAAAGAAGAATGCCACTATAATTATTTAGTGCCATGCAAATATCTAGTCCTATTGTAACCGATATCAGTGAGGTTTTTACGATCAAGGAGATGATATTGCAGCTAAACCCGATGGTTTATATCGATGGCCATCAATATTAGTTAACTTCACTTCGATCGAAGCCATGGGGACCAGAAGCAATGGAAATACTGCTACCGAACCGTGGCAATGGATCAAAGTGTGGCTGCGTAAAGAAGAATGGCACTATGATTATGTAGTGTCATGCAAATATCCAGTCCTATTGTAACCGATATCAGTAAGGTTTTTACGATCAAGGAGACAATATCCTAGCTAAACCGCATGGTTTATATCGATGGCCATCAATATTAGTTAACTTCACTTTGATCTTAGGCATAGGGCCGAGAAGCAATGGAAATACTGCTACCGAACCGTGGCAATGGATCAAAGTGTGGCTGCGTAAAGAAGAATGCCACTGTGATTATGTAGTGTCATGCAAATATCTAGTCTTATTGTAACCGATATCAGTAAGGTTTTTACGATCAAGGAGACAATATCGCAGCTAAACCGCATGGTTTATATCGATGGCCATCAATATTAGTTAACTTCACTTTGATCTTAGGCATAGGGCCGAGAAGCAATGGAAATACTCCTACCGGTACCGTGGCAATGGATCAAAGTGAGGCTGCGTAAACAAGAATGCCACTATAATTATTTAGTGCCATGCAAATATCTAGTTCTATTGTAACCGATATCAGTAAGGTTTTTACGATCAAGGAGACGATATTGCAGCTAAACCCGATGGTTTATATCGATGGCCATCAATATTAGTTAACTTCACTTCGATCGAAGCCATGGGGACCAGAAGCAATGGAAATACTGCTACCGAAACATGGCAATGTATCAAAGTGTGGCTGCGTAAAGAAGAATGCCACTAAGATTATGTAGTGTCATGCAAATGCTTAGTATTATTGTAACCGGTATCAGTAAGGTTTTTACGATCAAGGAGACGATATGGCAGATAAAACCGGATGGTTTATATCGATTGCCATCAATATTAGTTAACTTCACTTCGATCTCAGCCATAGGAACCAGAGGCAATCCAAATACTGCTACCGAACCGTGGCAATGGATCAAAGTGTGGCTGCGTAAAGAAGAATGCCACTATGATTATGTAGTGTCATGCAAATGTCTAGTATTATTGTAACCGGTATCAGTAAGGTTTTTGAGATCAAGGAGACCATATCGCAGCTAAACCGGATGGTTTATATCGATGGCCTTCAATATTAGTTAACTTCACTTTGATCTCAGCCATAGGGCCGAGAAGCAATGGAAATACTGCTACCGAACCGTGGCAATGGATCAAAGTGTGGCTGCGTAAAGAAGAATGCCACTATGATTATTTAGTGTCATGCAAATATCCAGTCCTATTGTAACCGATATCAGTAAGGTTTTTACGATCAAGGAGACAATATCCCAGCTAAACCGCATGGTTTATATCGATGGCCATCAATATTAGTTAACTTCACTTTGATCTTAGGCATAGGGCCGAGAAGCAATGGAAATACTGCTGCCGAACCGTGGCAATGGATCAAAGAGAGGCTGCGTAAACAAGAATGCCACTATGATTATTTAGTGCCATGCAAATATCTAGTCCTATTGTAACCGATATCAGTAAGGTTTTTACGATTAAGGAGACGATATCGCAACTAAACAGGATGGTTTATGTCGAAGGCCATCAATATTAGTTAACTTCACTTCGATCTCAGCCATAGGGACCAGAAGCAATGGAAATACTGCAACCGAACCGTGGCAATGGATCAAAGTGTGGCTGCGTAAAGAAGAATGCCACTATAATTATTTAGTGCCATGCAAATATCTAGTCCTATTGTAACCGATATCCGTAAGGTTTTTACGATCAAGGAGACGATATTGCAGCTAAACCCGATGGTTTATATCGATGGCCATCAATATTAGTTAACTTCACTTTGATCTCAGCCATAGGGCCGAGAAGCAATGGAAATACTGCTACCGAACCGTGGCAATGGATCAAAGTGTGGCTGCGTAAAGAAGAATGCCACTATGATTATGTAGTGCCATGCAAATATCTAGTCCTATTGTAACCGATATCAGTAAGGGTTTTACGATCAAGGAGACAATATCGCAGCTAAACCGCATGGTTTATACCGATGGCCATCAATATTAGTTAACTTCGCTTTGATCTTAGGCATAGGGCCGAGAAGCAATGGTAATACTGCTACCGAACCGTGGCAATGGATCAAAGTGAGGCTGCGTAAAGAAGAATGCCACTATGAATATGTAGTGTCATGCAAATATCTAGTATTATTGTAACCGATATCTGTAATGTTTTTGAGATCAAGGAGACGATATCGCAGCTAAACCGCATGGTTTATACCGATGGCTATCAATATTAGTTAACTTCACTTTGATCTCAGCCATAGGAACCAGAAGCAATCCAAATACTGCTACCGAACCGTGGCAATGGATCAAAGTGTGGCTGCGTAAAGAAGAATGCCACTATGATTATGTAGTGTCATGCAAATATCTAGTCTTACTGTAACCGATATCAGTAAGGTTTTTACGATCAAGGAGACAATATCGCAGCTAAACCGCATGGTTTATACCGATGGCCATCAATATTAGTTAACTTCACTTCGATCGAAGGCATGGGGACCAGAAGCAATGGAAATACTGCTACCGAACCGTGGCAATGGATCAAAGTGTGGCTGCGTAAAGAAGAATGTCACTATGATTGTGTAGTGTCATGCAAATATTTAATCCTATTGTAACCGATATCGGTAAGGGTTTTACGATCAAGGAGAAAATATCGCAGCTAAACCGCATGGTTTATACCGATGGCCATCAATATTAGTTTACTTCGCTTTGATCTTAGGCATAGGGCCGAGAAGCAATGGTAATACTGCTACCGAACCGTGGCAATGGATCAAAGTGAGGCTGCGTAAAGAAGAATGCCACTATGAATATGTAGTGTCATGCAAATATCTAGTATTATTGTAACCGATATCTGTAATGTTTTTACGATCAAGGAGACAATATCGCAGGTAAACCGGATGGTTTATATCGATGGCCATCAATATTAGTTAACTTCACTTTGATCTTAGGCATAGGGCCGAGAAGCAATGGAAATACAGCTACCGAACCGTGGCAATGGATCAAAGTGAGGCTGCGTAAAGAAGGATGCCACTATGATTATGTAGTGTCATGCAAATGTCTAGTATTATTGTAACCGGTATCAGTAAGGCTTTTGAGATCAAGGAGACGATATCGCAGCTAAACCGGATGGTTTATATCGATGGCCATCAATATTAGTTAACTTCACTTTGATCTCAGCCATAGGGCCGAGAAGCAATGGAAATACTGCTACGGAACCGTGGCAATGGATCAAAGTGTGGCTGCGTAAAGAAGAATGCCACTATGATTATGTAGTGTCATGCAAATATCCAGTCCTATTGTAACCGATATCAGTAAGGTTTTTAAGATCTAGGAGACAATATCCCAGCTAAACCGCATGGTTTATATCGATGGCCATCAATATTAGTTAACTTCACTTTAATCTTAGGCATAGGGCCGAGAAGCAATGGAAATACTGCTGCCGAACCGTGGCAATGGATCAAAGAGAGGCTGCGTAAACAAGAATGCCACTATGATTATTTAGTGCCATGCAAATATCTAGTCCTATTGTAACCGATATCAGTAAGGTTCTTACGATTAAGGAGACGATATCGCAGCTAAACAGGATGTTTTATGTCGAAGGCCATCAATATTAGTTAACTTCACTTTCATCTCAGCCATAGGGCCGAGAAGCAATGGAAATACTGCTACCGAACCGTGGCAATGGATCAAAGTGTGGCTGCGTAAAGAAGAATGCCACTATGATTATCTAATGTCATGCAAATATCCAGTCCTATTGTAACCGATATCAGTAAGGTTTTTACGATCAAGGAGACAATATCCCAGCTAAACCGCATGGTTTATATCGATGGCCATCAATATTAGTTAACTTCACTTTGATCTTAGGCATAGGGCCGAGAAGCAATGGAAATACTGCTGCCGAACCGTGGCAATGGATCAAAGTGTGGCTGCGTAAAGAAGAATGCCACTGTGATTATGTAGTGTCATGCAAATATCTAGTCTTATTGTAACCGATATCAGTAAGGTTTTTACGATCAAGGAGACAATATCGCAGCTAAACCGCATGGTTTATACCGATGGGCATCAATATTAGTTAACTTCACTTTGATCTTAGGCATAGGGCCGAGAAGCAATGGTAATACTGCTACCGAACCGTGGCATTGGATCAAAGTGTGGCTGCGTAAAGAAGAATGCCACTATGATTATGTAGTGTCATGCAAATGTTTAGTATTATTGTAACCGGTATCAGTACGGTTTTTACGATCAAGGAGACGATATTGCAGCTAAACCGGATGGTTTATATCGATTGCCATCA
Source organism: Priocnemis perturbator (assembly GCA_963942575.1). NCBI lineage: Eukaryota > Metazoa > Arthropoda > Insecta > Hymenoptera > Pompilidae > Priocnemis > Priocnemis perturbator. The sequence goes on along the minus strand of OZ012655.1, from coordinate 3,549,696 downwards.
ATATTAGTTATCTTCACTTCGATCTCAGCCATAGGAACCAGAAGCAATGGAAATACTGCTACCGAACCGTGGCAATGGATCAAAGTGTGGCTGCGTAAAGAAGAATGCCACTATGATTTTGTAGTGCCATGCAAATATCTAGTCCTATTGTAACCTATATCTGTAAGGTTCTAACGATCAAGGAGACGATTTCGCAGCTAAACCGGATGGTTTATGTCGAAGGCCATCAATATTAGTTAACTTCACTTTCATCTCAGCCATAGGGCCGAGAAGCAATGGAAATACTGCTACCGAACCGTGGCAATGGATCAAAGTGTGGCTGCGTAAAGAAAAATGCCACTATGATTATGTAGTGTCATGCAAATATCCAGTCCTATTGTAACCGATATCAGTAAGGTTTTTACGATCAAGGAGACAATATCCCAGCTAAACCGCATGGTTTATATCGATGGCCATCAATATTAGTTAACTTCACTTTGATCTTAGGCATAGGGCCGAGAAGCAATGGAAATACTGCTACCGAACCGTGGCAATGGATCAAAGTGTGGCTGCGTAAAGAAGAATGCCACTATAATTATTTAGTGCCATGCAAATATCTAGTCCTATTGTAACCGATATCAGTAAGGTTTTTACGATCAAGGAGATGATATTGCAGCTAAACCCGATGGTTTATATCGATGGCCATCAATATTAGTTAACTTCACTTCGATCGAAGCCATGGGGACCAGAAGCAATGGAAATACTGCTACCGAACCGTGGCAATGGATCAAAGTGTGGCTGCGTAAAGAAGAATGGCACTATGATTATGTAGTGTCATGCAAATATCCAGTCCTATTGTAACCGATATCAGTAAGGTTTTTACGATCAAGGAGACAATATCCTAGCTAAACCGCATGGTTTATATCGATGGCCATCAATATTAGTTAACTTCACTTTGATCTTAGGCATAGGGCCGAGAAGCAATGGAAATACTGCTACCGAACCGTGGCAATGGATCAAAGTGTGGCTGCGTAAAGAAGAATGCCACTGTGATAATGTAGTGTCATGCAAATATCTAGTCTTATTGTAACCGATATCAGTAAGGTTTTTACGATCAAGGAGACAATATCGCAGCTAAACCGCATGGTTTATATCGATGGCCATCAATATTAGTTAACTTCACTTTGATCTTAGGCATAGGGCCGAGAAGCAATGGAAATACTCCTACCGGTACCGTGGCAATGGATCAAAGTGAGGCTGCGTAAACAAGAATGCCACTATAATTATTTAGTGCCATGCAAATATCTAGTTCTATTGTAACCGATATCAGTAAGGTTTTTACGATCAAGGAGACGATATTGCAGCTAAACCCGATGGTTTATATCGATGGCCATCAATATTAGTTAACTTCACTTCGATCGAAGCCATGGGGACCAGAAGCAATGGAAATACTGCTACCGAAACATGGCAATGTATCAAAGTGTGGCTGCGTAAAGAAGAATGCCACTAAGATTATGTAGTGTCATGCAAATGCTTAGTATTATTGTAACCGGTATCAGTAAGGTTTTTACGATCAAGGAGACGATATGGCAGTTAAACCGGATGGTTTATATCGATTGCCATCAATATTAGTTAACTTCACTTCGATCTCAGCCATAGGAACCAGAAGCAATCCAAATACTGCTACCGAACCGTGGCAATGGATCAAAGTGTGGCTGCGTAAAGAAGAATGCCACTATGATTATGTAGTGTCATGCAAATGTCTAGTATTATTGTAACCGGTATCAGTAAGGTTTTTGAGATCAAGGAGACCATATCGCAGCTAAACCGGATGGTTTATATCGATGGCCTTCAATATTAGTTAACTTCACTTTGATCTCAGCCATAGGGCCGAGAAGCAATGGAAATACTGCTACCGAACCGTGGCAATGGATCAAAGTGTGGCTGCGTAAAGAAGAATGCCACTATGATTATTTAGTGTCATGCAAATATCCAGTCCTATTGTAACCGATATCAGTAAGGTTTTTACGATCAAGGAGACAATATCCCAGCTAAACCGCATGGTTTATATCGATGGCCATCAATATTAGTTAACTTCACTTTGATCTTAGGCATAGGGCCGAGAAGCAATGGAAATACTGCTGCCGAACCGTGGCAATGGATCAAAGAGAGGCTGCGTAAACAAGAATGCCACTATGATTATTTAGTGCCATGCAAATATCTAGTCCTATTGTAACCGATATCAGTAAGGTTTTTACGATTAAGGAGACGATATCGCAACTAAACAGGATGGTTTATGTCGAAGGCCATCAATATTAGTTAACTTCACTTCGATCTCAGCCATAGGGACCAGAAGCAATGGAAATACTGCAACCGAACCGTGGCAATGGATCAAAGTGTGGCTGCGTAAAGAAGAATGCCACTATAATTATTTAGTGCCATGCAAATATCTAGTCCTATTGTAACCGATATCCGTAAGGTTTTTACGATCAAGGAGACGATATTGCAGCTAAACCCGATGGTTTATATCGATGGCCATCAATATTAGTTAACTTCACTTTGATCTCAGCCATAGGGCCGAGAAGCAATGGAAATACTGCTACCGAACCGTGGCAATGGATCAAAGTGTGGCTGCGTAAAGAAGAATGCCACTATGATTATGTAGTGCCATGCAAATATCTAGTCCTATTGTAACCGATATCAGTAAGGGTTTTACGATCAAGGAGACAATATCGCAGCTAAACCGCATGGTTTATACCGATGGCCATCAATATTAGTTAACTTCGCTTTGATCTTAGGCATAGGGCCGAGAAGCAATGGTAATACTGCTACCGAACCGTGGCAATGGATCAAAGTGAGGCTGCGTAAAGAAGAATGCCACTATGAATATGTAGTGTCATGCAAATATCTAGTATTATTGTAACCGATATCTGTAATGTTTTTGAGATCAAGGAGACGATATCGCAGCTAAACCGCATGGTTTATACCGATGGCTATCAATATTAGTTAACTTCACTTTGATCTCAGCCATAGGAACCAGAAGCAATCCAAATACTGCTACCGAACCGTGGCAATGGATCAAAGTGTGGCTGCGTAAAGAAGAATGCCACTATGATTATGTAGTGTCATGCAAATGTCTAGTATTATTGTAACCGGTATCAGTAAGGTTTTTGAGATCAAGGAGACCATATCGCAGCTAAACCGGATGGTTTATATCGATGGCCATCAATATTAGTTAACTTCACTTTGATCTCAGCCATATGGCCGAGAAGCAATGGAAATACTGCTACCGAACCGTGGCAATGGATCAAAGAGAGGCTGCGTAAACAAGAATGCCACTATGATTATTTAGTGCCATGAAAATATCTAGTCCTATTGTAACCGATATCAGTAAGGTTTTTACGATTAAGGAGACGATATCGCAGCTAAACAGGATGTTTTATGTCGATGGCCATCAATATTAGTTAACTTCACTTCGATCTCAGCCATAGGGACCAGAAGCAATGGAAATACTGCTGCCGAACCATGGCAATGGATCAAAAAGAGGCTGCGTAAAGAAGAATCCCACTATGATTATGTAGTGTCATGCAAATGTTTAGTATTATTGTAACCGGTATTAGTAAGGTTTTTACGATCAAGGAGACGATATGGCAGCTAAACCGGATGGATTATATCGATTGCCATCAATATTAGTTAACTTCACTTCGATCTCAGCCATAGGAACCAGAAGCAATCCAAATACTGCTACCGAACCGTGGCAATGGATCAAAGTGTGGCTGCGTAACGAAGAATGCCACTATGATTATGTAGTGCTATGCAAATGTTTAGTAATATTGTAACCGGTATCAGTAAGGTTTTTACGATCAAGGAGACGACATTGCAGCTAAACCGGATGGTTTATATCGATTGGCATCAATATTAGTTAACTTCACTTCGATCTCAGCCATAGGAACCAGAAGCAATCCAAATACTGCTACCGAACCGTCGCAATGGATCAAAGTTCAGCTGCGTAAAGAAGCACGCCACTATGATTATGTAGTGCCATGCAAATATCTAGTCCTATTGTAACCGATATCAGTAAGGTTTTTACGTCAAGGAGACAATATCGCAGCTAAACCGCATGGTTTACACCGATGGCCATCAATATTAGTTAACTTCACTTTGATCTTAGGCATAGGGCCGAGAAGCAATGGTAATACCGCTACCGAACCGTGGCAATGGATCAAAGTGAGGCTGCGTAAAGAAGAATGCCACTATGATTATGTAGTGTCATGCAAATATCCAGTCCTATTGTAACCGATATCAGTAAGGTTTTTACGATCAAGGAGACAATATCCCAGCTAAACCGCATGGTTTATATCGATGGCCATCAATATTAGTTAACTTCACTTTGATCTTAGGCATAGGGCCGAGAAGCAATGGAAATACTGCTGCCGAACCGTGGCAATGGATCAAAAAGAGGCTGCGTAAACAAGAATGCCACTATGATTATTTAGTGCCATGCAAATATCTAGTCCTATTGTAACCGATATCAGTAAGGTTTTTACGATTAAGGAGACGATATCGCAGCTAAACAGGATGTTTTATGTCGATGGCCATCAATATTAGTTAACTTCACTTTGATCTTAGGCATAGGGCCGAGAAGCAATGGAAATACTGCTACCGAACCGTCGCAATGGATCAAAGTTCAGCTGCGTAAAGAAGCACGTCACTATGATTATGTAGTGCCATGCAAATATCTAGTCCTGTTGTAACCTATATCTGTAAGGTTCTTACGATCAAGGAGACGATTTCGCAGCTAAACCGGATGGTTTATGTCGAAGGCCATCAATATTAGTTAACTTCACTTCGATCTCAGCCATAGGGACCAGAAGCAATGGAAATACTGCTACCGAACCGTGGCAATGGATCAAAGTGTGGCTGCGTAAAGAAGAATGCCACTATAATTATTTAGTGCCATGCAAATATCTAGTCTTATTGTAACCGATATCAGTAAGGTTTTTACGATCAAGGAGACGATATTGCAGCTAAACCCGATGGTTTATATCGATGGCCATCAATATTAGTTAACTTCACTTTGATCTCAGCCATAGGGCCGAGGAGCAATGGAAATACTGCTACCGAACCGTGGCAATGGATCAAAGTGTGGCTGCGTAAAGAAGAATGCCACTATGATTATGTAGTGTCATGCAAATATCCAGTCCTATTGTAACCGATATCAGTAAGGTTTTTACGATCAAGGAGACAATATCCCAGCTAAACCGCATGGTTTATATCGATGGCCATCAATATTAGTTAACTTCACTTTGATCTTAGGCATAGGGCCGAGAAGCAATGGAAATACTGCTGCCGAACCGTGGCAATGGATCAAAGAGAGGCTGCGTAAACCAGAATGCCACTATGATTATTTAGTGCCATGCAAATATCTAGTCCTATTGTAACCGATATCAGTAAGGTTTTTACGATTAAGGACGCGATATCGCAGCTAAACAGGATGTTTTATGTCGATGGCCATCAATATTAGTTAACTTCACTTTGATCTTAGGCATAGGGCCGAGAAGCAATGGAAATACTGCTACCGAACCGTCGCAATGGATCAAAGTTCAGCTGCGTAAAGAAGCACGCCACTATGATTATGTAGTGCCATGCAAATATCTAGTCCTATTGTAACCTATATCTGTAAGGTTCTTACGATCAAGGAGACGATTTCGCAGCTAAACCGGATGGTTTATGTCGAAGGCCATCAATATTAGTTAACTTCACTTTGATCTCAGCCATAGGGCCGAGAAGCAATGGAAATACTGCTACCGAACCGTGGCAATGGATCAAAGTGTGGCTGCGTAAAGAAGAATGCCTCTATGATTATGTAGTGTCATGCAAATATCCAGTCCTATTGTAACCGATATCAGTAAGGTTTTTACGATCAAGGAGACAATATCCCAGCTAAACCGCATGGTTTATATCGATGGCCATCAATATTAGTTAACTTCACTTTGATCTTAGGCATAGGGCCGAGAAGCAATGGAAATACTGCTACCGAACCGTGGCAATGGATCAAAGTGTGGCTGCGTAAAGAAGAATGCCACTGTGATTATGTAGTGTCATGCAAATATCTAGTCTTATTGTAACCGATATCAGTAAGGTTTTTACGATCATGGAGACAATATCGCAGCTAAACCGCATGGTTTATACCGATGGCCATCAATATTAGTTAACTTCACTTTGATCTTAGGCATAGGGCCGAGAAGCAATGGTAATACTGCTACCGAACCGTGGCAATGGATCAAAGTTCAGCTGCGTAAAGAAGCATGCCACTATAATTATTTAGTGCCATGCAAATATCTAGTCCTATTGTAACCGATATCAGTAAGGTTTTTACGATCAAGGAGACGATATTGCAGCTAAACCCGATGGTTTATATCGATGGCCATCAATATTAGTTAACTTCACTTCGATCGAAGCCATGGGGACCAGAAGCAATGGAAATACTGCTACCGAACCGTGGCAATGGATCAAAGTGTGGCTGCGTAAAGAAGAATGCCACTGTGATTATGTAGTGTCATGCAAATATCTATTCCTATTGTAACCGATATCAGTAAGGTTTTTACGATCAAGGAGACGATATTGCAGCTAAACCCGATGGTTTATATCGATGGCCATCAATATTAGTTAACTTCACTTCGATCGAAGCCATGGGGACCAGAAGCAATGGAAATACTGCTACCGAACCGTGGCAATGGATCAAAGTGTGGCTGCGTAAAGAAGAATGCCACTATGATTATGTAGTGCCATGCAAATATCTAGTCCTATTGTAACCGATATCAGTAAGGGTTTTACGATCAAGGAGACAATATCGCAGCTAAACCGCATGGTTTATACCGATGGCCATCAATATTAGTTAACTTCGCTTTGATCTTAGGCATAGGGCCGAGAAGCAATGGTAATACTGCTACCGAACCGTGGCAATGGATCAAAAAGAGGCTGCGTAAACAAGAATGCCACTATGATTATTTAGTGCCATGCAAATATCTAGTCCTATTGTAACCGATATCAGTAAGGTTATTACGATCAAGGAGACAATATCGCAGCTAAACCGCATGGTTTATACCGATGGCCATCAATATTAGTTAACTTCGCTTTGATCTTAGGCATAGAGCCGAGAAGCAATGGTAATACTGCTACCGAACCGTGGCAATGGATCAAAGTGTGGCTGCGTAAAGAAGAATGCCACTATGATTGTGTAGTGTCATGCAAATATCTAGTATTATTGTAACCGATATCTGTAATGTTTTTGAGGTCAAGGAGACGATATCGCAGCTAAACCGCATGGTTTATACCGATGGCCATCAGTATTAGTTAATTTTACTTTGATCTTAGGCATAGGGCCGAGAAGCAATGGAAATACTGCTACCGAACCGTGGCAATGGATCAAAGTGTGGCTGCGTGAAGAAGAATGCCACTGTGATTATGTAGTGTCATGCAAATATCTAGTCTTATTGTAACCGATATCAGTAAGGTTTTTACGATCAAGGAGACGATATCGCAGCAAAACCGGATGGTTTATATCGATGGCCATCAATATTAGTTAACTTCACTTCGATCTCAGCCATAGGGACGAGAAGCAATGGAAATACTGCTACCGAACCGTGGCAATGGATCAAAGTGAGGCTGCGTAAAGAAGAATGCCACTATGATTGTGTAGTGTCATGCAAATATTTAATCCTATTGTAACCGATATCAGTAAGGGTTTTACGATCAAGGAGACAATATCGCAGCTAAACCGCATGGTTTATACCGATGGCCATCAATATTAGTTAACTTCGCTTTGATCTTAGGCATAGGGCCGAGAAGCAATGGTAATACTGCTACCGAACCGTGGCAATGGATCAAAGTGTGGCTGCGTAAAGAAGAATGCCACTATGATTGTGTAGTGTCATGCAAATATCTAGTATTATTGTAACCGATAGCTGTAAGGTTTTTGAGATCAAGGAGACGATATCGCAGCAAAACCGGATGGTTTATATCGATGGCCATCAATATTAGTTAACTTCACTTCGATCTCAGCCATAGGGACGAGAAGCAATGGAAATACTGCTACCGAACCGTGGCAATGGATCAAAGTGAGGCTGCGTAAAGAAGAATGCCACTATGATTGTGTAGTGTCATGCAAATATTTAATCCTATTGTAACCGATATCAGTAAGGGTTTTACGATCAAGGAGACAATATCGCAGCTAAACCGCATGGTTTATACCGATGGCCATCAATATTAGTTAACTTCACTTCGATCGAAGCCATGGGGACCAGAACCAATGGAAATACTGCTACCGAACCGTGGCAATGGATCAAAGTGTGGCTGCGTAAAGAAGAATGCCACTATGATTATGTAGTGCCATGCAAATATCTAGTCCTATTGTAACCGATATCAGTAAGGGTTTTACGATCAAGGAGACAATATCGCAGCTAAACCGCATGGTTTATACCGATGGCCATCAATATTAGTTAACTTCGCTTTGATCTTAGGCATAGGGCCGAGAAGCAATGGTAATACTGCTACCGAACCGTGGCAATGGATCAAAGTGAGGCTGCGTAAAGAAGAATGCCACTATGAATATGTAGTGTCATGCAAATATCTAGTATTATTGTAACCGATATCTGTAATGTTTTTCAGATCAAGGAGACGATATCGCAGCTAAACCGCATGGTTTATACCGATGGCCATCAATATTAGTTAACTTCACTTTGATCTTAGGCATAGGGCCGAGAAGCAATGGAAATACTGCTGCCGAACCGTGGCAATGGATCAAAAAGAGGCTGCGTAAACAAGAATGCCACTATGATTATTTAGTGCCATGCAAATATCTAGTCCTATTGTAACCGATATCAGTAAGGTTTTTACGATTAAGGAGACGATATCGCAGCTAAACAGGATGTTTTATGTCGATGGCCATCAATATTAGTTAACTTCACTTTGATCTTAGGCATAGGGCCGAGAAGCAATGGAAATACTGCTACCGAACCGTCGCAATGGATCAAAGTTCAGCTGCGTAAAGAAGCACGCCACTATGATTATGTAGTGCCATGCAAATATCTAGTCCTGTTGTAACCTATATCTGTAAGGTTCTTACGATCAAGGAGACGATTTCGCAGCTAAACCGGATGGTTTATGTCGAAGGCCATCAATATTAGTTAACTTCACTTCGATCTCAGCCATAGGGACCAGAAGCAATGGAAATACTGCTACCGAACCGTGGCAATGGATCAAAGTGTGGCTGCGTAAAGAAGAATGCCACTATAATTATTTAGTGCCATGCAAATATCTAGTCCTATTGTAACCGATATCAGTAAGGTTTTTACGATCAAGGAGACGATATTGCAGCTAAACCCGATGGTTTATATCGATGGCCATCAATATTAGTTAACTTCACTTTGATCTCAGCCATAGGGCCGAGAAGCAATGGAAATACTGCTACCGAACCGTGGCAATGGATCAAAAAGAGGCTGCGTAAACAAGAATGCCACTATGATTATTTAGTGCCATGCAAATATCTAGTCCTATTGTAACCGATATCAGTAAGGTTTTTACGATTAAGGAGACGATATCGCAGCTAAACAGGATGTTTTATGTCGATGGCCATCAATATTAGTTAACTTCACTTTGATCTTAGGCATAGGGCCGAGAAGCAATGGAAATACTGCTACCGAACCGTCGCAATGGATCAAAGTTCAGCTGCGTAAAGAAGCACGCCACTATGATTATGTAGTGCCATGCAAATATCTAGTCCTGTTGTAACCTATATCTGTAAGGTTCTTACGATCAAGGAGACGATTTCGCAGCTAAACCGGATGGTTTATGTCGAAGGCCATCAATATTAGTTAACTTCACTTCGATCTCAGCCATAGGGACCAGAAGCAATGGAAATACTGCTACCGAACCGTGGCAATGGATCAAAGTGTGGCTGCGTAAAGAAGAATGCCACTATAATTATTTAGTGCCATGCAAATATCTAGTCCTATTGTAACCGATATCAGTAAGGTTTTTACGATCAAGGAGACGATATTGCAGCTAAACCCGATGGTTTATATCGATGGCCATCAATATTAGTTAACTTCACTTTGATCTCAGCCATAGGGCCGAGGAGCAATGGAAATACTGCTACCGAACCGTGGCAATGGATCAAAGTGTGGCTGCGTAAAGAAGAATGCCACTATGATTATGTAGTGTCATGCAAATATCCAGTCCTATTGTAACCGATATCAGTAAGGTTTTTACGATCAAGGAGACAATATCCCAGCTAAACCGCATGGTTTATATCGATGGCCATCAATATTAGTTAACTTCACTTTGATCTTAGGCATAGGGCCGAGAAGCAATGGAAATACTGCTGCCGAACCGTGGCAATGGATCAAAGAGAGGCTGCGTAAACAAGAATGCCACTATGATTATTTAGTGCCATGCAAATATCTAGTCCTATTGTAACCGATATCAGTAAGGTTTTTACGATTAAGGAGACGATATCGCAGCTAAACAGGATGTTTTATGTCGATGGCCATCAATATTAGTTAACTTCACTTTGATCTTAGGCATAGGGCCGAGAAGCAATGGTAATACTGCTACCGAACCGTGGCAATGGATCAAAGTTCAGCTGCGTAAAAAAGCATGCCACTATAATTATTTAGTGCCATGCAAATATCTAGTCCTATTGTAACCGATATCAGTAAGGTTTTTACGATCAAGGAGACGATATTGCAGCTAAACCCGATGGTTTATATCAATGGCCATCAATATTAGTTAACTTCACTTCGATCGAAGCCATGGGGACCAGAAGCAATGGAAATACTGCTACCGAACCGTGGCAATGGATCAAAGTGTGGCTGCGTAAAGAAGAATGCCACTGTGATTATGTAGTGTCATGCAAATATCTAGTCCTATTGTAACCGATATCAGTAATGTTTTTACGATCAAGGAGACGATATTGCAGCTAAACCCGATGGTTTATATCGATGGCCATCAATATTAGTTAACTTCACTTCGATCGAAGCCATGGGGACCAGAAGCAATGGAAATACTGCTACCGAACCGTGGCAATGGATCAAAGTGTGGCTGCGTAAAGAAGAATGCCACTATGATTATGTAGTGCCATGCAAATATCTAGTCCTATTGTAACCGATATCAGTAAGGGTTTTACGATCAAGGAGACAATATCGCAGCTAAACCGCATGGTTTATACCGATGGCCATCAATATTAGTTAACTTCGCTTTGATCTTAGGCATAGGGCCGAGAAGCAATGGTAATACTGCTACCGAACCGTGGCAATGGATCAAAAAGAGGCTGCGTAAACAAGAATGCCACTATGATTATTTAGTGCCATGCAAATATCTAGTCCTATTGTAACCGATATCAGTAAGGTTATTACGATCAAGGAGACAATATCGCAGCTAAACCGCATGGTTTATACCGATGGCCATCAATATTAGTTAACTTCGCTTTGATCTTAGGCATAGGGCCGAGAAGCAATGGTAATACTGCTACCGAACCGTGGCAATGGATCAAAGTGTGGCTGCGTAAAGAAGAATGCCACTATGATTGTGTAGTGTCATGCAAATATCTAGTATTATTGTAACCGATATCTGTAATGTTTTTGAGATCAAGGAGACGATATCGCAGCTAAACCGCATGGTTTATACCGATGGCCATCAATATTAGTTAATTTTACTTTGATCTTAGGCATAGGGCCGAGAAGCAATGGAAATACTGCTACCGAACCGTGGCAATGGATCAAAGTGTGGCTGCGTAAAGAAGAATGCCACTGTGATTATGTAGTGTCATGCAAATATCTAGTCTTATTGTAACCGATATCAGTAAGGTTTTTACGATCATGGAGACAATATCGCAGCTAAACCGCATGGTTTATACCGATGGCCATCAATATTAGTTAACTTCACTTTGATCTTAGGCATAGGGCCGAGAAGCAATGGTAATACTGCTACCGAACCGTGGCAATGGATCAAAGTTCAGCTGCGTAAAGAAGCATGCCACTATAATTATTTAGTGCCATGCAAATATCTAGTCCTATTGTAACCGATATCAGTAAGGTTTTTACGATCAAGGAGACGATATTGCAGCTAAACCCGATGGTTTATATCGATGGCCATCAATATTAGTTAACTTCACTTCGATCGAAGCCATGGGGACCAGAAGCAATGGAAATACTGCTACCGAACCGTGGCAATGGATCAAAGTGTGGCTGCGTAAAGAAGAATGCCACTGTGATTATGTAGTGTCATGCAAATATCTATTCCTATTGTAACCGATATCAGTAAGGTTTTGACGATCAAGGAGACGATATTGCAGCTAAACCCGATGGTTTATATCGATGGCCATCAATATTAGTTAACTTCACTTCGATCGAAGCCATGGGGACCAGAAGCAATGGAAATACTGCTACCGAACCGTGGCAATGGATCAAAGTGTGGCTGCGTAAAGAAGAATGCCACTATGATTATGTAGTGCCATGCAAATATCTAGTCCTATTGTAACCGATATCAGTAAGGGTTTTACGATCAAGGAGACAATATCGCAGCTAAACCGCATGGTTTATACCGATGGCCATCAATATTAGTTAACTTCGCTTTGATCTTAGGCATAGGGCCGAGAAGCAATGGTAATACTGCTACCGAACCGTGGCAATGGATCAAAAAGAGGCTGCGTAAACAAGAATGCCACTATGATTATTTAGTGCCATGCAAATATCTAGTCCTATTGTAACCGATATCAGTAAGGTTATTACGATCAAGGAGACAATATCGCAGCTAAACCGCATGGTTTATACCGATGGCCATCAATATTAGTTAACTTCGCTTTGATCTTAGGCATAGGGCCGAGAAGCAATGGTAATACTGCTACCGAACCGTGGCAATGGATCAAAGTGTGGCTGCGTAAAGAAGAATGCCACTATGATTGTGTAGTGTCATGCAAATATCTAGTATTATTGTAACCGATATCTGTAATGTTTTTGAGATCAAGGAGACGATATCGCAGCTAAACCGCATGGTTTATACCGATGGCCATCAATATTAGTTAATTTTACTTTGATCTTAGGCATAGGGCCGAGAAGCAATGGAAATACTGCTACCGAACCGTGGCAATGGATCAAAGTGTGGCTGCGTGAAGAAGAATGCCACTGTGATTATGTAGTGTCATGCAAATATCTAGTCTTATTGTAACCGATATCAGTAAGGTTTTTACGATCAAGGAGACGATATCGCAGCAAAACCGGATGGTTTATATCGATGGCCATCAATATTAGTTAACTTCACTTCGATCTCAGCCATAGGGACGAGAAGCAATGGAAATACTGCTACCGAACCGTGGCAATGGATCAAAGTGAGGCTGCGTAAAGAAGAATGCCACTATGATTGTGTAGTGTCATGCAAATATTTAATCCTATTGTAACCGATATCAGTAAGGGTTTTACGATCAAGGAGACAATATCGCAGCTAAACCGCATGGTTTATACCGATGGCCATCAATATTAGTTAACTTCGCTTTGATCTTAGGCACAGGGCCGTGAAGCAATGGTAATACTGCTACCGAACCGTGGCAATGGATCAAAGTGAGGCTGCGTAAAGAAGAATGCCACTATGAATATGTAGTGTCATGCAAATTTCTAGTATTATTGTAACCGATATCTGTAATGTTTTTGAGATCAAGGAGACGATATCGCAGCTAAACCGCATGGTTTATACCGATGGCCATCAATATTAGTTAATTTTACTTTGATCTTAGGCATAGGGCTGAGAAGCAATGGTAATACTGCTACCGAACCGTGGCAATGGATCAAAAAGAGGCTGCGTAAACAAGAATGCCACTATGATTATTTAGTGCCATGCAAATATCTAGTCCTATTGTAACCGATATCAGTAAGGTTATTACGATTAAGGAGACGATATCGCAGCTAAACAGGATGTTTTATGTGGATGGCCATCAATATTAGTTAACTTCACTTTGATCTTAGGCATAGGGCCGAGAAGCAATGGAAATACTGCTACCGAACCGTCGCAATGGATCAAAGTTCAGCTGCGTAAAGAAGCACGCCACTATGATTATGTAGTGCCATGCAAATATCTAGTCCTATTGTAACCGATATCAGTAAGGGTTTTACGATCAAGGAGACAATATCGCAGCTAAACCGCATGGTTTATACCGATGGCCATCAATATTAGTTAACTTCGCTTTGATCTTAGGCATAGGGACCAGAAGCAATGGAAATACTGCTACCGAACCGTGGCAATGGATCAAAGTGTGGCTGCGTAAAGAAGAATGCAACTATAATTATTTTGTGCCATGCAAATATCTAGTCCTATTGTAACCGATATCAGTAAGGTTTTTACGATTAAGGAGACGATATCGCAGCTAAACAGGATGTTTTATGTCGATGGCCATCAATATTAGTTAACTTCACTTTGATCTTAGGCATAGGGCCGAGAAGCAATGGAAATACTGCTACCGAACCGTCGCAATGGATCAAAGTTCAGCTGCGTAAAGAAGCACGCCACTATGATTATGTAGTGCCATGCAAATATCTAGTCCTATTGTAACCTATATCTGTAAGGTTCTTACGATCAAGGAGACGATTTCGCAGCTAAACCGGATGGTTTATATCGATTGCCATCAATATTAGTTAACTTCACTTCGATCTCAGCCATAGGGACCAGAAGCAATGGAAATACTGCTACTGAACCGTGGCAATGGATCAAAGTGTGGCTGCGTAAAGAAGAATGCCACTATAATTATTTAGTGCCATGCAAATATCTAGTCCTATTGTAACCGATATCAGTAAGGTTTTTACGATCAAGGAGACGATATTGCAGCTAAACCCGATGGTTTATATCGATGGCCATCAATATTAGTTAACTTCACTTTGATCTCAGCCATAGGGCCGAGAAGCAATGGAAATACTGCTACCGAACCGTGGCAATGGATCAAAGTGTGGCTGCGTAAAGAAGAATGCCTCTATGATTATGTAGTGTCATGCAAATATCCAGTCCTATTGTAACCGATATCAGTAAGGTTTTTACGATCAAGGAGACAATATCCCAGCTAAACCGCATGGTTTATATCGATGGCCATCAATATTAGTTAACTTCACTTTGATCTTAGGCATAGGGCCGAGAAGCAATGGAAATACTGCTACCGAACCGTGGCAATGGATCAAAGTGTGGCTGCGTAAAGAAGAATGCCACTGTGATTATGTAGTGTCATGCAAATATCTAGTCTTATTGTAACCGATATCAGTAAGGTTTTTACGATCATGGAGACAATATCGCAGCTAAACCGCATGGTTTATACCGATGGCCATCAATATTAGTTAACTTCACTTTGATCTTAGGCATAGGGCCGAGAAGCAATGGTAATACTGCTACCGAACCGTGGCAATGGATCAAAGTTCAGCTGCGTAAAGAAGCATGCCACTATAATTATTTAGTGCCATGCAAATATCTAGTCCTATTGTAACCGATATCAGTAAGGTTTTTACGATCAAGGAGACGATATTGCAGCTAAACCCGATGGTTTATATCGATGGCCATCAATATTAGCTAACTTCACTTCGATCGAAGCCATGGGGACCAGAAGCAATGGAAATACTGCTACCGAACCGTGGCAATGGATCAAAGTGTGGCTGCGTAAAGAAGAATGCCACTGTGATTATGTAGTGTCATGCAAATATCTAGTCCTATTGTAACCGATATCAGTAAGGTTTTTACGATCAAGGAGACGATATTGCAGCTAAACCCGATGGTTTATATCGATGGCCATCAATATTAGTTAACTTCACTTCGATCGAAGCCATGGGGACCAGAAGCAAGGGAAATACTGCTACCGAACCGTGGCAATAGATCAAAGTGTGGCTGCGTAAAGAAGAATGCCACTATGATTATGTAGTGCCATGCAAATATCTAGTCCTATTGTAACCGATATCAGTAAGGGTTTTACGATCAAGGAGACAATATCGCAGCTAAACCGCATGGTTTATACCGATGGCCATCAATATTAGTTAACTTCGCTTTGATCTTAGGCATAGGGCCGAGAAGCAATGGTAATACTGCTACCGAACCGTGGCAATGGATCAAAGTGAGGCTGCGTAAAGAAGAATGCCACTATGAATATGTAGTGTCATGCAAATATCTAGTATTATTGTAACCGATATCTGTAATGTTTTTGAGATCAAGGAGACGATATCGCAGCTAAACCGCATGGTTTATACCGATGGCCATCAATATTAGTTAATTTTACTTTGATCTTAGGCATAGGGCCGAGAAGCAATGGTAATACTGCTACCGAACCGTGGCAATGGATCAAAAAGAGGCTGAGTAAACAAGAATGCCACTATGATTATTTAGTGCCATGCAAATATCTAGTCCTATTGTAACCGATATCAGTAAGGTTATTACGATCAAGGAGACAATATCGCAGCTAAACCGCATGGTTTATACCGATGGCCATCAATATTAGTTAACTTCGCTTTGATCTTAGGCATAGGGCCGAGAAGCAATGGTAATACTGCTACCGAACCGTGGCAATGGATCAAAGTGTGGCTGCGTAAAGAAGAATGCCACTATGATTGTGTAGTGTCATGCAAATATCTAGTATTATTGTAACCGATAGCTGTAAGGTTTTTGAGATCAAGGAGACGATATCGCAGCAAAACCAGATGGTTTATATCGATGGCCATCAATATTAGTTAACTTCACTTCGATCTCAGCCATAGGGACGAGAAGCAATGGAAATACTGCTACCGAACCGTGGCAATGGATCAAAGTGAGGCTGCGTAAAGAAGAATGCCACTATGATTGTGTAGTGTCATGCAAATATTTAATCCTATTGTAACCGATATCAGTAAGGGTTTTACGATCAAGGAGACAATATCGCAGCTAAACCGCATGGTTTATACCGATGGCCATCAATATTAGTTAACTTCACTTCGATCGAAGCCATGGGGACCAGAAGCAATGGAAATACTGCTACCGAACCGTGGCAATGGATCAAAGTGTGGCTGAGTAAAGAAGAATGCCACTATGATTATGTAGTGCCATGCAAATATCTAGTCCTATTGTAACCGATATCAGTAAGGGTTTTACGATCAAGGAGACAATATCGCAGCTAAACCGCATGGTTTATACCGATGGCCATCAATATTAGTTAACTTCGCTTTGATCTTAGGCATAGGGCCGAGAAGCAATGGTAATACTGCTACCGAACCGTGGCAATGGATCAAAGTGAGGCTGCGTAAAGAAGAATGCCACTATGAATATGTAGTGTCATGCAAATATCTAGTATTATTGTAACCGATATCTGTAATGTTTTTGAGATCAAGGAGACAATATCGCAGCTAAACCGCATGGTTTATACCGATGGCCATCAATATTAGTTAACTTCGCTTTGATCTTAGGCATAGGGCCGAGAAGCAATGGTAATACTGCTACCGAACCGTGGCAATGGATCAAAGTGTGGCTGCGTAAAGAAGAATGCCACTATGATTGTGTAGTGTCATGCAAATATCTAGTATTATTGTAACCGATAGCTGTAAGGTTTTTGAGATCAAGGAGACGATATCGCAGCAAAACCGGATGGTTTATATCGATGGCCATCAATATTAGTTAACTTCACTTCGATCTCAGCCATAGGGACGAGAAGCAATGGTAATACTGCTACCGAACCGTGGCAATGGATCAAAAAGAGGCTGCGTAAACAAGAATGCCACTATGATTATTTAGTGCCATGCAAATATCTAGTCCTATTGTAACCGATATCAGTAAGGTTATTACGATTAAGGAGACGATATCGCAGCTAAACAGGATGTTTTATGTGGATGGCCATCAATATTAGTTAACTTCACTTTGATCTTAGGCATAGGGCCGAGAAGCAATGGAAATACTGCTACCGAACCGTCGCAATGGATCAAAGTTCAGCTGCGTAAAGAAGCACGCCACTATGATTATGTAGTGCCATGCAAATATCTAGTCCTATTGTAACCGATATCAGTAAGGGTTTTACGATCAAGGAGACAATATCGCAGCTAAACCGCATGGTTTATACCGATGGCCATCAATATTAGTTAACTTCGCTTTGATCGTAGGCATAGGGACCAGAAGCAATGGAAATACTGCTACCGAACCGTGGCAATGGATCAAAGTGTGGCTGCGTAAAGAAGAATGCAACTATAATTATTTTGTGCCATGCAAATATCTAGTCCTATTGTAACCGATATCAGTAAGGTTTTTACGATCAAGGAGACAATATCCCAGCTAAACCGCATGGTTTATATCGATGGCCATCAATATTAGTTAACTTCACTTTGATCTTAGGCATAGGGCCGAGAAGCAATGGAAATACTGTTGCCGAACCGTGGCAATGGATCAAAAAGAGGCTGCGTAAAGAAGAATCCCACTATGATTATGTAGTGTCATGCAAATGTTTAGTATTATTGTAACCGGTATCAGTAAGGTTTTTACGATCAAGAGGAGACGATATGGCAGCTAAACCGGATGGTTTATATCGATTGCCATCAATATTAGTTAACTTCACTTCGATCCCAGCCATAGGAACCAGAAGCAATCCAAATACTGCTACCGAACCGTGGCAATGGATCAAAGTGTGGCTGCGTAACGAAGAATGCCACTATGATTATGTAGTGCTATGCAAATGTTTAGTATTATTGTAACCGGTATCAGTAAGGTTTTTACGATCAAGGAGACGATATTGCAGCTAAACCGGATGGTTTATATCGATTGGCATCAATATTAGTTAACTTCACTTCGATCTCAGCCATAGGAACCAGAAGCAATCCAAATACTGCTACCGAACCGTCGCAATGGATCAAAGTTCAGCTGCGTAAAAAAGCACGCCACTATGATTATGTAGTGCCATGCAAATATCTAGTCCTATTGTAACCGATATCAGTAAGGTTTTTACGTCAAGGAGACAATATCGCAGCTAAACCGCATGGTTTACACCGATGGCCATCAATATTAGTTAACTTCACTTTGATCTTAGGCATAGGGCCGAGAAGCAATGGTAATACCGCTACCGAACCGTGGCAATGGATCAAAGTGAGGCTGCGTAAAGAAGAATGCCACTATGATTATGTAGTGTCATGCAAATATCCAGTCCTATTGTAACCGATATCAGTAAGGTTTTTACGATCAAGGAGACGATATTGCAGCTAAACCCGATGGTTTATATCGATGGCCATCAATATTAGTTAACTTCACTTTGATCTCAGCCATAGGGCCGAGAAGCAATGGAAATACTGCTACCGAACCGTGGCAATGGATCAAAGTGTGGCTGCGTAAAGAAGAATGCCTCTATGATTATGTAGTGTCATGCAAATATCCAGTCCTATTGTAACCGATATCAGTAAGGTTTTTACGATCAAGGAGACAATATCCCAGCTAAACCGCATGGTTTATATCGATGGCCATCAATATTAGTTAACTTCACTTTGATCTTAGGCATAGGGCCGAGAAGCAATGGAAATACTGCTACCGAACCGTGGCAATGGATCAAAGTGTGGCTGCGTAAAGAAGAATGCCACTGTGATTATGTAGTGTCATGCAAATATCTAGTCTTATTGTAACCGATATCAGTAAGGTTTTTACGATCATGGAGACAATATCGCAGCTAAACCGCATGGTTTATACCGATGGCCATCAATATTAGTTAACTTCACTTTGATCTTAGGCATAGGGCCGAGAAGCAATGGTAATACTGCTACCGAACCGTGGCAATGGATCAAAGTTCAGCTGCGTAAAGAAGCATGCCACTATAATTATTTAGTGCCATGCAAATATCTAGTCCTATTGTAACCGATATCAGTAAGGTTTTTACGATCAAGGAGACGATATTGCAGCTAAACCCGATGGTTTATATCGATGGCCATCAATATTAGTTAACTTCACTTCGATCGAAGCCATGGGGACCAGAAGCAATGGAAATACTGCTACCGAACCGTGGCAATGGATCAAAGTGTGGCTGCGTAAAGAAGAATGCCACTGTGATTATGTAGTGTCATGCAAATATCTAGTCCTATTGTAACCGATATCAGTAAGGTTTTGACGATCAAGGAGACGATATTGCAGCTAAACCCGATGGTTTATATCGATGGCCATCAATATTAGTTAACTTCACTTCGATCGAAGCCATGGGGACCAGAAGCAATGGAAATACTGCTACCGAACCGTGGCAATGGATCAAAGTGTGGCTGCGTAAAGAAGAATGCCACTATGATTATGTAGTGCCATGCAAATATCTAGTCCTATTGTAACCGATATCAGTAAGGGTTTTACGATCAAGGAGACAATATCGCAGCTAAACCGCATGGTTTATACCGATGGCCATCAATATTAGTTAACTTCGCTTTGATCTTAGGCATAGGGCCGAGAAGCAATGGTAATACTGCTACCGAACCGTGGCAATGGATCAAAAAGAGGCTGCGTAAACAAGAATGCCACTATGATTATTTAGTGCCATGCAAATATCTAGTCCTATTGTAACCGATATCAGTAAGGTTATTACGATCAAGGAGACAATATCGCAGCTAAACCGCATGGTTTATACCGATGGCCATCAATATTAGTTAACTTCGCTTTGATCTTAGGCATAGGGCCGAGAAGCAATGGTAATACTGCTACCGAACCGTGGCAATGGATCAAAGTGTGGCTGCGTAAAGAAGAATGCCACTATGATTGTGTAGTGTCATGCAAATATCTAGTATTATTGTAACCGATATCTGTAATGTTTTTGAGATCAAGGAGACGATATCGCAGCTAAACCGCATGGTTTATACCGATGGCCATCAATATTAGTTAATTTTACTTTGATCTTAGGCATAGGGCCGAGAAGCAATGGAAATACTGCTACCGAACCGTGGCAATGGATCAAAGTGTGGCTGCGTAAAGAAGAATGCCACTGTGATTATGTAGTGTCATGCAAATATCTAGTCCTATTGTAACCGATATCAGTAAGGTTTTGACGATCAAGGAGACGATATTGCAGCTAAACCCGATGGTTTATATCGATGGCCATCAATATTAGTTAACTTCACTTCGATCGAAGCCATGGGGACCAGAAGCAATGGAAATACTGCTACCGAACCGTGGCAATGGATCAAAGTGTGGCTGCGTAAAGAAGAATGCCACTATGATTATGTAGTGCCATGCAAATATCTAGTCCTATTGTAACCGATATCAGTAAGGGTTTTACGATCAAGGAGACAATATCGCAGCTAAACCGCATGGTTTATACCGATGGCCATCAATATTAGTTAACTTCGCTTTGATCTTAGGCATAGGGCCGAGAAGCAATGGTAATACTGCTACCGAACCGTGGCAATGGATCAAAAAGAGGCTGCGTAAACAAGAATGCCACTATGATTATTTAGTG
Source organism: Priocnemis perturbator (assembly GCA_963942575.1). Lineage (NCBI taxonomy): Eukaryota > Metazoa > Arthropoda > Insecta > Hymenoptera > Pompilidae > Priocnemis > Priocnemis perturbator. The sequence goes on along the minus strand of OZ012655.1, from coordinate 3,528,272 downwards.
CCATGCAAATATCTAGTCCTATTGTAACCGATATCAGTAAGGTTATTACGATCAAGGAGACAATATCGCAGCTAAACCGCATGGTTTATACCGATGGCCATCAATATTAGTTAACTTCGCTTTGATCTTAGGCATAGGGCCGAGAAGCAATGGTAATACTGCTACCGAACCGTGGCAATGGATCAAAGTGTGGCTGCGTAAAGAAGAATGCCACTATGATTGTGTAGTGTCATGCAAATATCTAGTATTATTGTAACCGATATCTGTAATGTTTTTGAGATCAAGGAGACGATATCGCAGCTAAACCGCATGGTTTATACCGATGGCCATCAATATTAGTTAATTTTACTTTGATCTTAGGCATAGGGCCGAGAAGCAATGGAAATACTGCTACCGAACCGTGGCAATGGATCAAAGTGTGGCTGCGTGAAGAAGAATGCCACTGTGATTATGTAGTGTCATGCAAATATCTAGTCTTATTGTAACCGATATCAGTAAGGTTTTTACGATCAAGGAGACGATATCGCAGCAAAACCGGATGGTTTATATCGATGGCCATCAATATTAGTTAACTTCACTTCGATCTCAGCCATAGGGACGAGAAGCAATGGAAATACTGCTACCGAACCGTGGCAATGGATCAAAGTGAGGCTGCGTAAAGAAGAATGCCACTATGATTGTGTAGTGTCATGCAAATATTTAATCCTATTGTAACCGATATCAGTAAGGGTTTTACGATCAAGGAGACAATATCGCAGCTAAACCGCATGGTTTATACCGATGGCCATCAATATTAGTTAACTTCGCTTTGATCTTAGGCACAGGGCCGAGAAGCAATGGTAATACTGCTACCGAACCGTGGCAATGGATCAAAGTGAGGCTGCGTAAAGAAGAATGCCACTATGAATATGTAGTGTCATGCAAATTTCTAGTATTATTGTAACCGATATCTGTAATGTTTTTGAGATCAAGGAGACGATATCGCAGCTAAACCGCATGGTTTATACCGATGGCCATCAATATTAGTTAATTTTACTTTGATCTTAGGCATAGGGCTGAGTAGCAATGGTAATACTGCTACCGAACCGTGGCAATGGATCAAAAAGAGGCTGCGTAAACAAGAATGCCACTATGATTATTTAGTGCCATGCAAATATCTAGTCCTATTGTAACCGATATCAGTAAGGTTATTACGATTAAGGAGACGATATCGCAGCTAAACAGGATGTTTTATGTGGATGGCCATCAATATTAGTTAACTTCACTTTGATCTTAGGCATAGGGCCGAGAAGCAATGGAAATACTGCTACCGAACCGTCGCAATGGATCAAAGTTCAGCTGCGTAAAGAAGCACGCCACTATGATTATGTAGTGCCATGCAAATATCTAGTCCTATTGTAACCGATATCAGTAAGGGTTTTACGATCAAGGAGACAATATCGCAGCTAAACCGCATGGTTTATACCGATGGCCATCAATATTAGTTAACTTCGCTTTGATCTTAGGCATAGGGACCAGAAGCAATGGAAATACTGCTACCGAACCGTGGCAATGGATCAAAGTGTGGCTGCGTAAAGAAGAATGCAACTATAATTATTTTGTGCCATGCAAATATCTAGTCCTATTGTAACCGATATCAGTAAGGTTTTTACGATCAAGGAGACAATATCCCAGCTAAACCGCACGGTTTATATCGATGGCCATCAATATTAGTTAACTTCACTTTGATCTTAGGCATAGGGCCGAGAAGCAATGGAAATACTGCTGCCGAACCGTGGCAATGGATCAAAAAGAGGCTGCGTAAAGAAGAATCCCACTATGATTATGTAGTGTCATGCAAATGTTTAGTATTATTGTAACCGGTATCAGTAAGGTTTTTACGATCAAGGAGACGATATGGCAGCTAAACCGGATGGTTTATATCGATTGCCATCAATATTAGTTAACTTCACTTCGATCTCAGCCATAGGAACCAGAAGCAATCCAAATACTGCTACCGAACCGTGGCAATGGATCAAAGTGTGGCTGCGTAACGAAGAATGCCACTATGATTATGTAGTGCCATGCAAATATCTAGTCCTATTATAACCGATATCAGTAAGGGTTTTACGATCAAGGAGACAATATCGCAGCTAAACCGCATGGTTTATACCGATGGCCATCAATATTAGTTCACTTCGCTTTGATCTTAGGCATAGGGCCGAGAAGCAATGGTAATACTGCTACCGAACCGTGGCAATGGATCAAAGTGAGGCTGCGTAAAGAAGAATGCCACTATGAATATGTAGTGTCATGCAAATATCTAGTATTATTGTAACCGATATCTGTAATGTTTTTGAGATCAAGGAGACGATATCGCAGCTAAACCGCATGGTTTATACCGATGGCCATCAATATTAGTTAATTTTATTTTGATCTTAGGCATAGGGCCGAGAAGCAATGGTAATACTGCTGCCGAACCGTGGCAATGGATCAAAAAGAGGCTGCGTAAACAAGAATGCCACTATGATTATTTAGTGCCATGCAAATATCTAGTCCTATTGTAACCGATATCAGTAAGGTTTTTACGATTAAGGAGACGATATCGCAGCTAAACAGGATGTTTTATGTCGATGGCCATCAATATTAGTTAACTTCACTTTGATCTTAGGCATAGGGCCGAGAAGCAATGGAAATACTGCTACCGAACCGTCGCAATGGATCAAAGTTCAGCTGCGTAAAGAAGCACGCCACTATGATTATGTAGTGCCATGCAAATATCTAGTCCTGTTGTAACCTATATCTGTAAGGTTCTTACGATCAAGGAGACGATTTCGCAGCTAAACCGGATGGTTTATGTCGAAGGCCATCAATATTAGTTAACTTCACTTCGATCTCAGCCATAGGGACCAGAAGCAATGGAAATACTGCTACCGAACCGTGGCAATGGATCAAAGTGTGGCTGCGTAAAGAAGAATGCCACTATAATTATTTAGTGCCATGCAAATATCTAGTCCTATTGTAACCGATATCAGTAAGGTTTTTACGATCAAGGAGACGATATTGCAGCTAAACCCGATGGTTTATATCGATGGCCATCAATATTAGTTAACTTCACTTTGATCTCAGCCATAGGGCCGAGGAGCAATGGAAATACTGCTACCGAACCGTGGCAATGGATCAAAGTGTGGCTGCGTAAAGAAGAATGCCACTATGATTATGTAGTGTCATGCAAATATCCAGTCCTATTGTAACCGATATCAGTAAGGTTTTTACGATCAAGGAGACAATATCCCAGCTAAACCGCATGGTTTATATCGATGGCCATCAATATTAGTTAACTTCACTTTGATCTTAGGCATAGGGCCGAGAAGCAATGGAAATACTGCTGCCAAACCGTGGCAATGGATCAAAGAGAGGCTGCGTAAACAAGAATGCCACTATGATTATTTAGTGCCATGCAAATATCTAGTCCTATTGTAACCTATATCTGTAAGGTTCTTACGATCAAGGAGACGATTTCGCAGTTAAACCGGATGATTTATGTCGAAGGCCATCAATATTAGTTAACTTCACTTCGATCTCAGCCATAGGGACCAGAAGCAATGGAAATACTGCTACCGAACCGTGGCAATGGATCAAAGTGTGGCTGCGTAAAGAAGAATGCCACTATAATTATTTAGTGCCATGCAAATATCTAGTCCTATTGTAACCGATATTAGTAAGGTTTTTACGATCAAGGAGACGATATTGCAGCTAAACCCGATGGTTTATATCGATGGCCATCAATATTAGTTAACTTCACTTTGATCTCAGCCATAGGGCCGAGAAGCAATGGAAATACTGCTACCGAACCGTGGCAATGGATCAAAGTGTGGCTGCGTAAAGAAGAATGCCTCTATGATTATGTAGTGTCATGCAAATATCCAGTCCTATTGTAACCGATATCAGTAAGGTTTTTACGATCAAGGAGACAATATCCCAGCTAAACCGCATGGTTTATATCGATGGCCATCAATATTAGTTAACTTCACTTTGATCTTAGGCATAGGGCCGAGAAGCAATGGAAATACTGCTACCGAACCGTGGCAATGGATCAAAGTGTGGCTGCGTAAAGAAGAATGCCACTGTGATTATGTAGTGTCATGCAAATATCTAGTCTTATTGTAACCGATATCAGTAAGGTTTTTACGATCATGGAGACAATATCGCAGCTAAACCGCATGGTTTATACCGATGGCCATCAATATTAGTTAACTTCACTTTGATCTTAGGCATAGGGCCGAGAAGCAATGGTAATACTGCTACCGAACCGTGGCAATGGATCAAAGTTCAGCTGCGTAAAGAAGCATGCCACTATAATTATTTAGTGCCATGCAAATATCTAGTCCTATTGTAACCGATATCAGTAAGGTTTTTACGATCAAGGAGACGATATTGCAGCTAAACCCGATGGTTTATATCGATGGCCATCAATATTAGCTAACTTCACTTCGATCGAAGCCATGGGGACCAGAAGCAATGGAAATACTGCTACCGAACCGTGGCAATGGATCAAAGTGTGGCTGCGTAAAGAAGAATGCCACTGTGATTATGTAGTGTCATGCAAATATCTAGTCCTATTGTAACCGATATCAGTAAGGTTTTTACGATCAAGGAGACGATATTGCAGCTAAACCCGATGGTTTATATCGATGGCCATCAATATTAGTTAACTTCACTTCGATCGAAGCCATGGGGACCAGAAGCAATGGAAATACTGCTACCGAACCGTGGCAATAGATCAAAGTGTGGCTGCGTAAAGAAGAATGCCACTATGATTATGTAGTGCCATGCAAATATCTAGTCCTATTGTAACCGATATCAGTAAGGGTTTTACGATCAAGGAGACAATATCGCAGCTAAACCGCATGGTTTATACCGATGGCCATCAATATTAGTTAACTTCGCTTTGATCTTAGGCATAGGGCCGAGAAGCAATGGTAATACTGCTACCGAACCGTGGCAATGGATCAAAGTGAGGCTGCGTAAAGAAGAATGCCACTATGAATATGTAGTGTCATGCAAATATCTAGTATTATTGTAACCGATATCTGTAATGTTTTTGAGATCAAGGAGACGATATCGCAGCTAAACCGCATGGTTTATACCGATGGCCATCAATATTAGTTAATTTTACTTTGATCTTAGGCATAGGGCCGAGAAGCAATGGTAATACTGCTACCGAACCGTGGCAATGGATCAAAAAGAGGCTGAGTAAACAAGAATGCCACTATGATTATTTAGTGCCATGCAAATATCTAGTCCTATTGTAACCGATATCAGTAAGGTTATTACGATCAAGGAGACAATATCGCAGCTAAACCGCATGGTTTATACCGATGGCCATCAATATTAGTTAACTTCGCTTTGATCTTAGGCATAGGGCCGAGAAGCAATGGTAATACTGCTACCGAACCGTGGCAATGGATCAAAGTGTGGCTGCGTAAAGAAGAATGCCACTATGATTGTGTAGTGTCATGCAAATATCTAGTATTATTGTAACCGATAGCTGTAAGGTTTTTGAGATCAAGGAGACGATATCGCAGCAAAACCAGATGGTTTATATCGATGGCCATCAATATTAGTTAACTTCACTTCGATCTCAGCCATAGGGACGAGAAGCAATGGAAATACTGCTACCGAACCGTGGCAATGGATCAAAGTGAGGCTGCGTAAAGAAGAATGCCACTATGATTGTGTAGTGTCATGCAAATATTTAATCCTATTGTAACCGATATCAGTAAGGGTTTTACGATCAAGGAGACAATATCGCAGCTAAACCGCATGGTTTATACCGATGGCCATCAATATTAGTTAACTTCACTTCGATCGAAGCCATGGGGACCAGAAGCAATGGAAATACTGCTACCGAACCGTGGCAATGGATCAAAGTGTGGCTGAGTAAAGAAGAATGCCACTATGATTATGTAGTGCCATGCAAATATCTAGTCCTATTGTAACCGATATCAGTAAGGGTTTTACGATCAAGGAGACAATATCGCAGCTAAACCGCATGGTTTATACCGATGGCCATCAATATTAGTTAACTTCGCTTTGATCTTAGGCATAGGGCCGAGAAGCAATGGTAATACTGCTACCGAACCGTGGCAATGGATCAAAGTGAGGCTGCGTAAAGAAGAATGCCACTATGAATATGTAGTGTCATGCAAATATCTAGTATTATTGTAACCGATATCTGTAATGTTTTTGAGATCAAGGAGACGATATCGCAGCTAAACCGCATGGTTTATACCGATGGCCATCAATATTAGTTAATTTTACTTTGATCTTAGGCATAGGGCCGAGAAGCAATGGTAATACTGCTACCGAACCGTGGCAATGGATCAAAAAGAGGCTGCGTAAACAAGAATGCCACTATGATTATTTAGTGCCATGCAAATATCTAGTCCTATTGTAACCGATATCAGTAAGGGTTTTACGATCAAGGAGACAATATCGCAGCTAAACCGCATGGTTTATACCGATGGCCATCAATATTAGTTAATTTTACTTTGATCTTAGGCATAGGGCCGAGAAGCAATGGTAATACTGCTACCGAACCGTGGCAATGGATCAAAAAGAGGCTGCGTAAACAAGAATGCCACTATAATTATTTAGTGCCATGCAAATATCTAGTCCTATTGTAACCGATATCAGTAAGGTTTTTACGATCAAGGAGACGATATTGCAGCTAAACCCGATGGTTTATATCGATGGCCATCAATATTAGCTAACTTCACTTCGATCGAAGCCATGGGGACCAGAAGCAATGGAAATACTGCTACCGAACCGTGGCAATGGATCAAAGTGTGGCTGCGTAAAGAAGAATGCCACTGTGATTATGTAGTGTCATGCAAATATCTAGTCCTATTGTAACCGATATCAGTAAGGTTTTTACGATCAAGGAGACGATATTGCAGCTAAACCCGATGGTTTATATCGATGGCCATCAATATTAGTTAACTTCACTTCGATCGAAGCCATGGGGACCAGAAGCAATGGAAATACTGCTACCGAACCGTGGCAATAGATCAAAGTGTGGCTGCGTAAAGAAGAATGCCACTATGATTATGTAGTGCCATGCAAATATCTAGTCCTATTGTAACCGATATCAGTAAGGGTTTTACGATCAAGGAGACAATATCGCAGCTAAACCGCATGGTTTATACCGATGGCCATCAATATTAGTTAACTTCGCTTTGATCTTAGGCATAGGGCCGAGAAGCAATGGTAATACTGCTACCGAACCGTGGCAATGGATCAAAGTGCGGCTGCGTAAAGAAGAATGCCACTATAATTATTTAGTGCCATGCAAATATCTAGTCCTATTGTAACCGATATCAGTGAGGTTTTTACGATCAAGGAGATGATATTGCAGCTAAACCCGATGGTTTATATCGATGGCCATCAATATTAGTTAACTTCACTTCGATCGAAGCCATGGGGACCAGAAGCAATGGAAATACTGCTACCGAACCGTGGCAATGGATCAAAGTGTGGCTGCGTAAAGAAGAATGGCACTATGATTATGTAGTGTCATGCAAATATCCAGTCCTATTGTAACCGATATCAGTAAGGTTTTTACGATCAAGGAGACAATATCCTAGCTAAACCGCATGGTTTATATCGATGGCCATCAATATTAGTTAACTTCACTTTGATCTTAGGCATAGGGCCGAGAAGCAATGGAAATACTGCTACCGAACCGTGGCAATGGATCAAAGTGTGGCTGCGTAAAGAAGAATGCCACTGTGATTATGTAGTGTCATGCAAATATCTAGTCTTATTGTAACCGATATCAGTAAGGTTTTTACGATCAAGGAGACAATATCGCAGCTAAACCGCATGGTTTATATCGATGGCCATCAATATTAGTTAACTTCACTTTGATCTTAGGCATAGGGCCGAGAAGCAATGGAAATACTCCTACCGGTACCGTGGCAATGGATCAAAGTGAGGCTGCGTAAACAAGAATGCCACTATAATTATTTAGTGCCATGCAAATATCTAGTTCTATTGTAACCGATATCAGTAAGGTTTTTACGATCAAGGAGACGATATTGCAGCTAAACCCGATGGTTTATATCGATGGCCATCAATATTAGTTAACTTCACTTCGATCGAAGCCATGGGGACCAGAAGCAATGGAAATACTGCTACCGAAACATGGCAATGTATCAAAGTGTGGCTGCGTAAAGAAGAATGCCACTAAGATTATGTAGTGTCATGCAAATGCTTAGTATTATTGTAACCGGTATCAGTAAGGTTTTTACGATCAAGGAGACGATATGGCAGATAAAACCGGATGGTTTATATCGATTGCCATCAATATTAGTTAACTTCACTTCGATCTCAGCCATAGGAACCAGAGGCAATCCAAATACTGCTACCGAACCGTGGCAATGGATCAAAGTGTGGCTGCGTAAAGAAGAATGCCACTATGATTATGTAGTGTCATGCAAATGTCTAGTATTATTGTAACCGGTATCAGTAAGGTTTTTGAGATCAAGGAGACCATATCGCAGCTAAACCGGATGGTTTATATCGATGGCCTTCAATATTAGTTAACTTCACTTTGATCTCAGCCATAGGGCCGAGAAGCAATGGAAATACTGCTACCGAACCGTGGCAATGGATCAAAGTGTGGCTGCGTAAAGAAGAATGCCACTATGATTATTTAGTGTCATGCAAATATCCAGTCCTATTGTAACCGATATCAGTAAGGTTTTTACGATCAAGGAGACAATATCCCAGCTAAACCGCATGGTTTATATCGATGGCCATCAATATTAGTTAACTTCACTTTGATCTTAGGCATAGGGCCGAGAAGCAATGGAAATACTGCTGCCGAACCGTGGCAATGGATCAAAGAGAGGCTGCGTAAACAAGAATGCCACTATGATTATTTAGTGCCATGCAAATATCTAGTCCTATTGTAACCGATATCAGTAAGGTTTTTACGATTAAGGAGACGATATCGCAACTAAACAGGATGGTTTATGTCGAAGGCCATCAATATTAGTTAACTTCACTTCGATCTCAGCCATAGGGACCAGAAGCAATGGAAATACTGCAACCGAACCGTGGCAATGGATCAAAGTGTGGCTGCGTAAAGAAGAATGCCACTATAATTATTTAGTGCCATGCAAATATCTAGTCCTATTGTAACCGATATCCGTAAGGTTTTTACGATCAAGGAGACGATATTGCAGCTAAACCCGATGGTTTATATCGATGGCCATCAATATTAGTTAACTTCACTTTGATCTCAGCCATAGGGCCGAGAAGCAATGGAAATACTGCTACCGAACCGTGGCAATGGATCAAAGTGTGGCTGCGTAAAGAAGAATGCCACTATGATTATGTAGTGCCATGCAAATATCTAGTCCTATTGTAACCGATATCAGTAAGGGTTTTACGATCAAGGAGACAATATCGCAGCTAAACCGCATGGTTTATACCGATGGCCATCAATATTAGTTAACTTCGCTTTGATCTTAGGCATAGGGCCGAGAAGCAATGGTAATACTGCTACCGAACCGTGGCAATGGATCAAAGTGAGGCTGCGTAAAGAAGAATGCCACTATGAATATGTAGTGTCATGCAAATATCTAGTATTATTGTAACCGATATCTGTAATGTTTTTGAGATCAAGGAGACGATATCGCAGCTAAACCGCATGGTTTATACCGATGGCTATCAATATTAGTTAACTTCACTTTGATCTCAGCCATAGGAACCAGAAGCAATCCAAATACTGCTACCGAACCGTGGCAATGGATCAAAGTGTGGCTGCGTAAAGAAGAATGCCACTATGATTATGTAGTGTCATGCAAATATCTAGTCTTACTGTAACCGATATCAGTAAGGTTTTTACGATCAAGGAGACAATATCGCAGCTAAACCGCATGGTTTATACCGATGGCCATCAATATTAGTTAACTTCACTTCGATCGAAGGCATGGGGACCAGAAGCAATGGAAATACTGCTACCGAACCGTGGCAATGGATCAAAGTGTGGCTGCGTAAAGAAGAATGTCACTATGATTGTGTAGTGTCATGCAAATATTTAATCCTATTGTAACCGATATCGGTAAGGGTTTTACGATCAAGGAGAAAATATCGCAGCTAAACCGCATGGTTTATACCGATGGCCATCAATATTAGTTTACTTCGCTTTGATCTTAGGCATAGGGCCGAGAAGCAATGGTAATACTGCTACCGAACCGTGGCAATGGATCAAAGTGAGGCTGCGTAAAGAAGAATGCCACTATGAATATGTAGTGTCATGCAAATATCTAGTATTATTGTAACCGATATCTGTAATGTTTTTACGATCAAGGAGACAATATCGCAGGTAAACCGGATGGTTTATATCGATGGCCATCAATATTAGTTAACTTCACTTTGATCTTAGGCATAGGGCCGAGAAGCAATGGAAATACAGCTACCGAACCGTGGCAATGGATCAAAGTGAGGCTGCGTAAAGAAGGATGCCACTATGATTATGTAGTGTCATGCAAATGTCTAGTATTATTGTAACCGGTATCAGTAAGGCTTTTGAGATCAAGGAGACGATATCGCAGCTAAACCGGATGGTTTATATCGATGGCCATCAATATTAGTTAACTTCACTTTGATCTCAGCCATAGGGCCGAGAAGCAATGGAAATACTGCTACGGAACCGTGGCAATGGATCAAAGTGTGGCTGCGTAAAGAAGAATGCCACTATGATTATGTAGTGTCATGCAAATATCCAGTCCTATTGTAACCGATATCAGTAAGGTTTTTAAGATCTAGGAGACAATATCCCAGCTAAACCGCATGGTTTATATCGATGGCCATCAATATTAGTTAACTTCACTTTAATCTTAGGCATAGGGCCGAGAAGCAATGGAAATACTGCTGCCGAACCGTGGCAATGGATCAAAGAGAGGCTGCGTAAACAAGAATGCCACTATGATTATTTAGTGCCATGCAAATATCTAGTCCTATTGTAACCGATATCAGTAAGGTTCTTACGATTAAGGAGACGATATCGCAGCTAAACAGGATGTTTTATGTCGAAGGCCATCAATATTAGTTAACTTCACTTTCATCTCAGCCATAGGGCCGAGAAGCAATGGAAATACTGCTACCGAACCGTGGCAATGGATCAAAGTGTGGCTGCGTAAAGAAGAATGCCACTATGATTATCTAATGTCATGCAAATATCCAGTCCTATTGTAACCGATATCAGTAAGGTTTTTACGATCAAGGAGACAATATCCCAGCTAAACCGCATGGTTTATATCGATGGCCATCAATATTAGTTAACTTCACTTTGATCTTAGGCATAGGGCCGAGAAGCAATGGAAATACTGCTGCCGAACCGTGGCAATGGATCAAAGTGTGGCTGCGTAAAGAAGAATGCCACTGTGATTATGTAGTGTCATGCAAATATCTAGTCTTATTGTAACCGATATCAGTAAGGTTTTTACGATCAAGGAGACAATATCGCAGCTAAACCGCATGGTTTATACCGATGGGCATCAATATTAGTTAACTTCACTTTGATCTTAGGCATAGGGCCGAGAAGCAATGGTAATACTGCTACCGAACCGTGGCATTGGATCAAAGTGTGGCTGCGTAAAGAAGAATGCCACTATGATTATGTAGTGTCATGCAAATGTTTAGTATTATTGTAACCGGTATCAGTACGGTTTTTACGATCAAGGAGACGATATTGCAGCTAAACCGGATGGTTTATATCGATTGCCATCAATATTAGTTATCTTCACTTCGATCTCAGCCATAGGAACCAGAAGCAATGGAAATACTGCTACCGAACCGTGGCAATGGATCAAAGTGTGGCTGCGTAAAGAAGAATGCCACTATGATTTTGTAGTGCCATGCAAATATCTAGTCCTATTGTAACCTATATCTGTAAGGTTCTAACGATCAAGGAGACGATTTCGCAGCTAAACCGGATGGTTTATGTCGAAGGCCATCAATATTAGTTAACTTCACTTTCATCTCAGCCATAGGGCCGAGAAGCAATGGAAATACTGCTACCGAACCGTGGCAATGGATCAAAGTGTGGCTGCGTAAAGAAAAATGCCACTATGATTATGTAGTGTCATGCAAATATCCAGTCCTATTGTAACCGATATCAGTAAGGTTTTTACGATCAAGGAGACAATATCCCAGCTAAACCGCATGGTTTATATCGATGGCCATCAATATTAGTTAACTTCACTTTGATCTTAGGCATAGGGCCGAGAAGCAATGGAAATACTGCTACCGAACCGTGGCAATGGATCAAAGTGTGGCTGCGTAAAGAAGAATGCCACTATAATTATTTAGTGCCATGCAAATATCTAGTCCTATTGTAACCGATATCAGTAAGGTTTTTACGATCAAGGAGATGATATTGCAGCTAAACCCGATGGTTTATATCGATGGCCATCAATATTAGTTAACTTCACTTCGATCGAAGCCATGGGGACCAGAAGCAATGGAAATACTGCTACCGAACCGTGGCAATGGATCAAAGTGTGGCTGCGTAAAGAAGAATGGCACTATGATTATGTAGTGTCATGCAAATATCCAGTCCTATTGTAACCGATATCAGTAAGGTTTTTACGATCAAGGAGACAATATCCTAGCTAAACCGCATGGTTTATATCGATGGCCATCAATATTAGTTAACTTCACTTTGATCTTAGGCATAGGGCCGAGAAGCAATGGAAATACTGCTACCGAACCGTGGCAATGGATCAAAGTGTGGCTGCGTAAAGAAGAATGCCACTGTGATAATGTAGTGTCATGCAAATATCTAGTCTTATTGTAACCGATATCAGTAAGGTTTTTACGATCAAGGAGACAATATCGCAGCTAAACCGCATGGTTTATATCGATGGCCATCAATATTAGTTAACTTCACTTTGATCTTAGGCATAGGGCCGAGAAGCAATGGAAATACTCCTACCGGTACCGTGGCAATGGATCAAAGTGAGGCTGCGTAAACAAGAATGCCACTATAATTATTTAGTGCCATGCAAATATCTAGTTCTATTGTAACCGATGTCAGTAAGGTTTTTACGATCAAGGAGACGATATTGCAGCTAAACCCGATGGTTTATATCGATGGCCATCAATATTAGTTAACTTCACTTCGATCGAAGCCATGGGGACCAGAAGCAATGGAAATACTGCTACCGAAACATGGCAATGTATCAAAGTGTGGCTGCGTAAAGAAGAATGCCACTAAGATTATGTAGTGTCATGCAAATGCTTAGTATTATTGTAACCGGTATCAGTAAGGTTTTTACGATCAAGGAGACGATATGGCAGTTAAACCGGATGGTTTATATCGATTGCCATCAATATTAGTTAACTTCACTTCGATCTCAGCCATAGGAACCAGAAGCAATCCAAATACTGCTACCGAACCGTGGCAATGGATCAAAGTGTGGCTGCGTAAAGAAGAATGCCACTATGATTATGTAGTGTCATGCAAATGTCTAGTATTATTGTAACCGGTATCAGTAAGGTTTTTGAGATCAAGGAGACCATATCGCAGCTAAACCGGATGGTTTATATCGATGGCCTTCAATATTAGTTAACTTCACTTTGATCTCAGCCATAGGGCCGAGAAGCAATGGAAATACTGCTACCGAACCGTGGCAATGGATCAAAGTGTGGCTGCGTAAAGAAGAATGCCACTATGATTATTTAGTGTCATGCAAATATCCAGTCCTATTGTAACCGATATCAGTAAGGTTTTTACGATCAAGGAGACAATATCCCAGCTAAACCGCATGGTTTATATCGATGGCCATCAATATTAGTTAACTTCACTTTGATCTTAGGCATAGGGCCGAGAAGCAATGGAAATACTGCTGCCGAACCGTGGCAATGGATCAAAGAGAGGCTGCGTAAACAAGAATGCCACTATGATTATTTAGTGCCATGCAAATATCTAGTCCTATTGTAACCGATATCAGTAAGGTTTTTACGATTAAGGAGACGATATCGCAACTAAACAGGATGGTTTATGTCGAAGGCCATCAATATTAGTTAACTTCACTTCGATCTCAGCCATAGGGACCAGAAGCAATGGAAATACTGCAACCGAACCGTGGCAATGGATCAACGTGTGGCTGCGTAAAGAAGAATGCCACTATAATTATTTAGTGCCATGCAAATATCTAGTCCTATTGTAACCGATATCCGTAAGGTTTTTACGATCAAGGAGACGATATTGCAGCTAAACCCGATGGTTTATATCGATGGCCATCAATATTAGTTAACTTCACTTTGATCTCAGCCATAGGGCCGAGAAGCAATGGAAATACTGCTACCGAACCGTGGCAATGGATCAAAGTGTGGCTGCGTAAAGAAGAATGCCACTATGATTATGTAGTGCCATGCAAATATCTAGTCCTATTGTAACCGATATCAGTAAGGGTTTTACGATCAAGGAGACAATATCGCAGCTAAACCGCATGGTTTATACCGATGGCCATCAATATTAGTTAACTTCGCTTTGATCTTAGGCATAGGGCCGAGAAGCAATGGTAATACTGCTACCGAACCGTGGCAATGGATCAAAGTGAGGCTGCGTAAAGAAGAATGCCACTATGAATATGTAGTGTCATGCAAATATCTAGTATTATTGTAACCGATATCTGTAATGTTTTTGAGATCAAGGAGACGATATCGCAGCTAAACCGCATGGTTTATACCGATGGCTATCAATATTAGTTAACTTCACTTTGATCTCAGCCATAGGAACCAGAAGCAATCCAAATACTGCTACCGAACCGTGGCAATGGATCAAAGTGTGGCTGCGTAAAGAAGAATGCCACTATGATTATGTAGTGTCATGCAAATGTCTAGTATTATTGTAACCGGTATCAGTAAGGTTTTTGAGATCAAGGAGACCATATCGCAGCTAAACCGGATGGTTTATATCGATGGCCATCAATATTAGTTAACTTCACTTTGATCTCAGCCATATGGCCGAGAAGCAATGGAAATACTGCTACCGAACCGTGGCAATGGATCAAAGAGAGGCTGCGTAAACAAGAATGCCACTATGATTATTTAGTGCCATGAAAATATCTAGTCCTATTGTAACCGATATCAGTAAGGTTTTTACGATTAAGGAGACGATATCGCAGCTAAACAGGATGTTTTATGTCGATGGCCATCAATATTAGTTAACTTCACTTCGATCTCAGCCATAGGGACCAGAAGCAATGGAAATACTGCTGCCGAACCATGGCAATGGATCAAAAAGAGGCTGCGTAAAGAAGAATCCCACTATGATTATGTAGTGTCATGCAAATGTTTAGTATTATTGTAACCGGTATTAGTAAGGTTTTTACGATCAAGGAGACGATATGGCAGCTAAACCGGATGGATTATATCGATTGCCATCAATATTAGTTAACTTCACTTCGATCTCAGCCATAGGAACCAGAAGCAATCCAAATACTGCTACCGAACCGTGGCAATGGATCAAAGTGTGGCTGCGTAACGAAGAATGCCACTATGATTATGTAGTGCTATGCAAATGTTTAGTAATATTGTAACCGGTATCAGTAAGGTTTTTACGATCAAGGAGACGACATTGCAGCTAAACCGGATGGTTTATATCGATTGGCATCAATATTAGTTAACTTCACTTCGATCTCAGCCATAGGAACCAGAAGCAATCCAAATACTGCTACCGAACCGTCGCAATGGATCAAAGTTCAGCTGCGTAAAGAAGCACGCCACTATGATTATGTAGTGCCATGCAAATATCTAGTCCTATTGTAACCGATATCAGTAAGGTTTTTACGTCAAGGAGACAATATCGCAGCTAAACCGCATGGTTTACACCGATGGCCATCAATATTAGTTAACTTCACTTTGATCTTAGGCATAGGGCCGAGAAGCAATGGTAATACCGCTACCGAACCGTGGCAATGGATCAAAGTGAGGCTGCGTAAAGAAGAATGCCACTATGATTATGTAGTGTCATGCAAATATCCAGTCCTATTGTAACCGATATCAGTAAGGTTTTTACGATCAAGGAGACAATATCCCAGCTAAACCGCATGGTTTATATCGATGGCCATCAATATTAGTTAACTTCACTTTGATCTTAGGCATAGGGCCGAGAAGCAATGGAAATACTGCTGCCGAACCGTGGCAATGGATCAAAAAGAGGCTGCGTAAACAAGAATGCCACTATGATTATTTAGTGCCATGCAAATATCTAGTCCTATTGTAACCGATATCAGTAAGGTTTTTACGATTAAGGAGACGATATCGCAGCTAAACAGGATGTTTTATGTCGATGGCCATCAATATTAGTTAACTTCACTTTGATCTTAGGCATAGGGCCGAGAAGCAATGGAAATACTGCTACCGAACCGTCGCAATGGATCAAAGTTCAGCTGCGTAAAGAAGCACGTCACTATGATTATGTAGTGCCATGCAAATATCTAGTCCTGTTGTAACCTATATCTGTAAGGTTCTTACGATCAAGGAGACGATTTCGCAGCTAAACCGGATGGTTTATGTCGAAGGCCATCAATATTAGTTAACTTCACTTCGATCTCAGCCATAGGGACCAGAAGCAATGGAAATACTGCTACCGAACCGTGGCAATGGATCAAAGTGTGGCTGCGTAAAGAAGAATGCCACTATAATTATTTAGTGCCATGCAAATATCTAGTCTTATTGTAACCGATATCAGTAAGGTTTTTACGATCAAGGAGACGATATTGCAGCTAAACCCGATGGTTTATATCGATGGCCATCAATATTAGTTAACTTCACTTTGATCTCAGCCATAGGGCCGAGGAGCAATGGAAATACTGCTACCGAACCGTGGCAATGGATCAAAGTGTGGCTGCGTAAAGAAGAATGCCACTATGATTATGTAGTGTCATGCAAATATCCAGTCCTATTGTAACCGATATCAGTAAGGTTTTTACGATCAAGGAGACAATATCCCAGCTAAACCGCATGGTTTATATCGATGGCCATCAATATTAGTTAACTTCACTTTGATCTTAGGCATAGGGCCGAGAAGCAATGGAAATACTGCTGCCGAACCGTGGCAATGGATCAAAGAGAGGCTGCGTAAACCAGAATGCCACTATGATTATTTAGTGCCATGCAAATATCTAGTCCTATTGTAACCGATATCAGTAAGGTTTTTACGATTAAGGACGCGATATCGCAGCTAAACAGGATGTTTTATGTCGATGGCCATCAATATTAGTTAACTTCACTTTGATCTTAGGCATAGGGCCGAGAAGCAATGGAAATACTGCTACCGAACCGTCGCAATGGATCAAAGTTCAGCTGCGTAAAGAAGCACGCCACTATGATTATGTAGTGCCATGCAAATATCTAGTCCTATTGTAACCTATATCTGTAAGGTTCTTACGATCAAGGAGACGATTTCGCAGCTAAACCGGATGGTTTATGTCGAAGGCCATCAATATTAGTTAACTTCACTTTGATCTCAGCCATAGGGCCGAGAAGCAATGGAAATACTGCTACCGAACCGTGGCAATGGATCAAAGTGTGGCTGCGTAAAGAAGAATGCCTCTATGATTATGTAGTGTCATGCAAATATCCAGTCCTATTGTAACCGATATCAGTAAGGTTTTTACGATCAAGGAGACAATATCCCAGCTAAACCGCATGGTTTATATCGATGGCCATCAATATTAGTTAACTTCACTTTGATCTTAGGCATAGGGCCGAGAAGCAATGGAAATACTGCTACCGAACCGTGGCAATGGATCAAAGTGTGGCTGCGTAAAGAAGAATGCCACTGTGATTATGTAGTGTCATGCAAATATCTAGTCTTATTGTAACCGATATCAGTAAGGTTTTTACGATCATGGAGACAATATCGCAGCTAAACCGCATGGTTTATACCGATGGCCATCAATATTAGTTAACTTCACTTTGATCTTAGGCATAGGGCCGAGAAGCAATGGTAATACTGCTACCGAACCGTGGCAATGGATCAAAGTTCAGCTGCGTAAAGAAGCATGCCACTATAATTATTTAGTGCCATGCAAATATCTAGTCCTATTGTAACCGATATCAGTAAGGTTTTTACGATCAAGGAGACGATATTGCAGCTAAACCCGATGGTTTATATCGATGGCCATCAATATTAGTTAACTTCACTTCGATCGAAGCCATGGGGACCAGAAGCAATGGAAATACTGCTACCGAACCGTGGCAATGGATCAAAGTGTGGCTGCGTAAAGAAGAATGCCACTGTGATTATGTAGTGTCATGCAAATATCTATTCCTATTGTAACCGATATCAGTAAGGTTTTTACGATCAAGGAGACGATATTGCAGCTAAACCCGATGGTTTATATCGATGGCCATCAATATTAGTTAACTTCACTTCGATCGAAGCCATGGGGACCAGAAGCAATGGAAATACTGCTACCGAACCGTGGCAATGGATCAAAGTGTGGCTGCGTAAAGAAGAATGCCACTATGATTATGTAGTGCCATGCAAATATCTAGTCCTATTGTAACCGATATCAGTAAGGGTTTTACGATCAAGGAGACAATATCGCAGCTAAACCGCATGGTTTATACCGATGGCCATCAATATTAGTTAACTTCGCTTTGATCTTAGGCATAGGGCCGAGAAGCAATGGTAATACTGCTACCGAACCGTGGCAATGGATCAAAAAGAGGCTGCGTAAACAAGAATGCCACTATGATTATTTAGTGCCATGCAAATATCTAGTCCTATTGTAACCGATATCAGTAAGGTTATTACGATCAAGGAGACAATATCGCAGCTAAACCGCATGGTTTATACCGATGGCCATCAATATTAGTTAACTTCGCTTTGATCTTAGGCATAGAGCCGAGAAGCAATGGTAATACTGCTACCGAACCGTGGCAATGGATCAAAGTGTGGCTGCGTAAAGAAGAATGCCACTATGATTGTGTAGTGTCATGCAAATATCTAGTATTATTGTAACCGATATCTGTAATGTTTTTGAGGTCAAGGAGACGATATCGCAGCTAAACCGCATGGTTTATACCGATGGCCATCAGTATTAGTTAATTTTACTTTGATCTTAGGCATAGGGCCGAGAAGCAATGGAAATACTGCTACCGAACCGTGGCAATGGATCAAAGTGTGGCTGCGTGAAGAAGAATGCCACTGTGATTATGTAGTGTCATGCAAATATCTAGTCTTATTGTAACCGATATCAGTAAGGTTTTTACGATCAAGGAGACGATATCGCAGCAAAACCGGATGGTTTATATCGATGGCCATCAATATTAGTTAACTTCACTTCGATCTCAGCCATAGGGACGAGAAGCAATGGAAATACTGCTACCGAACCGTGGCAATGGATCAAAGTGAGGCTGCGTAAAGAAGAATGCCACTATGATTGTGTAGTGTCATGCAAATATTTAATCCTATTGTAACCGATATCAGTAAGGGTTTTACGATCAAGGAGACAATATCGCAGCTAAACCGCATGGTTTATACCGATGGCCATCAATATTAGTTAACTTCGCTTTGATCTTAGGCATAGGGCCGAGAAGCAATGGTAATACTGCTACCGAACCGTGGCAATGGATCAAAGTGTGGCTGCGTAAAGAAGAATGCCACTATGATTGTGTAGTGTCATGCAAATATCTAGTATTATTGTAACCGATAGCTGTAAGGTTTTTGAGATCAAGGAGACGATATCGCAGCAAAACCGGATGGTTTATATCGATGGCCATCAATATTAGTTAACTTCACTTCGATCTCAGCCATAGGGACGAGAAGCAATGGAAATACTGCTACCGAACCGTGGCAATGGATCAAAGTGAGGCTGCGTAAAGAAGAATGCCACTATGATTGTGTAGTGTCATGCAAATATTTAATCCTATTGTAACCGATATCAGTAAGGGTTTTACGATCAAGGAGACAATATCGCAGCTAAACCGCATGGTTTATACCGATGGCCATCAATATTAGTTAACTTCACTTCGATCGAAGCCATGGGGACCAGAACCAATGGAAATACTGCTACCGAACCGTGGCAATGGATCAAAGTGTGGCTGCGTAAAGAAGAATGCCACTATGATTATGTAGTGCCATGCAAATATCTAGTCCTATTGTAACCGATATCAGTAAGGGTTTTACGATCAAGGAGACAATATCGCAGCTAAACCGCATGGTTTATACCGATGGCCATCAATATTAGTTAACTTCGCTTTGATCTTAGGCATAGGGCCGAGAAGCAATGGTAATACTGCTACCGAACCGTGGCAATGGATCAAAGTGAGGCTGCGTAAAGAAGAATGCCACTATGAATATGTAGTGTCATGCAAATATCTAGTATTATTGTAACCGATATCTGTAATGTTTTTCAGATCAAGGAGACGATATCGCAGCTAAACCGCATGGTTTATACCGATGGCCATCAATATTAGTTAACTTCACTTTGATCTTAGGCATAGGGCCGAGAAGCAATGGAAATACTGCTGCCGAACCGTGGCAATGGATCAAAAAGAGGCTGCGTAAACAAGAATGCCACTATGATTATTTAGTGCCATGCAAATATCTAGTCCTATTGTAACCGATATCAGTAAGGTTTTTACGATTAAGGAGACGATATCGCAGCTAAACAGGATGTTTTATGTCGATGGCCATCAATATTAGTTAACTTCACTTTGATCTTAGGCATAGGGCCGAGAAGCAATGGAAATACTGCTACCGAACCGTCGCAATGGATCAAAGTTCAGCTGCGTAAAGAAGCACGCCACTATGATTATGTAGTGCCATGCAAATATCTAGTCCTGTTGTAACCTATATCTGTAAGGTTCTTACGATCAAGGAGACGATTTCGCAGCTAAACCGGATGGTTTATGTCGAAGGCCATCAATATTAGTTAACTTCACTTCGATCTCAGCCATAGGGACCAGAAGCAATGGAAATACTGCTACCGAACCGTGGCAATGGATCAAAGTGTGGCTGCGTAAAGAAGAATGCCACTATAATTATTTAGTGCCATGCAAATATCTAGTCCTATTGTAACCGATATCAGTAAGGTTTTTACGATCAAGGAGACGATATTGCAGCTAAACCCGATGGTTTATATCGATGGCCATCAATATTAGTTAACTTCACTTTGATCTCAGCCATAGGGCCGAGAAGCAATGGAAATACTGCTACCGAACCGTGGCAATGGATCAAAAAGAGGCTGCGTAAACAAGAATGCCACTATGATTATTTAGTGCCATGCAAATATCTAGTCCTATTGTAACCGATATCAGTAAGGTTTTTACGATTAAGGAGACGATATCGCAGCTAAACAGGATGTTTTATGTCGATGGCCATCAATATTAGTTAACTTCACTTTGATCTTAGGCATAGGGCCGAGAAGCAATGGAAATACTGCTACCGAACCGTCGCAATGGATCAAAGTTCAGCTGCGTAAAGAAGCACGCCACTATGATTATGTAGTGCCATGCAAATATCTAGTCCTGTTGTAACCTATATCTGTAAGGTTCTTACGATCAAGGAGACGATTTCGCAGCTAAACCGGATGGTTTATGTCGAAGGCCATCAATATTAGTTAACTTCACTTCGATCTCAGCCATAGGGACCAGAAGCAATGGAAATACTGCTACCGAACCGTGGCAATGGATCAAAGTGTGGCTGCGTAAAGAAGAATGCCACTATAATTATTTAGTGCCATGCAAATATCTAGTCCTATTGTAACCGATATCAGTAAGGTTTTTACGATCAAGGAGACGATATTGCAGCTAAACCCGATGGTTTATATCGATGGCCATCAATATTAGTTAACTTCACTTTGATCTCAGCCATAGGGCCGAGGAGCAATGGAAATACTGCTACCGAACCGTGGCAATGGATCAAAGTGTGGCTGCGTAAAGAAGAATGCCACTATGATTATGTAGTGTCATGCAAATATCCAGTCCTATTGTAACCGATATCAGTAAGGTTTTTACGATCAAGGAGACAATATCCCAGCTAAACCGCATGGTTTATATCGATGGCCATCAATATTAGTTAACTTCACTTTGATCTTAGGCATAGGGCCGAGAAGCAATGGAAATACTGCTGCCGAACCGTGGCAATGGATCAAAGAGAGGCTGCGTAAACAAGAATGCCACTATGATTATTTAGTGCCATGCAAATATCTAGTCCTATTGTAACCGATATCAGTAAGGTTTTTACGATTAAGGAGACGATATCGCAGCTAAACAGGATGTTTTATGTCGATGGCCATCAATATTAGTTAACTTCACTTTGATCTTAGGCATAGGGCCGAGAAGCAATGGTAATACTGCTACCGAACCGTGGCAATGGATCAAAGTTCAGCTGCGTAAAAAAGCATGCCACTATAATTATTTAGTGCCATGCAAATATCTAGTCCTATTGTAACCGATATCAGTAAGGTTTTTACGATCAAGGAGACGATATTGCAGCTAAACCCGATGGTTTATATCAATGGCCATCAATATTAGTTAACTTCACTTCGATCGAAGCCATGGGGACCAGAAGCAATGGAAATACTGCTACCGAACCGTGGCAATGGATCAAAGTGTGGCTGCGTAAAGAAGAATGCCACTGTGATTATGTAGTGTCATGCAAATATCTAGTCCTATTGTAACCGATATCAGTAATGTTTTTACGATCAAGGAGACGATATTGCAGCTAAACCCGATGGTTTATATCGATGGCCATCAATATTAGTTAACTTCACTTCGATCGAAGCCATGGGGACCAGAAGCAATGGAAATACTGCTACCGAACCGTGGCAATGGATCAAAGTGTGGCTGCGTAAAGAAGAATGCCACTATGATTATGTAGTGCCATGCAAATATCTAGTCCTATTGTAACCGATATCAGTAAGGGTTTTACGATCAAGGAGACAATATCGCAGCTAAACCGCATGGTTTATACCGATGGCCATCAATATTAGTTAACTTCGCTTTGATCTTAGGCATAGGGCCGAGAAGCAATGGTAATACTGCTACCGAACCGTGGCAATGGATCAAAAAGAGGCTGCGTAAACAAGAATGCCACTATGATTATTTAGTGCCATGCAAATATCTAGTCCTATTGTAACCGATATCAGTAAGGTTATTACGATCAAGGAGACAATATCGCAGCTAAACCGCATGGTTTATACCGATGGCCATCAATATTAGTTAACTTCGCTTTGATCTTAGGCATAGGGCCGAGAAGCAATGGTAATACTGCTACCGAACCGTGGCAATGGATCAAAGTGTGGCTGCGTAAAGAAGAATGCCACTATGATTGTGTAGTGTCATGCAAATATCTAGTATTATTGTAACCGATATCTGTAATGTTTTTGAGATCAAGGAGACGATATCGCAGCTAAACCGCATGGTTTATACCGATGGCCATCAATATTAGTTAATTTTACTTTGATCTTAGGCATAGGGCCGAGAAGCAATGGAAATACTGCTACCGAACCGTGGCAATGGATCAAAGTGTGGCTGCGTAAAGAAGAATGCCACTGTGATTATGTAGTGTCATGCAAATATCTAGTCTTATTGTAACCGATATCAGTAAGGTTTTTACGATCATGGAGACAATATCGCAGCTAAACCGCATGGTTTATACCGATGGCCATCAATATTAGTTAACTTCACTTTGATCTTAGGCATAGGGCCGAGAAGCAATGGTAATACTGCTACCGAACCGTGGCAATGGATCAAAGTTCAGCTGCGTAAAGAAGCATGCCACTATAATTATTTAGTGCCATGCAAATATCTAGTCCTATTGTAACCGATATCAGTAAGGTTTTTACGATCAAGGAGACGATATTGCAGCTAAACCCGATGGTTTATATCGATGGCCATCAATATTAGTTAACTTCACTTCGATCGAAGCCATGGGGACCAGAAGCAATGGAAATACTGCTACCGAACCGTGGCAATGGATCAAAGTGTGGCTGCGTAAAGAAGAATGCCACTGTGATTATGTAGTGTCATGCAAATATCTATTCCTATTGTAACCGATATCAGTAAGGTTTTGACGATCAAGGAGACGATATTGCAGCTAAACCCGATGGTTTATATCGATGGCCATCAATATTAGTTAACTTCACTTCGATCGAAGCCATGGGGACCAGAAGCAATGGAAATACTGCTACCGAACCGTGGCAATGGATCAAAGTGTGGCTGCGTAAAGAAGAATGCCACTATGATTATGTAGTGCCATGCAAATATCTAGTCCTATTGTAACCGATATCAGTAAGGGTTTTACGATCAAGGAGACAATATCGCAGCTAAACCGCATGGTTTATACCGATGGCCATCAATATTAGTTAACTTCGCTTTGATCTTAGGCATAGGGCCGAGAAGCAATGGTAATACTGCTACCGAACCGTGGCAATGGATCAAAAAGAGGCTGCGTAAACAAGAATGCCACTATGATTATTTAGTGCCATGCAAATATCTAGTCCTATTGTAACCGATATCAGTAAGGTTATTACGATCAAGGAGACAATATCGCAGCTAAACCGCATGGTTTATACCGATGGCCATCAATATTAGTTAACTTCGCTTTGATCTTAGGCATAGGGCCGAGAAGCAATGGTAATACTGCTACCGAACCGTGGCAATGGATCAAAGTGTGGCTGCGTAAAGAAGAATGCCACTATGATTGTGTAGTGTCATGCAAATATCTAGTATTATTGTAACCGATATCTGTAATGTTTTTGAGATCAAGGAGACGATATCGCAGCTAAACCGCATGGTTTATACCGATGGCCATCAATATTAGTTAATTTTACTTTGATCTTAGGCATAGGGCCGAGAAGCAATGGAAATACTGCTACCGAACCGTGGCAATGGATCAAAGTGTGGCTGCGTGAAGAAGAATGCCACTGTGATTATGTAGTGTCATGCAAATATCTAGTCTTATTGTAACCGATATCAGTAAGGTTTTTACGATCAAGGAGACGATATCGCAGCAAAACCGGATGGTTTATATCGATGGCCATCAATATTAGTTAACTTCACTTCGATCTCAGCCATAGGGACGAGAAGCAATGGAAATACTGCTACCGAACCGTGGCAATGGATCAAAGTGAGGCTGCGTAAAGAAGAATGCCACTATGATTGTGTAGTGTCATGCAAATATTTAATCCTATTGTAACCGATATCAGTAAGGGTTTTACGATCAAGGAGACAATATCGCAGCTAAACCGCATGGTTTATACCGATGGCCATCAATATTAGTTAACTTCGCTTTGATCTTAGGCACAGGGCCGTGAAGCAATGGTAATACTGCTACCGAACCGTGGCAATGGATCAAAGTGAGGCTGCGTAAAGAAGAATGCCACTATGAATATGTAGTGTCATGCAAATTTCTAGTATTATTGTAACCGATATCTGTAATGTTTTTGAGATCAAGGAGACGATATCGCAGCTAAACCGCATGGTTTATACCGATGGCCATCAATATTAGTTAATTTTACTTTGATCTTAGGCATAGGGCTGAGAAGCAATGGTAATACTGCTACCGAACCGTGGCAATGGATCAAAAAGAGGCTGCGTAAACAAGAATGCCACTATGATTATTTAGTGCCATGCAAATATCTAGTCCTATTGTAACCGATATCAGTAAGGTTATTACGATTAAGGAGACGATATCGCAGCTAAACAGGATGTTTTATGTGGATGGCCATCAATATTAGTTAACTTCACTTTGATCTTAGGCATAGGGCCGAGAAGCAATGGAAATACTGCTACCGAACCGTCGCAATGGATCAAAGTTCAGCTGCGTAAAGAAGCACGCCACTATGATTATGTAGTGCCATGCAAATATCTAGTCCTATTGTAACCGATATCAGTAAGGGTTTTACGATCAAGGAGACAATATCGCAGCTAAACCGCATGGTTTATACCGATGGCCATCAATATTAGTTAACTTCGCTTTGATCTTAGGCATAGGGACCAGAAGCAATGGAAATACTGCTACCGAACCGTGGCAATGGATCAAAGTGTGGCTGCGTAAAGAAGAATGCAACTATAATTATTTTGTGCCATGCAAATATCTAGTCCTATTGTAACCGATATCAGTAAGGTTTTTACGATTAAGGAGACGATATCGCAGCTAAACAGGATGTTTTATGTCGATGGCCATCAATATTAGTTAACTTCACTTTGATCTTAGGCATAGGGCCGAGAAGCAATGGAAATACTGCTACCGAACCGTCGCAATGGATCAAAGTTCAGCTGCGTAAAGAAGCACGCCACTATGATTATGTAGTGCCATGCAAATATCTAGTCCTATTGTAACCTATATCTGTAAGGTTCTTACGATCAAGGAGACGATTTCGCAGCTAAACCGGATGGTTTATATCGATTGCCATCAATATTAGTTAACTTCACTTCGATCTCAGCCATAGGGACCAGAAGCAATGGAAATACTGCTACTGAACCGTGGCAATGGATCAAAGTGTGGCTGCGTAAAGAAGAATGCCACTATAATTATTTAGTGCCATGCAAATATCTAGTCCTATTGTAACCGATATCAGTAAGGTTTTTACGATCAAGGAGACGATATTGCAGCTAAACCCGATGGTTTATATCGATGGCCATCAATATTAGTTAACTTCACTTTGATCTCAGCCATAGGGCCGAGAAGCAATGGAAATACTGCTACCGAACCGTGGCAATGGATCAAAGTGTGGCTGCGTAAAGAAGAATGCCTCTATGATTATGTAGTGTCATGCAAATATCCAGTCCTATTGTAACCGATATCAGTAAGGTTTTTACGATCAAGGAGACAATATCCCAGCTAAACCGCATGGTTTATATCGATGGCCATCAATATTAGTTAACTTCACTTTGATCTTAGGCATAGGGCCGAGAAGCAATGGAAATACTGCTACCGAACCGTGGCAATGGATCAAAGTGTGGCTGCGTAAAGAAGAATGCCACTGTGATTATGTAGTGTCATGCAAATATCTAGTCTTATTGTAACCGATATCAGTAAGGTTTTTACGATCATGGAGACAATATCGCAGCTAAACCGCATGGTTTATACCGATGGCCATCAATATTAGTTAACTTCACTTTGATCTTAGGCATAGGGCCGAGAAGCAATGGTAATACTGCTACCGAACCGTGGCAATGGATCAAAGTTCAGCTGCGTAAAGAAGCATGCCACTATAATTATTTAGTGCCATGCAAATATCTAGTCCTATTGTAACCGATATCAGTAAGGTTTTTACGATCAAGGAGACGATATTGCAGCTAAACCCGATGGTTTATATCGATGGCCATCAATATTAGCTAACTTCACTTCGATCGAAGCCATGGGGACCAGAAGCAATGGAAATACTGCTACCGAACCGTGGCAATGGATCAAAGTGTGGCTGCGTAAAGAAGAATGCCACTGTGATTATGTAGTGTCATGCAAATATCTAGTCCTATTGTAACCGATATCAGTAAGGTTTTTACGATCAAGGAGACGATATTGCAGCTAAACCCGATGGTTTATATCGATGGCCATCAATATTAGTTAACTTCACTTCGATCGAAGCCATGGGGACCAGAAGCAAGGGAAATACTGCTACCGAACCGTGGCAATAGATCAAAGTGTGGCTGCGTAAAGAAGAATGCCACTATGATTATGTAGTGCCATGCAAATATCTAGTCCTATTGTAACCGATATCAGTAAGGGTTTTACGATCAAGGAGACAATATCGCAGCTAAACCGCATGGTTTATACCGATGGCCATCAATATTAGTTAACTTCGCTTTGATCTTAGGCATAGGGCCGAGAAGCAATGGTAATACTGCTACCGAACCGTGGCAATGGATCAAAGTGAGGCTGCGTAAAGAAGAATGCCACTATGAATATGTAGTGTCATGCAAATATCTAGTATTATTGTAACCGATATCTGTAATGTTTTTGAGATCAAGGAGACGATATCGCAGCTAAACCGCATGGTTTATACCGATGGCCATCAATATTAGTTAATTTTACTTTGATCTTAGGCATAGGGCCGAGAAGCAATGGTAATACTGCTACCGAACCGTGGCAATGGATCAAAAAGAGGCTGAGTAAACAAGAATGCCACTATGATTATTTAGTGCCATGCAAATATCTAGTCCTATTGTAACCGATATCAGTAAGGTTATTACGATCAAGGAGACAATATCGCAGCTAAACCGCATGGTTTATACCGATGGCCATCAATATTAGTTAACTTCGCTTTGATCTTAGGCATAGGGCCGAGAAGCAATGGTAATACTGCTACCGAACCGTGGCAATGGATCAAAGTGTGGCTGCGTAAAGAAGAATGCCACTATGATTGTGTAGTGTCATGCAAATATCTAGTATTATTGTAACCGATAGCTGTAAGGTTTTTGAGATCAAGGAGACGATATCGCAGCAAAACCAGATGGTTTATATCGATGGCCATCAATATTAGTTAACTTCACTTCGATCTCAGCCATAGGGACGAGAAGCAATGGAAATACTGCTACCGAACCGTGGCAATGGATCAAAGTGAGGCTGCGTAAAGAAGAATGCCACTATGATTGTGTAGTGTCATGCAAATATTTAATCCTATTGTAACCGATATCAGTAAGGGTTTTACGATCAAGGAGACAATATCGCAGCTAAACCGCATGGTTTATACCGATGGCCATCAATATTAGTTAACTTCACTTCGATCGAAGCCATGGGGACCAGAAGCAATGGAAATACTGCTACCGAACCGTGGCAATGGATCAAAGTGTGGCTGAGTAAAGAAGAATGCCACTATGATTATGTAGTGCCATGCAAATATCTAGTCCTATTGTAACCGATATCAGTAAGGGTTTTACGATCAAGGAGACAATATCGCAGCTAAACCGCATGGTTTATACCGATGGCCATCAATATTAGTTAACTTCGCTTTGATCTTAGGCATAGGGCCGAGAAGCAATGGTAATACTGCTACCGAACCGTGGCAATGGATCAAAGTGAGGCTGCGTAAAGAAGAATGCCACTATGAATATGTAGTGTCATGCAAATATCTAGTATTATTGTAACCGATATCTGTAATGTTTTTGAGATCAAGGAGACAATATCGCAGCTAAACCGCATGGTTTATACCGATGGCCATCAATATTAGTTAACTTCGCTTTGATCTTAGGCATAGGGCCGAGAAGCAATGGTAATACTGCTACCGAACCGTGGCAATGGATCAAAGTGTGGCTGCGTAAAGAAGAATGCCACTATGATTGTGTAGTGTCATGCAAATATCTAGTATTATTGTAACCGATAGCTGTAAGGTTTTTGAGATCAAGGAGACGATATCGCAGCAAAACCGGATGGTTTATATCGATGGCCATCAATATTAGTTAACTTCACTTCGATCTCAGCCATAGGGACGAGAAGCAATGGTAATACTGCTACCGAACCGTGGCAATGGATCAAAAAGAGGCTGCGTAAACAAGAATGCCACTATGATTATTTAGTGCCATGCAAATATCTAGTCCTATTGTAACCGATATCAGTAAGGTTATTACGATTAAGGAGACGATATCGCAGCTAAACAGGATGTTTTATGTGGATGGCCATCAATATTAGTTAACTTCACTTTGATCTTAGGCATAGGGCCGAGAAGCAATGGAAATACTGCTACCGAACCGTCGCAATGGATCAAAGTTCAGCTGCGTAAAGAAGCACGCCACTATGATTATGTAGTGCCATGCAAATATCTAGTCCTATTGTAACCGATATCAGTAAGGGTTTTACGATCAAGGAGACAATATCGCAGCTAAACCGCATGGTTTATACCGATGGCCATCAATATTAGTTAACTTCGCTTTGATCGTAGGCATAGGGACCAGAAGCAATGGAAATACTGCTACCGAACCGTGGCAATGGATCAAAGTGTGGCTGCGTAAAGAAGAATGCAACTATAATTATTTTGTGCCATGCAAATATCTAGTCCTATTGTAACCGATATCAGTAAGGTTTTTACGATCAAGGAGACAATATCCCAGCTAAACCGCATGGTTTATATCGATGGCCATCAATATTAGTTAACTTCACTTTGATCTTAGGCATAGGGCCGAGAAGCAATGGAAATACTGTTGCCGAACCGTGGCAATGGATCAAAAAGAGGCTGCGTAAAGAAGAATCCCACTATGATTATGTAGTGTCATGCAAATGTTTAGTATTATTGTAACCGGTATCAGTAAGGTTTTTACGATCAAGAGGAGACGATATGGCAGCTAAACCGGATGGTTTATATCGATTGCCATCAATATTAGTTAACTTCACTTCGATCCCAGCCATAGGAACCAGAAGCAATCCAAATACTGCTACCGAACCGTGGCAATGGATCAAAGTGTGGCTGCGTAACGAAGAATGCCACTATGATTATGTAGTGCTATGCAAATGTTTAGTATTATTGTAACCGGTATCAGTAAGGTTTTTACGATCAAGGAGACGATATTGCAGCTAAACCGGATGGTTTATATCGATTGGCATCAATATTAGTTAACTTCACTTCGATCTCAGCCATAGGAACCAGAAGCAATCCAAATACTGCTACCGAACCGTCGCAATGGATCAAAGTTCAGCTGCGTAAAAAAGCACGCCACTATGATTATGTAGTGCCATGCAAATATCTAGTCCTATTGTAACCGATATCAGTAAGGTTTTTACGATCAAGGAGACGATATTGCAGCTAAACCCGATGGTTTATATCGATGGCCATCAATATTAGTTAACTTCACTTCGATCGAAGCCATGGGGACCAGAAGCAATGGAAATACTGCTACCGAACCGTGGCAATGGATCAAAGTGTGGCTGCGTAAAGAAGAATGCCACTGTGATTATGTAGTGTCATGCAAATATCTAGTCCTATTGTAACCGATATCAGTAAGGTTTTGACGATCAAGGAGACGATATTGCAGCTAAACCCGATGGTTTATATCGATGGCCATCAATATTAGTTAACTTCACTTCGATCGAAGCCATGGGGACCAGAAGCAATGGAAATACTGCTACCGAACCGTGGCAATGGATCAAAGTGTGGCTGCGTAAAGAAGAATGCCACTATGATTATGTAGTGCCATGCAAATATCTAGTCCTATTGTAACCGATATCAGTAAGGGTTTTACGATCAAGGAGACAATATCGCAGCTAAACCGCATGGTTTATACCGATGGCCATCAATATTAGTTAACTTCGCTTTGATCTTAGGCATAGGGCCGAGAAGCAATGGTAATACTGCTACCGAACCGTGGCAATGGATCAAAAAGAGGCTGCGTAAACAAGAATGCCACTATGATTATTTAGTGCCATGCAAATATCTAGTCCTATTGTAACCGATATCAGTAAGGTTATTACGATCAAGGAGACAATATCGCAGCTAAACCGCATGGTTTATACCGATGGCCATCAATATTAGTTAACTTCGCTTTGATCTTAGGCATAGGGCCGAGAAGCAATGGTAATACTGCTACCGAACCGTGGCAATGGATCAAAGTGTGGCTGCGTAAAGAAGAATGCCACTATGATTGTGTAGTGTCATGCAAATATCTAGTATTATTGTAACCGATATCTGTAATGTTTTTGAGATCAAGGAGACGATATCGCAGCTAAACCGCATGGTTTATACCGATGGCCATCAATATTAGTTAATTTTACTTTGATCTTAGGCATAGGGCCGAGAAGCAATGGAAATACTGCTACCGAACCGTGGCAATGGATCAAAGTGTGGCTGCGTGAAGAAGAATGCCACTGTGATTATGTAGTGTCATGCAAATATCTAGTCTTATTGTAACCGATATCAGTAAGGTTTTTACGATCAAGGAGACGATATCGCAGCAAAACCGGATGGTTTATATCGATGGCCATCAATATTAGTTAACTTCACTTCGATCTCAGCCATAGGGACGAGAAGCAATGGAAATACTGCTACCGAACCGTGGCAATGGATCAAAGTGAGGCTGCGTAAAGAAGAATGCCACTATGATTGTGTAGTGTCATGCAAATATTTAATCCTATTGTAACCGATATCAGTAAGGGTTTTACGATCAAGGAGACAATATCGCAGCTAAACCGCATGGTTTATACCGATGGCCATCAATATTAGTTAACTTCGCTTTGATCTTAGGCACAGGGCCGAGAAGCAATGGTAATACTGCTACCGAACCGTGGCAATGGATCAAAGTGAGGCTGCGTAAAGAAGAATGCCACTATGAATATGTAGTGTCATGCAAATTTCTAGTATTATTGTAACCGATATCTGTAATGTTTTTGAGATCAAGGAGACGATATCGCAGCTAAACCGCATGGTTTATACCGATGGCCATCAATATTAGTTAATTTTACTTTGATCTTAGGCATAGGGCTGAGTAGCAATGGTAATACTGCTACCGAACCGTGGCAATGGATCAAAAAGAGGCTGCGTAAACAAGAATGCCACTATGATTATTTAGTGCCATGCAAATATCTAGTCCTATTGTAACCGATATCAGTAAGGTTATTACGATTAAGGAGACGATATCGCAGCTAAACAGGATGTTTTATGTGGATGGCCATCAATATTAGTTAACTTCACTTTGATCTTAGGCATAGGGCCGAGAAGCAATGGAAATACTGCTACCGAACCGTCGCAATGGATCAAAGTTCAGCTGCGTAAAGAAGCACGCCACTATGATTATGTAGTGCCATGCAAATATCTAGTCCTATTGTAACCGATATCAGTAAGGGTTTTACGATCAAGGAGACAATATCGCAGCTAAACCGCATGGTTTATACCGATGGCCATCAATATTAGTTAACTTCGCTTTGATCTTAGGCATAGGGACCAGAAGCAATGGAAATACTGCTACCGAACCGTGGCAATGGATCAAAGTGTGGCTGCGTAAAGAAGAATGCAACTATAATTATTTTGTGCCATGCAAATATCTAGTCCTATTGTAACCGATATCAGTAAGGTTTTTACGATCAAGGAGACAATATCCCAGCTAAACCGCACGGTTTATATCGATGGCCATCAATATTAGTTAACTTCACTTTGATCTTAGGCATAGGGCCGAGAAGCAATGGAAATACTGCTGCCGAACCGTGGCAATGGATCAAAAAGAGGCTGCGTAAAGAAGAATCCCACTATGATTATGTAGTGTCATGCAAATGTTTAGTATTATTGTAACCGGTATCAGTAAGGTTTTTACGATCAAGGAGACGATATGGCAGCTAAACCGGATGGTTTATATCGATTGCCATCAATATTAGTTAACTTCACTTCGATCTCAGCCATAGGAACCAGAAGCAATCCAAATACTGCTACCGAACCGTGGCAATGGATCAAAGTGTGGCTGCGTAACGAAGAATGCCACTATGATTATGTAGTGCCATGCAAATATCTAGTCCTATTATAACCGATATCAGTAAGGGTTTTACGATCAAGGAGACAATATCGCAGCTAAACCGCATGGTTTATACCGATGGCCATCAATATTAGTTCACTTCGCTTTGATCTTAGGCATAGGGCCGAGAAGCAATGGTAATACTGCTACCGAACCGTGGCAATGGATCAAAGTGAGGCTGCGTAAAGAAGAATGCCACTATGAATATGTAGTGTCATGCAAATATCTAGTATTATTGTAACCGATATCTGTAATGTTTTTGAGATCAAGGAGACGATATCGCAGCTAAACCGCATGGTTTATACCGATGGCCATCAATATTAGTTAATTTTATTTTGATCTTAGGCATAGGGCCGAGAAGCAATGGTAATACTGCTGCCGAACCGTGGCAATGGATCAAAAAGAGGCTGCGTAAACAAGAATGCCACTATGATTATTTAGTGCCATGCAAATATCTAGTCCTATTGTAACCGATATCAGTAAGGTTTTTACGATTAAGGAGACGATATCGCAGCTAAACAGGATGTTTTATGTCGATGGCCATCAATATTAGTTAACTTCACTTTGATCTTAGGCATAGGGCCGAGAAGCAATGGAAATACTGCTACCGAACCGTCGCAATGGATCAAAGTTCAGCTGCGTAAAGAAGCACGCCACTATGATTATGTAGTGCCATGCAAATATCTAGTCCTGTTGTAACCTATATCTGTAAGGTTCTTACGATCAAGGAGACGATTTCGCAGCTAAACCGGATGGTTTATGTCGAAGGCCATCAATATTAGTTAACTTCACTTCGATCTCAGCCATAGGGACCAGAAGCAATGGAAATACTGCTACCGAACCGTGGCAATGGATCAAAGTGTGGCTGCGTAAAGAAGAATGCCACTATAATTATTTAGTGCCATGCAAATATCTAGTCCTATTGTAACCGATATCAGTAAGGTTTTTACGATCAAGGAGACGATATTGCAGCTAAACCCGATGGTTTATATCGATGGCCATCAATATTAGTTAACTTCACTTTGATCTCAGCCATAGGGCCGAGGAGCAATGGAAATACTGCTACCGAACCGTGGCAATGGATCAAAGTGTGGCTGCGTAAAGAAGAATGCCACTATGATTATGTAGTGTCATGCAAATATCCAGTCCTATTGTAACCGATATCAGTAAGGTTTTTACGATCAAGGAGACAATATCCCAGCTAAACCGCATGGTTTATATCGATGGCCATCAATATTAGTTAACTTCACTTTGATCTTAGGCATAGGGCCGAGAAGCAATGGAAATACTGCTGCCAAACCGTGGCAATGGATCAAAGAGAGGCTGCGTAAACAAGAATGCCACTATGATTATTTAGTGCCATGCAAATATCTAGTCCTATTGTAACCTATATCTGTAAGGTTCTTACGATCAAGGAGACGATTTCGCAGTTAAACCGGATGATTTATGTCGAAGGCCATCAATATTAGTTAACTTCACTTCGATCTCAGCCATAGGGACCAGAAGCAATGGAAATACTGCTACCGAACCGTGGCAATGGATCAAAGTGTGGCTGCGTAAAGAAGAATGCCACTATAATTATTTAGTGCCATGCAAATATCTAGTCCTATTGTAACCGATATTAGTAAGGTTTTTACGATCAAGGAGACGATATTGCAGCTAAACCCGATGGTTTATATCGATGGCCATCAATATTAGTTAACTTCACTTTGATCTCAGCCATAGGGCCGAGAAGCAATGGAAATACTGCTACCGAACCGTGGCAATGGATCAAAGTGTGGCTGCGTAAAGAAGAATGCCTCTATGATTATGTAGTGTCATGCAAATATCCAGTCCTATTGTAACCGATATCAGTAAGGTTTTTACGATCAAGGAGACAATATCCCAGCTAAACCGCATGGTTTATATCGATGGCCATCAATATTAGTTAACTTCACTTTGATCTTAGGCATAGGGCCGAGAAGCAATGGAAATACTGCTACCGAACCGTGGCAATGGATCAAAGTGTGGCTGCGTAAAGAAGAATGCCACTGTGATTATGTAGTGTCATGCAAATATCTAGTCTTATTGTAACCGATATCAGTAAGGTTTTTACGATCATGGAGACAATATCGCAGCTAAACCGCATGGTTTATACCGATGGCCATCAATATTAGTTAACTTCACTTTGATCTTAGGCATAGGGCCGAGAAGCAATGGTAATACTGCTACCGAACCGTGGCAATGGATCAAAGTTCAGCTGCGTAAAGAAGCATGCCACTATAATTATTTAGTGCCATGCAAATATCTAGTCCTATTGTAACCGATATCAGTAAGGTTTTTACGATCAAGGAGACGATATTGCAGCTAAACCCGATGGTTTATATCGATGGCCATCAATATTAGCTAACTTCACTTCGATCGAAGCCATGGGGACCAGAAGCAATGGAAATACTGCTACCGAACCGTGGCAATGGATCAAAGTGTGGCTGCGTAAAGAAGAATGCCACTGTGATTATGTAGTGTCATGCAAATATCTAGTCCTATTGTAACCGATATCAGTAAGGTTTTTACGATCAAGGAGACGATATTGCAGCTAAACCCGATGGTTTATATCGATGGCCATCAATATTAGTTAACTTCACTTCGATCGAAGCCATGGGGACCAGAAGCAATGGAAATACTGCTACCGAACCGTGGCAATAGATCAAAGTGTGGCTGCGTAAAGAAGAATGCCACTATGATTATGTAGTGCCATGCAAATATCTAGTCCTATTGTAACCGATATCAGTAAGGGTTTTACGATCAAGGAGACAATATCGCAGCTAAACCGCATGGTTTATACCGATGGCCATCAATATTAGTTAACTTCGCTTTGATCTTAGGCATAGGGCCGAGAAGCAATGGTAATACTGCTACCGAACCGTGGCAATGGATCAAAGTGAGGCTGCGTAAAGAAGAATGCCACTATGAATATGTAGTGTCATGCAAATATCTAGTATTATTGTAACCGATATCTGTAATGTTTTTGAGATCAAGGAGACGATATCGCAGCTAAACCGCATGGTTTATACCGATGGCCATCAATATTAGTTAATTTTACTTTGATCTTAGGCATAGGGCCGAGAAGCAATGGTAATACTGCTACCGAACCGTGGCAATGGATCAAAAAGAGGCTGAGTAAACAAGAATGCCACTATGATTATTTAGTGCCATGCAAATATCTAGTCCTATTGTAACCGATATCAGTAAGGTTATTACGATCAAGGAGACAATATCGCAGCTAAACCGCATGGTTTATACCGATGGCCATCAATATTAGTTAACTTCGCTTTGATCTTAGGCATAGGGCCGAGAAGCAATGGTAATACTGCTACCGAACCGTGGCAATGGATCAAAGTGTGGCTGCGTAAAGAAGAATGCCACTATGATTGTGTAGTGTCATGCAAATATCTAGTATTATTGTAACCGATAGCTGTAAGGTTTTTGAGATCAAGGAGACGATATCGCAGCAAAACCAGATGGTTTATATCGATGGCCATCAATATTAGTTAACTTCACTTCGATCTCAGCCATAGGGACGAGAAGCAATGGAAATACTGCTACCGAACCGTGGCAATGGATCAAAGTGAGGCTGCGTAAAGAAGAATGCCACTATGATTGTGTAGTGTCATGCAAATATTTAATCCTATTGTAACCGATATCAGTAAGGGTTTTACGATCAAGGAGACAATATCGCAGCTAAACCGCATGGTTTATACCGATGGCCATCAATATTAGTTAACTTCACTTCGATCGAAGCCATGGGGACCAGAAGCAATGGAAATACTGCTACCGAACCGTGGCAATGGATCAAAGTGTGGCTGAGTAAAGAAGAATGCCACTATGATTATGTAGTGCCATGCAAATATCTAGTCCTATTGTAACCGATATCAGTAAGGGTTTTACGATCAAGGAGACAATATCGCAGCTAAACCGCATGGTTTATACCGATGGCCATCAATATTAGTTAACTTCGCTTTGATCTTAGGCATAGGGCCGAGAAGCAATGGTAATACTGCTACCGAACCGTGGCAATGGATCAAAGTGAGGCTGCGTAAAGAAGAATGCCACTATGAATATGTAGTGTCATGCAAATATCTAGTATTATTGTAACCGATATCTGTAATGTTTTTGAGATCAAGGAGACGATATCGCAGCTAAACCGCATGGTTTATACCGATGGCCATCAATATTAGTTAATTTTACTTTGATCTTAGGCATAGGGCCGAGAAGCAATGGTAATACTGCTACCGAACCGTGGCAATGGATCAAAAAGAGGCTGCGTAAACAAGAATGCCACTATGATTATTTAGTGCCATGCAAATATCTAGTCCTATTGTAACCGATATCAGTAAGGGTTTTACGATCAAGGAGACAATATCGCAGCTAAACCGCATGGTTTATACCGATGGCCATCAATATTAGTTAATTTTACTTTGATCTTAGGCATAGGGCCGAGAAGCAATGGTAATACTGCTACCGAACCGTGGCAATGGATCAAAAAGAGGCTGCGTAAACAAGAATGCCACTATAATTATTTAGTGCCATGCAAATATCTAGTCCTATTGTAACCGATATCAGTAAGGTTTTTACGATCAAGGAGACGATATTGCAGCTAAACCCGATGGTTTATATCGATGGCCATCAATATTAGCTAACTTCACTTCGATCGAAGCCATGGGGACCAGAAGCAATGGAAATACTGCTACCGAACCGTGGCAATGGATCAAAGTGTGGCTGCGTAAAGAAGAATGCCACTGTGATTATGTAGTGTCATGCAAATATCTAGTCCTATTGTAACCGATATCAGTAAGGTTTTTACGATCAAGGAGACGATATTGCAGCTAAACCCGATGGTTTATATCGATGGCCATCAATATTAGTTAACTTCACTTCGATCGAAGCCATGGGGACCAGAAGCAATGGAAATACTGCTACCGAACCGTGGCAATAGATCAAAGTGTGGCTGCGTAAAGAAGAATGCCACTATGATTATGTAGTGCCATGCAAATATCTAGTCCTATTGTAACCGATATCAGTAAGGGTTTTACGATCAAGGAGACAATATCGCAGCTAAACCGCATGGTTTATACCGATGGCCATCAATATTAGTTAACTTCGCTTTGATCTTAGGCATAGGGCCGAGAAGCAATGGTAATACTGCTACCGAACCGTGGCAATGGATCAAAGTGAGGCTGCGTAAAGAAGAATGCCACTATGAATATGTAGTGTCATGCAAATATCTAGTATTATTGTAACCGATATCTGTAATGTTTTTGAGATCAAGGAGACGATATCGCAGCTAAACCGCATGGTTTATACCGATGGCCATCAATATTAGTTAATTTTACTTTGATCTTAGGCATAGGGCCGAGAAGCAATGGTAATACTGCTACCGAACCGTGGCAATGGATCAAAGTGAGGCTGCGTAAAGAAGAATGCCACTATGAATATGTAGTGTCATGCAAATATCTAGTATTATTGTAACCGATATCTGTAATGTTTTTGAGATCAAGGAGACGATATCGCAGCTAAACCGCATGGTTTATACCGATGGCCATCAATATTAGTTAATTTTATTTTGATCTTAGGCATAGGGCCGAGAAGCAATGGTAATACTGCTGCCGAACCGTGGCAATGGATCAAAAAGAGGCTGCGTAAACAAGAATGCCACTATGATTATTTAGTGCCATGCAAATATCTAGTCCTATTGTAACCGATATCAGTAAGGTTTTTACGATTAAGGAGACGATATCGCAGCTAAACAGGATGTTTTATGTCGATAGCCATCAATATTAGTTAACTTCACTTTGATCTTAGGCATAGGGCCGAGAAGCAATGGAAATACTGCTACCGAACCGTCGCAATGGATCAAAGTTCAGCTGCGTAAAGAAGCACGCCACTATGATTATGTAGTGCCATGCAAATATCTAGTCCTGTTGTAACCTATATCTGTAAGGTTCTTACGATCAAGGAGACGATTTCGCAGCTAAACCGGATGGTTTATGTCGAAGGCCATCAATATTAGTTAACTTCACTTCGATCTCAGCCATAGGGACCAGAAGCAATGGAAATACTGCTACCGAACCGTGGCAATGGATCAAAGTGTGGCTGCGTAAAGAAGAATGCCACTATAATTATTTAGTGCCATGCAAATATCTAGTCCTATTGTAACCGATATCAGTAAGGTTTTTACGATCAAGGAGACGATATTGCAGCTAAACCCGATGGTTTATATCGATGGCCATCAATATTAGTTAACTTCACTTTGATCTCAGCCATAGGGCCGAGGAGCAATGGAAATACTGCTACCGAACCGTGGCAATGGATCAAAGTGTGGCTGCGTAAAGAAGAATGCCACTATGATTATGTAGTGTCATGCAAATACCCAGTCCTATTGTAACCGATATCAGTAAGGTTTTTACGATCAAGGAGACAATATCCCAGCTAAACCGCATGGTTTATATCGATGGCCATCAATATTAGTTAACTTCACTTTGATCTTAGGCATAGGGCCGAGAAGCAATGGAAATACTGCTGCCAAACCGTGGCAATGGATCAAAGAGAGGCTGCGTAAACAAGAATGCCACTATGATTATTTAGTGCCATGCAAATATCTAGTCCTATTGTAACCTATATCTGTAAGGTTCTTACGATCAAGGAGACGATTTCGCAGTTAAACCGGATGATTTATGTCGAAGGCCATCAATATTAGTTAACTTCACTTCGATCTCAGCCATAGGGACCAGAAGCAATGGAAATACTGCTACCGAACCGTGGCAATGGATCAAAGTGTGGCTGCGTAAAGAAGAATGCCACTATAATTATTTAGTGCCATGCAAATATCTAGTCCTATTGTAACCGATATCAGTAAGGTTTTTACGATCAAGGAGACGATATTGCAGCTAAACCCGATGGTTTATATCGATGGCCATCAATATTAGTTAACTTCACTTTGATCTCAGCCATAGGGCCGAGAAGCAATGGAAATACTGCTACCGAACCGTGGCAATGGATCAAAGTGTGGCTGCGTAAAGAAGAATGCCTCTATGATTATGTAGTGTCATGCAAATATCCAGTCCTATTGTAACCGATATCAGTAAGGTTTTTACGATCAAGGAGACAATATCCCAGCTAAACCGCATGGTTTATATCGATGGCCATCAATATTAGTTAACTTCGCTTTGATCTTAGGCATAGGGCCGAGAAGCAATGGTAATACTGCTACCGAACCGTGGCAATGGATCAAAGTGTGGCTGCGTAAAGAAGAATGCCACTATGATTGTGTAGTGTCATGCAAATATCTAGTATTATTGTAACCGATAGCTGTAAG
The DNA here is from genome assembly GCA_963942575.1 of Priocnemis perturbator. Taxonomy (NCBI): domain Eukaryota; kingdom Metazoa; phylum Arthropoda; class Insecta; order Hymenoptera; family Pompilidae; genus Priocnemis; species Priocnemis perturbator. The sequence goes on along the minus strand of OZ012655.1, from coordinate 3,487,465 downwards.
GTTTTTGAGATCAAGGAGACGATATCGCAGCAAAACCAGATGGTTTATATCGATGGCCATCAATATTAGTTAACTTCACTTCGATCTCAGCCATAGGGACGAGAAGCAATGGAAATACTGCTACCGAACCGTGGCAATGGATCAAAGTGAGGCTGCGTAAAGAAGAATGCCACTATGATTGTGTAGTGTCATGCAAATATTTAATCCTATTGTAACCGATATCAGTAAGGGTTTTACGATCAAGGAGACAATATCGCAGCTAAACCGCATGGTTTATACCGATGGCCATCAATATTAGTTAACTTCACTTCGATCGAAGCCATGGGGACCAGAAGCAATGGAAATACTGCTACCGAACCGTGGCAATGGATCAAAGTGTGGCTGAGTAAAGAAGAATGCCACTATGATTATGTAGTGCCATGCAAATATCTAGTCCTATTGTAACCGATATCAGTAAGGGTTTTACGATCAAGGAGACAATATCGCAGCTAAACCGCATGGTTTATACCGATGGCCATCAATATTAGTTAACTTCGCTTTGATCTTAGGCATAGGGCCGAGAAGCAATGGTAATACTGCTACCGAACCGTGGCAATGGATCAAAGTGAGGCTGCGTAAAGAAGAATGCCACTATGAATATGTAGTGTCATGCAAATATCTAGTATTATTGTAACCGATATCTGTAATGTTTTTGAGATCAAGGAGACGATATCGCAGCTAAACCGCATGGTTTATACCGATGGCCATCAATATTAGTTAATTTTACTTTGATCTTAGGCATAGGGCCGAGAAGCAATGGTAATACTGCTACCGAACCGTGGCAATGGATCAAAAAGAGGCTGCGTAAACAAGAATGCCACTATGATTATTTAGTGCCATGCAAATATCTAGTCCTATTGTAACCGATATCAGTAAGGGTTTTACGATCAAGGAGACAATATCGCAGCTAAACCGCATGGTTTATACCGATGGCCATCAATATTAGTTAATTTTACTTTGATCTTAGGCATAGGGCCGAGAAGCAATGGTAATACTGCTACCGAACCGTGGCAATGGATCAAAAAGAGGCTGCGTAAACAAGAATGCCACTATAATTATTTAGTGCCATGCAAATATCTAGTCCTATTGTAACCGATATCAGTAAGGTTTTTACGATCAAGGAGACGATATTGCAGCTAAACCCGATGGTTTATATCGATGGCCATCAATATTAGCTAACTTCACTTCGATCGAAGCCATGGGGACCAGAAGCAATGGAAATACTGCTACCGAACCGTGGCAATGGATCAAAGTGTGGCTGCGTAAAGAAGAATGCCACTGTGATTATGTAGTGTCATGCAAATATCTAGTCCTATTGTAACCGATATCAGTAAGGTTTTTACGATCAAGGAGACGATATTGCAGCTAAACCCGATGGTTTATATCGATGGCCATCAATATTAGTTAACTTCACTTCGATCGAAGCCATGGGGACCAGAAGCAATGGAAATACTGCTACCGAACCGTGGCAATAGATCAAAGTGTGGCTGCGTAAAGAAGAATGCCACTATGATTATGTAGTGCCATGCAAATATCTAGTCCTATTGTAACCGATATCAGTAAGGGTTTTACGATCAAGGAGACAATATCGCAGCTAAACCGCATGGTTTATACCGATGGCCATCAATATTAGTTAACTTCGCTTTGATCTTAGGCATAGGGCCGAGAAGCAATGGTAATACTGCTACCGAACCGTGGCAATGGATCAAAGTGAGGCTGCGTAAAGAAGAATGCCACTATGAATATGTAGTGTCATGCAAATATCTAGTATTATTGTAACCGATATCTGTAATGTTTTTGAGATCAAGGAGACGATATCGCAGCTAAACCGCATGGTTTATACCGATGGCCATCAATATTAGTTAATTTTACTTTGATCTTAGGCATAGGGCCGAGAAGCAATGGTAATACTGCTACCGAACCGTGGCAATGGATCAAAAAGAGGCTGAGTAAACAAGAATGCCACTATGATTATTTAGTGCCATGCAAATATCTAGTCCTATTGTAACCGATATCAGTAAGGTTATTACGATCAAGGAGACAATATCGCAGCTAAACCGCATGGTTTATACCGATGGCCATCAATATTAGTTAACTTCGCTTTGATCTTAGGCATAGGGCCGAGAAGCAATGGTAATACTGCTACCGAACCGTGGCAATGGATCAAAGTGTGGCTGCGTAAAGAAGAATGCCACTATGATTGTGTAGTGTCATGCAAATATCTAGTATTATTGTAACCGATAGCTGTAAGGTTTTTGAGATCAAGGAGACGATATCGCAGCAAAACCAGATGGTTTATATCGATGGCCATCAATATTAGTTAACTTCACTTCGATCTCAGCCATAGGGACGAGAAGCAATGGAAATACTGCTACCGAACCGTGGCAATGGATCAAAGTGAGGCTGCGTAAAGAAGAATGCCACTATGATTGTGTAGTGTCATGCAAATATTTAATCCTATTGTAACCGATATCAGTAAGGGTTTTACGATCAAGGAGACAATATCGCAGCTAAACCGCATGGTTTATACCGATGGCCATCAATATTAGTTAACTTCACTTCGATCGAAGCCATGGGGACCAGAAGCAATGGAAATACTGCTACCGAACCGTGGCAATGGATCAAAGTGTGGCTGAGTAAAGAAGAATGCCACTATGATTATGTAGTGCCTTGCAAATATCTAGTCCTATTGTAACCGATATCAGTAAGGGTTTTACGATCAAGGAGACAATATCGCAGCTAAACCGCATGGTTTATACCGATGGCCATCAATATTAGTTAACTTCGCTTTGATCTTAGGCATAGGGCCGAGATGCAATGGTAATACTGCTACCGAACCGTGGCAATGGATCAAAGTGAGGCTGCGTAAAGAAGAATGCCACTATGAATATGTAGTGTCATGCAAATATCTAGTATTATTGTAACCGATATCTGTAATGTTTTTGAGATCAAGGAGACGATATCGCAGCTAAACCGCATGGTTTATACCGATGGCCATCAATATTAGTTAATTTTACTTTGATCTTAGGCATAGGGCCGAGAAGCAATGGTAATACTGCTACCGAACCGTGGCAATGGATCAAAAAGAGGCTGCGTAAACAAGAATGCCACTATGATTATTTAGTGCCATGCAAATATCTAGTCCTATTGTAACCGATATCAGTAAGGTTATTACGATTAAGGAGACGATATCGCAGCTAAACAGGATGTTTTATGTGGATGGCCATCAATATTAGTTAACTTCACTTTGATCTTAGGCATAGGGCCGAGAAGCAATGGAAATACTGCTACCGAACCGTCGCAATGGATCAAAGTTCAGCTGCGTAAAGAAGCACGCCACTATGATTATGTAGTGCCATGCAAATATCTAGTCCTATTGTAAGCGATATCAGTAAGGGTTTTACGATCAAGGAGACAATATCGCAGCTAAACCGCATGGTTTATACCGATGGCCATCAATATTAGTTAACTTCGCTTTGATCTTAGGCATAGGGACCAGAAGCAATGGAAATACTGCTACCGAACCGTGGCAATGGATCAAAGTGTGGCTGCGTAAAGAAGAATGCCACTATAATTATTTAGTGCCATGCAAATATCTAGTCCTATTGTAACCGATATCAGTAAGGTTTTTACGATCAAGGAGACAATATCCCAGCTAAACCGCATGGTTTATATCGATGGCCATCAATATTAGTTAACTTCACTTTGATCTTAGGCATAGGGCCGAGAAGCAATGGAAATACTGCTGCCGAACCGTGGCAATGGATCAAAAAGAGGCTGCGTAAAGAAGAATCCCACTATGATTATGTAGTGTCATGCAAATGTTTAGTATTATTGTAACCGGTATCAGTAAGGTTTTTACGATCAAGGAGACGATATGGCAGCTAAACCGGATGGTTTATATCGATTGCCATCAATATTAGTTAACTTCACTTCGATCTCAGCCATAGGAACCAGAAGCAATCCAAATACTGCTACCGAACCGTGGCAATGGATCAAAGTGCGGCTGCGTAAAGAAGAATGCCACTATGATTATGTAGTGTCATGCAAATGTCTAGTATTATTGTAACCGGTATCAGTAAGGCTTTTGGGATCAAGGAGACGATATCGCAGCTAAACCGGATGGTTTATATCGATGGCCATCAATATTAGTTAACTTCACTTCGATCTCAGCCATAGGGACCAGAAGCAATGGAAATACTGCTACCGAACCGTTTCAATGGATCAAAGTGTGGCTGCGTAAAGAAGCATGCCACTATGATTATGTAGTGTCATGCAAATATCTAGTCTTATTGTAACCGATATTAGTAAGGTTTTTACGATCAAGGAGACAATATCGCAGGTAAACCGCATGGTTTATATCGATGGCCATCAATATTAGTTAACTTCACTTTGATCTCAGCCATAGGGCCGAGAAGCAATGGAAATACTGCTACCGAACCGTGGCAATGGATCAAAGTGTGCCTGCGTAAAGAAGAATGCCACTATGATTATGTAGTGTCATGCAAATGTCTAGTATTATTGTAACCGATATCAGTAAGGTTTTTACGATCAAGGAGACGATATCGCAGCTAAACCGGATGGTTTATATCGATGGCCATCAATATTAGTTAACTTCACTTTGATCTCAGGCATAGGGCCGGGAAGCAATGGAAATACTGCTACCGAACCGCGGCAATGGATCAAAGTGTGGCTGCGTAAAGTAGAATGCCACTATAATTATGTAGTCTCATGCAAATATCTAGTCTTATTGTAACCGATATTAGTAAGGCTTTTACGACCAAGGAGACGATATCGCAGCTAAACCGGATGGTTTATATCGACGGCCATCAATATTAGTTAACTTCACTTTGATCTTAGGCATAGGGCCGAGAAGCAATGGAAATACTGCTACCGAACCGTTTCAATGGATCAAAGTGCGGCTGCGTAAAGAAGAATGCCACTATGATTATGTAGTGTCATGCAAATGTCTAGTATTATTGTAACCGGTATCAGTAAGGCTTTTGGGATCAAGGAGACGATATCGCAGCTAAACCGGATGGTTTATATCGATGGCCATCAATATTAGTTAACTTCACTTCGATCTCAGCCATAGGGACCAGAAGCAATGGAAATACTGCTACCGAACCGTTTCAATGGATCAAAGTGTGGCTGCGTAAAGAAGCATGCCACTATGATTATGTAGTGTCATGCAAATATCTAGTCTTATTGTAACCGATATTAGTAAGGTTTTTACGATCAAGGAGACAATATCGCAGGTAAACCGCATGGTTTATATCGATGGCCATCAATATTAGTTAACTTCACTTTGATCTCAGCCATAGGGCCGGGAAGCAATGGAAATACTGCTACCGAACCGTTTCAATGGATCAAAGTGTGGCTGCGTAAAGAAGCATGCCACTATGATTATGTAGTGCCATGCAAATATCTAGTCTTATTGTAACCGATATCAGTAAGGTTTTTACGATCAAGGAGACAATATCGTAGCTAAACCGCATGGTTTATATCGATGGCCATCAATATTAGTTAACTTCACTTTGATCTTAGGCATAGGGCCGAGAAGCAATGGAAATACTGCTACCGAACCGTGGCAATGGATCAAAGTGTGCCTGCGTAAAGAAGAATGCCACTATGATTATGTAGTTTCATGCAAATGTATAGTATTATTGTAACCGGTATCAGTAAGGTTTTTGGGATCAAGGAGACGATATCGCAGCTAAACCGTATGGTTTATATCGATGGCCATCAATATTAGTTAACTTCACTTTGATCTCAGCCATAGGGCCGGGAAGCAATGGAAATACTGCTACCGAACCGTGGTAATGGATCAAAGTGTGGCTGCGTAAAGAAGAATGCCACTATGATTATGTAGTGTCATGCAAATGTCTAGTATTATTGTAACAGGTATCAGTAAGGTTTTTGAGATCAAGGAAACGATATCGCAGGTAAACCCGATGGTTTATATCGACGGCCATCAATATTAATTAACTTCACTTTGATCTCAGCCATAGGGCCGGCAAGAAATGGAAATACTGCTACCGAACCGTGGCAATGGATCAAAGTGTGGCTGCGTAAAGAAGAATGTCACTATGATTATGTAGTCTCATGCAAATATCTAGTCTTATTGTAACCGATATTAGTAAGGCTTTTACGATCAAGGAGACAATATCGGAGGTAAACGGGATGGTTTATATCGATGGCCATCAATATTAGTTAACTTCACTTCGATCTCAGCCATAGGGACCAGAAGCAATGGAAATACTGCTACCGAACCGTTTCAATGGATCAAAGTGTGGCTGCGTAAAGAAGCATGCCACTATGATTATGTAGTGCCATGCAAATATCTAGTCTTATTGTAACCGATATCAGTAAGGTTTTTACGATCAAGGAGACAATATCGCAGCTAAACCGCATGGTTTATATCGATGGCCATCAATATTAGTTAACTTCACTTTGATTTCATCCATAAGGTCGAGAAGCAATGGAAATACTGCTACCGAACCGTTTCAATGGATGAAAGTGTGGCTGCGTAAAGAAGCATGCCACTATGATTATGTAGTGCCATGCAAATATCTAGTCTTATTGTAACCGATATTAGTAAGGCTTTTACGACCGAGGAGACAATATTGCAGGTAAACCGGATGGTTTATATCGATGGCCATCAATATTAGTTAACTTCACTTTGATCTCAGCCATAGGGCCGGGAAGCAATGGAAATACTGCTACCGAACCGTGGCAATGGATCAAAGTGTGGCTGCGTAAAGAAGAATGTCACTATGATTATGTAGTCTCATGCAAATATCTAGTCTTATTGTAACCGATATTAGTAAGGCTTTTACGATCAAGGAGACAATATCGCAGGTAAACCGGATGGTTTATATCGATGGCCATCAATATTAGTTAACTTCACTTTGATCTTAGGCATAGGGCCGAGAAGCAATGGAAATACTGCTACCGAACCGTGGCAATGGATCAAAGTGAGGCTGCGTAAAGAAGAATGCCACTATGATTATGTAGTGCCATGCAAATATCTAGTCCTATTGTAACCGATATCAGTAAGGTTTTTACGATCCAGGAGACGATATCGCAGCTAAACCGGATGGTTTATATCGATGGCCATCAATATTAGTTAGCTTCACTTTGATTTCATCCATAAGGCCGAGAAGCAATGGAAATACTGCTACCGAACCGTTTCAATTGATGAAAGTGTGGCTGCGTAAAGAAGAATGCCACTATGATTATGTAGTGTCACGCAAATGTTTAGTATTATTGTAACCGGTATCAGTGAGGTTTTTGAGATCAAGGAGACGATATCGCAGCTAAACCGGATGGTTTATATCGATGGCCACCAATATTAATTAACTTCACTTTGATCTTAGTCACAGGGCCGAGAAGCAATGGAAATCCTGCTACCGAACCGTTGCAATGGATCAACGTGTGGCTGCGTAAAGAAGAATGCCACTATGATTATGTAGTGCCATGCAAATATCTAGTCTTATTGTAACCGATATCAGTAAGGTTTTTACGATCAAGGAGACAATATCGCAGGTAAACCGCATGGTTTATATCGATGGCCATCAATATTAGTTAACTTCACTTTGATCTTAGGCATAGGGCCGAGAAGCAATGGAAATACTGCTACCGAACCGTGGCAATGGATCAAAGTGAGGCTGCGTAAAGAAGAATGCCACTATGATTATGTAGTGTCATGCAAATGTCTAGTATTATTGTAACCGGTATCAGTAAGGTTTTTGGGATCAAGGAGACGATATCGCAGCTAAACCGGATGGTTTATATCGATGGCCATCAATATTAGTTAACTTCACTTCGATCTCAGCCATAGGGACCAGAAGCAATGGAAATACTGCTACCGAACCGTTTCAATGGATCAAAGTGTGGCTGCGTAAAGAAGCATGCCACTATGATTATGTAGTGCCATGCAAATATCTAGTCTTATTGTAACCGATATTAGTAAGGCTTTTACGACCAAGGAGACAATGTTGCAGGTGAACCGGATGGTTTATATCGACGGCCATCAATATTAGTTAACTTCACTTTGATCTCAGCCACAGGGCCGGGAAGAAATGGAAATACTGCTACCGAACCGTGGCAATGGATCAAAGTGTGGCTGCGTAAAGAAGAATGTCACTATGATTATGTAGTCTCATGCAAATATCTAGTCTTATTGTAACCGATATTAGTAAGGCTTTTACGATCAAGGAGACAATATTGCAGGTAAACCGGATGGTTTATATCGACGGCCATCAATATTAGTTAACTTCACTTTGATTTCATCCATAAGGCCGAGAACAATGGAAATACTGCTACCGAACCGTTTCAATGGATGAAAGCGTGGCTGCGTAAAGAAGAATGCCACTCTGATTATGTAGTGTCATGCAAATGTCTAGTATTATTGTAACCGGTATCAGTAAGGTTTTTGAGATCAAGGATACGATATCGCAGCTAAACCGGATGGTTTATATCGATGGCCATCAATATTAGTTAACTTCACTTCGATCTCAGCCATAGGGACCAGAAGCAATGGACATACTGGTACCGAACCGTGGCAATGGATGAAAGTGTGGCTGCGTAAAGAAGAATGCCACTATGACTATGTAGTGTCATGCAAATGTCTAGTATTATTGTAACCGGTATCCGTAAGGTTTTTGAGATCAAGGAGACGATATCGCAGCTCAACCGGATGGTTTATATCGATGGCCATCAATATTAGTTAACTTCACTTCGATCTCAGCCATAGGGACCAGAAGCAATGGACATACTGGTACCGAACCGTGGCAATGGATGAAAGTGTGGCTGCGTAAAGAAGAATGGCACTATGATTATGTAGTGTCATGCAAATGTCTAGTATTATTGTAACCGGTATCAGTAAGGTTTTTGAAATCAAGGAGACGATATCGCAGCTAAACCGGATGGTTTATATCGATGGCCATCAATATTAGTTAACTTCACTTTGATCTCAGGCATAGGGCCGGGAAGCCATGGAAATACTGCTACCGAACCGCGGCAATGGATCAAAGTGTCGCTGCGTAAAGTAGAATGCCACTATGATTATGTAGTCTCATGCAAATATCTAGTCTTATTGTAACCGATATTAGTAAGGCTTTTACGATCAAGGAGACAATATTGCAGGTAAACCGGATGGTTAATATCGACGGCCATCAATATTAGTTAACTTCACATTGATCTCAGCCATAGGGCCGGGAAGCAATGGAAATACTGCTACCGAACCGTGGCAATGGATCAAAGTGTGGCTGCGTAAAGAAGAATGTCACTATGATTATGTAGTCTCATGCAAATATCTAGTCTTATTGTAACCGATATTAGTAAGGCTTTTACGATCAAGGAGACAATATCGCAGGTAAATCGGATGGTTTATATCGATGGCCATCAATTTTAGTTAACTTCACTTTGATCTCAGCCATAGGGCCGGGAAGCAATGGAAATACTACTACCGTACCGTGGCAATGGATCAAAGTGTGGCTGCGTAAAGAAGAATGCCACTATGATTATGTACTGTCATGCAAATGTCTAGTATTATTGTAACAGGTATCAGTAAGGTTTTTGAGATCAAGGAGACGATATCGCAGGTAAACCTGATGGTTTACATCGATGGCCACCAATATTAATTAACTTCACTTCGATCTCAGCCATAAGGCCGAGAAGCAATGGAAATACTGCTACCGAACCGTTTCAATGGATGAAAGTGTGGCTGCGTAAAGAAGAATGCCACTATGATTATGTACTGTCATGCAAATGTCTAGTATTATTGTAACAGGTATCAGTAAGGTTTTTGAGATCAAGGAGACGATATCGCAGGTAAACCCGAAGGTTTATATCGATGGCCACCAATATTAATTAACTTCACTTTGATCTTAGTCACAGGGCCGAGAAGCAATGGAAATCCTGCTACCGAACCGTTGCAATGGATCAACGTGTGGCTGCGTAAAGAAGAATGCCACTATGACTATGTACTGCCATCCAAATATCTAGTATTATTGTAACCGATATCAGTAAGGTTTTTACGATCAAGGAGACAATATCGCAGCTAAACCGCATGGTTTATATCGATGGCCATCAATATTAGTTAACTTCACTTTGATCTTAGGCATAGGGCCGAGAAGCAATGGAAATACTGCTACCGAACCGTGGCAATGGATCAAAGTGTGCCTGCGTAAAGAAGAATGCCACTATGATTATGTAGTGTCATGCAAATATCTAGTCCTGTTGTAACCGATATCAGTAAGGTTTTTACGATCAAGGAGACGATATCGCAGCTAAACCGGATGGTTTATATCGATGGCCATCAATATTAGTTAACTGCACTTTGATCTCAGGCATAGGGCCGGGAAGCCATGGAAATACTGCTACCGAACCGCGGCAATGGATCAAAGTGTGGCTGCGTAAAGTAAAATGCTACTATGATTATGTAGTCTCATGCAAATATCTAGTCTTATTGTAACCGATATTAGTAAGGCTTTTACGATCAAGGAGACAATATTGCAGGTAAACCGGATGGTTTATATCGACGGCCATCAATATTAGTTAACTTCACATTGATCTCAGCCATAGGGCCGGGAAGCAATGGAAATACTGCTACCGAACCGTGGCAATGGATCAAAGTGTGGCTGCGTAAAGAAGAATGCCACTATGATTATGTACTGTCATGCAAATGTCTGGTATTATTGTAACAGGTATCAGTAAGGTTTATGAGATCAAGGAGACGATATCGCAGGTAAACCCGATGGTTTATATCGATGGCCACCAATATTAATTAACTTCACTTCGATCTCAGCCATAGGGACCAGAAGCAATGGAAATACTGCTACCGAACAGTTTCAATGGATCAAAGTGTGGCTGCGTAAAGAAGCATGCCACTATGATTATGTAGTGCCATGCAAATATCTAGTCCTATTGTAACCGATATCAGTAAGGTTTTTACGATCAAGGAGACGATATCGCAGCTAAACCGGATGGTTTATATCGATGGCCATCAATATTAGTTAACTGCACTTTGATCTCAGGCATAGGGCCGGGAAGCCATGGAAATACTGCTACCGAACCGCGGCAATGGATCAAAGTGTGGCTGCGTAAAGTAAAATGCCACTATGATTATGTAGTCTCATGCAAATATCTAGTCTTATTGTAACCGATATTAGTAAGGCTTTTACGATCAAGGAGACAATATTGCAGGTAAACCGGATGGTTTATATCGACGGCCATCAATATTAGGTAACTTCACATTGATCTCAGCCATAGGGCCGGGAAGCAATGGAAATACTGCTACCGAACCGTGGCAATGGATGAAAGTGTGGCTGCGTAAAGAAGAATGTCACTATGATTATGTAGTCTCATGCAAATATCTAGTCTTATTGTAACTGATATTAGTAAGGCTTTTACGATCAAGGAAACAATATCGCAGGTAAACCGGATGGTTTATATCGATGGCCATCAATATTAGTTAACTTCACTTGGATCTCAGCCATAGGGCCGGGAAGCAATGGAAATACTACTACCGAACCGTGGCAATGGATCAAAGTGTGGCTGCGTAAAGTAGAATGCCACTATAATTATGTAGTCTCATGCAAATATCTAGTCTTATTGTAACCGATATTAGTAAGGCTTTTACGATCAAGGAGACAATATTGCAGGTAAACCGGATGGTTTATATCGACGGCCATCAATATTAGTTAACTTCACTTTGATCTCAGCCATAGGGCCGGGAAGAAATGGAAATCCTGCTACCGAACCGTTGCAATGGATCAACGTGTGGCTACGTAAAGAAGAATGCCACTATGATTATGTAGTGCCATGCAAATATCTAGTCTTATTGTAACCGATATCAGTAAGGTTTTTACGATCAAGGAGACAATATCGCAGGTAAACCGCATGGTTTATATCGATGGCCATCAATATTAGTTAACTTCACTTTGATCTCAGCCATAGGGCCGGGAAGCAATGGAAATACTGCTACCGAACCGTTTCAATGGATCAAAGTGTGGCTGCGTAAAGAAGCATGCCACTATGATTATGTAGTGCCATGCAAATATCTAGTCTTATTGTAACCGATATCAGTAAGGTTTTTACGATCAAGGAGACAATATCGCAGCTAAACCGCATGGTTTATATCGATGGCCATCAATATTAGTTAACTTCACTTTGATCTTAGGCATAGGGCCGAGAAGCAATGGAAATACTGTTACCGAACCGTGGCAATGGATCAAAGTGTGCCTGCGTAAAGAAGAATGCCACTATGATTATGTAGTGTCATGCAAATGTCTAGTATTATTGTAACCGGTATCAGTAAGGTTTTTGGGATCAAGGAGACGATATCGCAGCTAAACCGTATGGTTTATATCGATGGCCATCAATATTAGTTAACTTCACTTTGATCTCAGCCATAGGGCCGGGAAGAAATGGAAATACTGCTACCGAACCGTGGTAATGGATCAAAGTGTGGCTGCGTAAAGTAGAATGCCACTATGATTATGTAGTCTCATGCAAATATCTAGTCTTATTGTAACCGATATTAGTAAGGCTTTTACGATCAAGGAGACAATATTGCAGGTAAACCGGATGGTTTATATCGACGGCCATCAATATTAGTTAACTTCACTTTGATCTCAGCCATAGGGCCGGGAAGCAATGGAAATACTGCTACCGAACCGTGGCAATGGATCAAAGTGTGGCTGCGTAAAGAAGAATGTCACTATGATTATGTAATCTCATGCAAATGTCTAGTATTATTGTAACCGGTATCAGTAAGGTTTTTGGAATCAAGGAGACGATATCGCAGCTAAACCGTATGGTTTATATCGATGGCCATCAATATTAGTTAACTTCACTTTGATCTCAGCCATAGGGCCGGGAAGCAATGGAAATACTGCTACTGAACCGTGGTAATGGATCAAAGTGTGGCTGCGTAAAGAAGAATGCCACTATGATTATGTAGTGTCATGCAAATGTCTAGTATTATTGTAACAGGTATCTGTAAGGTTTTTGAGATCAAGGAAACGATATCGCAGGTAAACCCGATGGTTTATATCGATGGCCATCAATATTAGTTAACTTCACTTTGATCTCAGCCATAGGGCCGGGAAGCAATGGAAATACTGCTACCGAACCGTGGCAATGGATCAAAGTGTGGCTGCGTAAAGTAGAATGCCACTATGATTATGTAGTCTCATGCAAATATCTAGTCTTATTGTAACCGATATTAGTAAGGCTTTTACGATCAAGGAGACAATATTGCAGGTAAACCGGATGGTTTATATCGATGGCCATCAATATTAGTTAACTTCACTTTGATCTTAGGCATAGGGCCGAGAAGCAATGGAAATACTGCTACCGAACCGTGGCAATGGATCAAAGTGAGGCTGCGTAAAGAAGAATGCCACTATGATTATGTAGTGCCATGCAAATATCTAGTCCTATTGTAACCGATATTAGTAAGGCTTTTACGACCAAGGAGACAATATTGCAGGTAAACCGGATGGTTTATATCGACGGCCATCAATATTAGTTAACTTCACTTTGATCTCAGCCATAGGGCCGGGAAGAAATGGAAATACTGCTACCGAACCGTGGCAATGGATCAAAGTGTGGCTGCGTAAAGAAGAATGTCACTATGATTATGTAGTCTCATGCAAATATCTAGTCTTATTGTAACCGATATTAGTAAGGCTTTTACGATCAAGGAGACAATATCGCAGGTAAACCGGATGGTTTATATCGATGGCCATCAATATTAGTTAACTTCACTTTGATGTCAGCCATAGGGCCGGGAAGCAATGGAAATACTGCTACCGAACCGTGGCAATGGATCAACGTGTGGCTGCGTAAAGAAGAATGCCACTATGATTATGTAGTGCCATGCAAATTTCTAGTCCTATTGTAAACGATATCAGTAATGTTTTTACGATCAAGGAGACGATATCGCAGCTAAACCGCATGGTTTATATCGATGGCCATCAATATTAGTTTACTTCACTTCGATCTCAGCCATAGGGACGAGAAGCAATGGAAATGTTGCTACCGAACCGTGGCAATGGATCAAAGTGTGCCTGCGTAAAGAAGAATGCCACTATGATTATGTAGTGTCATGCAAATGTCTAGTATTATTGTAACCGATATCAGTAAGGTTTTTACGATCAAGGAGACGATATCGCAGCTAAACCGGATGGTTTATATCGATGGCCATCAATATTAGTTAACTTCACTTTGATCTCAGGCATAGGGCCGGGAAGCAATGGAAATACTGCTACCGAACCGCGGCAATGGATCAAAGTGTGGCTGCGTAAAGTAGAATGCCACTATGATTATGTAGTGTCATGCAAATATCTAGTCTTATTGTAACCGATATTAGTAAGGCTTTTACGATCAAGGAGACAATATTGCAGGTAAACCGGATGGTTTATATCGACGGCCATCAAGATTAGTTAACTTCACTTTGATCTCAGCCATAGGGCCGGGAAGCAATGGAAATACTGCTACCGAACCGTGGCAATGGATCAAAGTGTGGCTGCGTAAAGAAGAATGTCACTATGATTATGTAGTCTCATGCAAATGTCTAGTATTATTGTAACCGGTATCAGTAAGGTTTTTGGGATCAAGGAGACGATATCGCAGCTAAACCGGATGGTTTATATCGATGGCCATCAATATTAGTTAACTTCACTTTGATCTTAGGCATAGGGCCGAGAAGCAATGGAAATACTGCTACCGAACCGTGGCAATGGATCAAAGTGAGGCTGCGTAAAGAAGAATGCCACTATGATTATGTAGTGCCATGCAAATATCTAGTCCTATTGTAACCGATATCAGTAAGGTTTTTACGATCAAGGAGACGATATCGCAGCTAAACCGGATGGTTTATATCGATGGCCATCAATATTAGTTAACTTCACTTCGATTTCATCCATAAGGCCGAGAAGCAATGGAAATACTGCTACCGAACCGTTTCAATTGATGAAAGTGTGGCTGCGTAAAGAAGAATGCCACTATGATTATGTAGTGTCATGCAAATGTTTAGTATTATTGTAACCGGTATCAGTAAGGTTTTTGAGATCAAGGAGACGATATCGCAGCTAAACCGGATGGTTTATATCGATGGCCATCAATATTAGTTAACTTCACTTTGATCTCAGGCATAGGGCCGGGAAGCAATGGAAATACTGCTACCGAACCGCGGCAATGGATCAAAGTGTGGCTGCGTAAAGTAGAATGCCACTATGATTATGTAGTCTCATGCAAATATCTAGTCTTATTGTAACCGATATTAGTAAGGCTTTTACGATCAAGGAGACAATATTGCAGGTAAACCGGATGGTTAATATCGACGGCCATCAATATTAGTTAACTTCACATTGATCTCAGCCATAGGGCCGGGAAGCAATGGAAATACTGCTACCGAACCGTGGCAATGGATCAAAGTGAGGCTGCGTAAAGAAGAATGCCACTATGATTATGTAGTGCCATGCAAATATCTAGTCCTATTGTAACCGATATCAGTAAGGTTTTTACGATCAAGGAGACGATATCGCAGCTAAACCGGATGGTTTATATCGATGGCCATCAATATTAGTTAACTTCACTTCGATTTCATCCATAAGGCCGAGAAGCAATGGAAATACTGCTACCGAACCGTTTCAATTGATGAAAGTGTGGCTGCGTAAAGAAGAATGCCACTATGATTATGTAGTGTCATGCAAATGTTTAGTATTATTGTAACCGGTATCAGTAAGGTTTTTGAGATCAAGGAGACGATATCGCAGCTAAACCGGATGGTTTATATCGATGGCCATCAATATTAGTTAACTTCACTTTGATCTTAGGCATAGGGCCGAGAAGCAATGGAAATACTGCTACCGAACCGTGGCAATGGATCAAAGTGAGGCTGCGTAAAGAAGAATGCCACTATGATTATGTAGTGCCATGCAAATATCTAGTCCTATTGTAACCGATATTAGTAAGGCTTTTACGACCAAGGAGACAATATTGCAGGTAAACCGGATGGTTTATATCGACGGCCATCAATATTAGTTAACTTCACTTTGATCTCAGCCATAGGGCCGGGAAGAAATGGAAATACTGCTACCGAACCGTGGCAATGGATCAAAGTGTGGCTGCGTAAAGAAGAATGTCACTATGATTATGTAGTCTCATGCAAATATCTAGTCTTATTGTAACCGATATTAGTAAGGCTTTTACGATCAAGGAGACAATATCGCAGGTAAACCGGATGGTTTATATCGATGGCCATCAATATTAGTTAACTTCACTTTGATGTCAGCCATAGGGCCGGGAAGCAATGGAAATACTGCTACCGAACCGTGGCAATGGATCAACGTGTGGCTGCGTAAAGAAGAATGCCACTATGATTATGTAGTGCCATGCAAATTTCTAGTCCTATTGTAAACGATATCAGTAATGTTTTTACGATCAAGGAGACGATATCGCAGCTAAACCGCATGGTTTATATCGATGGCCATCAATATTAGTTTACTTCACTTCGATCTCAGCCATAGGGACGAGAAGCAATGGAAATGTTGCTACCGAACCGTGGCAATGGATCAAAGTGTGCCTGCGTAAAGAAGAATGCCACTATGATTATGTAGTGTCATGCAAATGTCTAGTATTATTGTAACCGATATCAGTAAGGTTTTTACGATCAAGGAGACGATATCGCAGCTAAACCGGATGGTTTATATCGATGGCCATCAATATTAGTTAACTTCACTTTGATCTCAGGCATAGGGCCGGGAAGCAATGGAAATACTGCTACCGAACCGCGGCAATGGATCAAAGTGTGGCTGCGTAAAGTAGAATGCCACTATGATTATGTAGTGTCATGCAAATATCTAGTCTTATTGTAACCGATATTAGTAAGGCTTTTACGATCAAGGAGACAATATTGCAGGTAAACCGGATGGTTTATATCGACGGCCATCAAGATTAGTTAACTTCACTTTGATCTCAGCCATAGGGCCGGGAAGCAATGGAAATACTGCTACCGAACCGTGGCAATGGATCAAAGTGTGGCTGCGTAAAGAAGAATGTCACTATGATTATGTAGTCTCATGCAAATGTCTAGTATTATTGTAACCGGTATCAGTAAGGTTTTTGGGATCAAGGAGACGATATCGCAGCTAAACCGGATGGTTTATATCGATGGCCATCAATATTAGTTAACTTCACTTTGATCTTAGGCATAGGGCCGAGAAGCAATGGAAATACTGCTACCGAACCGTGGCAATGGATCAAAGTGAGGCTGCGTAAAGAAGAATGCCACTATGATTATGTAGTGCCATGCAAATATCTAGTCCTATTGTAACCGATATCAGTAAGGTTTTTACGATCAAGGAGACGATATCGCAGCTAAACCGGATGGTTTATATCGATGGCCATCAATATTAGTTAACTTCACTTCGATTTCATCCATAAGGCCGAGAAGCAATGGAAATACTGCTACCGAACCGTTTCAATTGATGAAAGTGTGGCTGCGTAAAGAAGAATGCCACTATGATTATGTAGTGTCATGCAAATGTTTAGTATTATTGTAACCGGTATCAGTAAGGTTTTTGAGATCAAGGAGACGATATCGCAGCTAAACCGGATGGTTTATATCGATGGCCATCAATATTAGTTAACTTCACTTTGATCTCAGGCATAGGGCCGGGAAGCAATGGAAATACTGCTACCGAACCGCGGCAATGGATCAAAGTGTGGCTGCGTAAAGTAGAATGCCACTATGATTATGTAGTCTCATGCAAATATCTAGTCTTATTGTAACCGATATTAGTAAGGCTTTTACGATCAAGGAGACAATATTGCAGGTAAACCGGATGGTTAATATCGACGGCCATCAATATTAGTTAACTTCACATTGATCTCAGCCATAGGGCCGGGAAGCAATGGAAATACTGCTACCGAACCGTGGCAATGGATCAAAGTGAGGCTGCGTAAAGAAGAATGCCACTATGATTATGTAGTGCCATGCAAATATCTAGTCCTATTGTAACCGATATCAGTAAGGTTTTTACGATCAAGGAGACGATATCGCAGCTAAACCGGATGGTTTATATCGATGGCCATCAATATTAGTTAACTTCACTTCGATTTCATCCATAAGGCCGAGAAGCAATGGAAATACTGCTACCGAACCGTTTCAATTGATGAAAGTGTGGCTGCGTAAAGAAGAATGCCACTATGATTATGTAGTGTCATGCAAATGTTTAGTATTATTGTAACCGGTATCAGTAAGGTTTTTGAGATCAAGGAGACGATATCGCAGCTAAACCGGATGGTTTATATCGATGGCCATCAATATTAGTTAACTTCACTTTGATCTCAGGCATAGGGCCGGGAAGCAATGGAAATACTGCTACCGAACCGCGGCAATGGATCAAAGTGTGGCTGCGTAAAGTAGAATGCCACTATGATTATGTAGTCTCATGCAAATATCTAGTCTTATTGTAACCGATATTAGTAAGGCTTTTACGATCAAGGAGACAATATTGCAGGTAAACCGGATGGTTAATATCGACGGCCATCAATATTAGTTAACTTCACATTGATCTCAGCCATAGGGCCGGGAAGCAATGGAAATACTGCTACCGAACCGTGGCAATGGATCAAAGTGTGGCTGCGTAAAGAAGAATGTCACTATGATTATGTAGTCTCATGCAAATATCTAGTCTTATTGTAACCGATATTAGTAAGGCTTTTACGATCAAGGAGACAATATCGCAGGTAAATCGGATGGTTTATATCGATGGCCATCAATTTTAGTTAACTTCACTTTGATCTCAGCCATAGGGCCGGGAAGCAATGGAAATACTACTACCGAACCGTGGCAATGGATCAAAGTGTGGCTGCGTAAAGAAGAATGCCACTATGATTATGTACTGTCATGCAAATGTCTAGTATTATTGTAACAGGTATCAGTAAGGTTTTTGAGATCAAGGAGACGATATCGCAGGTAAACCCGATGGTTTACATCGATGGCCACCAATATTAATTAACTTCACTTCGATCTCAGCCATAAGGCCGAGAAGCAATGGAAATACTGCTACCGAACCGTTTCAATGGATGAAAGTGTGGCTGCGTAAAGAAGAATGCCACTATGATTATGTACTGTCATGCAAATGTCTAGTCTTATTGTAACCGATATTAGTAAGGCTTTTACGATCAAGGAGACAATATTGCAGGTAAACCGGATGGTTTATATCGACGGCCATCAATATTAGTTAACTTCACTTTGATCTCAGCCATAGGGCCGGGAAGCAATGGAAATACTGCTACCGAACCGTGGCAATGGATCAAAGTGTGGTTGCGAAAAGAAGAATGTCACTATGATTATGTAGTCTCATGCAAATATCTAGTCTTATTGTAACCGATATTAGTAAGGCTTTTACGATCAAGGAGACAATATCGCAGGTAAACCGGATGGTTTATATCGATGGCCATCAATATTAGTTAACTTCACTTTGATCTTAGGCATAGGGCCGAGAAGCAATGGAAATACTGCTACCGAACCGTGGCAATGGATCAAAGTGAGGCTGCGTAAAGAAGAATGCCACTATGATTATGTAGTGCCATGCAAATATCTAGTCCTATTGTAACCGATATCAGTAAGGTTTTTACGATCAAGGAGACGATATCGCAGCTAAACCGGATGGTTTATATCGATGGCCATCAATATTAGTTAACTTCACTTTGATTTCATCCATAAGGCCGAGAAGCAATGGAAATACTGCTACCGAACCGTTTCAATTGATGAAAGTGTGGCTGCGTAAAGAAGAATGCCACTATGATTATGTAGTGTCATGCAAATGTTTAGTATTATTGTAACCGGTATCAGTAAGGTTTTTGAGATCAAGGAGACGATATCGCAGCTAAACCGGATGGTTTATATCGATGGCCATCAATATTAGTTAACTTCACTTTGATCTCAGGCATAGGGCCGGGAAGCAATGGAAATACTGCTACCGAACCGCGGCAATGGATCAAAGTGTGGCTGCGTAAAGTAGAATGCCACTATGATTATGTAGTCTCATGCAAATATCTAGTCTTATTGTAACCGATATTAGTAAGGCTTTTACGATCAAGGAGACAATATTGCAGGTAAACCGGATGGTTTATATCGATGGCCATCAATATTAGTTAACTTCACTTTGATCTCAGCCATAGGGACCAGAAGCAATGGAAATACTGCTACCGAACCGTTTCAATGGATCAAAGGGTGGCTGCGTAAAGAAGCATGCCACTATGATTATGTAGTGCCATGCAAATATCTAGTCTTATTGTAACCGATATTAGTAAGGCTTTTACGACCAAGGAGACAATATTGCAGGTAAACCGGATGGTTTATATCGACGGCCATCAATATTAGTTAACTTCACTTTGATCTCAGCCATAGGGCCGGGAAGAAATGGAAATACTGCTACCGAACCGTGGCAATGGATCAAAGTGTGGCTGCGTAAAGAAGAATGTCACTATGATTATGTAGTCTCATGCAAATATCTAGTCTTATTGTAACCGATATTAGTAAGGCTTTTACGATCAAGGAGACAATATCGCAGGTAAACCGGATGGTTTATATCGATGGCCATCAATATTAGTTAACTTCACTTTGATGTCAGCCATAGGGCCGGGAAGCAATGGAAATACTGCTACCGAACCGTGGCAATGGATCAACGTGTGGCTGCGTAAAGAAGAATGCCACTATGATTATGTAGTGCCATGCAAATTTCTAGTCCTATTGTAAACGATATCAGTAATGTTTTTACGATCAAGGAGACGATATCGCAGCTAAACCGCATGGTTTATATCGATGGCCATCAATATTAGTTTACTTCACTTCGATCTCAGCCATAGGGACGAGAAGCAATGGAAATGTTGCTACCGAACCGTGGCAATGGATCAAAGTGTGCCTGCGTAAAGAAGAATGCCACTATGATTATGTAGTGTCATGCAAATGTCTAGTATTATTGTAACCGATATCAGTAAGGTTTTTACGATCAAGGAGACGATATCGCAGCTAAACCGGATGGTTTATATCGATGGCCATCAATATTAGTTAACTTCACTTTGATCTCAGGCATAGGGCCGGGAAGCAATGGAAATACTGCTACCGAACCGCGGCAATGGATCAAAGTGTGGCTGCGTAAAGTAGAATGCCACTATGATTATGTAGTGTCATGCAAATATCTAGTCTTATTGTAACCGATATTAGTAAGGCTTTTACGATCAAGGAGACAATATTGCAGGTAAACCGGATGGTTTATATCGACGGCCATCAATATTAGTTAACTTCACTTTGATCTCAGCCATAGGGCCGGGAAGCAATGGAAATACTGCTACCGAACCGTGGCAATGGATCAAAGTGTGGCTGCGTAAAGAAGAATGTCACTATGATTATGTAGTCTCATGCAAATGTCTAGTATTATTGTAACCGGTATCAGTAAGGTTTTTGGGATCAAGGAGACGATATCGCAGCTAAACCGGATGGTTTATATCGATGGCCATCAATATTAGTTAACTTCACTTTGATCTTAGGCATAGGGCCGAGAAGCAATGGAAATACTGCTACCGAACCGTGGCAATGGATCAAAGTGAGGCTGCGTAAAGAAGAATGCCACTATGATTATGTAGTGCCATGCAAATATCTAGTCCTATTGTAACCGATATCAGTAAGGTTTTTACGATCAAGGAGACGATATCGCAGCTAAACCGGATGGTTTATATCGATGGCCATCAATATTAGTTAACTTCACTTCGATTTCATCCATAAGGCCGAGAAGCAATGGAAATACTGCTACCGAACCGTTTCAATTGATGAAAGTGTGGCTGCGTAAAGAAGAATGCCACTATGATTATGTAGTGTCATGCAAATGTTTAGTATTATTGTAACCGGTATCAGTAAGGTTTTTGAGATCAAGGAGACGATATCGCAGCTAAACCGGATGGTTTATATCGATGGCCATCAATATTAGTTAACTTCACTTTGATCTCAGGCATAGGGCCGGGAAGCAATGGAAATACTGCTACCGAACCGCGGCAATGGATCAAAGTGTGGCTGCGTAAAGTAGAATGCCACTATGATTATGTAGTCTCATGCAAATATCTAGTCTTATTGTAACCGATATTAGTAAGGCTTTTACGATCAAGGAGACAATATTGCAGGTAAACCGGATGGTTAATATCGACGGCCATCAATATTAGTTAACTTCACATTGATCTCAGCCATAGGGCCGGGAAGCAATGGAAATACTGCTACCGAACCGTGGCAATGGATCAAAGTGTGGCTGCGTAAAGAAGAATGTCACTATGATTATGTAGTCTCATGCAAATATCTAGTCTTATTGTAACCGATATTAGTAAGGCTTTTACGATCAAGGAGACAATATCGCAGGTAAATCGGATGGTTTATATCGATGGCCATCAATTTTAGTTAACTTCACTTTGATCTCAGCCATAGGGCCGGGAAGCAATGGAAATACTACTACCGAACCGTGGCAATGGATCAAAGTGTGGCTGCGTAAAGAAGAATGCCACTATGATTATGTACTGTCATGCAAATGTCTAGTATTATTGTAACAGGTATCAGTAAGGTTTTTGAGATCAAGGAGACGATATCGCAGGTAAACCCGATGGTTTACATCGATGGCCACCAATATTAATTAACTTCACTTCGATCTCAGCCATAAGGCCGAGAAGCAATGGAAATACTGCTACCGAACCGTTTCAATGGATGAAAGTGTGGCTGCGTAAAGAAGAATGCCACTATGATTATATACTGTCATGCAAATGTCTAGTCTTATTGTAACCGATATTAGTAAGGCTTTTACGATCAAGGAGACAATATTGCAGGTAAACCGGATGGTTTATATCGACGGCCATCAATATTAGTTAACTTCACTTTGATCTCAGCCATAGGGCCGGGAAGCAATGGAAATACTGCTACCGAACCGTGGCAATGGATCAAAGTGTGGCTGCGTAAAGAAGAATGTCACTATGATTATGTAGTCTCATGCAAATGTCTAGTATTATTGTAACCGGTATCAGTAAGGTTTTTGGGATCAAGGAGACGATATCGCAGCTAAACCGGATGGTTTATATCGATGGCCATCAATATTAGTTAACTTCACTTTGATCTTAGGCATAGGGCCGAGAAGCAATGGAAATACTGCTACCGAACCGTGGCAATGGATCAAAGTGAGGCTGCGTAAAGAAGAATGCCACTATGATTATGTAGTGCCATGCAAATATCTAGTCCTATTGTAACCGATATCAGTAAGGTTTTTACGATCAAGGAGACGATATCGCAGCTAAACCGGATGGTTTATATCGATGGCCATCAATATTAGTTAACTTCACTTTGATTTCATCCATAAGGCCGAGAAGCAATGGAAATACTGCTACCGAACCGTTTCAATTGATGAAAGTGTGGCTGCGTAAAGAAGAATGCCACTATGATTATGTAGTGTCATGCAAATGTTTAGTATTATTGTAACCGGTATCAGTAAGGTTTTTGAGATCAAGGAGACGATATCGCAGCTAAACCGGATGGTTTATATCGATGGCCATCAATATTAGTTAACTTCACTTTGATCTCAGGCATAGGGCCGGGAAGCAATGGAAATACTGCTACCGAACCGCGGCAATGGATCAAAGTGTGGCTGCGTAAAGTAGAATGCCACTATGATTATGTAGTCTCATGCAAATATCTAGTCTTATTGTAACCGATATTAGTAAGGCTTTTACGATCAAGGAGACAATATTGCAGGTAAACCGGATGGTTTATATCGATGGCCATCAATATTAGTTAACTTCACTTTGATCTCAGCCATAGGGCCGGGAAGCAATGGAAATACTACTACCGAACCGTTGCAATGGATCAAAGTGTGGCTGCGTAAAGAAGAATGCCACTATGATTATGTACTGTCATGCAAATGTCTAGTATTATTGTAACAGGTATCAGTAAGGTTTTTGAGATCAAGGAGACGATATCGCAGGTAAACCCGATGGTTTATATCGATGGCCACCAATATTAATTAACTTCACTTTGATCTTAGTCACAGGGCCGAGAAGCAATGGAAATCCTGCTACCGAACCGTTGCAATGGATCAACGTGTGGCTGCGTAAAGAAGAATGCCACTATGATTATGTAGTGCCATGCAAATGTCTAGTATTATTGTAACCGGTATCAGTAAGGTTTTTGGGATCAAGGAGACGATATCGCAGCTAAACCGGATGGTTTATATCGATGGCCATCAATATTAGTTAACTTCACTTCGATCTCAGCCATAGGGACCAGAAGCAATGGAAATACTGCTACCGAACCGTTTCAATGGATCAAAGTGTGGCTGCGTAAAGAAGCATGCCACTATGATTATGTAGTGCCATGCAAATATCTAGTCTTATTGTAACCGATATCAGAAAGGTTTTTACGATCAAGGGGACAATATCGCAGCTAAACCGCATGGTTTATATCGATGGCCATCAATATTAGTTAACTTCACTTTGGTCTTAGGCATAGGGCCGAGAAGCAATGGAAATACTGCTACCGAACCGTGGCAATGGATCAAAGTGTGCCTGCGTAAAGAAGAATGCCACTATGATTATGTAGTGTCATGCAAATGTCTAGTATCATTGTAACCGATATCAGTAAGGTTTTTACGATCAAGGAGACGATATCGCAGCTAAACCGGATGGTTTATATCGATGGCCATCAATATTAGTTAACTTCACTTTGATCTCAGGCATAGGGCCGGGAAGTAATGGAAATACTGCTACCGACCCGCTGCAATGGATCAAAGTGTGGCTGCGTAAAGTAGAATGCCACTATGATTATGTAGTCTCATGCAAATATCTAGTCTTATTGTAACCGATATTAGTAAGGCTTTTACGATCAAGGAGACAATATTGCAGGTAAACCGGATGGTTTATATCGACGGCCATCAATATTAGTTAACTTCACTTTGATCTCAGCCATAGGGCCGGGAAGCAATGGAAATACTGCTACCGAACCGTGGCAATGGATCAAAGTGTGGCTGCGTAAAGAAGAATGTCACTATGATTATGTAGTCTCATGCAAATGTCTAGTATTATTTTAACCGGTTTCAGTAAGGTTTTTGGGATCAAGGAGACGATATCGCAGCTAAACCGTATGGTTTATATCGATGGCCATCAATATTAGTTAACTTCACTTTGATCTCAGCCATAGGGCCGGGAAGCAATGGAAATACTGCTACCGAACCGTGGTAATGGATCAAAGTGTGGCTACGTAAAGAAGAATGCCACTATGATTATGTAGTGTCATGCAAATGTCTAGTATTATTGTAACAGGTATCAGTAAGGTTTTTGAGATCAAGGAAACGATATCGCAGGTAAACCCGATGGTTTATATCGATGGCCACCAATATTAATTAACTTCACTTTGATCTTAGTCACAGGGCCGAGAAGCAATGGAAATCCTGCTACCGAACCGTTGCAATGGATCAACGTGTGGCTACGTAAAGAAGAATGCCACTATGATTATGTAGTGCCATGCAAATATCTAGACTTATTGTAGCCGATATCAGTAAGGTTTTTACAACCAAGGAGACGATATCGAAGCTAAACCGGATGGTTTATATCGACGGCCATCAATATTAGTTAACTTCACTTTGATCTTAGGCATAGGGCCGAGAAGCAATGGAAATACTGCTACCGAACCGTTTCAATGGATCAAAGTGCAGCTGCGTAAAGAAGAATGTCACTATGATTATGTAGTGTCATGCAAATGTCTAGTATTATTGTAACCGGTATCAGTAAGGTTTTTGGGATCAAGGAGACGATATCGCAGCTAAACCGGATGGTTTATATCGATGGCCATCAATATTAGTTAACTTCACTTCGATCTCAGCCATAGGGACCAGAAGCAATGGACATACTGGTACCGAACCGTGGCAATGGATGAAAGTGTGGCTGCGTAAAGAAGAATGCCACTATGATTATGTAGTGTCATGCAAATGTCTAGTATTATTGTAACCGGTATCAGTAAGGTTTTTGAAATCAAGGAGACGATATCGCAGCTAAACCGGATGGTTTATATCGATGGCCATCAATATTAGTTAACTTCACTTTGATCTCAGGCATAGGGCCGGGAAGCCATGGAAATACTGCTACCGAACCGCGGCAATGGATCAAAGTGTGGCTGCGTAAAGTAGAATGCCACTATGATTATGTAGTCTCATGCAAATATCTAGTCTTATTGTAACCGATATTAGTAAGGCTTTTACGATCAAGGAGACAATATTGCAGGTAAACCGGATGGTTAATATCGACGGCCATCAATATTAGTTAACTTCACATTGATCTCAGCCATAGGGCCGGGAAGCAATGGAAATACTGCTACCGAACCGTGGCAATGGATCAAAGTGTGGCTGCGTAAAGAAGAATGTCACTATGATTATGTAGTCTCATGCAAATATCTAGTCTTATTGTAACCGATATTAGTAAGGCTTTTACGATCAAGGAGACAATATCGCAGGTAAATCGGATGGTTTATATCGATGGCCATCAATTTTAGTTAACTTCACTTTGATCTCAGCCATAGGGACCAGAAGCAATGGACATACTGGTACCGAACCGTGGCAATGGATGAAAGTGTGGCTGCGTAAAGAAGAATGCCACTATGATTATGTAGTGTCATGCAAATGTCTAGTATTATTGTAACCGGTATCAGTAAGGTTTTTGAAATCAAGGAGACGATATCGCAGCTAAACCGGATGGTTTATATCGATGGCCATCAATATTAGTTAACTTCACTTTGATCTCAGGCATAGGGCCGGGAAGCCATGGAAATACTGCTACCGAACCGCGGCAATGGATCAAAGTGTGGCTGCGTAAAGTAGAATGCCACTATGATTATGTAGTCTCATGCAAATATCTAGTCTTATTGTAACCGATATTAGTAAGGCTTTTACGATCAAGGAGACAATATTGCAGGTAAACCGGATGGTTAATATCGACGGCCATCAATATTAGTTAACTTCACATTGATCTCAGCCATAGGGCCGGGAAGCAATGGAAATACTGCTACCGAACCGTGGCAATGGATCAAAGTGTGGCTGCGTAAAGAAGAATGTCACTATGATTATGTAGTCTCATGCAAATATCTAGTCTTATTGTAACCGATATTAGTAAGGCTTTTACGATCAAGGAGACAATATCGCAGGTAAATCGGATGGTTTATATCGATGGCCATCAATTTTAGTTAACTTCACTTTGATCTCAGCCATAGGGCCGGGAAGCAATGGAAATACTACTACCGAACCGTGGCAATGGATCAAAGTGTGGCTGCGTAAAGAAGAATGCCACTATGATTATGTACTGTCATGCAAATGTCTAGTATTATTGTAACAGGTATCAGTAAGGTTTTTGAGATCAAGGAGACGATATCGCAGGTAAACCCGATGGTTTACATCGATGGCCACCAATATTAATTAACTTCACTTCGATCTCAGCCATAAGGCCGAGAAGCAATGGAAATACTGCTACCGAACCGTTTCAATGGATGAAAGTGTGGCTGCGTAAAGAAGAATGCCACTATGATTATGTACTGTCATGCAAATGTCTAGTATTATTGTAACAGGTATCAGTAAGGTTTTTGAGATCAAGGAGACGATATCGCAGGTAAACCCGAAGGTTTATATCGATGGCCACCAATATTAATTTACTTCACTTTGATCTTAGTCACAGGGCCGAGAAGCAATGGAAATCCTGCTACCGAACCGTTGCAATGGATCAACGTGTGGCTGCGTAAAGAAGAATGCCACTATGACTATGTAGTGCCATCCAAATATCTAGTCTTATTGTAACCGATATCAGTAAGGTTTTTACGATCAAGGAGACAATATCGCAGCTAAACCGCATGGTTTATATCGATGGCCATCAATATTAGTTAACTTCACTTTGATCTTAGGCATAGGGCCGAGAAGCAATGGAAATACTGCTACCGAACCGTGGCAATGGATCAAAGTGAGGCTGCGTAAAGAAGAATGCCACTATGATTATGTAGTGCCATGCAAATATCTAGTCCTATTGTAACCGATATCGGTAAGGTTTTTACGACCAAGCAGACGATATCGCAGCTTAACCGGATGGTTTATATCGATGGCCATCAATATTAGTTCACTTCACTTTGATCTTAGTCATAAGGCCGAGAAGCAATGGAAATACTGCTACCGAATCGGGGCAATGGATCAAAGTTAAGCTGCGTAAAGAAGCATGCCACTATGATTATGTAGTGCCATGCAAATATCTAGTCCTATTGTAACCGATATCAGTAAGGTTTTTACGATCAAGGAGACGATATTGCAGCTAAACCGGAAAGGTTTATATCGATGGCCATCAATATTAGTTAACTTCACTTTGATTTCATCCATAAGGTCGAGAAGCAATGGAAATACTGCTACCGAACCGTTTCAATGGATGAAAGTGTGGCTGCGTAAAGAAGAATGCCACTATGATTATGTAGTCTCATGCAAATATCTAGTATTATTGTAACAGGTATCAGTAAGGTTTTTGAGATCAAGGAGACGATATCGCAGGTAAACCCGATGGTTTATATCGATGGCCATCAATATTAGTTAACTTCACTTTGATCTCAGCCATAGGGACCAGAAGCAATGGACATACTGGTACCGAACCGTGGCAATGGATGAAAGTGTGGCTGCGTAAAGAAGAATGCCACTATGATTATGTAGTGTCATGCAAATGTCTAGTATTATTGTAACCGGTATCAGTAAGGTTTTTGAGATCAAGGAGACGATATCGCAGCTAAACCGGATGGTTTATTTCGATGGCCATCAATATTAGTTAACTTCACTTCGATCTCAGCCATAGGGACCAGAAGCAATGGACATACTGGTACCGAACCGTGGCAATGGATGAAAGTGTGGCTGCGTAAAGAAGAATGCCACTATGATTATGTAGTGTCATGCAAATGTCTAGTATTATTGTAACCGGTATCAGTAAGGTTTTTGGGATCAAGGAGACGATATCGCAGCTAAACCGGATGGTTTATATCGATGGCCATCAATATTAGTTAACTTCACTTCGATCTCAGCCATAGGGACCAGAAGCAATGGAAATACTGCTACCGAACCGTTTCAATGGATCAAAGTGTGGCTGCGTAAAGGAGCATGCCACTATGATTATGTAGTGCCATGCAAATATCTAGTCTTATTGTAACCGATATCAGTAAGGTTTTTGGGATCAAGGGGACAATATCGCAGCTAAACCGCATGGTTTATATCGATGGCCATCAATATTAGTTAACTTCACTTTGGTCTTAGGCATAGGGCCGAGAAGCAATGGAAATACTGCTACCGAACCGTGGTAATGGATCAAAGTGTGGCTGCGTAAAGAAGAATGCCACTATGATTATGTACTGTCATGCAAATGTCTAGTATTATTGTAACAGGTATCAGTAAGGTTTTTGAGATCAAGGAGACGATATCGCAGGTAAACCCGATGGTTTACATCGATGGCCACCAATATTAATTAACTTCACTTCGATCTCAGCCATAAGGCCGAGAAGCAATGGAAATACTGCTACCGAACCGTTTCAATGGATGAAAGTGTGGCTGCGTAAAGAAGAATGCCACTATGATTATGTACTGTCATGCAAATGTCTAGTCTTATTGTAACCGATATTAGTAAGGCTTTTACGATCAAGGAGACAATATTGCAGGTAAACCGGATGGTTTATATCGACGGCCATCAATATTAGTTAACTTCACTTTGATCTCAGCCATAGGGCCGGGAAGCAATGGAAATACTGCTACCGAACCGTGGCAATGGATCAAAGTGTGGTTGCGAAAAGAAGAATGTCACTATGATTATGTAGTCTCATGCAAATATCTAGTCTTATTGTAACCGATATTAGTAAGGCTTTTACGATCAAGGAGACAATATCGCAGGTAAACCGGATGGTTTATATCGATGGCCATCAATATTAGTTAACTTCACTTTGATCTCAGCCATAGGGCCGGGAAGCAATGGAAATACTGCTACCGAACCGTGGCAATGGATCAAAGTGTGGCTGCGTAAAGAAGAATGTCACTATGATTATGTAGTCTCATGCAAATGTCTAGTATTATTTTAACCGGTTTCAGTAAGGTTTTTGGGATCAAGGAGACGATATCGCAGCTAAACCGTATGGTTTATATCGATGGCCATCAATATTAGTTAACTTCACTTTGATCTCAGCCATAGGGCCGGGAAGCAATGGAAATACTGCTACCGAACCGTGGTAATGGATCAAAGTGTGGCTACGTAAAGAAGAATGCCACTATGATTATGTAGTGTCATGCAAATGTCTAGTATTATTGTAACAGGTATCAGTAAGGTTTTTGAGATCAAGGAAACGATATCGCAGGTAAACCCGATGGTTTATATCGATGGCCACCAATATTAATTAACTTCACTTTGATCTTAGTCACAGGGCCGAGAAGCAATGGAAATCCTGCTACCGAACCGTTGCAATGGATCAACGTGTGGCTACGTAAAGAAGAATGCCACTATGATTATGTAGTGTCATGCAAATATCCAGTCCTATTGTAACCGATATCAGTAAGGTTTTTACGATCAAGGAGACAATATCCCAGCTAAACCGCATGGTTTATATCGATGGCCATCAATATTAGTTAACTTCACTTTGATCTTAGGCATAGGGCCGAGAAGCAATGGAAATACTGCTACCGAACCGTGGCAATGGATCAAAGTGTGGCTGCGTAAAGAAGAATGCCACTATAATTATTTAGTGCCATGCAAATATCTAGTCCTATTGTAACCGATATCAGTAAGGTTTTTACGATCAAGGAGATGATATTGCAGCTAAACCCGATGGTTTATATCGATGGCCATCAATATTAGTTAACTTCACTTCGATCGAAGCCATGGGGACCAGAAGCAATGGAAATACTGCTACCGAACCGTGGCAATGGATCAAAGTGTGGCTGCGTAAAGAAGAATGGCACTATGATTATGTAGTGTCATGCAAATATCCAGTCCTATTGTAACCGATATCAGTAAGGTTTTTACGATCAAGGAGACAATATCCTAGCTAAACCGCATGGTTTATATCGATGGCCATCAATATTAGTTAACTTCACTTTGATCTTAGGCATAGGGCCGAGAAGCAATGGAAATACTGCTACCGAACCGTGGCAATGGATCAAAGTGTGGCTGCGTAAAGAAGAATGCCACTGTGATAATGTAGTGTCATGCAAATATCTAGTCTTATTGTAACCGATATCAGTAAGGTTTTTACGATCAAGGAGACAATATCGCAGCTAAACCGCATGGTTTATATCGATGGCCATCAATATTAGTTAACTTCACTTTGATCTTAGGCATAGGGCCGAGAAGCAATGGAAATACTCCTACCGGTACCGTGGCAATGGATCAAAGTGAGGCTGCGTAAACAAGAATGCCACTATAATTATTTAGTGCCATGCAAATATCTAGTTCTATTGTAACCGATATCAGTAAGGTTTTTACGATCAAGGAGACGATATTGCAGCTAAACCCGATGGTTTATATCGATGGCCATCAATATTAGTTAACTTCACTTCGATCGAAGCCATGGGGACCAGAAGCAATGGAAATACTGCTACCGAAACATGGCAATGTATCAAAGTGTGGCTGCGTAAAGAAGAATGCCACTAAGATTATGTAGTGTCATGCAAATGCTTAGTATTATTGTAACCGGTATCAGTAAGGTTTTTACGATCAAGGAGACGATATGGCAGTTAAACCGGATGGTTTATATCGATTGCCATCAATATTAGTTAACTTCACTTCGATCTCAGCCATAGGAACCAGAAGCAATCCAAATACTGCTACCGAACCGTGGCAATGGATCAAAGTGTGGCTGCGTAAAGAAGAATGCCACTATGATTATGTAGTGTCATGCAAATGTCTAGTATTATTGTAACCGGTATCAGTAAGGTTTTTGAGATCAAGGAGACCATATCGCAGCTAAACCGGATGGTTTATATCGATGGCCTTCAATATTAGTTAACTTCACTTTGATCTCAGCCATAGGGCCGAGAAGCAATGGAAATACTGCTACCGAACCGTGGCAATGGATCAAAGTGTGGCTGCGTAAAGAAGAATGCCACTATGATTATTTAGTGTCATGCAAATATCCAGTCCTATTGTAACCGATATCAGTAAGGTTTTTACGATCAAGGAGACAATATCCCAGCTAAACCGCATGGTTTATATCGATGGCCATCAATATTAGTTAACTTCACTTTGATCTTAGGCATAGGGCCGAGAAGCAATGGAAATACTGCTGCCGAACCGTGGCAATGGATCAAAGAGAGGCTGCGTAAACAAGAATGCCACTATGATTATTTAGTGCCATGCAAATATCTAGTCCTATTGTAACCGATATCAGTAAGGTTTTTACGATTAAGGAGACGATATCGCAACTAAACAGGATGGTTTATGTCGAAGGCCATCAATATTAGTTAACTTCACTTCGATCTCAGCCATAGGGACCAGAAGCAATGGAAATACTGCAACCGAACCGTGGCAATGGATCAAAGTGTGGCTGCGTAAAGAAGAATGCCACTATAATTATTTAGTGCCATGCAAATATCTAGTCCTATTGTAACCGATATCCGTAAGGTTTTTACGATCAAGGAGACGATATTGCAGCTAAACCCGATGGTTTATATCGATGGCCATCAATATTAGTTAACTTCACTTTGATCTCAGCCATAGGGCCGAGAAGCAATGGAAATACTGCTACCGAACCGTGGCAATGGATCAAAGTGTGGCTGCGTAAAGAAGAATGCCACTATGATTATGTAGTGCCATGCAAATATCTAGTCCTATTGTAACCGATATCAGTAAGGGTTTTACGATCAAGGAGACAATATCGCAGCTAAACCGCATGGTTTATACCGATGGCCATCAATATTAGTTAACTTCGCTTTGATCTTAGGCATAGGGCCGAGAAGCAATGGTAATACTGCTACCGAACCGTGGCAATGGATCAAAGTGAGGCTGCGTAAAGAAGAATGCCACTATGAATATGTAGTGTCATGCAAATATCTAGTATTATTGTAACCGATATCTGTAATGTTTTTGAGATCAAGGAGACGATATCGCAGCTAAACCGCATGGTTTATACCGATGGCTATCAATATTAGTTAACTTCACTTTGATCTCAGCCATAGGAACCAGAAGCAATCCAAATACTGCTACCGAACCGTGGCAATGGATCAAAGTGTGGCTGCGTAAAGAAGAATGCCACTATGATTATGTAGTGTCATGCAAATGTCTAGTATTATTGTAACCGGTATCAGTAAGGTTTTTGAGATCAAGGAGACCATATCGCAGCTAAACCGGATGGTTTATATCGATGGCCATCAATATTAGTTAACTTCACTTTGATCTCAGCCATATGGCCGAGAAGCAATGGAAATACTGCTACCGAACCGTGGCAATGGATCAAAGAGAGGCTGCGTAAACAAGAATGCCACTATGATTATTTAGTGCCATGAAAATATCTAGTCCTATTGTAACCGATATCAGTAAGGTTTTTACGATTAAGGAGACGATATCGCAGCTAAACAGGATGTTTTATGTCGATGGCCATCAATATTAGTTAACTTCACTTCGATCTCAGCCATAGGGACCAGAAGCAATGGAAATACTGCTGCCGAACCATGGCAATGGATCAAAAAGAGGCTGCGTAAAGAAGAATCCCACTATGATTATGTAGTGTCATGCAAATGTTTAGTATTATTGTAACCGGTATTAGTAAGGTTTTTACGATCAAGGAGACGATATGGCAGCTAAACCGGATGGATTATATCGATTGCCATCAATATTAGTTAACTTCACTTCGATCTCAGCCATAGGAACCAGAAGCAATCCAAATACTGCTACCGAACCGTGGCAATGGATCAAAGTGTGGCTGCGTAACGAAGAATGCCACTATGATTATGTAGTGCTATGCAAATGTTTAGTAATATTGTAACCGGTATCAGTAAGGTTTTTACGATCAAGGAGACGACATTGCAGCTAAACCGGATGGTTTATATCGATTGGCATCAATATTAGTTAACTTCACTTCGATCTCAGCCATAGGAACCAGAAGCAATCCAAATACTGCTACCGAACCGTCGCAATGGATCAAAGTTCAGCTGCGTAAAGAAGCACGCCACTATGATTATGTAGTGCCATGCAAATATCTAGTCCTATTGTAACCGATATCAGTAAGGTTTTTACGTCAAGGAGACAATATCGCAGCTAAACCGCATGGTTTACACCGATGGCCATCAATATTAGTTAACTTCACTTTGATCTTAGGCATAGGGCCGAGAAGCAATGGTAATACCGCTACCGAACCGTGGCAATGGATCAAAGTGAGGCTGCGTAAAGAAGAATGCCACTATGATTATGTAGTGTCATGCAAATATCCAGTCCTATTGTAACCGATATCAGTAAGGTTTTTACGATCAAGGAGACAATATCCCAGCTAAACCGCATGGTTTATATCGATGGCCATCAATATTAGTTAACTTCACTTTGATCTTAGGCATAGGGCCGAGAAGCAATGGAAATACTGCTG
Organism: Priocnemis perturbator; assembly: GCA_963942575.1. Lineage (NCBI taxonomy): Eukaryota > Metazoa > Arthropoda > Insecta > Hymenoptera > Pompilidae > Priocnemis > Priocnemis perturbator. Next base: position 3,452,763 of record OZ012655.1, on the reverse strand, counting down.
CCGAACCGTGGCAATGGATCAAAAAGAGGCTGCGTAAACAAGAATGCCACTATGATTATTTAGTGCCATGCAAATATCTAGTCCTATTGTAACCGATATCAGTAAGGTTTTTACGATTAAGGAGACGATATCGCAGCTAAACAGGATGTTTTATGTCGATGGCCATCAATATTAGTTAACTTCACTTTGATCTTAGGCATAGGGCCGAGAAGCAATGGAAATACTGCTACCGAACCGTCGCAATGGATCAAAGTTCAGCTGCGTAAAGAAGCACGTCACTATGATTATGTAGTGCCATGCAAATATCTAGTCCTGTTGTAACCTATATCTGTAAGGTTCTTACGATCAAGGAGACGATTTCGCAGCTAAACCGGATGGTTTATGTCGAAGGCCATCAATATTAGTTAACTTCACTTCGATCTCAGCCATAGGGACCAGAAGCAATGGAAATACTGCTACCGAACCGTGGCAATGGATCAAAGTGTGGCTGCGTAAAGAAGAATGCCACTATAATTATTTAGTGCCATGCAAATATCTAGTCTTATTGTAACCGATATCAGTAAGGTTTTTACGATCAAGGAGACGATATTGCAGCTAAACCCGATGGTTTATATCGATGGCCATCAATATTAGTTAACTTCACTTTGATCTCAGCCATAGGGCCGAGGAGCAATGGAAATACTGCTACCGAACCGTGGCAATGGATCAAAGTGTGGCTGCGTAAAGAAGAATGCCACTATGATTATGTAGTGTCATGCAAATATCCAGTCCTATTGTAACCGATATCAGTAAGGTTTTTACGATCAAGGAGACAATATCCCAGCTAAACCGCATGGTTTATATCGATGGCCATCAATATTAGTTAACTTCACTTTGATCTTAGGCATAGGGCCGAGAAGCAATGGAAATACTGCTGCCGAACCGTGGCAATGGATCAAAGAGAGGCTGCGTAAACCAGAATGCCACTATGATTATTTAGTGCCATGCAAATATCTAGTCCTATTGTAACCGATATCAGTAAGGTTTTTACGATTAAGGACGCGATATCGCAGCTAAACAGGATGTTTTATGTCGATGGCCATCAATATTAGTTAACTTCACTTTGATCTTAGGCATAGGGCCGAGAAGCAATGGAAATACTGCTACCGAACCGTCGCAATGGATCAAAGTTCAGCTGCGTAAAGAAGCACGCCACTATGATTATGTAGTGCCATGCAAATATCTAGTCCTATTGTAACCTATATCTGTAAGGTTCTTACGATCAAGGAGACGATTTCGCAGCTAAACCGGATGGTTTATGTCGAAGGCCATCAATATTAGTTAACTTCACTTTGATCTCAGCCATAGGGCCGAGAAGCAATGGAAATACTGCTACCGAACCGTGGCAATGGATCAAAGTGTGGCTGCGTAAAGAAGAATGCCTCTATGATTATGTAGTGTCATGCAAATATCCAGTCCTATTGTAACCGATATCAGTAAGGTTTTTACGATCAAGGAGACAATATCCCAGCTAAACCGCATGGTTTATATCGATGGCCATCAATATTAGTTAACTTCACTTTGATCTTAGGCATAGGGCCGAGAAGCAATGGAAATACTGCTACCGAACCGTGGCAATGGATCAAAGTGTGGCTGCGTAAAGAAGAATGCCACTGTGATTATGTAGTGTCATGCAAATATCTAGTCTTATTGTAACCGATATCAGTAAGGTTTTTACGATCATGGAGACAATATCGCAGCTAAACCGCATGGTTTATACCGATGGCCATCAATATTAGTTAACTTCACTTTGATCTTAGGCATAGGGCCGAGAAGCAATGGTAATACTGCTACCGAACCGTGGCAATGGATCAAAGTTCAGCTGCGTAAAGAAGCATGCCACTATAATTATTTAGTGCCATGCAAATATCTAGTCCTATTGTAACCGATATCAGTAAGGTTTTTACGATCAAGGAGACGATATTGCAGCTAAACCCGATGGTTTATATCGATGGCCATCAATATTAGTTAACTTCACTTCGATCGAAGCCATGGGGACCAGAAGCAATGGAAATACTGCTACCGAACCGTGGCAATGGATCAAAGTGTGGCTGCGTAAAGAAGAATGCCACTGTGATTATGTAGTGTCATGCAAATATCTATTCCTATTGTAACCGATATCAGTAAGGTTTTTACGATCAAGGAGACGATATTGCAGCTAAACCCGATGGTTTATATCGATGGCCATCAATATTAGTTAACTTCACTTCGATCGAAGCCATGGGGACCAGAAGCAATGGAAATACTGCTACCGAACCGTGGCAATGGATCAAAGTGTGGCTGCGTAAAGAAGAATGCCACTATGATTATGTAGTGCCATGCAAATATCTAGTCCTATTGTAACCGATATCAGTAAGGGTTTTACGATCAAGGAGACAATATCGCAGCTAAACCGCATGGTTTATACCGATGGCCATCAATATTAGTTAACTTCGCTTTGATCTTAGGCATAGGGCCGAGAAGCAATGGTAATACTGCTACCGAACCGTGGCAATGGATCAAAAAGAGGCTGCGTAAACAAGAATGCCACTATGATTATTTAGTGCCATGCAAATATCTAGTCCTATTGTAACCGATATCAGTAAGGTTATTACGATCAAGGAGACAATATCGCAGCTAAACCGCATGGTTTATACCGATGGCCATCAATATTAGTTAACTTCGCTTTGATCTTAGGCATAGAGCCGAGAAGCAATGGTAATACTGCTACCGAACCGTGGCAATGGATCAAAGTGTGGCTGCGTAAAGAAGAATGCCACTATGATTGTGTAGTGTCATGCAAATATCTAGTATTATTGTAACCGATATCTGTAATGTTTTTGAGGTCAAGGAGACGATATCGCAGCTAAACCGCATGGTTTATACCGATGGCCATCAGTATTAGTTAATTTTACTTTGATCTTAGGCATAGGGCCGAGAAGCAATGGAAATACTGCTACCGAACCGTGGCAATGGATCAAAGTGTGGCTGCGTGAAGAAGAATGCCACTGTGATTATGTAGTGTCATGCAAATATCTAGTCTTATTGTAACCGATATCAGTAAGGTTTTTACGATCAAGGAGACGATATCGCAGCAAAACCGGATGGTTTATATCGATGGCCATCAATATTAGTTAACTTCACTTCGATCTCAGCCATAGGGACGAGAAGCAATGGAAATACTGCTACCGAACCGTGGCAATGGATCAAAGTGAGGCTGCGTAAAGAAGAATGCCACTATGATTGTGTAGTGTCATGCAAATATTTAATCCTATTGTAACCGATATCAGTAAGGGTTTTACGATCAAGGAGACAATATCGCAGCTAAACCGCATGGTTTATACCGATGGCCATCAATATTAGTTAACTTCGCTTTGATCTTAGGCATAGGGCCGAGAAGCAATGGTAATACTGCTACCGAACCGTGGCAATGGATCAAAGTGTGGCTGCGTAAAGAAGAATGCCACTATGATTGTGTAGTGTCATGCAAATATCTAGTATTATTGTAACCGATAGCTGTAAGGTTTTTGAGATCAAGGAGACGATATCGCAGCAAAACCGGATGGTTTATATCGATGGCCATCAATATTAGTTAACTTCACTTCGATCTCAGCCATAGGGACGAGAAGCAATGGAAATACTGCTACCGAACCGTGGCAATGGATCAAAGTGAGGCTGCGTAAAGAAGAATGCCACTATGATTGTGTAGTGTCATGCAAATATTTAATCCTATTGTAACCGATATCAGTAAGGGTTTTACGATCAAGGAGACAATATCGCAGCTAAACCGCATGGTTTATACCGATGGCCATCAATATTAGTTAACTTCACTTCGATCGAAGCCATGGGGACCAGAACCAATGGAAATACTGCTACCGAACCGTGGCAATGGATCAAAGTGTGGCTGCGTAAAGAAGAATGCCACTATGATTATGTAGTGCCATGCAAATATCTAGTCCTATTGTAACCGATATCAGTAAGGGTTTTACGATCAAGGAGACAATATCGCAGCTAAACCGCATGGTTTATACCGATGGCCATCAATATTAGTTAACTTCGCTTTGATCTTAGGCATAGGGCCGAGAAGCAATGGTAATACTGCTACCGAACCGTGGCAATGGATCAAAGTGAGGCTGCGTAAAGAAGAATGCCACTATGAATATGTAGTGTCATGCAAATATCTAGTATTATTGTAACCGATATCTGTAATGTTTTTCAGATCAAGGAGACGATATCGCAGCTAAACCGCATGGTTTATACCGATGGCCATCAATATTAGTTAACTTCACTTTGATCTTAGGCATAGGGCCGAGAAGCAATGGAAATACTGCTGCCGAACCGTGGCAATGGATCAAAAAGAGGCTGCGTAAACAAGAATGCCACTATGATTATTTAGTGCCATGCAAATATCTAGTCCTATTGTAACCGATATCAGTAAGGTTTTTACGATTAAGGAGACGATATCGCAGCTAAACAGGATGTTTTATGTCGATGGCCATCAATATTAGTTAACTTCACTTTGATCTTAGGCATAGGGCCGAGAAGCAATGGAAATACTGCTACCGAACCGTCGCAATGGATCAAAGTTCAGCTGCGTAAAGAAGCACGCCACTATGATTATGTAGTGCCATGCAAATATCTAGTCCTGTTGTAACCTATATCTGTAAGGTTCTTACGATCAAGGAGACGATTTCGCAGCTAAACCGGATGGTTTATGTCGAAGGCCATCAATATTAGTTAACTTCACTTCGATCTCAGCCATAGGGACCAGAAGCAATGGAAATACTGCTACCGAACCGTGGCAATGGATCAAAGTGTGGCTGCGTAAAGAAGAATGCCACTATAATTATTTAGTGCCATGCAAATATCTAGTCCTATTGTAACCGATATCAGTAAGGTTTTTACGATCAAGGAGACGATATTGCAGCTAAACCCGATGGTTTATATCGATGGCCATCAATATTAGTTAACTTCACTTTGATCTCAGCCATAGGGCCGAGAAGCAATGGAAATACTGCTACCGAACCGTGGCAATGGATCAAAAAGAGGCTGCGTAAACAAGAATGCCACTATGATTATTTAGTGCCATGCAAATATCTAGTCCTATTGTAACCGATATCAGTAAGGTTTTTACGATTAAGGAGACGATATCGCAGCTAAACAGGATGTTTTATGTCGATGGCCATCAATATTAGTTAACTTCACTTTGATCTTAGGCATAGGGCCGAGAAGCAATGGAAATACTGCTACCGAACCGTCGCAATGGATCAAAGTTCAGCTGCGTAAAGAAGCACGCCACTATGATTATGTAGTGCCATGCAAATATCTAGTCCTGTTGTAACCTATATCTGTAAGGTTCTTACGATCAAGGAGACGATTTCGCAGCTAAACCGGATGGTTTATGTCGAAGGCCATCAATATTAGTTAACTTCACTTCGATCTCAGCCATAGGGACCAGAAGCAATGGAAATACTGCTACCGAACCGTGGCAATGGATCAAAGTGTGGCTGCGTAAAGAAGAATGCCACTATAATTATTTAGTGCCATGCAAATATCTAGTCCTATTGTAACCGATATCAGTAAGGTTTTTACGATCAAGGAGACGATATTGCAGCTAAACCCGATGGTTTATATCGATGGCCATCAATATTAGTTAACTTCACTTTGATCTCAGCCATAGGGCCGAGGAGCAATGGAAATACTGCTACCGAACCGTGGCAATGGATCAAAGTGTGGCTGCGTAAAGAAGAATGCCACTATGATTATGTAGTGTCATGCAAATATCCAGTCCTATTGTAACCGATATCAGTAAGGTTTTTACGATCAAGGAGACAATATCCCAGCTAAACCGCATGGTTTATATCGATGGCCATCAATATTAGTTAACTTCACTTTGATCTTAGGCATAGGGCCGAGAAGCAATGGAAATACTGCTGCCGAACCGTGGCAATGGATCAAAGAGAGGCTGCGTAAACAAGAATGCCACTATGATTATTTAGTGCCATGCAAATATCTAGTCCTATTGTAACCGATATCAGTAAGGTTTTTACGATTAAGGAGACGATATCGCAGCTAAACAGGATGTTTTATGTCGATGGCCATCAATATTAGTTAACTTCACTTTGATCTTAGGCATAGGGCCGAGAAGCAATGGTAATACTGCTACCGAACCGTGGCAATGGATCAAAGTTCAGCTGCGTAAAAAAGCATGCCACTATAATTATTTAGTGCCATGCAAATATCTAGTCCTATTGTAACCGATATCAGTAAGGTTTTTACGATCAAGGAGACGATATTGCAGCTAAACCCGATGGTTTATATCAATGGCCATCAATATTAGTTAACTTCACTTCGATCGAAGCCATGGGGACCAGAAGCAATGGAAATACTGCTACCGAACCGTGGCAATGGATCAAAGTGTGGCTGCGTAAAGAAGAATGCCACTGTGATTATGTAGTGTCATGCAAATATCTAGTCCTATTGTAACCGATATCAGTAATGTTTTTACGATCAAGGAGACGATATTGCAGCTAAACCCGATGGTTTATATCGATGGCCATCAATATTAGTTAACTTCACTTCGATCGAAGCCATGGGGACCAGAAGCAATGGAAATACTGCTACCGAACCGTGGCAATGGATCAAAGTGTGGCTGCGTAAAGAAGAATGCCACTATGATTATGTAGTGCCATGCAAATATCTAGTCCTATTGTAACCGATATCAGTAAGGGTTTTACGATCAAGGAGACAATATCGCAGCTAAACCGCATGGTTTATACCGATGGCCATCAATATTAGTTAACTTCGCTTTGATCTTAGGCATAGGGCCGAGAAGCAATGGTAATACTGCTACCGAACCGTGGCAATGGATCAAAAAGAGGCTGCGTAAACAAGAATGCCACTATGATTATTTAGTGCCATGCAAATATCTAGTCCTATTGTAACCGATATCAGTAAGGTTATTACGATCAAGGAGACAATATCGCAGCTAAACCGCATGGTTTATACCGATGGCCATCAATATTAGTTAACTTCGCTTTGATCTTAGGCATAGGGCCGAGAAGCAATGGTAATACTGCTACCGAACCGTGGCAATGGATCAAAGTGTGGCTGCGTAAAGAAGAATGCCACTATGATTGTGTAGTGTCATGCAAATATCTAGTATTATTGTAACCGATATCTGTAATGTTTTTGAGATCAAGGAGACGATATCGCAGCTAAACCGCATGGTTTATACCGATGGCCATCAATATTAGTTAATTTTACTTTGATCTTAGGCATAGGGCCGAGAAGCAATGGAAATACTGCTACCGAACCGTGGCAATGGATCAAAGTGTGGCTGCGTAAAGAAGAATGCCACTGTGATTATGTAGTGTCATGCAAATATCTAGTCTTATTGTAACCGATATCAGTAAGGTTTTTACGATCATGGAGACAATATCGCAGCTAAACCGCATGGTTTATACCGATGGCCATCAATATTAGTTAACTTCACTTTGATCTTAGGCATAGGGCCGAGAAGCAATGGTAATACTGCTACCGAACCGTGGCAATGGATCAAAGTTCAGCTGCGTAAAGAAGCATGCCACTATAATTATTTAGTGCCATGCAAATATCTAGTCCTATTGTAACCGATATCAGTAAGGTTTTTACGATCAAGGAGACGATATTGCAGCTAAACCCGATGGTTTATATCGATGGCCATCAATATTAGTTAACTTCACTTCGATCGAAGCCATGGGGACCAGAAGCAATGGAAATACTGCTACCGAACCGTGGCAATGGATCAAAGTGTGGCTGCGTAAAGAAGAATGCCACTGTGATTATGTAGTGTCATGCAAATATCTATTCCTATTGTAACCGATATCAGTAAGGTTTTGACGATCAAGGAGACGATATTGCAGCTAAACCCGATGGTTTATATCGATGGCCATCAATATTAGTTAACTTCACTTCGATCGAAGCCATGGGGACCAGAAGCAATGGAAATACTGCTACCGAACCGTGGCAATGGATCAAAGTGTGGCTGCGTAAAGAAGAATGCCACTATGATTATGTAGTGCCATGCAAATATCTAGTCCTATTGTAACCGATATCAGTAAGGGTTTTACGATCAAGGAGACAATATCGCAGCTAAACCGCATGGTTTATACCGATGGCCATCAATATTAGTTAACTTCGCTTTGATCTTAGGCATAGGGCCGAGAAGCAATGGTAATACTGCTACCGAACCGTGGCAATGGATCAAAAAGAGGCTGCGTAAACAAGAATGCCACTATGATTATTTAGTGCCATGCAAATATCTAGTCCTATTGTAACCGATATCAGTAAGGTTATTACGATCAAGGAGACAATATCGCAGCTAAACCGCATGGTTTATACCGATGGCCATCAATATTAGTTAACTTCGCTTTGATCTTAGGCATAGGGCCGAGAAGCAATGGTAATACTGCTACCGAACAGTGGCAATGGATCAAAGTGTGGCTGCGTAAAGAAGAATGCCACTATGATTGTGTAGTGTCATGCAAATATCTAGTATTATTGTAACCGATATCTGTAATGTTTTTGAGATCAAGGAGACGATATCGCAGCTAAACCGCATGGTTTATACCGATGGCCATCAATATTAGTTAATTTTACTTTGATCTTAGGCATAGGGCCGAGAAGCAATGGAAATACTGCTACCGAACCGTGGCAATGGATCAAAGTGTGGCTGCGTGAAGAAGAATGCCACTGTGATTATGTAGTGTCATGCAAATATCTAGTCTTATTGTAACCGATATCAGTAAGGTTTTTACGATCAAGGAGACGATATCGCAGCAAAACCGGATGGTTTATATCGATGGCCATCAATATTAGTTAACTTCACTTCGATCTCAGCCATAGGGACGAGAAGCAATGGAAATACTGCTACCGAACCGTGGCAATGGATCAAAGTGAGGCTGCGTAAAGAAGAATGCCACTATGATTGTGTAGTGTCATGCAAATATTTAATCCTATTGTAACCGATATCAGTAAGGGTTTTACGATCAAGGAGACAATATCGCAGCTAAACCGCATGGTTTATACCGATGGCCATCAATATTAGTTAACTTCGCTTTGATCTTAGGCACAGGGCCGTGAAGCAATGGTAATACTGCTACCGAACCGTGGCAATGGATCAAAGTGAGGCTGCGTAAAGAAGAATGCCACTATGAATATGTAGTGTCATGCAAATTTCTAGTATTATTGTAACCGATATCTGTAATGTTTTTGAGATCAAGGAGACGATATCGCAGCTAAACCGCATGGTTTATACCGATGGCCATCAATATTAGTTAATTTTACTTTGATCTTAGGCATAGGGCTGAGAAGCAATGGTAATACTGCTACCGAACCGTGGCAATGGATCAAAAAGAGGCTGCGTAAACAAGAATGCCACTATGATTATTTAGTGCCATGCAAATATCTAGTCCTATTGTAACCGATATCAGTAAGGTTATTACGATTAAGGAGACGATATCGCAGCTAAACAGGATGTTTTATGTGGATGGCCATCAATATTAGTTAACTTCACTTTGATCTTAGGCATAGGGCCGAGAAGCAATGGAAATACTGCTACCGAACCGTCGCAATGGATCAAAGTTCAGCTGCGTAAAGAAGCACGCCACTATGATTATGTAGTGCCATGCAAATATCTAGTCCTATTGTAACCGATATCAGTAAGGGTTTTACGATCAAGGAGACAATATCGCAGCTAAACCGCATGGTTTATACCGATGGCCATCAATATTAGTTAACTTCGCTTTGATCTTAGGCATAGGGACCAGAAGCAATGGAAATACTGCTACCGAACCGTGGCAATGGATCAAAGTGTGGCTGCGTAAAGAAGAATGCAACTATAATTATTTTGTGCCATGCAAATATCTAGTCCTATTGTAACCGATATCAGTAAGGTTTTTACGATTAAGGAGACGATATCGCAGCTAAACAGGATGTTTTATGTCGATGGCCATCAATATTAGTTAACTTCACTTTGATCTTAGGCATAGGGCCGAGAAGCAATGGAAATACTGCTACCGAACCGTCGCAATGGATCAAAGTTCAGCTGCGTAAAGAAGCACGCCACTATGATTATGTAGTGCCATGCAAATATCTAGTCCTATTGTAACCTATATCTGTAAGGTTCTTACGATCAAGGAGACGATTTCGCAGCTAAACCGGATGGTTTATATCGATTGCCATCAATATTAGTTAACTTCACTTCGATCTCAGCCATAGGGACCAGAAGCAATGGAAATACTGCTACTGAACCGTGGCAATGGATCAAAGTGTGGCTGCGTAAAGAAGAATGCCACTATAATTATTTAGTGCCATGCAAATATCTAGTCCTATTGTAACCGATATCAGTAAGGTTTTTACGATCAAGGAGACGATATTGCAGCTAAACCCGATGGTTTATATCGATGGCCATCAATATTAGTTAACTTCACTTTGATCTCAGCCATAGGGCCGAGAAGCAATGGAAATACTGCTACCGAACCGTGGCAATGGATCAAAGTGTGGCTGCGTAAAGAAGAATGCCTCTATGATTATGTAGTGTCATGCAAATATCCAGTCCTATTGTAACCGATATCAGTAAGGTTTTTACGATCAAGGAGACAATATCCCAGCTAAACCGCATGGTTTATATCGATGGCCATCAATATTAGTTAACTTCACTTTGATCTTAGGCATAGGGCCGAGAAGCAATGGAAATACTGCTACCGAACCGTGGCAATGGATCAAAGTGTGGCTGCGTAAAGAAGAATGCCACTGTGATTATGTAGTGTCATGCAAATATCTAGTCTTATTGTAACCGATATCAGTAAGGTTTTTACGATCATGGAGACAATATCGCAGCTAAACCGCATGGTTTATACCGATGGCCATCAATATTAGTTAACTTCACTTTGATCTTAGGCATAGGGCCGAGAAGCAATGGTAATACTGCTACCGAACCGTGGCAATGGATCAAAGTTCAGCTGCGTAAAGAAGCATGCCACTATAATTATTTAGTGCCATGCAAATATCTAGTCCTATTGTAACCGATATCAGTAAGGTTTTTACGATCAAGGAGACGATATTGCAGCTAAACCCGATGGTTTATATCGATGGCCATCAATATTAGCTAACTTCACTTCGATCGAAGCCATGGGGACCAGAAGCAATGGAAATACTGCTACCGAACCGTGGCAATGGATCAAAGTGTGGCTGCGTAAAGAAGAATGCCACTGTGATTATGTAGTGTCATGCAAATATCTAGTCCTATTGTAACCGATATCAGTAAGGTTTTTACGATCAAGGAGACGATATTGCAGCTAAACCCGATGGTTTATATCGATGGCCATCAATATTAGTTAACTTCACTTCGATCGAAGCCATGGGGACCAGAAGCAAGGGAAATACTGCTACCGAACCGTGGCAATAGATCAAAGTGTGGCTGCGTAAAGAAGAATGCCACTATGATTATGTAGTGCCATGCAAATATCTAGTCCTATTGTAACCGATATCAGTAAGGGTTTTACGATCAAGGAGACAATATCGCAGCTAAACCGCATGGTTTATACCGATGGCCATCAATATTAGTTAACTTCGCTTTGATCTTAGGCATAGGGCCGAGAAGCAATGGTAATACTGCTACCGAACCGTGGCAATGGATCAAAGTGAGGCTGCGTAAAGAAGAATGCCACTATGAATATGTAGTGTCATGCAAATATCTAGTATTATTGTAACCGATATCTGTAATGTTTTTGAGATCAAGGAGACGATATCGCAGCTAAACCGCATGGTTTATACCGATGGCCATCAATATTAGTTAATTTTACTTTGATCTTAGGCATAGGGCCGAGAAGCAATGGTAATACTGCTACCGAACCGTGGCAATGGATCAAAAAGAGGCTGAGTAAACAAGAATGCCACTATGATTATTTAGTGCCATGCAAATATCTAGTCCTATTGTAACCGATATCAGTAAGGTTATTACGATCAAGGAGACAATATCGCAGCTAAACCGCATGGTTTATACCGATGGCCATCAATATTAGTTAACTTCGCTTTGATCTTAGGCATAGGGCCGAGAAGCAATGGTAATACTGCTACCGAACCGTGGCAATGGATCAAAGTGTGGCTGCGTAAAGAAGAATGCCACTATGATTGTGTAGTGTCATGCAAATATCTAGTATTATTGTAACCGATAGCTGTAAGGTTTTTGAGATCAAGGAGACGATATCGCAGCAAAACCAGATGGTTTATATCGATGGCCATCAATATTAGTTAACTTCACTTCGATCTCAGCCATAGGGACGAGAAGCAATGGAAATACTGCTACCGAACCGTGGCAATGGATCAAAGTGAGGCTGCGTAAAGAAGAATGCCACTATGATTGTGTAGTGTCATGCAAATATTTAATCCTATTGTAACCGATATCAGTAAGGGTTTTACGATCAAGGAGACAATATCGCAGCTAAACCGCATGGTTTATACCGATGGCCATCAATATTAGTTAACTTCACTTCGATCGAAGCCATGGGGACCAGAAGCAATGGAAATACTGCTACCGAACCGTGGCAATGGATCAAAGTGTGGCTGAGTAAAGAAGAATGCCACTATGATTATGTAGTGCCATGCAAATATCTAGTCCTATTGTAACCGATATCAGTAAGGGTTTTACGATCAAGGAGACAATATCGCAGCTAAACCGCATGGTTTATACCGATGGCCATCAATATTAGTTAACTTCGCTTTGATCTTAGGCATAGGGCCGAGAAGCAATGGTAATACTGCTACCGAACCGTGGCAATGGATCAAAGTGAGGCTGCGTAAAGAAGAATGCCACTATGAATATGTAGTGTCATGCAAATATCTAGTATTATTGTAACCGATATCTGTAATGTTTTTGAGATCAAGGAGACAATATCGCAGCTAAACCGCATGGTTTATACCGATGGCCATCAATATTAGTTAACTTCGCTTTGATCTTAGGCATAGGGCCGAGAAGCAATGGTAATACTGCTACCGAACCGTGGCAATGGATCAAAGTGTGGCTGCGTAAAGAAGAATGCCACTATGATTGTGTAGTGTCATGCAAATATCTAGTATTATTGTAACCGATAGCTGTAAGGTTTTTGAGATCAAGGAGACGATATCGCAGCAAAACCGGATGGTTTATATCGATGGCCATCAATATTAGTTAACTTCACTTCGATCTCAGCCATAGGGACGAGAAGCAATGGTAATACTGCTACCGAACCGTGGCAATGGATCAAAAAGAGGCTGCGTAAACAAGAATGCCACTATGATTATTTAGTGCCATGCAAATATCTAGTCCTATTGTAACCGATATCAGTAAGGTTATTACGATTAAGGAGACGATATCGCAGCTAAACAGGATGTTTTATGTGGATGGCCATCAATATTAGTTAACTTCACTTTGATCTTAGGCATAGGGCCGAGAAGCAATGGAAATACTGCTACCGAACCGTCGCAATGGATCAAAGTTCAGCTGCGTAAAGAAGCACGCCACTATGATTATGTAGTGCCATGCAAATATCTAGTCCTATTGTAACCGATATCAGTAAGGGTTTTACGATCAAGGAGACAATATCGCAGCTAAACCGCATGGTTTATACCGATGGCCATCAATATTAGTTAACTTCGCTTTGATCGTAGGCATAGGGACCAGAAGCAATGGAAATACTGCTACCGAACCGTGGCAATGGATCAAAGTGTGGCTGCGTAAAGAAGAATGCAACTATAATTATTTTGTGCCATGCAAATATCTAGTCCTATTGTAACCGATATCAGTAAGGTTTTTACGATCAAGGAGACAATATCCCAGCTAAACCGCATGGTTTATATCGATGGCCATCAATATTAGTTAACTTCACTTTGATCTTAGGCATAGGGCCGAGAAGCAATGGAAATACTGTTGCCGAACCGTGGCAATGGATCAAAAAGAGGCTGCGTAAAGAAGAATCCCACTATGATTATGTAGTGTCATGCAAATGTTTAGTATTATTGTAACCGGTATCAGTAAGGTTTTTACGATCAAGAGGAGACGATATGGCAGCTAAACCGGATGGTTTATATCGATTGCCATCAATATTAGTTAACTTCACTTCGATCCCAGCCATAGGAACCAGAAGCAATCCAAATACTGCTACCGAACCGTGGCAATGGATCAAAGTGTGGCTGCGTAACGAAGAATGCCACTATGATTATGTAGTGCTATGCAAATGTTTAGTATTATTGTAACCGGTATCAGTAAGGTTTTTACGATCAAGGAGACGATATTGCAGCTAAACCGGATGGTTTATATCGATTGGCATCAATATTAGTTAACTTCACTTCGATCTCAGCCATAGGAACCAGAAGCAATCCAAATACTGCTACCGAACCGTCGCAATGGATCAAAGTTCAGCTGCGTAAAAAAGCACGCCACTATGATTATGTAGTGCCATGCAAATATCTAGTCCTATTGTAACCGATATCAGTAAGGTTTTTACGATCAAGGAGACGATATTGCAGCTAAACCCGATGGTTTATATCGATGGCCATCAATATTAGTTAACTTCACTTCGATCGAAGCCATGGGGACCAGAAGCAATGGAAATACTGCTACCGAACCGTGGCAATGGATCAAAGTGTGGCTGCGTAAAGAAGAATGCCACTGTGATTATGTAGTGTCATGCAAATATCTAGTCCTATTGTAACCGATATCAGTAAGGTTTTGACGATCAAGGAGACGATATTGCAGCTAAACCCGATGGTTTATATCGATGGCCATCAATATTAGTTAACTTCACTTCGATCGAAGCCATGGGGACCAGAAGCAATGGAAATACTGCTACCGAACCGTGGCAATGGATCAAAGTGTGGCTGCGTAAAGAAGAATGCCACTATGATTATGTAGTGCCATGCAAATATCTAGTCCTATTGTAACCGATATCAGTAAGGGTTTTACGATCAAGGAGACAATATCGCAGCTAAACCGCATGGTTTATACCGATGGCCATCAATATTAGTTAACTTCGCTTTGATCTTAGGCATAGGGCCGAGAAGCAATGGTAATACTGCTACCGAACCGTGGCAATGGATCAAAAAGAGGCTGCGTAAACAAGAATGCCACTATGATTATTTAGTGCCATGCAAATATCTAGTCCTATTGTAACCGATATCAGTAAGGTTATTACGATCAAGGAGACAATATCGCAGCTAAACCGCATGGTTTATACCGATGGCCATCAATATTAGTTAACTTCGCTTTGATCTTAGGCATAGGGCCGAGAAGCAATGGTAATACTGCTACCGAACCGTGGCAATGGATCAAAGTGTGGCTGCGTAAAGAAGAATGCCACTATGATTGTGTAGTGTCATGCAAATATCTAGTATTATTGTAACCGATATCTGTAATGTTTTTGAGATCAAGGAGACGATATCGCAGCTAAACCGCATGGTTTATACCGATGGCCATCAATATTAGTTAATTTTACTTTGATCTTAGGCATAGGGCCGAGAAGCAATGGAAATACTGCTACCGAACCGTGGCAATGGATCAAAGTGTGGCTGCGTGAAGAAGAATGCCACTGTGATTATGTAGTGTCATGCAAATATCTAGTCTTATTGTAACCGATATCAGTAAGGTTTTTACGATCAAGGAGACGATATCGCAGCAAAACCGGATGGTTTATATCGATGGCCATCAATATTAGTTAACTTCACTTCGATCTCAGCCATAGGGACGAGAAGCAATGGAAATACTGCTACCGAACCGTGGCAATGGATCAAAGTGAGGCTGCGTAAAGAAGAATGCCACTATGATTGTGTAGTGTCATGCAAATATTTAATCCTATTGTAACCGATATCAGTAAGGGTTTTACGATCAAGGAGACAATATCGCAGCTAAACCGCATGGTTTATACCGATGGCCATCAATATTAGTTAACTTCGCTTTGATCTTAGGCACAGGGCCGAGAAGCAATGGTAATACTGCTACCGAACCGTGGCAATGGATCAAAGTGAGGCTGCGTAAAGAAGAATGCCACTATGAATATGTAGTGTCATGCAAATTTCTAGTATTATTGTAACCGATATCTGTAATGTTTTTGAGATCAAGGAGACGATATCGCAGCTAAACCGCATGGTTTATACCGATGGCCATCAATATTAGTTAATTTTACTTTGATCTTAGGCATAGGGCTGAGTAGCAATGGTAATACTGCTACCGAACCGTGGCAATGGATCAAAAAGAGGCTGCGTAAACAAGAATGCCACTATGATTATTTAGTGCCATGCAAATATCTAGTCCTATTGTAACCGATATCAGTAAGGTTATTACGATTAAGGAGACGATATCGCAGCTAAACAGGATGTTTTATGTGGATGGCCATCAATATTAGTTAACTTCACTTTGATCTTAGGCATAGGGCCGAGAAGCAATGGAAATACTGCTACCGAACCGTCGCAATGGATCAAAGTTCAGCTGCGTAAAGAAGCACGCCACTATGATTATGTAGTGCCATGCAAATATCTAGTCCTATTGTAACCGATATCAGTAAGGGTTTTACGATCAAGGAGACAATATCGCAGCTAAACCGCATGGTTTATACCGATGGCCATCAATATTAGTTAACTTCGCTTTGATCTTAGGCATAGGGACCAGAAGCAATGGAAATACTGCTACCGAACCGTGGCAATGGATCAAAGTGTGGCTGCGTAAAGAAGAATGCAACTATAATTATTTTGTGCCATGCAAATATCTAGTCCTATTGTAACCGATATCAGTAAGGTTTTTACGATCAAGGAGACAATATCCCAGCTAAACCGCACGGTTTATATCGATGGCCATCAATATTAGTTAACTTCACTTTGATCTTAGGCATAGGGCCGAGAAGCAATGGAAATACTGCTGCCGAACCGTGGCAATGGATCAAAAAGAGGCTGCGTAAAGAAGAATCCCACTATGATTATGTAGTGTCATGCAAATGTTTAGTATTATTGTAACCGGTATCAGTAAGGTTTTTACGATCAAGGAGACGATATGGCAGCTAAACCGGATGGTTTATATCGATTGCCATCAATATTAGTTAACTTCACTTCGATCTCAGCCATAGGAACCAGAAGCAATCCAAATACTGCTACCGAACCGTGGCAATGGATCAAAGTGTGGCTGCGTAACGAAGAATGCCACTATGATTATGTAGTGCCATGCAAATATCTAGTCCTATTATAACCGATATCAGTAAGGGTTTTACGATCAAGGAGACAATATCGCAGCTAAACCGCATGGTTTATACCGATGGCCATCAATATTAGTTCACTTCGCTTTGATCTTAGGCATAGGGCCGAGAAGCAATGGTAATACTGCTACCGAACCGTGGCAATGGATCAAAGTGAGGCTGCGTAAAGAAGAATGCCACTATGAATATGTAGTGTCATGCAAATATCTAGTATTATTGTAACCGATATCTGTAATGTTTTTGAGATCAAGGAGACGATATCGCAGCTAAACCGCATGGTTTATACCGATGGCCATCAATATTAGTTAATTTTATTTTGATCTTAGGCATAGGGCCGAGAAGCAATGGTAATACTGCTGCCGAACCGTGGCAATGGATCAAAAAGAGGCTGCGTAAACAAGAATGCCACTATGATTATTTAGTGCCATGCAAATATCTAGTCCTATTGTAACCGATATCAGTAAGGTTTTTACGATTAAGGAGACGATATCGCAGCTAAACAGGATGTTTTATGTCGATGGCCATCAATATTAGTTAACTTCACTTTGATCTTAGGCATAGGGCCGAGAAGCAATGGAAATACTGCTACCGAACCGTCGCAATGGATCAAAGTTCAGCTGCGTAAAGAAGCACGCCACTATGATTATGTAGTGCCATGCAAATATCTAGTCCTGTTGTAACCTATATCTGTAAGGTTCTTACGATCAAGGAGACGATTTCGCAGCTAAACCGGATGGTTTATGTCGAAGGCCATCAATATTAGTTAACTTCACTTCGATCTCAGCCATAGGGACCAGAAGCAATGGAAATACTGCTACCGAACCGTGGCAATGGATCAAAGTGTGGCTGCGTAAAGAAGAATGCCACTATAATTATTTAGTGCCATGCAAATATCTAGTCCTATTGTAACCGATATCAGTAAGGTTTTTACGATCAAGGAGACGATATTGCAGCTAAACCCGATGGTTTATATCGATGGCCATCAATATTAGTTAACTTCACTTTGATCTCAGCCATAGGGCCGAGGAGCAATGGAAATACTGCTACCGAACCGTGGCAATGGATCAAAGTGTGGCTGCGTAAAGAAGAATGCCACTATGATTATGTAGTGTCATGCAAATATCCAGTCCTATTGTAACCGATATCAGTAAGGTTTTTACGATCAAGGAGACAATATCCCAGCTAAACCGCATGGTTTATATCGATGGCCATCAATATTAGTTAACTTCACTTTGATCTTAGGCATAGGGCCGAGAAGCAATGGAAATACTGCTGCCAAACCGTGGCAATGGATCAAAGAGAGGCTGCGTAAACAAGAATGCCACTATGATTATTTAGTGCCATGCAAATATCTAGTCCTATTGTAACCTATATCTGTAAGGTTCTTACGATCAAGGAGACGATTTCGCAGTTAAACCGGATGATTTATGTCGAAGGCCATCAATATTAGTTAACTTCACTTCGATCTCAGCCATAGGGACCAGAAGCAATGGAAATACTGCTACCGAACCGTGGCAATGGATCAAAGTGTGGCTGCGTAAAGAAGAATGCCACTATAATTATTTAGTGCCATGCAAATATCTAGTCCTATTGTAACCGATATTAGTAAGGTTTTTACGATCAAGGAGACGATATTGCAGCTAAACCCGATGGTTTATATCGATGGCCATCAATATTAGTTAACTTCACTTTGATCTCAGCCATAGGGCCGAGAAGCAATGGAAATACTGCTACCGAACCGTGGCAATGGATCAAAGTGTGGCTGCGTAAAGAAGAATGCCTCTATGATTATGTAGTGTCATGCAAATATCCAGTCCTATTGTAACCGATATCAGTAAGGTTTTTACGATCAAGGAGACAATATCCCAGCTAAACCGCATGGTTTATATCGATGGCCATCAATATTAGTTAACTTCACTTTGATCTTAGGCATAGGGCCGAGAAGCAATGGAAATACTGCTACCGAACCGTGGCAATGGATCAAAGTGTGGCTGCGTAAAGAAGAATGCCACTGTGATTATGTAGTGTCATGCAAATATCTAGTCTTATTGTAACCGATATCAGTAAGGTTTTTACGATCATGGAGACAATATCGCAGCTAAACCGCATGGTTTATACCGATGGCCATCAATATTAGTTAACTTCACTTTGATCTTAGGCATAGGGCCGAGAAGCAATGGTAATACTGCTACCGAACCGTGGCAATGGATCAAAGTTCAGCTGCGTAAAGAAGCATGCCACTATAATTATTTAGTGCCATGCAAATATCTAGTCCTATTGTAACCGATATCAGTAAGGTTTTTACGATCAAGGAGACGATATTGCAGCTAAACCCGATGGTTTATATCGATGGCCATCAATATTAGCTAACTTCACTTCGATCGAAGCCATGGGGACCAGAAGCAATGGAAATACTGCTACCGAACCGTGGCAATGGATCAAAGTGTGGCTGCGTAAAGAAGAATGCCACTGTGATTATGTAGTGTCATGCAAATATCTAGTCCTATTGTAACCGATATCAGTAAGGTTTTTACGATCAAGGAGACGATATTGCAGCTAAACCCGATGGTTTATATCGATGGCCATCAATATTAGTTAACTTCACTTCGATCGAAGCCATGGGGACCAGAAGCAATGGAAATACTGCTACCGAACCGTGGCAATAGATCAAAGTGTGGCTGCGTAAA
The DNA here is from genome assembly GCA_963942575.1 of Priocnemis perturbator. Classification (NCBI taxonomy): domain Eukaryota; kingdom Metazoa; phylum Arthropoda; class Insecta; order Hymenoptera; family Pompilidae; genus Priocnemis; species Priocnemis perturbator. Next base: position 3,432,800 of record OZ012655.1, on the reverse strand, counting down.
GAAGAATGCCACTATGATTATGTAGTGCCATGCAAATATCTAGTCCTATTGTAACCGATATCAGTAAGGGTTTTACGATCAAGGAGACAATATCGCAGCTAAACCGCATGGTTTATACCGATGGCCATCAATATTAGTTAACTTCGCTTTGATCTTAGGCATAGGGCCGAGAAGCAATGGTAATACTGCTACCGAACCGTGGCAATGGATCAAAGTGAGGCTGCGTAAAGAAGAATGCCACTATGAATATGTAGTGTCATGCAAATATCTAGTATTATTGTAACCGATATCTGTAATGTTTTTGAGATCAAGGAGACGATATCGCAGCTAAACCGCATGGTTTATACCGATGGCCATCAATATTAGTTAATTTTACTTTGATCTTAGGCATAGGGCCGAGAAGCAATGGTAATACTGCTACCGAACCGTGGCAATGGATCAAAAAGAGGCTGAGTAAACAAGAATGCCACTATGATTATTTAGTGCCATGCAAATATCTAGTCCTATTGTAACCGATATCAGTAAGGTTATTACGATCAAGGAGACAATATCGCAGCTAAACCGCATGGTTTATACCGATGGCCATCAATATTAGTTAACTTCGCTTTGATCTTAGGCATAGGGCCGAGAAGCAATGGTAATACTGCTACCGAACCGTGGCAATGGATCAAAGTGTGGCTGCGTAAAGAAGAATGCCACTATGATTGTGTAGTGTCATGCAAATATCTAGTATTATTGTAACCGATAGCTGTAAGGTTTTTGAGATCAAGGAGACGATATCGCAGCAAAACCAGATGGTTTATATCGATGGCCATCAATATTAGTTAACTTCACTTCGATCTCAGCCATAGGGACGAGAAGCAATGGAAATACTGCTACCGAACCGTGGCAATGGATCAAAGTGAGGCTGCGTAAAGAAGAATGCCACTATGATTGTGTAGTGTCATGCAAATATTTAATCCTATTGTAACCGATATCAGTAAGGGTTTTACGATCAAGGAGACAATATCGCAGCTAAACCGCATGGTTTATACCGATGGCCATCAATATTAGTTAACTTCACTTCGATCGAAGCCATGGGGACCAGAAGCAATGGAAATACTGCTACCGAACCGTGGCAATGGATCAAAGTGTGGCTGAGTAAAGAAGAATGCCACTATGATTATGTAGTGCCATGCAAATATCTAGTCCTATTGTAACCGATATCAGTAAGGGTTTTACGATCAAGGAGACAATATCGCAGCTAAACCGCATGGTTTATACCGATGGCCATCAATATTAGTTAACTTCGCTTTGATCTTAGGCATAGGGCCGAGAAGCAATGGTAATACTGCTACCGAACCGTGGCAATGGATCAAAGTGAGGCTGCGTAAAGAAGAATGCCACTATGAATATGTAGTGTCATGCAAATATCTAGTATTATTGTAACCGATATCTGTAATGTTTTTGAGATCAAGGAGACGATATCGCAGCTAAACCGCATGGTTTATACCGATGGCCATCAATATTAGTTAATTTTACTTTGATCTTAGGCATAGGGCCGAGAAGCAATGGTAATACTGCTACCGAACCGTGGCAATGGATCAAAAAGAGGCTGCGTAAACAAGAATGCCACTATGATTATTTAGTGCCATGCAAATATCTAGTCCTATTGTAACCGATATCAGTAAGGGTTTTACGATCAAGGAGACAATATCGCAGCTAAACCGCATGGTTTATACCGATGGCCATCAATATTAGTTAATTTTACTTTGATCTTAGGCATAGGGCCGAGAAGCAATGGTAATACTGCTACCGAACCGTGGCAATGGATCAAAAAGAGGCTGCGTAAACAAGAATGCCACTATAATTATTTAGTGCCATGCAAATATCTAGTCCTATTGTAACCGATATCAGTAAGGTTTTTACGATCAAGGAGACGATATTGCAGCTAAACCCGATGGTTTATATCGATGGCCATCAATATTAGCTAACTTCACTTCGATCGAAGCCATGGGGACCAGAAGCAATGGAAATACTGCTACCGAACCGTGGCAATGGATCAAAGTGTGGCTGCGTAAAGAAGAATGCCACTGTGATTATGTAGTGTCATGCAAATATCTAGTCCTATTGTAACCGATATCAGTAAGGTTTTTACGATCAAGGAGACGATATTGCAGCTAAACCCGATGGTTTATATCGATGGCCATCAATATTAGTTAACTTCACTTCGATCGAAGCCATGGGGACCAGAAGCAATGGAAATACTGCTACCGAACCGTGGCAATAGATCAAAGTGTGGCTGCGTAAAGAAGAATGCCACTATGATTATGTAGTGCCATGCAAATATCTAGTCCTATTGTAACCGATATCAGTAAGGGTTTTACGATCAAGGAGACAATATCGCAGCTAAACCGCATGGTTTATACCGATGGCCATCAATATTAGTTAACTTCGCTTTGATCTTAGGCATAGGGCCGAGAAGCAATGGTAATACTGCTACCGAACCGTGGCAATGGATCAAAGTGAGGCTGCGTAAAGAAGAATGCCACTATGAATATGTAGTGTCATGCAAATATCTAGTATTATTGTAACCGATATCTGTAATGTTTTTGAGATCAAGGAGACGATATCGCAGCTAAACCGCATGGTTTATACCGATGGCCATCAATATTAGTTAATTTTACTTTGATCTTAGGCATAGGGCCGAGAAGCAATGGTAATACTGCTACCGAACCGTGGCAATGGATCAAAGTGAGGCTGCGTAAAGAAGAATGCCACTATGAATATGTAGTGTCATGCAAATATCTAGTATTATTGTAACCGATATCTGTAATGTTTTTGAGATCAAGGAGACGATATCGCAGCTAAACCGCATGGTTTATACCGATGGCCATCAATATTAGTTAATTTTATTTTGATCTTAGGCATAGGGCCGAGAAGCAATGGTAATACTGCTGCCGAACCGTGGCAATGGATCAAAAAGAGGCTGCGTAAACAAGAATGCCACTATGATTATTTAGTGCCATGCAAATATCTAGTCCTATTGTAACCGATATCAGTAAGGTTTTTACGATTAAGGAGACGATATCGCAGCTAAACAGGATGTTTTATGTCGATAGCCATCAATATTAGTTAACTTCACTTTGATCTTAGGCATAGGGCCGAGAAGCAATGGAAATACTGCTACCGAACCGTCGCAATGGATCAAAGTTCAGCTGCGTAAAGAAGCACGCCACTATGATTATGTAGTGCCATGCAAATATCTAGTCCTGTTGTAACCTATATCTGTAAGGTTCTTACGATCAAGGAGACGATTTCGCAGCTAAACCGGATGGTTTATGTCGAAGGCCATCAATATTAGTTAACTTCACTTCGATCTCAGCCATAGGGACCAGAAGCAATGGAAATACTGCTACCGAACCGTGGCAATGGATCAAAGTGTGGCTGCGTAAAGAAGAATGCCACTATAATTATTTAGTGCCATGCAAATATCTAGTCCTATTGTAACCGATATCAGTAAGGTTTTTACGATCAAGGAGACGATATTGCAGCTAAACCCGATGGTTTATATCGATGGCCATCAATATTAGTTAACTTCACTTTGATCTCAGCCATAGGGCCGAGGAGCAATGGAAATACTGCTACCGAACCGTGGCAATGGATCAAAGTGTGGCTGCGTAAAGAAGAATGCCACTATGATTATGTAGTGTCATGCAAATACCCAGTCCTATTGTAACCGATATCAGTAAGGTTTTTACGATCAAGGAGACAATATCCCAGCTAAACCGCATGGTTTATATCGATGGCCATCAATATTAGTTAACTTCACTTTGATCTTAGGCATAGGGCCGAGAAGCAATGGAAATACTGCTGCCAAACCGTGGCAATGGATCAAAGAGAGGCTGCGTAAACAAGAATGCCACTATGATTATTTAGTGCCATGCAAATATCTAGTCCTATTGTAACCTATATCTGTAAGGTTCTTACGATCAAGGAGACGATTTCGCAGTTAAACCGGATGATTTATGTCGAAGGCCATCAATATTAGTTAACTTCACTTCGATCTCAGCCATAGGGACCAGAAGCAATGGAAATACTGCTACCGAACCGTGGCAATGGATCAAAGTGTGGCTGCGTAAAGAAGAATGCCACTATAATTATTTAGTGCCATGCAAATATCTAGTCCTATTGTAACCGATATCAGTAAGGTTTTTACGATCAAGGAGACGATATTGCAGCTAAACCCGATGGTTTATATCGATGGCCATCAATATTAGTTAACTTCACTTTGATCTCAGCCATAGGGCCGAGGAGCAATGGAAATACTGCTACCGAACCGTGGCAATGGATCAAAGTGTGGCTGCGTAAAGAAGAATGCCTCTATGATTATGTAGTGTCATGCAAATATCCAGTCCTATTGTAACCGATATCAGTAAGGTTTTTACGATCAAGGAGACAATATCCCAGCTAAACCGCATGGTTTATATCGATGGCCATCAATATTAGTTAACTTCGCTTTGATCTTAGGCATAGGGCCGAGAAGCAATGGTAATACTGCTACCGAACCGTGGCAATGGATCAAAGTGTGGCTGCGTAAAGAAGAATGCCACTATGATTGTGTAGTGTCATGCAAATATCTAGTATTATTGTAACCGATAGCTGTAAGGTTTTTGAGATCAAGGAGACGATATCGCAGCAAAACCAGATGGTTTATATCGATGGCCATCAATATTAGTTAACTTCACTTCGATCTCAGCCATAGGGACGAGAAGCAATGGAAATACTGCTACCGAACCGTGGCAATGGATCAAAGTGAGGCTGCGTAAAGAAGAATGCCACTATGATTGTGTAGTGTCATGCAAATATTTAATCCTATTGTAACCGATATCAGTAAGGGTTTTACGATCAAGGAGACAATATCGCAGCTAAACCGCATGGTTTATACCGATGGCCATCAATATTAGTTAACTTCACTTCGATCGAAGCCATGGGGACCAGAAGCAATGGAAATACTGCTACCGAACCGTGGCAATGGATCAAAGTGTGGCTGAGTAAAGAAGAATGCCACTATGATTATGTAGTGCCATGCAAATATCTAGTCCTATTGTAACCGATATCAGTAAGGGTTTTACGATCAAGGAGACAATATCGCAGCTAAACCGCATGGTTTATACCGATGGCCATCAATATTAGTTAACTTCGCTTTGATCTTAGGCATAGGGCCGAGAAGCAATGGTAATACTGCTACCGAACCGTGGCAATGGATCAAAGTGAGGCTGCGTAAAGAAGAATGCCACTATGAATATGTAGTGTCATGCAAATATCTAGTATTATTGTAACCGATATCTGTAATGTTTTTGAGATCAAGGAGACGATATCGCAGCTAAACCGCATGGTTTATACCGATGGCCATCAATATTAGTTAATTTTACTTTGATCTTAGGCATAGGGCCGAGAAGCAATGGTAATACTGCTACCGAACCGTGGCAATGGATCAAAAAGAGGCTGCGTAAACAAGAATGCCACTATGATTATTTAGTGCCATGCAAATATCTAGTCCTATTGTAACCGATATCAGTAAGGGTTTTACGATCAAGGAGACAATATCGCAGCTAAACCGCATGGTTTATACCGATGGCCATCAATATTAGTTAATTTTACTTTGATCTTAGGCATAGGGCCGAGAAGCAATGGTAATACTGCTACCGAACCGTGGCAATGGATCAAAAAGAGGCTGCGTAAACAAGAATGCCACTATAATTATTTAGTGCCATGCAAATATCTAGTCCTATTGTAACCGATATCAGTAAGGTTTTTACGATCAAGGAGACGATATTGCAGCTAAACCCGATGGTTTATATCGATGGCCATCAATATTAGCTAACTTCACTTCGATCGAAGCCATGGGGACCAGAAGCAATGGAAATACTGCTACCGAACCGTGGCAATGGATCAAAGTGTGGCTGCGTAAAGAAGAATGCCACTGTGATTATGTAGTGTCATGCAAATATCTAGTCCTATTGTAACCGATATCAGTAAGGTTTTTACGATCAAGGAGACGATATTGCAGCTAAACCCGATGGTTTATATCGATGGCCATCAATATTAGTTAACTTCACTTCGATCGAAGCCATGGGGACCAGAAGCAATGGAAATACTGCTACCGAACCGTGGCAATAGATCAAAGTGTGGCTGCGTAAAGAAGAATGCCACTATGATTATGTAGTGCCATGCAAATATCTAGTCCTATTGTAACCGATATCAGTAAGGGTTTTACGATCAAGGAGACAATATCGCAGCTAAACCGCATGGTTTATACCGATGGCCATCAATATTAGTTAACTTCGCTTTGATCTTAGGCATAGGGCCGAGAAGCAATGGTAATACTGCTACCGAACCGTGGCAATGGATCAAAGTGAGGCTGCGTAAAGAAGAATGCCACTATGAATATGTAGTGTCATGCAAATATCTAGTATTATTGTAACCGATATCTGTAATGTTTTTGAGATCAAGGAGACGATATCGCAGCTAAACCGCATGGTTTATACCGATGGCCATCAATATTAGTTAATTTTACTTTGATCTTAGGCATAGGGCCGAGAAGCAATGGTAATACTGCTACCGAACCGTGGCAATGGATCAAAAAGAGGCTGAGTAAACAAGAATGCCACTATGATTATTTAGTGCCATGCAAATATCTAGTCCTATTGTAACCGATATCAGTAAGGTTATTACGATCAAGGAGACAATATCGCAGCTAAACCGCATGGTTTATACCGATGGCCATCAATATTAGTTAACTTCGCTTTGATCTTAGGCATAGGGCCGAGAAGCAATGGTAATACTGCTACCGAACCGTGGCAATGGATCAAAGTGTGGCTGCGTAAAGAAGAATGCCACTATGATTGTGTAGTGTCATGCAAATATCTAGTATTATTGTAACCGATAGCTGTAAGGTTTTTGAGATCAAGGAGACGATATCGCAGCAAAACCAGATGGTTTATATCGATGGCCATCAATATTAGTTAACTTCACTTCGATCTCAGCCATAGGGACGAGAAGCAATGGAAATACTGCTACCGAACCGTGGCAATGGATCAAAGTGAGGCTGCGTAAAGAAGAATGCCACTATGATTGTGTAGTGTCATGCAAATATTTAATCCTATTGTAACCGATATCAGTAAGGGTTTTACGATCAAGGAGACAATATCGCAGCTAAACCGCATGGTTTATACCGATGGCCATCAATATTAGTTAACTTCACTTCGATCGAAGCCATGGGGACCAGAAGCAATGGAAATACTGCTACCGAACCGTGGCAATGGATCAAAGTGTGGCTGAGTAAAGAAGAATGCCACTATGATTATGTAGTGCCTTGCAAATATCTAGTCCTATTGTAACCGATATCAGTAAGGGTTTTACGATCAAGGAGACAATATCGCAGCTAAACCGCATGGTTTATACCGATGGCCATCAATATTAGTTAATTTTACTTTGATCTTAGGCATAGGGCCGAGAAGCAATGGTAATACTGCTACCGAACCGTGGCAATGGATCAAAAAGAGGCTGCGTAAACAAGAATGCCACTATGATTATTTAGTGCCATGCAAATATCTAGTCCTATTGTAACCGATATCAGTAAGGTTATTACGATTAAGGAGACGATATCGCAGCTAAACAGGATGTTTTATGTGGATGGCCATCAATATTAGTTAACTTCACTTTGATCTTAGGCATAGGGCCGAGAAGCAATGGAAATACTGCTACCGAACCGTCGCAATGGATCAAAGTTCAGCTGCGTAAAGAAGCACGCCACTATGATTATGTAGTGCCATGCAAATATCTAGTCCTATTGTAAGCGATATCAGTAAGGGTTTTACGATCAAGGAGACAATATCGCAGCTAAACCGCATGGTTTATACCGATGGCCATCAATATTAGTTAACTTCGCTTTGATCTTAGGCATAGGGACCAGAAGCAATGGAAATACTGCTACCGAACCGTGGCAATGGATCAAAGTGTGGCTGCGTAAAGAAGAATGCCACTATAATTATTTAGTGCCATGCAAATATCTAGTCCTATTGTAACCGATATCAGTAAGGTTTTTACGATCAAGGAGACAATATCCCAGCTAAACCGCATGGTTTATATCGATGGCCATCAATATTAGTTAACTTCACTTTGATCTTAGGCATAGGGCCGAGAAGCAATGGAAATACTGCTGCCGAACCGTGGCAATGGATCAAAAAGAGGCTGCGTAAAGAAGAATCCCACTATGATTATGTAGTGTCATGCAAATGTTTAGTATTATTGTAACCGGTATCAGTAAGGTTTTTACGATCAAGGAGACGATATGGCAGCTAAACCGGATGGTTTATATCGATTGCCATCAATATTAGTTAACTTCACTTCGATCTCAGCCATAGGAACCAGAAGCAATCCAAATACTGCTACCGAACCGTGGCAATGGATCAAAGTGCGGCTGCGTAAAGAAGAATGCCACTATGATTATGTAGTGTCATGCAAATGTCTAGTATTATTGTAACCGGTATCAGTAAGGCTTTTGGGATCAAGGAGACGATATCGCAGCTAAACCGGATGGTTTATATCGATGGCCATCAATATTAGTTAACTTCACTTCGATCTCAGCCATAGGGACCAGAAGCAATGGAAATACTGCTACCGAACCGTTTCAATGGATCAAAGTGTGGCTGCGTAAAGAAGCATGCCACTATGATTATGTAGTGTCATGCAAATATCTAGTCTTATTGTAACCGATATTAGTAAGGTTTTTACGATCAAGGAGACAATATCGCAGGTAAACCGCATGGTTTATATCGATGGCCATCAATATTAGTTAACTTCACTTTGATCTCAGCCATAGGGCCGAGAAGCAATGGAAATACTGCTACCGAACCGTGGCAATGGATCAAAGTGTGCCTGCGTAAAGAAGAATGCCACTATGATTATGTAGTGTCATGCAAATGTCTAGTATTATTGTAACCGATATCAGTAAGGTTTTTACGATCAAGGAGACGATATCGCAGCTAAACCGGATGGTTTATATCGATGGCCATCAATATTAGTTAACTTCACTTTGATCTCAGGCATAGGGCCGGGAAGCAATGGAAATACTGCTACCGAACCGCGGCAATGGATCAAAGTGTGGCTGCGTAAAGTAGAATGCCACTATAATTATGTAGTCTCATGCAAATATCTAGTCTTATTGTAACCGATATTAGTAAGGCTTTTACGACCAAGGAGACGATATCGCAGCTAAACCGGATGGTTTATATCGACGGCCATCAATATTAGTTAACTTCACTTTGATCTTAGGCATAGGGCCGAGAAGCAATGGAAATACTGCTACCGAACCGTTTCAATGGATCAAAGTGCGGCTGCGTAAAGAAGAATGCCACTATGATTATGTAGTGTCATGCAAATGTCTAGTATTATTGTAACCGGTATCAGTAAGGCTTTTGGGATCAAGGAGACGATATCGCAGCTAAACCGGATGGTTTATATCGATGGCCATCAATATTAGTTAACTTCACTTCGATCTCAGCCATAGGGACCAGAAGCAATGGAAATACTGCTACCGAACCGTTTCAATGGATCAAAGTGTGGCTGCGTAAAGAAGCATGCCACTATGATTATGTAGTGTCATGCAAATATCTAGTCTTATTGTAACCGATATTAGTAAGGTTTTTACGATCAAGGAGACAATATCGCAGGTAAACCGCATGGTTTATATCGATGGCCATCAATATTAGTTAACTTCACTTTGATCTCAGCCATAGGGCCGGGAAGCAATGGAAATACTGCTACCGAACCGTTTCAATGGATCAAAGTGTGGCTGCGTAAAGAAGCATGCCACTATGATTATGTAGTGCCATGCAAATATCTAGTCTTATTGTAACCGATATCAGTAAGGTTTTTACGATCAAGGAGACAATATCGTAGCTAAACCGCATGGTTTATATCGATGGCCATCAATATTAGTTAACTTCACTTTGATCTTAGGCATAGGGCCGAGAAGCAATGGAAATACTGCTACCGAACCGTGGCAATGGATCAAAGTGTGCCTGCGTAAAGAAGAATGCCACTATGATTATGTAGTTTCATGCAAATGTATAGTATTATTGTAACCGGTATCAGTAAGGTTTTTGGGATCAAGGAGACGATATCGCAGCTAAACCGTATGGTTTATATCGATGGCCATCAATATTAGTTAACTTCACTTTGATCTCAGCCATAGGGCCGGGAAGCAATGGAAATACTGCTACCGAACCGTGGTAATGGATCAAAGTGTGGCTGCGTAAAGAAGAATGCCACTATGATTATGTAGTGTCATGCAAATGTCTAGTATTATTGTAACAGGTATCAGTAAGGTTTTTGAGATCAAGGAAACGATATCGCAGGTAAACCCGATGGTTTATATCGACGGCCATCAATATTAATTAACTTCACTTTGATCTCAGCCATAGGGCCGGCAAGAAATGGAAATACTGCTACCGAACCGTGGCAATGGATCAAAGTGTGGCTGCGTAAAGAAGAATGTCACTATGATTATGTAGTCTCATGCAAATATCTAGTCTTATTGTAACCGATATTAGTAAGGCTTTTACGATCAAGGAGACAATATCGGAGGTAAACGGGATGGTTTATATCGATGGCCATCAATATTAGTTAACTTCACTTCGATCTCAGCCATAGGGACCAGAAGCAATGGAAATACTGCTACCGAACCGTTTCAATGGATCAAAGTGTGGCTGCGTAAAGAAGCATGCCACTATGATTATGTAGTGCCATGCAAATATCTAGTCTTATTGTAACCGATATCAGTAAGGTTTTTACGATCAAGGAGACAATATCGCAGCTAAACCGCATGGTTTATATCGATGGCCATCAATATTAGTTAACTTCACTTTGATTTCATCCATAAGGTCGAGAAGCAATGGAAATACTGCTACCGAACCGTTTCAATGGATGAAAGTGTGGCTGCGTAAAGAAGCATGCCACTATGATTATGTAGTGCCATGCAAATATCTAGTCTTATTGTAACCGATATTAGTAAGGCTTTTACGACCGAGGAGACAATATTGCAGGTAAACCGGATGGTTTATATCGATGGCCATCAATATTAGTTAACTTCACTTTGATCTCAGCCATAGGGCCGGGAAGCAATGGAAATACTGCTACCGAACCGTGGCAATGGATCAAAGTGTGGCTGCGTAAAGAAGAATGTCACTATGATTATGTAGTCTCATGCAAATATCTAGTCTTATTGTAACCGATATTAGTAAGGCTTTTACGATCAAGGAGACAATATCGCAGGTAAACCGGATGGTTTATATCGATGGCCATCAATATTAGTTAACTTCACTTTGATCTTAGGCATAGGGCCGAGAAGCAATGGAAATACTGCTACCGAACCGTGGCAATGGATCAAAGTGAGGCTGCGTAAAGAAGAATGCCACTATGATTATGTAGTGCCATGCAAATATCTAGTCCTATTGTAACCGATATCAGTAAGGTTTTTACGATCCAGGAGACGATATCGCAGCTAAACCGGATGGTTTATATCGATGGCCATCAATATTAGTTAGCTTCACTTTGATTTCATCCATAAGGCCGAGAAGCAATGGAAATACTGCTACCGAACCGTTTCAATTGATGAAAGTGTGGCTGCGTAAAGAAGAATGCCACTATGATTATGTAGTGTCACGCAAATGTTTAGTATTATTGTAACCGGTATCAGTGAGGTTTTTGAGATCAAGGAGACGATATCGCAGCTAAACCGGATGGTTTATATCGATGGCCACCAATATTAATTAACTTCACTTTGATCTTAGTCACAGGGCCGAGAAGCAATGGAAATCCTGCTACCGAACCGTTGCAATGGATCAACGTGTGGCTGCGTAAAGAAGAATGCCACTATGATTATGTAGTGCCATGCAAATATCTAGTCTTATTGTAACCGATATCAGTAAGGTTTTTACGATCAAGGAGACAATATCGCAGGTAAACCGCATGGTTTATATCGATGGCCATCAATATTAGTTAACTTCACTTTGATCTTAGGCATAGGGCCGAGAAGCAATGGAAATACTGCTACCGAACCGTGGCAATGGATCAAAGTGAGGCTGCGTAAAGAAGAATGCCACTATGATTATGTAGTGTCATGCAAATGTCTAGTATTATTGTAACCGGTATCAGTAAGGTTTTTGGGATCAAGGAGACGATATCGCAGCTAAACCGGATGGTTTATATCGATGGCCATCAATATTAGTTAACTTCACTTCGATCTCAGCCATAGGGACCAGAAGCAATGGAAATACTGCTACCGAACCGTTTCAATGGATCAAAGTGTGGCTGCGTAAAGAAGCATGCCACTATGATTATGTAGTGCCATGCAAATATCTAGTCTTATTGTAACCGATATTAGTAAGGCTTTTACGACCAAGGAGACAATGTTGCAGGTGAACCGGATGGTTTATATCGACGGCCATCAATATTAGTTAACTTCACTTTGATCTCAGCCACAGGGCCGGGAAGAAATGGAAATACTGCTACCGAACCGTGGCAATGGATCAAAGTGTGGCTGCGTAAAGAAGAATGTCACTATGATTATGTAGTCTCATGCAAATATCTAGTCTTATTGTAACCGATATTAGTAAGGCTTTTACGATCAAGGAGACAATATTGCAGGTAAACCGGATGGTTTATATCGACGGCCATCAATATTAGTTAACTTCACTTTGATTTCATCCATAAGGCCGAGAACAATGGAAATACTGCTACCGAACCGTTTCAATGGATGAAAGCGTGGCTGCGTAAAGAAGAATGCCACTCTGATTATGTAGTGTCATGCAAATGTCTAGTATTATTGTAACCGGTATCAGTAAGGTTTTTGAGATCAAGGATACGATATCGCAGCTAAACCGGATGGTTTATATCGATGGCCATCAATATTAGTTAACTTCACTTCGATCTCAGCCATAGGGACCAGAAGCAATGGACATACTGGTACCGAACCGTGGCAATGGATGAAAGTGTGGCTGCGTAAAGAAGAATGCCACTATGACTATGTAGTGTCATGCAAATGTCTAGTATTATTGTAACCGGTATCCGTAAGGTTTTTGAGATCAAGGAGACGATATCGCAGCTCAACCGGATGGTTTATATCGATGGCCATCAATATTAGTTAACTTCACTTCGATCTCAGCCATAGGGACCAGAAGCAATGGACATACTGGTACCGAACCGTGGCAATGGATGAAAGTGTGGCTGCGTAAAGAAGAATGGCACTATGATTATGTAGTGTCATGCAAATGTCTAGTATTATTGTAACCGGTATCAGTAAGGTTTTTGAAATCAAGGAGACGATATCGCAGCTAAACCGGATGGTTTATATCGATGGCCATCAATATTAGTTAACTTCACTTTGATCTCAGGCATAGGGCCGGGAAGCCATGGAAATACTGCTACCGAACCGCGGCAATGGATCAAAGTGTCGCTGCGTAAAGTAGAATGCCACTATGATTATGTAGTCTCATGCAAATATCTAGTCTTATTGTAACCGATATTAGTAAGGCTTTTACGATCAAGGAGACAATATTGCAGGTAAACCGGATGGTTAATATCGACGGCCATCAATATTAGTTAACTTCACATTGATCTCAGCCATAGGGCCGGGAAGCAATGGAAATACTGCTACCGAACCGTGGCAATGGATCAAAGTGTGGCTGCGTAAAGAAGAATGTCACTATGATTATGTAGTCTCATGCAAATATCTAGTCTTATTGTAACCGATATTAGTAAGGCTTTTACGATCAAGGAGACAATATCGCAGGTAAATCGGATGGTTTATATCGATGGCCATCAATTTTAGTTAACTTCACTTTGATCTCAGCCATAGGGCCGGGAAGCAATGGAAATACTACTACCGTACCGTGGCAATGGATCAAAGTGTGGCTGCGTAAAGAAGAATGCCACTATGATTATGTACTGTCATGCAAATGTCTAGTATTATTGTAACAGGTATCAGTAAGGTTTTTGAGATCAAGGAGACGATATCGCAGGTAAACCTGATGGTTTACATCGATGGCCACCAATATTAATTAACTTCACTTCGATCTCAGCCATAAGGCCGAGAAGCAATGGAAATACTGCTACCGAACCGTTTCAATGGATGAAAGTGTGGCTGCGTAAAGAAGAATGCCACTATGATTATGTACTGTCATGCAAATGTCTAGTATTATTGTAACAGGTATCAGTAAGGTTTTTGAGATCAAGGAGACGATATCGCAGGTAAACCCGAAGGTTTATATCGATGGCCACCAATATTAATTAACTTCACTTTGATCTTAGTCACAGGGCCGAGAAGCAATGGAAATCCTGCTACCGAACCGTTGCAATGGATCAACGTGTGGCTGCGTAAAGAAGAATGCCACTATGACTATGTACTGCCATCCAAATATCTAGTATTATTGTAACCGATATCAGTAAGGTTTTTACGATCAAGGAGACAATATCGCAGCTAAACCGCATGGTTTATATCGATGGCCATCAATATTAGTTAACTTCACTTTGATCTTAGGCATAGGGCCGAGAAGCAATGGAAATACTGCTACCGAACCGTGGCAATGGATCAAAGTGTGCCTGCGTAAAGAAGAATGCCACTATGATTATGTAGTGTCATGCAAATATCTAGTCCTGTTGTAACCGATATCAGTAAGGTTTTTACGATCAAGGAGACGATATCGCAGCTAAACCGGATGGTTTATATCGATGGCCATCAATATTAGTTAACTGCACTTTGATCTCAGGCATAGGGCCGGGAAGCCATGGAAATACTGCTACCGAACCGCGGCAATGGATCAAAGTGTGGCTGCGTAAAGTAAAATGCTACTATGATTATGTAGTCTCATGCAAATATCTAGTCTTATTGTAACCGATATTAGTAAGGCTTTTACGATCAAGGAGACAATATTGCAGGTAAACCGGATGGTTTATATCGACGGCCATCAATATTAGTTAACTTCACATTGATCTCAGCCATAGGGCCGGGAAGCAATGGAAATACTGCTACCGAACCGTGGCAATGGATCAAAGTGTGGCTGCGTAAAGAAGAATGCCACTATGATTATGTACTGTCATGCAAATGTCTGGTATTATTGTAACAGGTATCAGTAAGGTTTATGAGATCAAGGAGACGATATCGCAGGTAAACCCGATGGTTTATATCGATGGCCACCAATATTAATTAACTTCACTTCGATCTCAGCCATAGGGACCAGAAGCAATGGAAATACTGCTACCGAACAGTTTCAATGGATCAAAGTGTGGCTGCGTAAAGAAGCATGCCACTATGATTATGTAGTGCCATGCAAATATCTAGTCCTATTGTAACCGATATCAGTAAGGTTTTTACGATCAAGGAGACGATATCGCAGCTAAACCGGATGGTTTATATCGATGGCCATCAATATTAGTTAACTGCACTTTGATCTCAGGCATAGGGCCGGGAAGCCATGGAAATACTGCTACCGAACCGCGGCAATGGATCAAAGTGTGGCTGCGTAAAGTAAAATGCCACTATGATTATGTAGTCTCATGCAAATATCTAGTCTTATTGTAACCGATATTAGTAAGGCTTTTACGATCAAGGAGACAATATTGCAGGTAAACCGGATGGTTTATATCGACGGCCATCAATATTAGGTAACTTCACATTGATCTCAGCCATAGGGCCGGGAAGCAATGGAAATACTGCTACCGAACCGTGGCAATGGATGAAAGTGTGGCTGCGTAAAGAAGAATGTCACTATGATTATGTAGTCTCATGCAAATATCTAGTCTTATTGTAACTGATATTAGTAAGGCTTTTACGATCAAGGAAACAATATCGCAGGTAAACCGGATGGTTTATATCGATGGCCATCAATATTAGTTAACTTCACTTGGATCTCAGCCATAGGGCCGGGAAGCAATGGAAATACTACTACCGAACCGTGGCAATGGATCAAAGTGTGGCTGCGTAAAGTAGAATGCCACTATAATTATGTAGTCTCATGCAAATATCTAGTCTTATTGTAACCGATATTAGTAAGGCTTTTACGATCAAGGAGACAATATTGCAGGTAAACCGGATGGTTTATATCGACGGCCATCAATATTAGTTAACTTCACTTTGATCTCAGCCATAGGGCCGGGAAGAAATGGAAATCCTGCTACCGAACCGTTGCAATGGATCAACGTGTGGCTACGTAAAGAAGAATGCCACTATGATTATGTAGTGCCATGCAAATATCTAGTCTTATTGTAACCGATATCAGTAAGGTTTTTACGATCAAGGAGACAATATCGCAGGTAAACCGCATGGTTTATATCGATGGCCATCAATATTAGTTAACTTCACTTTGATCTCAGCCATAGGGCCGGGAAGCAATGGAAATACTGCTACCGAACCGTTTCAATGGATCAAAGTGTGGCTGCGTAAAGAAGCATGCCACTATGATTATGTAGTGCCATGCAAATATCTAGTCTTATTGTAACCGATATCAGTAAGGTTTTTACGATCAAGGAGACAATATCGCAGCTAAACCGCATGGTTTATATCGATGGCCATCAATATTAGTTAACTTCACTTTGATCTTAGGCATAGGGCCGAGAAGCAATGGAAATACTGTTACCGAACCGTGGCAATGGATCAAAGTGTGCCTGCGTAAAGAAGAATGCCACTATGATTATGTAGTGTCATGCAAATGTCTAGTATTATTGTAACCGGTATCAGTAAGGTTTTTGGGATCAAGGAGACGATATCGCAGCTAAACCGTATGGTTTATATCGATGGCCATCAATATTAGTTAACTTCACTTTGATCTCAGCCATAGGGCCGGGAAGAAATGGAAATACTGCTACCGAACCGTGGTAATGGATCAAAGTGTGGCTGCGTAAAGTAGAATGCCACTATGATTATGTAGTCTCATGCAAATATCTAGTCTTATTGTAACCGATATTAGTAAGGCTTTTACGATCAAGGAGACAATATTGCAGGTAAACCGGATGGTTTATATCGACGGCCATCAATATTAGTTAACTTCACTTTGATCTCAGCCATAGGGCCGGGAAGCAATGGAAATACTGCTACCGAACCGTGGCAATGGATCAAAGTGTGGCTGCGTAAAGAAGAATGTCACTATGATTATGTAATCTCATGCAAATGTCTAGTATTATTGTAACCGGTATCAGTAAGGTTTTTGGAATCAAGGAGACGATATCGCAGCTAAACCGTATGGTTTATATCGATGGCCATCAATATTAGTTAACTTCACTTTGATCTCAGCCATAGGGCCGGGAAGCAATGGAAATACTGCTACTGAACCGTGGTAATGGATCAAAGTGTGGCTGCGTAAAGAAGAATGCCACTATGATTATGTAGTGTCATGCAAATGTCTAGTATTATTGTAACAGGTATCTGTAAGGTTTTTGAGATCAAGGAAACGATATCGCAGGTAAACCCGATGGTTTATATCGATGGCCATCAATATTAGTTAACTTCACTTTGATCTCAGCCATAGGGCCGGGAAGCAATGGAAATACTGCTACCGAACCGTGGCAATGGATCAAAGTGTGGCTGCGTAAAGTAGAATGCCACTATGATTATGTAGTCTCATGCAAATATCTAGTCTTATTGTAACCGATATTAGTAAGGCTTTTACGATCAAGGAGACAATATTGCAGGTAAACCGGATGGTTTATATCGATGGCCATCAATATTAGTTAACTTCACTTTGATCTTAGGCATAGGGCCGAGAAGCAATGGAAATACTGCTACCGAACCGTGGCAATGGATCAAAGTGAGGCTGCGTAAAGAAGAATGCCACTATGATTATGTAGTGCCATGCAAATATCTAGTCCTATTGTAACCGATATTAGTAAGGCTTTTACGACCAAGGAGACAATATTGCAGGTAAACCGGATGGTTTATATCGACGGCCATCAATATTAGTTAACTTCACTTTGATCTCAGCCATAGGGCCGGGAAGAAATGGAAATACTGCTACCGAACCGTGGCAATGGATCAAAGTGTGGCTGCGTAAAGAAGAATGTCACTATGATTATGTAGTCTCATGCAAATATCTAGTCTTATTGTAACCGATATTAGTAAGGCTTTTACGATCAAGGAGACAATATCGCAGGTAAACCGGATGGTTTATATCGATGGCCATCAATATTAGTTAACTTCACTTTGATGTCAGCCATAGGGCCGGGAAGCAATGGAAATACTGCTACCGAACCGTGGCAATGGATCAACGTGTGGCTGCGTAAAGAAGAATGCCACTATGATTATGTAGTGCCATGCAAATTTCTAGTCCTATTGTAAACGATATCAGTAATGTTTTTACGATCAAGGAGACGATATCGCAGCTAAACCGCATGGTTTATATCGATGGCCATCAATATTAGTTTACTTCACTTCGATCTCAGCCATAGGGACGAGAAGCAATGGAAATGTTGCTACCGAACCGTGGCAATGGATCAAAGTGTGCCTGCGTAAAGAAGAATGCCACTATGATTATGTAGTGTCATGCAAATGTCTAGTATTATTGTAACCGATATCAGTAAGGTTTTTACGATCAAGGAGACGATATCGCAGCTAAACCGGATGGTTTATATCGATGGCCATCAATATTAGTTAACTTCACTTTGATCTCAGGCATAGGGCCGGGAAGCAATGGAAATACTGCTACCGAACCGCGGCAATGGATCAAAGTGTGGCTGCGTAAAGTAGAATGCCACTATGATTATGTAGTGTCATGCAAATATCTAGTCTTATTGTAACCGATATTAGTAAGGCTTTTACGATCAAGGAGACAATATTGCAGGTAAACCGGATGGTTTATATCGACGGCCATCAATATTAGTTAACTTCACTTTGATCTCAGCCATAGGGCCGGGAAGCAATGGAAATACTGCTACCGAACCGTGGCAATGGATCAAAGTGTGGCTGCGTAAAGAAGAATGTCACTATGATTATGTAGTCTCATGCAAATGTCTAGTATTATTGTAACCGGTATCAGTAAGGTTTTTGGGATCAAGGAGACGATATCGCAGCTAAACCGGATGGTTTATATCGATGGCCATCAATATTAGTTAACTTCACTTTGATCTTAGGCATAGGGCCGAGAAGCAATGGAAATACTGCTACCGAACCGTGGCAATGGATCAAAGTGAGGCTGCGTAAAGAAGAATGCCACTATGATTATGTAGTGCCATGCAAATATCTAGTCCTATTGTAACCGATATCAGTAAGGTTTTTACGATCAAGGAGACGATATCGCAGCTAAACCGGATGGTTTATATCGATGGCCATCAATATTAGTTAACTTCACTTCGATTTCATCCATAAGGCCGAGAAGCAATGGAAATACTGCTACCGAACCGTTTCAATTGATGAAAGTGTGGCTGCGTAAAGAAGAATGCCACTATGATTATGTAGTGTCATGCAAATGTTTAGTATTATTGTAACCGGTATCAGTAAGGTTTTTGAGATCAAGGAGACGATATCGCAGCTAAACCGGATGGTTTATATCGATGGCCATCAATATTAGTTAACTTCACTTTGATCTCAGGCATAGGGCCGGGAAGCAATGGAAATACTGCTACCGAACCGCGGCAATGGATCAAAGTGTGGCTGCGTAAAGTAGAATGCCACTATGATTATGTAGTCTCATGCAAATATCTAGTCTTATTGTAACCGATATTAGTAAGGCTTTTACGATCAAGGAGACAATATTGCAGGTAAACCGGATGGTTAATATCGACGGCCATCAATATTAGTTAACTTCACATTGATCTCAGCCATAGGGCCGGGAAGCAATGGAAATACTGCTACCGAACCGTGGCAATGGATCAAAGTGAGGCTGCGTAAAGAAGAATGCCACTATGATTATGTAGTGCCATGCAAATATCTAGTCCTATTGTAACCGATATCAGTAAGGTTTTTACGATCAAGGAGACGATATCGCAGCTAAACCGGATGGTTTATATCGATGGCCATCAATATTAGTTAACTTCACTTCGATTTCATCCATAAGGCCGAGAAGCAATGGAAATACTGCTACCGAACCGTTTCAATTGATGAAAGTGTGGCTGCGTAAAGAAGAATGCCACTATGATTATGTAGTGTCATGCAAATGTTTAGTATTATTGTAACCGGTATCAGTAAGGTTTTTGAGATCAAGGAGACGATATCGCAGCTAAACCGGATGGTTTATATCGATGGCCATCAATATTAGTTAACTTCACTTTGATCTCAGGCATAGGGCCGGGAAGCAATGGAAATACTGCTACCGAACCGCGGCAATGGATCAAAGTGTGGCTGCGTAAAGTAGAATGCCACTATGATTATGTAGTCTCATGCAAATATCTAGTCTTATTGTAACCGATATTAGTAAGGCTTTTACGATCAAGGAGACAATATTGCAGGTAAACCGGATGGTTAATATCGACGGCCATCAATATTAGTTAACTTCACATTGATCTCAGCCATAGGGCCGGGAAGCAATGGAAATACTGCTACCGAACCGTGGCAATGGATCAAAGTGTGGCTGCGTAAAGAAGAATGTCACTATGATTATGTAGTCTCATGCAAATATCTAGTCTTATTGTAACCGATATTAGTAAGGCTTTTACGATCAAGGAGACAATATCGCAGGTAAATCGGATGGTTTATATCGATGGCCATCAATTTTAGTTAACTTCACTTTGATCTCAGCCATAGGGCCGGGAAGCAATGGAAATACTACTACCGAACCGTGGCAATGGATCAAAGTGTGGCTGCGTAAAGAAGAATGCCACTATGATTATGTACTGTCATGCAAATGTCTAGTATTATTGTAACAGGTATCAGTAAGGTTTTTGAGATCAAGGAGACGATATCGCAGGTAAACCCGATGGTTTACATCGATGGCCACCAATATTAATTAACTTCACTTCGATCTCAGCCATAAGGCCGAGAAGCAATGGAAATACTGCTACCGAACCGTTTCAATGGATGAAAGTGTGGCTGCGTAAAGAAGAATGCCACTATGATTATGTACTGTCATGCAAATGTCTAGTCTTATTGTAACCGATATTAGTAAGGCTTTTACGATCAAGGAGACAATATTGCAGGTAAACCGGATGGTTTATATCGACGGCCATCAATATTAGTTAACTTCACTTTGATCTCAGCCATAGGGCCGGGAAGCAATGGAAATACTGCTACCGAACCGTGGCAATGGATCAAAGTGTGGTTGCGAAAAGAAGAATGTCACTATGATTATGTAGTCTCATGCAAATATCTAGTCTTATTGTAACCGATATTAGTAAGGCTTTTACGATCAAGGAGACAATATCGCAGGTAAACCGGATGGTTTATATCGATGGCCATCAATATTAGTTAACTTCACTTTGATCTTAGGCATAGGGCCGAGAAGCAATGGAAATACTGCTACCGAACCGTGGCAATGGATCAAAGTGAGGCTGCGTAAAGAAGAATGCCACTATGATTATGTAGTGCCATGCAAATATCTAGTCCTATTGTAACCGATATCAGTAAGGTTTTTACGATCAAGGAGACGATATCGCAGCTAAACCGGATGGTTTATATCGATGGCCATCAATATTAGTTAACTTCACTTTGATTTCATCCATAAGGCCGAGAAGCAATGGAAATACTGCTACCGAACCGTTTCAATTGATGAAAGTGTGGCTGCGTAAAGAAGAATGCCACTATGATTATGTAGTGTCATGCAAATGTTTAGTATTATTGTAACCGGTATCAGTAAGGTTTTTGAGATCAAGGAGACGATATCGCAGCTAAACCGGATGGTTTATATCGATGGCCATCAATATTAGTTAACTTCACTTTGATCTCAGGCATAGGGCCGGGAAGCAATGGAAATACTGCTACCGAACCGCGGCAATGGATCAAAGTGTGGCTGCGTAAAGTAGAATGCCACTATGATTATGTAGTCTCATGCAAATATCTAGTCTTATTGTAACCGATATTAGTAAGGCTTTTACGATCAAGGAGACAATATTGCAGGTAAACCGGATGGTTTATATCGATGGCCATCAATATTAGTTAACTTCACTTTGATCTCAGCCATAGGGACCAGAAGCAATGGAAATACTGCTACCGAACCGTTTCAATGGATCAAAGGGTGGCTGCGTAAAGAAGCATGCCACTATGATTATGTAGTGCCATGCAAATATCTAGTCTTATTGTAACCGATATTAGTAAGGCTTTTACGACCAAGGAGACAATATTGCAGGTAAACCGGATGGTTTATATCGACGGCCATCAATATTAGTTAACTTCACTTTGATCTCAGCCATAGGGCCGGGAAGAAATGGAAATACTGCTACCGAACCGTGGCAATGGATCAAAGTGTGGCTGCGTAAAGAAGAATGTCACTATGATTATGTAGTCTCATGCAAATATCTAGTCTTATTGTAACCGATATTAGTAAGGCTTTTACGATCAAGGAGACAATATCGCAGGTAAACCGGATGGTTTATATCGATGGCCATCAATATTAGTTAACTTCACTTTGATGTCAGCCATAGGGCCGGGAAGCAATGGAAATACTGCTACCGAACCGTGGCAATGGATCAACGTGTGGCTGCGTAAAGAAGAATGCCACTATGATTATGTAGTGCCATGCAAATTTCTAGTCCTATTGTAAACGATATCAGTAATGTTTTTACGATCAAGGAGACGATATCGCAGCTAAACCGCATGGTTTATATCGATGGCCATCAATATTAGTTTACTTCACTTCGATCTCAGCCATAGGGACGAGAAGCAATGGAAATGTTGCTACCGAACCGTGGCAATGGATCAAAGTGTGCCTGCGTAAAGAAGAATGCCACTATGATTATGTAGTGTCATGCAAATGTCTAGTATTATTGTAACCGATATCAGTAAGGTTTTTACGATCAAGGAGACGATATCGCAGCTAAACCGGATGGTTTATATCGATGGCCATCAATATTAGTTAACTTCACTTTGATCTCAGGCATAGGGCCGGGAAGCAATGGAAATACTGCTACCGAACCGCGGCAATGGATCAAAGTGTGGCTGCGTAAAGTAGAATGCCACTATGATTATGTAGTGTCATGCAAATATCTAGTCTTATTGTAACCGATATTAGTAAGGCTTTTACGATCAAGGAGACAATATTGCAGGTAAACCGGATGGTTTATATCGACGGCCATCAATATTAGTTAACTTCACTTTGATCTCAGCCATAGGGCCGGGAAGCAATGGAAATACTGCTACCGAACCGTGGCAATGGATCAAAGTGTGGCTGCGTAAAGAAGAATGTCACTATGATTATGTAGTCTCATGCAAATGTCTAGTATTATTGTAACCGGTATCAGTAAGGTTTTTGGGATCAAGGAGACGATATCGCAGCTAAACCGGATGGTTTATATCGATGGCCATCAATATTAGTTAACTTCACTTTGATCTTAGGCATAGGGCCGAGAAGCAATGGAAATACTGCTACCGAACCGTGGCAATGGATCAAAGTGAGGCTGCGTAAAGAAGAATGCCACTATGATTATGTAGTGCCATGCAAATATCTAGTCCTATTGTAACCGATATCAGTAAGGTTTTTACGATCAAGGAGACGATATCGCAGCTAAACCGGATGGTTTATATCGATGGCCATCAATATTAGTTAACTTCACTTCGATTTCATCCATAAGGCCGAGAAGCAATGGAAATACTGCTACCGAACCGTTTCAATTGATGAAAGTGTGGCTGCGTAAAGAAGAATGCCACTATGATTATGTAGTGTCATGCAAATGTTTAGTATTATTGTAACCGGTATCAGTAAGGTTTTTGAGATCAAGGAGACGATATCGCAGCTAAACCGGATGGTTTATATCGATGGCCATCAATATTAGTTAACTTCACTTTGATCTCAGGCATAGGGCCGGGAAGCAATGGAAATACTGCTACCGAACCGCGGCAATGGATCAAAGTGTGGCTGCGTAAAGTAGAATGCCACTATGATTATGTAGTCTCATGCAAATATCTAGTCTTATTGTAACCGATATTAGTAAGGCTTTTACGATCAAGGAGACAATATTGCAGGTAAACCGGATGGTTAATATCGACGGCCATCAATATTAGTTAACTTCACATTGATCTCAGCCATAGGGCCGGGAAGCAATGGAAATACTGCTACCGAACCGTGGCAATGGATCAAAGTGTGGCTGCGTAAAGAAGAATGTCACTATGATTATGTAGTCTCATGCAAATATCTAGTCTTATTGTAACCGATATTAGTAAGGCTTTTACGATCAAGGAGACAATATCGCAGGTAAATCGGATGGTTTATATCGATGGCCATCAATTTTAGTTAACTTCACTTTGATCTCAGCCATAGGGCCGGGAAGCAATGGAAATACTACTACCGAACCGTGGCAATGGATCAAAGTGTGGCTGCGTAAAGAAGAATGCCACTATGATTATGTACTGTCATGCAAATGTCTAGTATTATTGTAACAGGTATCAGTAAGGTTTTTGAGATCAAGGAGACGATATCGCAGGTAAACCCGATGGTTTACATCGATGGCCACCAATATTAATTAACTTCACTTCGATCTCAGCCATAAGGCCGAGAAGCAATGGAAATACTGCTACCGAACCGTTTCAATGGATGAAAGTGTGGCTGCGTAAAGAAGAATGCCACTATGATTATATACTGTCATGCAAATGTCTAGTCTTATTGTAACCGATATTAGTAAGGCTTTTACGATCAAGGAGACAATATTGCAGGTAAACCGGATGGTTTATATCGACGGCCATCAATATTAGTTAACTTCACTTTGATCTCAGCCATAGGGCCGGGAAGCAATGGAAATACTGCTACCGAACCGTGGCAATGGATCAAAGTGTGGCTGCGTAAAGAAGAATGTCACTATGATTATGTAGTCTCATGCAAATGTCTAGTATTATTGTAACCGGTATCAGTAAGGTTTTTGGGATCAAGGAGACGATATCGCAGCTAAACCGGATGGTTTATATCGATGGCCATCAATATTAGTTAACTTCACTTTGATCTTAGGCATAGGGCCGAGAAGCAATGGAAATACTGCTACCGAACCGTGGCAATGGATCAAAGTGAGGCTGCGTAAAGAAGAATGCCACTATGATTATGTAGTGCCATGCAAATATCTAGTCCTATTGTAACCGATATCAGTAAGGTTTTTACGATCAAGGAGACGATATCGCAGCTAAACCGGATGGTTTATATCGATGGCCATCAATATTAGTTAACTTCACTTTGATTTCATCCATAAGGCCGAGAAGCAATGGAAATACTGCTACCGAACCGTTTCAATTGATGAAAGTGTGGCTGCGTAAAGAAGAATGCCACTATGATTATGTAGTGTCATGCAAATGTTTAGTATTATTGTAACCGGTATCAGTAAGGTTTTTGAGATCAAGGAGACGATATCGCAGCTAAACCGGATGGTTTATATCGATGGCCATCAATATTAGTTAACTTCACTTTGATCTCAGGCATAGGGCCGGGAAGCAATGGAAATACTGCTACCGAACCGCGGCAATGGATCAAAGTGTGGCTGCGTAAAGTAGAATGCCACTATGATTATGTAGTCTCATGCAAATATCTAGTCTTATTGTAACCGATATTAGTAAGGCTTTTACGATCAAGGAGACAATATTGCAGGTAAACCGGATGGTTTATATCGATGGCCATCAATATTAGTTAACTTCACTTTGATCTCAGCCATAGGGCCGGGAAGCAATGGAAATACTACTACCGAACCGTTGCAATGGATCAAAGTGTGGCTGCGTAAAGAAGAATGCCACTATGATTATGTACTGTCATGCAAATGTCTAGTATTATTGTAACAGGTATCAGTAAGGTTTTTGAGATCAAGGAGACGATATCGCAGGTAAACCCGATGGTTTATATCGATGGCCACCAATATTAATTAACTTCACTTTGATCTTAGTCACAGGGCCGAGAAGCAATGGAAATCCTGCTACCGAACCGTTGCAATGGATCAACGTGTGGCTGCGTAAAGAAGAATGCCACTATGATTATGTAGTGCCATGCAAATGTCTAGTATTATTGTAACCGGTATCAGTAAGGTTTTTGGGATCAAGGAGACGATATCGCAGCTAAACCGGATGGTTTATATCGATGGCCATCAATATTAGTTAACTTCACTTCGATCTCAGCCATAGGGACCAGAAGCAATGGAAATACTGCTACCGAACCGTTTCAATGGATCAAAGTGTGGCTGCGTAAAGAAGCATGCCACTATGATTATGTAGTGCCATGCAAATATCTAGTCTTATTGTAACCGATATCAGAAAGGTTTTTACGATCAAGGGGACAATATCGCAGCTAAACCGCATGGTTTATATCGATGGCCATCAATATTAGTTAACTTCACTTTGGTCTTAGGCATAGGGCCGAGAAGCAATGGAAATACTGCTACCGAACCGTGGCAATGGATCAAAGTGTGCCTGCGTAAAGAAGAATGCCACTATGATTATGTAGTGTCATGCAAATGTCTAGTATCATTGTAACCGATATCAGTAAGGTTTTTACGATCAAGGAGACGATATCGCAGCTAAACCGGATGGTTTATATCGATGGCCATCAATATTAGTTAACTTCACTTTGATCTCAGGCATAGGGCCGGGAAGTAATGGAAATACTGCTACCGACCCGCTGCAATGGATCAAAGTGTGGCTGCGTAAAGTAGAATGCCACTATGATTATGTAGTCTCATGCAAATATCTAGTCTTATTGTAACCGATATTAGTAAGGCTTTTACGATCAAGGAGACAATATTGCAGGTAAACCGGATGGTTTATATCGACGGCCATCAATATTAGTTAACTTCACTTTGATCTCAGCCATAGGGCCGGGAAGCAATGGAAATACTGCTACCGAACCGTGGCAATGGATCAAAGTGTGGCTGCGTAAAGAAGAATGTCACTATGATTATGTAGTCTCATGCAAATGTCTAGTATTATTTTAACCGGTTTCAGTAAGGTTTTTGGGATCAAGGAGACGATATCGCAGCTAAACCGTATGGTTTATATCGATGGCCATCAATATTAGTTAACTTCACTTTGATCTCAGCCATAGGGCCGGGAAGCAATGGAAATACTGCTACCGAACCGTGGTAATGGATCAAAGTGTGGCTACGTAAAGAAGAATGCCACTATGATTATGTAGTGTCATGCAAATGTCTAGTATTATTGTAACAGGTATCAGTAAGGTTTTTGAGATCAAGGAAACGATATCGCAGGTAAACCCGATGGTTTATATCGATGGCCACCAATATTAATTAACTTCACTTTGATCTTAGTCACAGGGCCGAGAAGCAATGGAAATCCTGCTACCGAACCGTTGCAATGGATCAACGTGTGGCTACGTAAAGAAGAATGCCACTATGATTATGCAGTGCCATGCAAATATCTAGACTTATTGTAGCCGATATCAGTAAGGTTTTTACAACCAAGGAGACGATATCGAAGCTAAACCGGATGGTTTATATCGACGGCCATCAATATTAGTTAACTTCACTTTGATCTTAGGCATAGGGCCGAGAAGCAATGGAAATACTGCTACCGAACCGTTTCAATGGATCAAAGTGCAGCTGCGTAAAGAAGAATGTCACTATGATTATGTAGTGTCATGCAAATGTCTAGTATTATTGTAACCGGTATCAGTAAGGTTTTTGGGATCAAGGAGACGATATCGCAGCTAAACCGGATGGTTTATATCGATGGCCATCAATATTAGTTAACTTCACTTCGATCTCAGCCATAGGGACCAGAAGCAATGGACATACTGGTACCGAACCGTGGCAATGGATGAAAGTGTGGCTGCGTAAAGAAGAATGCCACTATGATTATGTAGTGTCATGCAAATGTCTAGTATTATTGTAACCGGTATCAGTAAGGTTTTTGAAATCAAGGAGACGATATCGCAGCTAAACCGGATGGTTTATATCGATGGCCATCAATATTAGTTAACTTCACTTTGATCTCAGGCATAGGGCCGGGAAGCCATGGAAATACTGCTACCGAACCGCGGCAATGGATCAAAGTGTGGCTGCGTAAAGTAGAATGCCACTATGATTATGTAGTCTCATGCAAATATCTAGTCTTATTGTAACCGATATTAGTAAGGCTTTTACGATCAAGGAGACAATATTGCAGGTAAACCGGATGGTTAATATCGACGGCCATCAATATTAGTTAACTTCACATTGATCTCAGCCATAGGGCCGGGAAGCAATGGAAATACTGCTACCGAACCGTGGCAATGGATCAAAGTGTGGCTGCGTAAAGAAGAATGTCACTATGATTATGTAGTCTCATGCAAATATCTAGTCTTATTGTAACCGATATTAGTAAGGCTTTTACGATCAAGGAGACAATATCGCAGGTAAATCGGATGGTTTATATCGATGGCCATCAATTTTAGTTAACTTCACTTTGATCTCAGCCATAGGGACCAGAAGCAATGGACATACTGGTACCGAACCGTGGCAATGGATGAAAGTGTGGCTGCGTAAAGAAGAATGCCACTATGATTATGTAGTGTCATGCAAATATCTAGTCTTATTGTAACCGATATTAGTAAGGCTTTTACGATCAAGGAGACAATATCGCAGGTAAACCGGATGGTTTATATCGATGGCCATCAATATTAGTTAACTTCACTTTGATCTTAGGCATAGGGCCGAGAAGCAATGGAAATACTGCTACCGAACCGTGGCAATGGATCAAAGTGAGGCTGCGTAAAGAAGAATGCCACTATGATTATGTAGTGCCATGCAAATATCTAGTCCTATTGTAACCGATATCAGTAAGGTTTTTACGATCAAGGAGACGATATCGCAGCTAAACCGGATGGTTTATATCGATGGCCATCAATATTAGTTAACTTCACTTTGATTTCATCCATAAGGCCGAGAAGCAATGGAAATACTGCTACCGAACCGTTTCAATTGATGAAAGTGTGGCTGCGTAAAGAAGAATGCCACTATGATTATGTAGTGTCATGCAAATGTTTAGTATTATTGTAACCGGTATCAGTAAGGTTTTTGAGATCAAGGAGACGATATCGCAGCTAAACCGGATGGTTTATATCGATGGCCATCAATATTAGTTAACTTCACTTTGATCTCAGGCATAGGGCCGGGAAGCAATGGAAATACTGCTACCGAACCGCGGCAATGGATCAAAGTGTGGCTGCGTAAAGTAGAATGCCACTATGATTATGTAGTCTCATGCAAATATCTAGTCTTATTGTAACCGATATTAGTAAGGCTTTTACGATCAAGGAGACAATATTGCAGGTAAACCGGATGGTTTATATCGATGGCCATCAATATTAGTTAACTTCACTTTGATCTCAGCCATAGGGACCAGAAGCAATGGAAATACTGCTACCGAACCGTTTCAATGGATCAAAGGGTGGCTGCGTAAAGAAGCATGCCACTATGATTATGTAGTGCCATGCAAATATCTAGTCTTATTGTAACCGATATTAGTAAGGCTTTTACGACCAAGGAGACAATATTGCAGGTAAACCGGATGGTTTATATCGACGGCCATCAATATTAGTTAACTTCACTTTGATCTCAGCCATAGGGCCGGGAAGAAATGGAAATACTGCTACCGAACCGTGGCAATGGATCAAAGTGTGGCTGCGTAAAGAAGAATGTCACTATGATTATGTAGTCTCATGCAAATATCTAGTCTTATTGTAACCGATATTAGTAAGGCTTTTACGATCAAGGAGACAATATCGCAGGTAAACCGGATGGTTTATATCGATGGCCATCAATATTAGTTAACTTCACTTTGATGTCAGCCATAGGGCCGGGAAGCAATGGAAATACTGCTACCGAACCGTGGCAATGGATCAACGTGTGGCTGCGTAAAGAAGAATGCCACTATGATTATGTAGTGCCATGCAAATTTCTAGTCCTATTGTAAACGATATCAGTAATGTTTTTACGATCAAGGAGACGATATCGCAGCTAAACCGCATGGTTTATATCGATGGCCATCAATATTAGTTTACTTCACTTCGATCTCAGCCATAGGGACGAGAAGCAATGGAAATGTTGCTACCGAACCGTGGCAATGGATCAAAGTGTGCCTGCGTAAAGAAGAATGCCACTATGATTATGTAGTGTCATGCAAATGTCTAGTATTATTGTAACCGATATCAGTAAGGTTTTTACGATCAAGGAGACGATATCGCAGCTAAACCGGATGGTTTATATCGATGGCCATCAATTTTAGTTAACTTCACTTTGATCTCAGCCATAGGGCCGGGAAGCAATGGAAATACTACTACCGAACCGTGGCAATGGATCAAAGTGTGGCTGCGTAAAGAAGAATGCCACTATGATTATGTACTGTCATGCAAATGTCTAGTATTATTGTAACAGGTATCAGTAAGGTTTTTGAGATCAAGGAGACGATATCGCAGGTAAACCCGATGGTTTACATCGATGGCCACCAATATTAATTAACTTCACTTCGATCTCAGCCATAAGGCCGAGAAGCAATGGAAATACTGCTACCGAACCGTTTCAATGGATGAAAGTGTGGCTGCGTAAAGAAGAATGCCACTATGATTATATACTGTCATGCAAATGTCTAGTCTTATTGTAACCGATATTAGTAAGGCTTTTACGATCAAGGAGACAATATTGCAGGTAAACCGGATGGTTTATATCGACGGCCATCAATATTAGTTAACTTCACTTTGATCTCAGCCATAGGGCCGGGAAGCAATGGAAATACTGCTACCGAACCGTGGCAATGGATCAAAGTGTGGCTGCGTAAAGAAGAATGTCACTATGATTATGTAGTCTCATGCAAATGTCTAGTATTATTGTAACCGGTATCAGTAAGGTTTTTGGGATCAAGGAGACGATATCGCAGCTAAACCGGATGGTTTATATCGATGGCCATCAATATTAGTTAACTTCACTTTGATCTTAGGCATAGGGCCGAGAAGCAATGGAAATACTGCTACCGAACCGTGGCAATGGATCAAAGTGAGGCTGCGTAAAGAAGAATGCCACTATGATTATGTAGTGCCATGCAAATATCTAGTCCTATTGTAACCGATATCAGTAAGGTTTTTACGATCAAGGAGACGATATCGCAGCTAAACCGGATGGTTTATATCGATGGCCATCAATATTAGTTAACTTCACTTTGATTTCATCCATAAGGCCGAGAAGCAATGGAAATACTGCTACCGAACCGTTTCAATTGATGAAAGTGTGGCTGCGTAAAGAAGAATGCCACTATGATTATGTAGTGTCATGCAAATGTTTAGTATTATTGTAACCGGTATCAGTAAGGTTTTTGAGATCAAGGAGACGATATCGCAGCTAAACCGGATGGTTTATATCGATGGCCATCAATATTAGTTAACTTCACTTTGATCTCAGGCATAGGGCCGGGAAGCAATGGAAATACTGCTACCGAACCGCGGCAATGGATCAAAGTGTGGCTGCGTAAAGTAGAATGCCACTATGATTATGTAGTCTCATGCAAATATCTAGTCTTATTGTAACCGATATTAGTAAGGCTTTTACGATCAAGGAGACAATATTGCAGGTAAACCGGATGGTTTATATCGATGGCCATCAATATTAGTTAACTTCACTTTGATCTCAGCCATAGGGCCGGGAAGCAATGGAAATACTACTACCGAACCGTTGCAATGGATCAAAGTGTGGCTGCGTAAAGAAGAATGCCACTATGATTATGTACTGTCATGCAAATGTCTAGTATTATTGTAACAGGTATCAGTAAGGTTTTTGAGATCAAGGAGACGATATCGCAGGTAAACCCGATGGTTTATATCGATGGCCACCAATGTTAATTAACTTCACTTTGATCTTAGTCACAGGGCCGAGAAGCAATGGAAATCCTGCTACCGAACCGTTGCAATGGATCAACGTGTGGCTGCGTAAAGAAGAATGCCACTATGATTATGTAGTGCCATGCAAATGTCTAGTATTATTGTAACCGGTATCAGTAAGGTTTTTGGGATCAAGGAGACGATATCGCAGCTAAACCGGATGGTTTATATCGATGGCCATCAATATTAGTTAACTTCACTTCGATCTCAGCCATAGGGACCAGAAGCAATGGAAATACTGCTACCGAACCGTTTCAATGGATCAAAGTGTGGCTGCGTAAAGAAGCATGCCACTATGATTATGTAGTGCCATGCAAATATCTAGTCTTATTGTAACCGATATCAGAAAGGTTTTTACGATCAAGGGGACAATATCGCAGCTAAACCGCATGGTTTATATCGATGGCCATCAATATTAGTTAACTTCACTTTGGTCTTAGGCATAGGGCCGAGAAGCAATGGAAATACTGCTACCGAACCGTGGCAATGGATCAAAGTGTGCCTGCGTAAAGAAGAATGCCACTATGATTATGTAGTGTCATGCAAATGTCTAGTATCATTGTAACCGATATCAGTAAGGTTTTTACGATCAAGGAGACGATATCGCAGCTAAACCGGATGGTTTATATCGATGGCCATCAATATTAGTTAACTTCACTTTGATCTCAGGCATAGGGCCGGGAAGTAATGGAAATACTGCTACCGACCCGCTGCAATGGATCAAAGTGTGGCTGCGTAAAGTAGAATGCCACTATGATTATGTAGTCTCATGCAAATATCTAGTCTTATTGTAACCGATATTAGTAAGGCTTTTACGATCAAGGAGACAATATTGCAGGTAAACCGGATGGTTTATATCGACGGCCATCAATATTAGTTAACTTCACTTTGATCTCAGCCATAGGGCCGGGAAGCAATGGAAATACTGCTACCGAACCGTGGCAATGGATCAAAGTGTGGCTGCGTAAAGAAGAATGTCACTATGATTATGTAGTCTCATGCAAATGTCTAGTATTATTTTAACCGGTTTCAGTAAGGTTTTTGGGATCAAGGAGACGATATCGCAGCTAAACCGTATGGTTTATATCGATGGCCATCAATATTAGTTAACTTCACTTTGATCTCAGCCATAGGGCCGGGAAGCAATGGAAATACTGCTACCGAACCGTGGTAATGGATCAAAGTGTGGCTACGTAAAGAAGAATGCCACTATGATTATGTAGTGTCATGCAAATGTCTAGTATTATTGTAACAGGTATCAGTAAGGTTTTTGAGATCAAGGAAACGATATCGCAGGTAAACCCGATGGTTTATATCGATGGCCACCAATATTAATTAACTTCACTTTGATCTTAGTCACAGGGCCGAGAAGCAATGGAAATCCTGCTACCGAACCGTTGCAATGGATCAACGTGTGGCTACGTAAAGAAGAATGCCACTATGATTATGTAGTGCCATGCAAATATCTAGACTTATTGTAGCCGATATCAGTAAGGTTTTTACAACCAAGGAGACGATATCGAAGCTAAACCGGATGGTTTATATCGACGGCCATCAATATTAGTTAACTTCACTTTGATCTTAGGCATAGGGCCGAGAAGCAATGGAAATACTGCTACCGAACCGTTTCAATGGATCAAAGTGCAGCTGCGTAAAGAAGAATGTCACTATGATTATGTAGTGTCATGCAAATGTCTAGTATTATTGTAACCGGTATCAGTAAGGTTTTTGGGATCAAGGAGACGATATCGCAGCTAAACCGGATGGTTTATATCGATGGCCATCAATATTAGTTAACTTCACTTCGATCTCAGCCATAGGGACCAGAAGCAATGGACATACTGGTACCGAACCGTGGCAATGGATGAAAGTGTGGCTGCGTAAAGAAGAATGCCACTATGATTATGTAGTGTCATGCAAATGTCTAGTATTATTGTAACCGGTATCAGTAAGGTTTTTGAAATCAAGGAGACGATATCGCAGCTAAACCGGATGGTTTATATCGATGGCCATCAATATTAGTTAACTTCACTTTGATCTCAGGCATAGGGCCGGGAAGCCATGGAAATACTGCTACCGAACCGCGGCAATGGATCAAAGTGTGGCTGCGTAAAGTAGAATGCCACTATGATTATGTAGTCTCATGCAAATATCTAGTCTTATTGTAACCGATATTAGTAAGGCTTTTACGATCAAGGAGACAATATTGCAGGTAAACCGGATGGTTAATATCGACGGCCATCAATATTAGTTAACTTCACATTGATCTCAGCCATAGGGCCGGGAAGCAATGGAAATACTGCTACCGAACCGTGGCAATGGATCAAAGTGTGGCTGCGTAAAGAAGAATGTCACTATGATTATGTAGTCTCATGCAAATATCTAGTCTTATTGTAACCGATATTAGTAAGGCTTTTACGATCAAGGAGACAATATCGCAGGTAAATCGGATGGTTTATATCGATGGCCATCAATTTTAGTTAACTTCACTTTGATCTCAGCCATAGGGACCAGAAGCAATGGACATACTGGTACCGAACCGTGGCAATGGATGAAAGTGTGGCTGCGTAAAGAAGAATGCCACTATGATTATGTAGTGTCATGCAAATGTCTAGTATTATTGTAACCGGTATCAGTAAGGTTTTTGAAATCAAGGAGACGATATCGCAGCTAAACCGGATGGTTTATATCGATGGCCATCAATATTAGTTAACTTCACTTTGATCTCAGGCATAGGGCCGGGAAGCCATGGAAATACTGCTACCGAACCGCGGCAATGGATCAAAGTGTGGCTGCGTAAAGTAGAATGCCACTATGATTATGTAGTCTCATGCAAATATCTAGTCTTATTGTAACCGATATTAGTAAGGCTTTTACGATCAAGGAGACAATATTGCAGGTAAACCGGATGGTTAATATCGACGGCCATCAATATTAGTTAACTTCACATTGATCTCAGCCATAGGGCCGGGAAGCAATGGAAATACTGCTACCGAACCGTGGCAATGGATCAAAGTGTGGCTGCGTAAAGAAGAATGTCACTATGATTATGTAGTCTCATGCAAATATCTAGTCTTATTGTAACCGATATTAGTAAGGCTTTTACGATCAAGGAGACAATATCGCAGGTAAATCGGATGGTTTATATCGATGGCCATCAATTTTAGTTAACTTCACTTTGATCTCAGCCATAGGGCCGGGAAGCAATGGAAATACTACTACCGAACCGTGGCAATGGATCAAAGTGTGGCTGCGTAAAGAAGAATGCCACTATGATTATGTACTGTCATGCAAATGTCTAGTATTATTGTAACAGGTATCAGTAAGGTTTTTGAGATCAAGGAGACGATATCGCAGGTAAACCCGATGGTTTACATCGATGGCCACCAATATTAATTAACTTCACTTCGATCTCAGCCATAAGGCCGAGAAGCAATGGAAATACTGCTACCGAACCGTTTCAATGGATGAAAGTGTGGCTGCGTAAAGAAGAATGCCACTATGATTATGTACTGTCATGCAAATGTCTAGTATTATTGTAACAGGTATCAGTAAGGTTTTTGAGATCAAGGAGACGATATCGCAGGTAAACCCGAAGGTTTATATCGATGGCCACCAATATTAATTTACTTCACTTTGATCTTAGTCACAGGGCCGAGAAGCAATGGAAATCCTGCTACCGAACCGTTGCAATGGATCAACGTGTGGCTGCGTAAAGAAGAATGCCACTATGACTATGTAGTGCCATCCAAATATCTAGTCTTATTGTAACCGATATCAGTAAGGTTTTTACGATCAAGGAGACAATATCGCAGCTAAACCGCATGGTTTATATCGATGGCCATCAATATTAGTTAACTTCACTTTGATCTTAGGCATAGGGCCGAGAAGCAATGGAAATACTGCTACCGAACCGTGGCAATGGATCAAAGTGAGGCTGCGTAAAGAAGAATGCCACTATGATTATGTAGTGCCATGCAAATATCTAGTCCTATTGTAACCGATATCGGTAAGGTTTTTACGACCAAGCAGACGATATCGCAGCTTAACCGGATGGTTTATATCGATGGCCATCAATATTAGTTCACTTCACTTTGATCTTAGTCATAAGGCCGAGAAGCAATGGAAATACTGCTACCGAATCGGGGCAATGGATCAAAGTTAAGCTGCGTAAAGAAGCATGCCACTATGATTATGTAGTGCCATGCAAATATCTAGTCCTATTGTAACCGATATCAGTAAGGTTTTTACGATCAAGGAGACGATATTGCAGCTAAACCGGAAAGGTTTATATCGATGGCCATCAATATTAGTTAACTTCACTTTGATTTCATCCATAAGGTCGAGAAGCAATGGAAATACTGCTACCGAACCGTTTCAATGGATGAAAGTGTGGCTGCGTAAAGAAGAATGCCACTATGATTATGTAGTCTCATGCAAATATCTAGTATTATTGTAACAGGTATCAGTAAGGTTTTTGAGATCAAGGAGACGATATCGCAGGTAAACCCGATGGTTTATATCGATGGCCATCAATATTAGTTAACTTCACTTTGATCTCAGCCATAGGGACCAGAAGCAATGGACATACTGGTACCGAACCGTGGCAATGGATGAAAGTGTGGCTGCGTAAAGAAGAATGCCACTATGATTATGTAGTGTCATGCAAATGTCTAGTATTATTGTAACCGGTATCAGTAAGGTTTTTGAGATCAAGGAGACGATATCGCAGCTAAACCGGATGGTTTATTTCGATGGCCATCAATATTAGTTAACTTCACTTCGATCTCAGCCATAGGGACCAGAAGCAATGGACATACTGGTACCGAACCGTGGCAATGGATGAAAGTGTGGCTGCGTAAAGAAGAATGCCACTATGATTATGTAGTGTCATGCAAATGTCTAGTATTATTGTAACCGGTATCAGTAAGGTTTTTGGGATCAAGGAGACGATATCGCAGCTAAACCGGATGGTTTATATCGATGGCCATCAATATTAGTTAACTTCACTTCGATCTCAGCCATAGGGACCAGAAGCAATGGAAATACTGCTACCGAACCGTTTCAATGGATCAAAGTGTGGCTGCGTAAAGGAGCATGCCACTATGATTATGTAGTGCCATGCAAATATCTAGTCTTATTGTAACCGATATCAGTAAGGTTTTTGGGATCAAGGGGACAATATCGCAGCTAAACCGCATGGTTTATATCGATGGCCATCAATATTAGTTAACTTCACTTTGGTCTTAGGCATAGGGCCGAGAAGCAATGGAAATACTGCTACCGAACCGTGGTAATGGATCAAAGTGTGGCTACGTAAAGAAGAATGCCACTATGATTATGTAGTGTCATGCAAATGTCTAGTATTATTGTAACAGGTATCAGTAAGGTTTTTGAGATCAAGGAAACGATATCGCAGGTAAACCCGATGGTTTATATCGATGGCCACCAATATTAATTAACTTCACTTTGATCTTAGTCACAGGGCCGAGAAGCAATGGAAATCCTGCTACCGAACCGTTGCAATGGATCAACGTGTGGCTACGTAAAGAAGAATGCCACTATGATTATGTAGTGCCATGCAAATATCTAGTCTTATTGTAGCCGATATCAGTAAGGTTTTTACAACCAAGGAGACGATATCGCAGCTAAACCGGATGGTTTATATCGACGGCCATCAATATTAGTTAACTTCACTTTGATCTTAGGCATAGGGCCGAGAAGCAATGGAAATACTGCTACCGAACCGTTTCAATGGATCAAAGTGCGGCTGCGTAAAGAAGAATGCCACTATGATTATGTAGTGTCATGCAAATGTCTAGTATTATTGTAACCGGTATCAGTAAGGTTTTTGGGATCAAGGAGACGATATCGCAGCTAAACCGGATGGTTTATATCGATGGCCATCAATATTAGTTAACTTCACTTCGATCTCAGCCATAGGGACCAGAAGCAATGGACATACTGGTACCGAACCGTGGCAATGGATGAAAGTGTGGCTGCGTAAAGAAGAATGCCACTATGATTATGTAGTGTCATGCAAATGTTTAGTATTATTGTAACCGGTATCAGTAAGGTTTTTGAAATCAAGGAGACGATATCGCAGCTAAACCGGATGGTTTATATCGATGGCCATCAATATTAGTTAACTTCACTTTGATCTCAGGCATAGGGCCGGGAAGCCATGGAAATACTGCTACCGAACCGCGGCAATGGATCAAAGTGTGGCTGCGTAAAGTAGAATGCCACTATGATTATGTAGTGTCATGCAAATGTCTAGTATTATTGTAACCGGTATCAGTAAGGTTTTTACGATCAAGGAGACGATATCGCAGCTAAACCGGATGGTTTATATCGATGGCCATCAATATTAGTTAACTTCACTTTGATCTTAGGCATAAGGCCGAGAAGCAATGGAAATACTGCTACCGAACCGTGGCTATGGATCAAAGTGAGGCTGCGTAAAGAAGAATGCCACTATGATTATGTGGTGCCATGCAAATTTCTAGTCCTATTGTAAACGATATCAGTAAGGTTTTTACGATCAAGGAGACGATATCGCAGCTAAACCGGATGGTTTATATCGATGGCCATCAATATTAGTTAACTTCACTTTGATTTCATCCATAAGGCCCAGAAGCAATGGAAATACTGCTACCGAACAGTTTCAATGGATCAAAGTGTGGCTGCGTAAAGAAGCATGCCACTATGATTATGTAGTGCCATGCAAATATCTAGTCCTATTGTAACCGATATCAGTAAGGTTTTTACGATCAAGGAGACGATATCGCAACTAAACCGGATGGTTTATATCGATGGCCATCAATATTAGTTAACTTCACTTTGATTTCATCCATAAGGCCGCGAAGCAATGGAAATACTGCTACCGAACCGTTTCAATGGATGAAAGTGTGGCTGCGTAAAGAAGAATGCCACTATGATTATGTAGTGTCATGCAAATGTCTAGTATTATTGTAACCGGTATCAGTAAGGTTTTTGTGATCAAGAATACGATATGGCAGCTAAACCGGACGGTTTATATCGATGGCCATCAATATTAGTTAACTTCACTTCGATCTCAGCCATAGGGACCAGAAGCAATGGACATACTTGTACCGAACCGTGGCAATGGATGAAAGTGTGGCTGCGTAAAGAAGAATGCCACTATGATTATGTAGTGTCATGCAAATGTCTAGAATTATTGTAACCGGTATCAGTAAGGTTTTTGAGATCAAGTAGACGATATCGCAGCTAAACCGGATGGTTTATATCGATGGCCATCAATATTAGTTAACTTCACTTCGATCTCAGCCATAGGGACCAGAAGCAATGGACATACTGGTACCGAACCGTGGCAATGGATGAAAGTGTGGCTGCGTAAAGAAGAATGCCACTATGATTATGTAGTGTCATGCAAATGTCTAGTATTATTGTAACCGGTATCAGTAAGGTTTTTGAGATCAAGGAGACGATATCGCAGCTAAACCGGATGGTTTATATCGATGGCCATCAATATTAGTTAACTTCACTTTGATTTCATCCATAAGGCCGCTAAGCAATGGAAATACTGCTACCGAACCGTTTCAATGGATGAAAGTGTGGCTTCGTAAAGAAGAATGCCACTATGATTATGTAGTGTCATGCAAATGTCTAGTATTATTGTAACCGGTATCAGTAAAGTTTTTGTGATCAAGCATACGATATGGCAGCTAAACCGGATGGTTTATATCGATGGCCATCAATATTAGTTAACTTCACTTCGATCTCAGCCATAGGGAACAGAAGCAATGGAAATACTGCTACCGAACAGTTTTAATGGATCAAAGTGTGGCTGCGTAAAGAAGCATGCCACTATGATTATGTAGTGCCATGCAAATATCTAGTCCTATTGTAACCGATATCAGTAAGGTTTTTACGATCAAGGAGACGATATCGCAACTAAACCGGATGGTTTATATCGATGGCCATCAATATTAGTTAACTTCACTTTGATTTCATCCATAAGGCCGCTAAGCAATGGAAATACTGCTACCGAACCGTTTCAATGGATGAAAGTGTGGCTTCGTAAAGAAGAATGCCACTATGATTATGTAGTGTCATGCAAATGTCTAGTATTATTGTAACCGGTATCAGTAAAGTTTTTGTGATCAAGCATACGATATGGCAGCTAAACCGGATGGTTTATATCGATGGCCATCAATATTAGTTAACTTCACTTCGATCTCAGCCATAGGGACCAGAAGCAATGGACATACTTGTACCGAACCGTGGCAATGGATGAAAGTGTGGCTGCGTAAAGAAGAATGCCACTATGATTATGTAGTGTCATGCAAATGTCTAGTATTATTGTAACCGGTATCAGTAAGGTTTTTGAGATCAAGTAGACGATATCGCAGCTAAACCGGATGGTTTATATCGATGGCCATCAATATTAGTTAACTTCACTTCGATCTCAGCCATAGGGACCAGAAGCAATGGACATACTGGTACCGAACCGTGGCAATGGATGAAAGTGTGGCTGCGTAAAGAAGAATGCCACTATAATTATGTAGTGTCATGCAAATGTCTAGTATTATTGTAACCGGTATCAGTAAGGTTTTTGAGATCAAGGAGACGATATCGCAGCTAAACCGGATGGTTTACATCGATGGCCATCAATATTAGTTAACTTCACTTTCATCTTAGTCATACGGCCGAGAAGCAATGGAAACACTGCTACCGAACCGCGGCAATGGATCAAAGTGTGGCTGCGTAAAGTAGAATGCCACTATGATTATGTAGTCTCATGCAAATATCTAGTCTTATTGTAACCGATATTAGTAAGGCTTTTACGATCAAGGAGACGATATCGCAGCTAAACCGGATGGTTTATATCGATGGCCATCAATATTAGTTAACTTCACTTTGATTTCATCCATAAGGCCGAGAAGCAATGGAAATACTGCTACCGAACAGTTTCAATGGATCAAAGTGTGGCTGCGTAAAGAAGCATGCCACTATGATTATGTAGTGCCATGCAAATATCTAGTCCTATTGTAACCGATATCAGTAAGGTTTTTACGATCAAGGAGACGATATCGCAACTAAACCGGATGGTTTATATCGATGGCCACCAATATTAGTTAACTTCACTTTGATTTCATCCATAAGGCCGCGAAGCAATGGAAATACTGCTACCGAACCGTCTCAATGGATGAAAGTGTGGCTGCGTAAAGAAGAATGCCACTATGATTATGTAGTGTCATGCAAATGTCTAGTATTATTGTAACCGGTATCAGTAAGGTTTTTGTGATCAAGCATACGATATGGCAGCTAAACCGGACGGTTTATATCGATGGCCTTCAATATTAGTTAACTTCACTTCGATCTCAGCCATAGGGACCAGAAGCAACGGACATACTTGTACCGAACCGTGGCAATGGATGAAAGTGTGGCTGTGTAAAGAAGAATGCCACTATGATTATGTAGTGTCATGCAAATGTCTAGTATTATTGTAACCGGTATCAGTAAGGTTTTTGAGATCAAGTAGACGATATCGCAGCTAAACCGGATGGTTTATATCGATGGCCATCAATATTAGTTAACTTCACTTCGATCTCAGCCATAGGGACCAGAAGCCATGGACATACTGGTACCGAACCGTGGCAATGGATGAAAGTGTGGCTGCGTAAAGAAGAATGCCACTATGATTATGTAGTGTCATGCAAATGTCTAGTATTATTGTAACCGTATCAGTAAGGTTTTTGAGATCAAGGAGACGATATCGCAGCTAAACCGGATGGTTTACATCGATGGCCATCAATATTAGTTAACTTCACTTTCATCTTAGTCATACGGCCGAGAAGCAATGGAAATACTGCTACCGAACCGTGGCAATGGATCAAAGTGTGCCTGCGTAAAGAAGAATGCCACTATGATTATGTAGTGTCATGCAAATATCTAGTCCTGTTGTAACCGATATCAGTAAGGTTTTTACGATCAAGGAGACGATATCGCAGCTAAACCGGATGGTTTATATCGATGGCCATCAATATTAGTTAACCGCACTTTGATCTCAGGCATAGGGCCGGGAAGCAATGGAAATACTGCTACCGAACCGTGGCAATGGATCAAAGTGTGGCTGCGTAAAGAAGAATGCCACTATGATTATGTAGTGTCATGCAAATGTCTAGTATTATTGTAACCGGTATCAGTAAGGTTTTTGAGATCAAGGAGACGATATCGCAGCTAAACCGGATGGTTTATATCGATGGCCATCAATATTAGTTAACTTCACTTCGATCTCAGCCATAGGGACCAGAAGCAATGGACATACTGGTACCGAAACGTGGCAATGGATGAAAGTGTGGCTGCGTAAAGAAGAATGCCACT
Organism: Priocnemis perturbator; assembly: GCA_963942575.1. Lineage (NCBI taxonomy): Eukaryota > Metazoa > Arthropoda > Insecta > Hymenoptera > Pompilidae > Priocnemis > Priocnemis perturbator. The sequence goes on along the minus strand of OZ012655.1, from coordinate 3,390,423 downwards.
ATGATTATGTAGTGTCATGCAAATGTCTAGTATTATTGTAACCGGTATCAGTAAGGTTTTTGAGATCAAGGAGACGATATCGCAGCTAAACCGGATGGTTTACATCGATGGCCATCAATATTAGTTAACTTCACTTTGATCTCAGCCATAGGGCCGGGAAGCAATGGAAATACTACTACCGAACCGTGGCAATGGATCAAAGTGTGGCTGCGTAAAGAAGAATGCCACTATGATTATGTAGTGTCATGCAAATGTCTAGTGTTATTGTAACCGGTATCAGTAAGGTTTTTGGGATCAAGGAGACGATATCGCAGCTAAACCGGATGGTTTATATCGATGGCCAACAATATTAGTTAACTTCACTTCGATCTCAGCCATAGGGACCAGAAGCAATGGAAATACTGCTACCGAACCGTGGCAATGGATGAAAGTGTGGCTGCGTAAAGAAGAATGCCACTATGATTATGTAGTCTCATGCAAATGTCTAGTCCTGTTGTAACAGATATCAGTAAGGTTTTTACGATCAAGGAGACGATATCGCAGCTAAACCGGATGGTTTATATCGATGGCCATCAATATTAGTTAACGTCACTTTGATCTTAGGCATAAGGCCGAGAAGCAATGGAAATACTGCTACCGAACCGTGGCTATGGATCAAAGTGAGGCTGCGTAAAGAAGAATGCCACTATGATTATGTGGTGCCATGCAAATTTATAGTCCTATTGTAAACGATATCAGTAAGGTTTTTACGATCAAGGAGACGATATCGCAGCTAAACCGGATGGTTTATATCGATGGCCATCAATATTAGTTAACTTCACTTCGATCTCAGCCATAGGGACGAGAAGCAATGGAAATGTTGCTACCGAACCGTGGCAATGGATGAAAGTGTGGCTGCATAAAGAAGAATGCCACCATGATTATGTAGTGTCATGCAAATGTCTAGTATTATTGTAACCGGTATCAGTAAGGTTTTTGAGATCAAGGAGACGATATCGCAGCTAAACCGGATGGTTTACATCGATGGCCATCAATATTAGTTAACTTCACTTTCATCTTAGTCATACGGCCGGGAAGCAATGGAAATACTGCTACCGAACCGTGGCTATGGATCAAAGTGAGGCTGCGTAAAGAAGAATGCCACTATGATTATGTGGTGCCATGCAAATTTCTAGTCCTATTGTAAACGATATCAGTAAGGTTTTTACGATCAAGGAGACGATATCGCAGCTAAACCGGATGGTTTATATCGATGGCCATCAATATTAGTTAACTTCACTTTGATTTCATCCATAAGGCCGAGAAGCAATGGAAATACTGCTACCGAACCGTTTCAATGGATGAAAGTGTGGCTGCGTAAAGAAGAATGCCACTATGATTATGTAGTGTCATGCAAATGTCTAGTATTATTGTAACCGGTATCAGTAAGGTTTTTGAGATCAAGGAGACGATATCGCAGCTAAACCGGATGGTTTATATCGATGGCCATCAATATTAGTTAACTTCACTTTCATCTTAGTCATACGGCCGAGAAGCAATGGAAATACTGTACCGATCCGTTTCAATGGATCAAAGTGTGGCTACGTAAAGAAGAATGCCACTATGATTATGTAGTGTCATGCAAATGTCTAGTATTATTGTAACCGGTACCTGTAAGGTTTTTGAGATGAAGGAGACGTTATCGCAGCTAAACCGGATGGTTTATATCGATCGCCATCAATATTAGTTAACTTCACTTTCATCTTAGTCATACGGCCGGGAAGCAATGGACATACTGCTACCGAACCGTTTCAATGGATGAAAGAGTGGCTGCGTAAAGAAGAATGCCACTATGATTATGTAGTCTAATGCAAATATCTAGTCTTATTCTAACCGATATTAGTAAGGCTTTTACGATCAAGGAGACAATATCGCAGGTAAACCGGATGGTTTATATCGATGGCCATCAATATTAGTTAACTTCACTTTGATCTCAGGCATACGGCCGGGAAGCCATGGAAATACTGCTCCCGAACCGCGGCAATGGATCAAAGTGTGGCTGCGTAAAGTAGAATGCCACTATGATTATGTAGTCTCATGCAAATATCTAGTCTTATTGTAACCGATATTAGTAAGGCTTTTACGATCAAGGAGACAATATTGCAGGTAAACCGAATGGTTTATATCGATGGCCATCAATATTAGTTAACTTCACTTTCATCTTAGTCATACGGCCGAGAAGCAATGGAAATACTGTACCGATCCGTTTCAATGGATCAAAGTGTGGCTACGTAAAGAAGAATGCCACTATGATTATGTAGTGTCATGCAAATGTCTAGTATTATTGTAACCGGTACCTGTAAGGTTTTTGAGATGAAGGAGACGTTATCGCAGCTAAACCGGATGGTTGATATCGATGGCCATCAATATTAGTTAACTTCACTTTCATCTTAGTCATACGGCCGGGAAGCAATGGACATACTGGTACCGAACCGTGGCAATGGATGAAAGTGTGGCTGCGTAAAGTAGAATGCCACTATGATTATGTAGTCTCATGCAAATGTCTAGTATTATTGTAACCGGTAACAGTAAGGTTTTTGAGATCAAGGAGACGATATCGCAGCTAAACCGGATGGTTTATATCGATGGCCATCAATATTAGTTAACTTCACTTCGGTCTCAGCCATAGGGACCAGAAGCAATGGACATACTGGTACCGAACCGCGGCAATGGATCAAAGTGTGGCTGCGTAAAGTAGAATGCCACTATGATTATGTAGTCTCATGCAAATATCTAGTCTTATTGTAACCGATATTAGTAAGGCTTTTACGATCAAGGAGACAATATTGCAGATAAACCGGATGGTTTATATCGACGGCCATCAATATTAGTTAACTTCACTTCGATCTCAGCCATAGGGACCAGAAGCAATTGACATACTGGTACCGAACCGTGGCAATGGATGAAAGTGTGGCTGCGTAAAGAAGAATGCCACTATGATTATGTAGTGTCATGCAAATGTCTAGTATTATTGTAACCGGTATCAGTAAGGTTTTTGAGATCAAGGAGACGATATCGCAGCTAAACCGGATGGTTTACACCGATGGCCATCAATATTAGTTAACTTCACTTTCATCTTAGTCATACGGCCGAGAAGCAATGGAAATACTGCTACCGAACCGTGGCAATGGATCAAAGTTAAGCTGCGTAAAGAAGCATGCCACTATGATTATGTAGTGCCATGCAAATATCTAGTCCTATTGTAACCGATATCAGTAAGGTTTTTACGATCAAGGAGACGATATCGCAGCTAAACCGGATGGTTTACGTCGATGGCCATCAATATTAGTTAACTTCACTTTCATCTTAGTCATACGGCCGAGAAGCAATGGAAATACTGCTACCGAACCGTGGCAATGGATCAAAGTGTGACTGCGTAAAGAAGAATGCCACTATGATTATGTAGTGTCATGCAAATGTCTAGTATTATTGTAACCGGTATCAGTAAGGTTTTTGAAATCAAGGAGACGATATCGCAGCTAAACCGGATGGTTTACATCGATGGCCATCAATATTAGTTAACTTCACTTTCATCTTAGTCATACGGCCGAGAAGCAATGGAAATACTGCTACCGAAACGTTTCAATGGATCAAAGTGTGGCTGCGTAAAGAAGCATGCCACTATGATTATGTAGTGCCATGCAAATATCTAGTCCTATTGTAACCGATATCAGTAAGGTTTTTACGATCAAGGGGACGATATCGCAGCTAAACCGGATGGTTTATATCGATGGCCATCAATATTAGTTAACTTCACTTTGATTTCATCCATAAGGCCGAGAAGCAATGGAAATACTGCTACCGAACCGTGGCAATGGATCAAAGTGTGGCTGCGTAAAGAAGAATGCCACTATGATTATGTAGTGTCATGCAAATGTCTAGTATTATTGTAACTGGTATCAGTAAGGTTTTTCAGATCAAGGAGACGATATCGCAGCTAAACCGGATGGTTTACATCGATGGCCATCAATATTAGTTAACTTCACTTTCATCTTAGTCATACGGCCGAGAAGCAATGGAAATACTGCTACCGAACCGTGGCAATGGATCAAAGTGTGACTGCGTAAAGAAGAATGCCACTATGATTATGTAGTGTCATGCAAATGTCTAGTATTATTGTAACCGGTATCAGTAAGGTTTTTGGGATCAAGGAGACGATATCGCAGCTAAACCGGATGGTTTATTTCGATGGCCATCAATATTAGTTAACTTCACTTCGATCTCAGGCATAGGACCGAGAAGCAATGGCAATACTGCTACCGAACCGTGGCAATGGATCAAAGTGAGGCTGCGTAAAGAAGAATGCCACTATGATTATGTAGTGTCATGCAAATGTCTAGTATTATTGTAACCGGTATCAGTAAGGTTTTTGGGATCAAGGAGACGATATCGCAGCTAAACCGGATGGTTTATTTCGATGGCCATCAATATTAGTTAACTTCACTTCGATCTCAGGCATAGGACCGAGAAGCAATGGCAATACTGCTACCGAACCGTGGCAATGGATCAAAGTGAGGCTGCGTAAAGAAGAATGCCACTATGATTATGTAGTGCCATGCAAATATCTAGTCCTATTGTAGCCGATATCAGTAAGGTTTTTACGACCAAGGAGACGATATCGCAGCTAAACCGGATGGTTTATATCGATGGCCATCAATATTAGTTCACTTCACTTTGATCTTAGTCATAAGGCCGAGAAGCAATGGAAATACTGCTACCGAACCGTGGCAATGGATCAAAGTTAAGCTGCGTAAAGAAGCATGCCACTATGATTATGTAGTGCCATGCAAATATCTAGTCCTATTGTAACCGATTTCAGTAAGGTTTTTACGATCAAGGAGACGATATCGCAGCTAAACCGGATGGTTTATATCGATGGCCATCAATATTAGTTAACTTCACTTTCATCTTAGTCATACGGCCGAGAAGCAATGGAAATACTGCTGCCGATCCGTTTCAATGGATCAAAGTGTGGCTGCGTAAAGAAGAATGCCACTATGATTATGTAGTGTCATGCAAATGTCTAGTCCTATTGTAACCGATATCAGTAAGGTTGTTACAATCAGGGAGACGATATCGCAGCTAAACCGGATGGTTTATATCGATGGCCATCAATATTAGTTAACTTCACTTTCATCTTAGTCATACGGCCGAGAAGCAATGGAAATACTGCTACCGAACCGTGACAATGGATCAAAGTGTGGCTGCGTAAAGAAGCATGCCACTAAGATTATGTAGTGCCATGCAAATATCTAGTCCTATTGTAACCGATATCAGTAAGGTTTTTACGATCAAGGAGACGATATCGCAGCTAAACCGGATGGTTTATATCGATGGCCATCAATATTAGTTAACTTCACTTTGATTTCATCCATAAGGCCGAGAAGCAATGGAAATACTGCTACCGAACCGTTTCAATGGATCAAAGTGTGGCTGCGTAAAGAGGAATGCCACTATGATTATGTAGTGTCATGCAAATGTCTAGTATTATTGTAACCGGTATCAGTAAGGTTTTTGAGATCAAGGAGACGATATCGCAGCTAAACCGGATGGTTTATATCGATGGCCATCAATATTAGTTAACTTCACTTTCATCTTAGTCATACGGCCGAGAAGCAATGGAAATACTGCTACCGAACCGTGACAATGGATCAAAGTGTGCCTGCGTAAAGAAGAATGCCACTATGATTATGTAGTGTCATGCAAATGTCTAGTATTATTGTAACCGATATCAATAAGGTTTTTACGATCAAGGAGACGATATCGCAGCTAAACCGGATGGTTTATATCGATGGCCATCAATATTAGTTAACATCACTTTGATCCCAGCCATAGGGCTGGGAAGCAATGGAAATGCTGCTACCGAACCGTGGCAATGGATCAAAGTGTGGCTGCGTAAAGAAGCATGCCACTATGATTATGTAGTGCCATGCAAATAACTAGTCCTATTGTAACCGATATCAGTAAGGTTTTTACGATCAAGGAGACGATATCGCAGCTAAACCGGATGGTTTATATCGATGGCCATCAATATTAGTTAACTTCACTTTGATTTCATCCATAAGGCCGAGAAGCAATGGAAATACTGCTACCGAACCATTTCAATGGATGAAAGTGTGGCTGCGTAAAGAAGAATGCCACTATGATTATGTAGTCTCATCCAAATATCTAGTCTTATTGTAACCGATATTGGTAAGGCTTTTACGATCAAGGAGACAATATTGCAGGTAAACCGGATGGTTTATATCGACGGCCATCAATATTAGTTAACTTCACTTTGATCCCAGCCATAGGGCCGGGAAGCAATGGAAATGCTGCTACCGAACCGTGGCAATGGATCAAAGTGTGGCTGCGTAAAGAAGCATGCCACTATGATTATGTAGTGCCATGCAAATAACTAGTCCTATTGTAACCGATATCAGTAAGGTTTTTACGATCAAGGAGACGATATCGCAGCTAAACCGGATGGTTTATATCGATGGCCATGAATATTAGTTAACTTCACTTTGATTTCATCCATAAGTCCGAGAAGCATTGGAAATACTGCTACCGAACCGTTTCAATGGATCAAAGTGCGGCTGTGTAAAGAAGAATGCCACTATGATTATGTAGTGTCATGCAAATGTCTAGTATTATTGTAACCGGTATCAGTAAGGTTTTTGGGATCAAGGAGACGATATCGCAGCTAAACCGGATGGTTTATACCGATGGCCATCAATATTAGTTAACTTCACTTCGATCTCAGCCATAGGGACCAGATGCAATAGAAATACTGCTACCGAAACGTTTCAATGGATCAAAGTGTGGCTGCGTAAAGAAGCATGCCACTATGATTATGTAGTGCCATGCAAATATCTAGTCCTATTGTAACCGATATCAGTAAGGTTTTTACGATCAAGGAGACGATATCGCAGCTAAACCGGATGGTTTATATCGATGGCCATCAATATTAGTTAACTTCACTTTGATTTCATCCATAAGGCCGAGAAGCAATGGAAATACTGCTATCGAACCGTTTCAATGGATGAAAGTGTGGCTGCGTAAAGAAGCATGCCACTATGATTATGTAGTGTCATGCAAATGTCTAGTATTATTGTAACCGGTATCAGTAAGGTTTTTGAGATCAAGGAGACGATATTGCAGCTACACCGGATGATTTACATCGATGGCCATCAATATTAGTTAACTTCACTTTCATCTTACTCATACGGCCGAGAAGCAATGGAAATACTGCTACCGAACCGTGGCAATGGATGAAAGTGGGCCTGCGTAAAGAAGAATGCCACTATGATTATGTAGTGCCATGCAAATATCTAGTCCTATTGTAACCGATATCAGTAAGGTTTTTACGATGAAGGAGACGATATCGCAGCTAAACCGGATGGTTTATATCGATCGCCATGAATATTAGTTAACTTCACTTTGATTTCATCCATAAGGGCGAGAAGCAATGGAAATACTGCTACCGAACCGTTTCAATGGATCAAAGTGCGGCTGCGTAAAGAAGAATGCCACTATGATTATGTAGTGTCATGCAAATGTCTAGTATTATTGTAACCAGTATCAGTAAGGTTTTTGGGATCAAGGAGACGATATCGCAGGTAAACCGGATGGTTTATATCGATGGCCATCAATATTAGTTAATTTCACTTCGATCTCAGCCATAGGGACCAGAAGCAATAGAAATACTGCTACCGAACCGTTTCAATGGATCAAAGTGTGGCTGCGTAAAGAAGCATGCCACTATGATTATGTAGTGCCATGCAAATATCTAGTCCTATTGTAACCGATATCAGTAAGGTTTTTACGATCAAGGAGACGATATCGCAGCTAAACCGGATGGTTTATATCGATGGCCATCAATATTAGTTAACTTCACTTTGATTTCATCCATAAGGCCGAGAAGCAATGGAAATACTGCTACCGATCCGTTTCAATGGATGAAAGTGTGGCTGCGTAAGAAGAATGCCACTATGATTATGTAGTGTCATGCAAATGTTTAGTATTATTGTAACCGGTATCAGTAAGGTTTTTGAGATCAAGGAGACGATATCGCAGCTAAACCGGATGGTTTATATCGATGGCCATCAATATTAGTTAACTTCACTTTCATCTTAGTCATACGGCCGAGAAGCAATGGAAATACTGCTGCCGATCCGTTTCAATGGATCAAAGTGTGGCTGCGTAAAGAAGAATGCCACTATGATTATGTAGTGTCATGCAAATGTCTAGTCCTATTGTAACCGATATCAGTAAGGTTGTTACAATCAGGGAGACGATATCGCAGCTAAACCGGATGGTTTATGTCGATGGCCATCAATATTAGTTAACTTCACTTTGATTTCATCCATAAGGCCGAGAAGCAATGGAAATACTGCTACCGAACCGTTTCAATGGATCAAAGTGCGGCTGCGTAAAGAAGAATGCCACTATGATTATGTAGTGTCATGCAAATGTCTAGTATTATTGTAACCGGTATCAGTAAGGTTTTTGAGATCAAGGAGACGATATCGCAGCTAAACCGGATGGTTTATATCGATGGCCATCAATATTAGTTAACTTCACTTCGATCTCAGCCATAGGGGCCAGATGCAATGGAAATACTGCTACCGAACCGTTTCAATGGATCAAAGTGTGGCTGCGTAAAGAAGCATGCCACTAAGATTATGTAGTGCCATGCAAATATCTAGTCCTATTGTAACCGATATCAGTAAGGTTTTTACGATCAAGGAGACGATATCGCAGCTAAACCGGATGGTTTATATCGATGGCCATGAATATTAGTTAACTTCACTTTGATTTCATCCATAAGTCCGAGAAGCATTGGAAATACTGCTACCGAACCGTTTCAATGGATCAAAGTGCGGCTGCGTAAAGAAGAATGCCACTATGATTATGTAGTGTCATGCAAATGTCTAGTATTATTGTAACCGGTATCAGTAAGGTTTTTGAGATCAAGGAGACGATATTGCAGCTAAACCGGATGATTTACATCGATGGCCATCAATATTAGTTAACTTCACTTTCATCTTAGTCATACGGCCGAGAAGCAATGGAAATACTGCTACCGAACCGTGGCAATGGATCAAAATGTGCCTGCGTAAAGAAGAATGCCACTATGATTATGTAGTGCCATGCAAATATCTAGTCCTATTGTAACCGATATCAGTAAGGTTTTTACGATCAAGGAGACGATATCGCAGCTAAACCGGATGGTTTATATCGATCGCCATGAATATTAGTTAACTTCACTTTGATTTCATCCATAAGGGCGAGAAGCAATGGAAATACTGCTACCGAACCGTTTCAATGGATCAAAGTGCGGCTGCGTAAAGAAGAATGCCACTATGATTATGTAGTGTCATGCAAATGTCTAGTATTATTGTAACCGATATCAGTAAGGTTTTTACGATCAAGGAGACGATATCGCAGCTAAACCGGATTGTTTATATCGATGGCCATCAATATTAGTTAACTTCACTTTCATTTCATCCATAAGGCCGAGAAGCAATGGAAATACTGCTACCGATCCGTTTCAATGGATGAAAGTGTGGCTGCGTAAAGAAGAATGCCACTATGATTATGTAGTGTCATGCAAATGTCTAGTATTATTGTAACCGGTATCAGTAAGGTTTTTGAGATCAAGGAGACGATATCGCAGCTAAACCGGATGGTTTATATCGATGGCCATCAATATTAGTTAACATCACTTTCATCTTAGTCATACGGCCGAGAAGCAATAGAAATACTGCTACCGAACCGTTTCAATGGATCAAAGTGTGGCTGCGTAAAGAAGCATGCCACTATGATTATGTAGTGCCATGCAAATATCTAGTCCTATTGTAACCGATATCAGTAAGGTTTTTACGATCAAGGAGACGATATCGCAGCTAAACCGGATGGTTTATATCGATGGCCATCAATATTAGTTAACTTCACTTTGATTTCATCCATAAGGCCGAGAAGCAATGGAAATACTGCTACCGAACCGTGGCAATGGATCAAAGTGTGCCTGCGTAAAGAAGAATGCCACTATGATTATGTAGTGCCATGCAAATATCTAGTCCTATTGTAACCGATATCAGTAAGGTTTTTACGATCAAGGAGACGATATCGCAGCTAAACCGGATGGTTTATATCGATCGCCATGAATATTAGTTAACTTCACTTTGATTTCATCCATAAGGGCGAGAAGCAATGGAAATACTGCTACCGAACCGTTTCAATGGATCAAAGTGCGGCTGCGTAAAGAAGAATGCCACTATGATTATGTAGTGTCATGCAAATGTCTAGTATTATTGTAACCGGTATCAGTAAGGTTTTTGGGATCAAGGAGACGATATCGCAGCTAAACCGGATGGTTTATATCGATGGCCATCAATATTAGTTAATTTCACTTCGATCTCAGCCATAGGGACCAGAAGCAATAGAAATACTGCTACCGAACCGTTTCAATGGATCAAAGTGTGGCTGCGTAAAGAAGCATGCCACTATGATTATGTAGTGCCATGCAAATATCTAGTCTTATTGTAACCGATATCAGTAAGGTTTTTACGATCAAGGAGACGATATCGCAGCTAAACCGGATGGTTTATATCGATGGCCATCAATATTAGTTAACTTCACTTTCATTTCATCCATAAGGCCGAGAAGCAATGGAAATACTGCTACCGATCCGTTTCAATGGATGAAAGTGTGGCTGCGTAAAGAAGAATGCCACTATGATTATGTAGTGTCATGCAAATGTCTAGTATTATTGTAACCGGTATCAGTAAGGTTTTTGAGATCAAGGAGACGATATCGCAGCTAAACCGGATGGTTTATATCGATGGCCATCAATATTAGTTAACATCACTTTCATCTTAGTCATACGGCCGAGAAGCAATGGAAATACTGCTACCGAACCGTGGCAATGGATCAAAGTGTGCCTGCGTAAAGAAGAATGCCACTATGATTATGTAGTGCCATGCAAATATCTAGTCCTATTGTAACCGATATCAGTAAGGTTTTTACGATCAAGGAGACGATATCGCAGCTAAACCGGATGGTTTATATCGATCGCCATGAATATTAGTTAACTTCACTTTGATTTCATCCATAAGGGCGAGAAGCAATGGAAATACTGCTACCGAACCGTTTCAATGGATCAAAGTGCGGCTGCGTAAAGAAGAATGCCACTATGATTATGTAGTGTCATGCAAATGTCTAGTATTATTGTAACCGGTATCAGTAAGGTTTTTGGGATCAAGGAGACGATATCGCAGCTAAACCGGATGGTTTATATCGATGGCCATCAATATTAGTTAATTTCACTTCGATCTTAGCCATAGGGACCAGAAGCAATAGAAATACTGCTACCGAACCGTTTCAATGGATCAAAGTGTGGCTGCGTAAAGAAGCATGCCACTATGATTATGTAGTGCCATGCAAATATCTAGTCCTATTGTAACCGATATCAGTAAGGTTTTTACGATCAAGGAGACGATATCGCAGCTAAACCGGATGGTTTATATCGATGGCCATCAATATTAGTTAACTTCACTTTGATTTCATCCATAAGGCCGAGAAGCAATGGAAATACTGCTACCGATCCGTTTCAATGGATAAAAGTGTGGCTGCGTAAAGAAGAATGCCACTATGATTATGTAGTGTCATGCAAATGTCTAGTATTATTGTAACCGGTATCAGTAAGGTTTTTGAGATCAAGGAGACGATATCGCAGCTAAACCGGATGGTTTATATCGATGGCCATCAATATTAGTTAACTTCACTTTCATCTTAGTCATACGGCCGAGAAGCAATGGAAATACTGCTGCCGATCCGTTTCAATGGATCAAAGTGTGGCTGCTTAAAGAAGAATGCCACTATGATTATGTAGTGTCATGCAAATGTCTAGTCCTATTGTAACCGATATCAGTAAGGTTGTTACAATCAGGGAGACGATATCGCAGCTAAACCGGATGGTTTATATCGATGGCCATCAATATTAGTTAACTTCACTTTGATTTCATCCATAAGGCCGAGAAGCAATGGAAATACTGCTACCGAACCGTTTCAATGGATGAAAGTGTGGCTGCGTAAAGAAGCATGCCACTATGATTATGTAGTGTCATGCAAATGTCTAGTATTATTGTAACCGGTATCAGTAAGGTTTTTGAGATCAAGGAGACGATATTGCAGCTAAACCGGATGATTTACATCGATGGCCATCAATATTAGTTAACTTCACTTTCATCTTAGTCATACGGCCGAGAAGCAATGGAAATACTGCTACCGAACCGTGGCAATGGATCAAAGTGTGGCTGCGTAAAGAAGAATGCCACTATGATTATGTAGTGTCATGCAAATGTCTAGTATTATTGTAACCGGTATCAGTAAGGTTTTTGAGATCAAGGAGACGATATCGCAGCTAAACCGGATGGTTTATATCGATGGCCATCAATATTAGTTAACTTCACTTTCATCTTAGTCATACGGCCGAGAAGCAATGGAAATACTGCTACCGAACCGTGACAATGGATCAAAGTCTGCCTGCGTAAAGATGAATGCCACTATGATTATGTAGTGCCATGCAAATAACTAGTCCTATTGTAACCGATATCAGTAAGGTTTTTACGATCAAGGAGACGATATCGCAGCTAAACCGGATGGTTCATATCGATGGCCATGAATATTAGTTAACTTCACTTTGATTTCATCCATAAGGCCGAGAAGCAATGGAAATACTGCTACCGAACCGTTTCAATGGATGAAAGTGTGGCTGCGTAAAGAAGCATGCCACTATGATTATGTAGTGTCATGCAAATGTCTAGTATTATTGTAACCGGTATCAGTAAGGTTTTTGAGATCAAGGAGACGATATTGCAGCTAAACCGGATGATTTACATCGATGGCCATCAATATTAGTTAACTTCACTTTTATCTTAGTCATACGGCCGAGAAACAATGGAAATACTGCTACCGAACCGTGGCAATGGATCAAAGTGTGCCTGCGTAAAGAAGCATGCCACTATGATTATGTAGTGTCATGCAAATGTCTAGTATTATTGTAACCGGTATTAGTAAGGTTTTTGAGATCAAGGAGACGATATCGCAGCTAAACCGGATGGTTTACATCGATGGCCATCAATATTAGTTAACTTCACTTTGATCTTAGGCATAGGGCCGAGAAGCAATGGAAATACTACTACCGAACCGTGGCAATGGATCAAAGTGAGGCTGTGTAAAGAAGAATGCCACTATGATTATGTAGTGCCATGCAAATATCTAGTCCTGTTGTAACCGATATCAGTAAGGTTTTTGAGATCAAGGAGACGATATCGCAGCTAAACCGGATGGTTTACATCGATGGCCATCAATATTAGTTAACTTCACTTTCATCTTAGTCATACGGCCGAGAAGCAATGGAAATACTGCTAACGAACCGTGGCAATGGATCAAAGTGTGGCTGCGTAAAGAAGAATGTCACAATGATTATGTAGTGTCATGCAAATATCTAGTCCTGTTGTAACCGATATCAGTAAGGTTTTTACTATCAAGGAGACGATATCGCAGCTAAACCGGATGGTTTATATCGATGGCCATCAATATCAGTTAACTTCACTTTCATCTTAGTCATACGGCCGAGAAGCAATGGAAATACTGATACCGATCCGTTTCAATGGATCAAAGTGTGGCTGCGTAAAGAAGAATGCCACTATGATTATGTAGTGTCATGCAAATGTCTAGTCCTATTGTAACCGATATCAGTAAGGTTGTTACAATCAGGGAGACGATATCGCAGCTAAACCGGATGGTTTATATCGATGGCCATCAATATTAGTTAGCTTCACTTTGATTTCATCCATAAGGCCGAGAAGCAATGGAAATACTGCTACCGAACCGTTTCAATGGATCAAAGTGCGGCTGCGTAAAGAAGAATGCCACTATGATTATGTAGTGTCATGCAAATGTCTAGTATTATTGTAACCGGTATCAGTAAGGTTTTTGAGATCAAGGAGACGATATCGCAGCTAAACCGGATGGTTTATATCGATGGCCATCAATATTAGTTAACTTCACTTCGATCTCAGCCATAGGGACCAGAAGCAATAGAAATACTGCTACCGAAACGTTTCAATTGATCAAAGTGTGGCTGTGTAAAGAAGCATGCCACTATGATTATGTAGTGCCATGCAAATATCTAGTCCTATTGTAACCGATATCAGTAAGGTTTTTACGATCAAGGAGACGATATCGCAGCTAAACCGGATGGTTTATATCGATGCCCATCAATATTAGTTAACTTCACTTTGATTTCATCCATAAGGCCGAGAAGCAATGGAAATACTGCTACCGAACCATTTCAATGGATGAAAGTGTGGCTGCGTAAAGAAGAATGCCACTATGATTATGTAGTCTCATCCAAATATCTAGTCTTATTGTAACCGATATTGGTAAGGCTTTTACGATCAAGGAGACAATATTGCAGGTAAACCGGATGGTTTATATCGACGGCCATCAATATTAGTTAACTTCACTTTGATCCCAGCCATAGGGCCGGGAAGCAATGGAAATGCTGCTACCGAACCGTGGCAATGGATCAAAGTGTGGCTGCGTAAAGAAGCATGCCACTATGATTATGTAGTGCCATGCAAATAACTAGTCCTATTGTAACCGATATCAGTAAGGTTTTTACGATCAAGGAGACGATATCGCAGCTAAACCGGATGGTTTATATCGATGGCCATGAATATTAGTTAACTTCACTTTGATTTCATCCATAAGTCCGAGAAGCATTGGAAATACTGCTACCGAACCGTTTCAATGGATCAAAGTGCGGCTGCGTAAAGAAGAATGCCACTATGATTATGTAGTGTCATGCAAATGTCTAGTATTATTGTAACCGGTATCAGTAAGGTTTTTGGGATCAAGGAGACGATATCGCAGCTAAACCGGATGGTTTATATCGATGGCCATCAATATTAGTTAATTTCACTTCGATCTCAGCCATAGGGACCAGAAGCAATAGAAATACTGCTACCGAACCGTTTCAATGGATCAAAGTGTGGCTGCGTAAAGAAGCATGCCACTATGATTATGTAGTGCCATGCAAATATCTAGTCCTATTGTAACCGATATCAGTAAGGTTTTTACGATCAAGGAGACGATATCGCAGCTAAACCGGATGGTTTATATCGATGGCCATCAATATTAGTTAACTTCACTTTCATTTCATCCATAAGGCCGAGAAGCAATGGAAATACTGCTACCGATCCGTTTCAATGGATGAAAGTGTGGCTGCGTAAAGAAGAATGCCACTATGATTATGTAGTGTCATGCAAATGTCTAGTATTATTGTAACCGGTATCAGTAAGGTTTTTGAGATCAAGGAGACGATATCGCAGCTAAACCGGATGGTTTATATCGATGGCCATCAATATTAGTTAACATCACTTTCATCTTAGTCATACGGCCGAGAAGCAATGGAAATACTGCTACCGAACCGTGGCAATGGATCAAAGTGTGCCTGCGTAAAGAAGAATGCCACTATGATTATGTAGTGCCATGCAAATATCTAGTCCTATTGTAACCGATATCAGTAAGGTTTTTACGATCAAGGAGACGATATCGCAGCTAAACCGGATGGTTTATATCGATCGCCATGAATATTAGTTAACTTCACTTTGATTTCATCCATAAGGGCGAGAAGCAATGGAAATACTGCTACCGATCCGTTTCAATGGATGAAAGTGTGGCTGCGTAAAGAAGAATGCCACTATGATTATGTAGTGTCATGCAAATGTCTAGTATTATTGTAACCGGTATCAGTAAGGTTTTTGAGATCAAGGAGACGATATCGCAGCTAAACCGGATGGTTTATATCGATGGCCATCAATATTAGTTAACTTCACTTTCATCTTAGTCATACGGCCGAGAAGCAATGGAAATACTGCTGCCGATCCGTTTCAATGGATCAAAGTGTGGCTGCGTAAAGAAGAATGCCACTATGATTATGTAGTGTCATGCAAATGTCTAGTCCTATTGTAACCGATATCAGTAAGGTTGTTACAATCAGGGAGACGATATCGCAGCTAAACCGGATGGTTTATATCGATGGCCATCAATATTAGTTAACTTCACTTTGATTTCATCCATAAGGCCGAGAAGCAATGGAAATACTGCTACCGAACCGTTTCAATGGATCAAAGTGCGGCTGCGTAAAGAAGAATGCCACTATGATTATGTAGTGTCATGCAAATGTCTAGTATTATTGTAACCGGTATCAGTAAGGTTTTTGAGATCAAGGAGACGATATCGCAGCTAAACCGGATGGTTTATATCGATGGCCATCAATATTAGTTAACTTCACTTCGATCTCAGCCATAGGGGCCAGAAGCAATGGAAATACTGCTACCGAACCGTTTCAATGGATCAAAGTGTGGCTGCGTAAAGAAGCATGCCACTAAGATTATGTAGTGCCATGCAAATATCTATTCCTATTGTAACCGATATCAGTAAGGTTTTTACGACCAAGGAGAAGATATCGCAGCTAAACCGGATGGTTTATATCGATGGCCATCAATATTGGTTAACTTCACTTTGATTTCATCCATAAGGCCGAGAAGCAATGGAAATACTGCTACCGAACCGTTTCAATGGATCAAAGTGTGGCTGCGTAAAGAAGAATGCCACTATGATTATGTAGTGTCATGCAAATGTCTAGTATTATTGTAACCGGTATCAGTAAGGTTTTTGAGATCAAGGAGACGATATCGCAGCTAAACCGGATGGTTTATATCGATGGCAATCAATATTAGTTAACTTCACTTTCATCTTAGTCATACGGCCGAGAAGCAATGGAAATACTGCTACCGAACCGTGACAATGGATCAAAGTGTGCCTGCGTAAAGAAGAATGCCACTATGATTATGTAGTGTCATGCAAATGTCTAGTATTATTGTAACCGATATCAATAAGGTTTTTACGAACAAGGAGACGATATCGCAGCTAAACCGGATGGTTTATATCGATGGCCATCAATATTAGTTAACATCACTTTGATCCCAACCATAGGGCCGGGAAGCAATGGAAATGCTGCTACCGAACCGTGGCAATGGATCAAAGTGTGGCTGCGTAAAGAAGCATGCCACTATGATTATGTAGTGCCATGCAAATAACTAGTCCTATTGTAACCGATATCAGTAAGGTTTTTACGATCAAGGAGACGATATCGCAGCTAAACCGGATGGTTCATATCGATGGCCATGAATATTAGTTAACTTCACTTTGATTTCATCCATAAGGCCGAGAAGCAATGAAAATACTGCTACCGAAGCGTTTCAATGGATGAAAGTGTGGCTGCGTAAAGAAGCATGCCACTATGATTATGTAGTGTCATGCAAATGTCTAGTATTATTGTAACCGGTATCAGTAAGGTTTTCGAGATCAAGGAGACGATATTGCAGCTAAACCGGATGATTTACATCGATGGCCATCAATATTAGTTAACTTCACTTTCATCTTAGTCATACGGCCGAGAAACAATGGAAATACTGCTACCGAACCGTGGCAATGGATCAAAGTGTGCCTGCGTAAAGAAGAATGCCACTATGATTATGTAGTGCCATGCAAATATCTAGTCCTATTGTAACCGATATCAGTAAGGTTTTTACGATCAAGGAGACGATATCGCAGCTAAACCGGATGGTTTATATCGATCGCCATGAATATTAGTTAACTTCACTTTGATTTCATCCATAAGGGCGAGAAGCAATGGAAATACTGCTACCGAACCGTTTCAATGGATCAAAGTGTGGCTGCGTAAAGAAGCAAGCCACTATGATTATGTAGTGCCATGCAAATAACTAGTCCTATTGTAACCGATATCAGTAAGGTTTTTACGATCAAGGAGACGATATCGCAGCTAAACCGGATGGTTCATATCGATGGCCATGAATATTAGTTAACTTCACTTTGATTTCATCCATAAGGCCGAGAAGCAATTGAAATACTGCTACCGAACCGTTTCAATGGATCAAAGTGCGGCTGCGTAAAGAAGAATGCCACTATGATTATGTAGTGTCATGCAAATGTCTAGTATTATTGTAACCGGTATCAGTAAGGTTTCTGGGATCAAGGAGACGATATCGCAGCTAAACCGGATGGTTTATATCGATGGCCATCAATATTAGTTAACTTCACTTCGATCTCAGCCATAGGGACCAGAAGCTATAGAAATACTGCTACCGAAACGTTTCAATGGATCAAAGTGTGGCTGCGTAAAGAAGCATGCCACTATGATTATGTAGTGCCATGCAAATATCTAGTCCTGTTGTAACCGATATCAGTAAGGTTTTTGAGATCAAGGAGACGATATCGCAGCTAAACCGGATGGTTTATATCGATGCCCATCAATATTAGTTAACTTCACTTTGATTTCATCCATAAGGCCGAGAAGCAATGGAAATACTGCTACCGAACCATTTCAATGGATGAAAGTGTGGCTGCGTAAAGAAGAATGCCACTATGATTATGTAGTCTCATCCAAATATCTAGTCTTATTGTAACCGATATTGGTAAGGCTTTTACGATCAAGGAGACAATATTGCAGGTAAACCGGATGGTTTATATCGACGGCCATCAATATTAGTTAACTTTACTTTGATCCCAGCCATAGGGCCGGGAAGCAATGGAAATGCTGCTACCGAACCGTGGCAATGGATCAAAGTGTGGCTGCGTAAAGAAGCATGCCACTATGATTATGTAGTGCCATGCAAATAACTAGTCCTATTGTAACCGATATCAGTAAGGTTTTTACGATCAAGGAGACGATATCGCAGCTAAACCGGATGGTTTATATCGATGGCCATGAATATTAGTTAACTTCACTTTGATTTCATCCATAAGTCCGAGAAGCATTGGAAATACTGCTACCGAACCGTTTCAATGGATCAAAGTGCGGCTGCGTAAAGAAGAATGCCACTATGATTATGTAGTGTCATGCAAATGTCTAGTATTATTGTAACCGGTATCAGTAAGGTTTTTGGGATCAAGGAGACGATATCGCAGCTAAACCGGATGGTTTATATCGATGGCCATCAATATTAGTTAATTTCACTTCGATCTCAGCCATAGGGACCAGAAGCAATAGAAATACTGCTACCGAACCGTTTCAATGGATCAAAGTGTGGCTGCGTAAAGAAGCATGCCACTATGATTATGTAGTGCCATGCAAATATCTAGTCCTATTGTAACCGATATCAGTAAGGTTTTTACGATCAAGGAGACGATATCGCAGCTAAACCGGATGGTTTATATCGATGGCCATCAATATTAGTTAACTTCACTTTCATTTCATCCATAAGGCCGAGAAGCAATGGAAATACTGCTACCGATCCGTTTCAATGGATGAAAGTGTGGCTGCGTAAAGAAGAATGCCACTATGATTATGTAGTGTCATGCAAATGTCTAGTATTATTGTAACCGGTATCAGTAAGGTTTTTGAGATCAAGGAGACGATATCGCAGCTAAACCGGATGGTTTATATCGATGGCCATCAATATTAGTTAACATCACTTTCATCTTAGTCATACGGCCGAGAAGCAATGGAAATACTGCTACCGAACCGTGGCAATGGATCAAAGTGTGCCTGCGTAAAGAAGAATGCCACTATGATTATGTAGTGCCATGCAAATATCTAGTCCTATTGTAACCGATATCAGTAAGGTTTTTACGATCAAGGAGACGATATCGCAGCTAAACCGGATGGTTTATATCGATCGCCATGAATATTAGTTAACTTCACTTTGATTTCATCCATAAGGGCGAGAAGCAATGGAAATACTGCTACCGAACCGTTTCAATGGATCAAAGTGCGGCTGCGTAAAGAAGAATGCCACTATGATTATGTAGTGTCATGCAAATGTCTAGTATTATTGTAACCGGTATCAGTAAGGTTTTTGGGATCAAGGAGACGATATCGCAGCTAAACCGGATGGTTTATATCGATGGCCATCAATATTAGTTAATTTCACTTCGATCTCAGCCATAGGGACCAGAAGCAATAGAAATACTGCTACCGAACCGTTTCAATGGATCAAAGTGCGGCTGCGTAAAGAAGAATGCCACTATGATTATGTAGTGTCATGCAAATGTCTAGTATTATTGTAACCGGTATCAGTAAGGTTTCTGGGATCAAGGAGACGATATCGCAGCTAAACCGGATGGTTTATATCGATGGCCATCAATATTAGTTAACTTCACTTCGATCTCAGCCATAGGGACCAGAAGCTATAGAAATACTGCTACCGAAACGTTTCAATGGATCAAAGTGTGGCTGCGTAAAGAAGCATGCCACTATGATTATGTAGTCTCATGCAAATATCTAGTCTTATTGTAACCGATATTAGTAAGGCTTTTACGATCAAGCAGACAATATTGCAGGTAAACCGGATGGTTTATATCGACGGCCATCAATATTAGTTAACTTCACTTTGATCTCAGCCATAGGCCGAGAAGCAATGGAAAAACTGCTACCGAACCGTGGCAATGGATCAAAGTGTGGCTGCGTAAAGAAGAATGCCACTATGATTATGTAGTGTCATGCAAATGTCTAGTATTATTGTAACCGGTATCAGTAAGGTTTTTGAGATCAAGGAGACGATATCGCAGCTAAACCGGATGGTTTATATCGATGGCCATCAATATTAGTTAACTTCACTTTCATCTTAGTCATACGGCCGAGAAGCAATGGAAATACTGCTACCGAACCGTGACAATGGATCAAAGTCTGCCTGCGTAAAGATGAATGCCACTATGATTATGTAGTGCCATGCAAATAACTAGTCCTATTGTAACCGATATCAGTAAGGTTTTTACGATCAAGGAGACGATATCGCAGCTAAACCGGATGGTTCATATCGATGGCCATGAATATTAGTTAACTTCACTTTGATTTCATCCATAAGGCCGAGAAGCAATGGAAATACTGCTACCGAACCGTTTCAATGGATGAAAGTGTGGCTGCGTAAAGAAGCATGCCACTATGATTATGTAGTGTCATGCAAATGTCTAGTATTATTGTAACCGGTATCAGTAAGGTTTTTGAGATCAAGGAGACGATATTGCAGCTAAACCGGATGATTTACATCGATGGCCATCAATATTAGTTAACTTCACTTTTATCTTAGTCATACGGCCGAGAAACAATGGAAATACTGCTACCGAACCGTGGCAATGGATCAAAGTGTGCCTGCGTAAAGAAGCATGCCACTATGATTATGTAGTGTCATGCAAATGTCTAGTATTATTGTAACCGGTATTAGTAAGGTTTTTGAGATCAAGGAGACGATATCGCAGCTAAACCGGATGGTTTACATCGATGGCCATCAATATTAGTTAACTTCACTTTGATCTTAGGCATAGGGCCGAGAAGCAATGGAAATACTACTACCGAACCGTGGCAATGGATCAAAGTGAGGCTGTGTAAAGAAGAATGCCACTATGATTATGTAGTGCCATGCAAATATCTAGTCCTGTTGTAACCGATATCAGTAAGGTTTTTGAGATCAAGGAGACGATATCGCAGCTAAACCGGATGGTTTACATCGATGGCCATCAATATTAGTTAACTTCACTTTCATCTTAGTCATACGGCCGAGAAGCAATGGAAATACTGCTAACGAACCGTGGCAATGGGTCAAAGTGTGGCTGCGTAAAGAAGAATGTCACAATGATTATGTAGTGTCATGCAAATATCTAGTCCTGTTGTAACCGATATCAGTAAGGTTTTTACTATCAAGGAGACGATATCGCAGCTAAACCGGATGGTTTATATCGATGGCCATCAATATCAGTTAACTTCACTTTCATCTTAGTCATACGGCCGAGAAGCAATGGAAATACTGATACCGATCCGTTTCAATGGATCAAAGTGTGGCTGCGTAAAGAAGAATGCCACTATGATTATGTAGTGTCATGCAAATGTCTAGTCCTATTGTAACCGATATCAGTAAGGTTGTTACAATCAGGGAGACGATATCGCAGCTAAACCGGATGGTTTATATCGATGGCCATCAATATTAGTTAGCTTCACTTTGATTTCATCCATAAGGCCGAGAAGCAATGGAAATACTGCTACCGAACCGTTTCAATGGATCAAAGTGCGGCTGCGTAAAGAAGAATGCCACTATGATTATGTAGTGTCATGCAAATGTCTAGTATTATTGTAACCGGTATCAGTAAGGTTTTTGAGATCAAGGAGACGATATCGCAGCTAAACCGGATGGTTTATATCGATGGCCATCAATATTAGTTAACTTCACTTCGATCTCAGCCATAGGGACCAGAAGCAATAGAAATACTGCTACCGAAACGTTTCAATTGATCAAAGTGTGGCTGCGTAAAGAAGCATGCCACTATGATTATGTAGTGCCATGCAAATATCTAGTCCTATTGTAACCGATATCAGTAAGGTTTTTACGATCAAGGAGACGATATCGCAGCTAAACCAGATGGTTTATATCGATGCCCATCAATATTAGTTAACTTCACTTTGATTTCATCCATAAGGCCGAGAAGCAATGGAAATACTGCTACCGAACCATTTCAATGGATGAAAGTGTGGCTGCGTAAAGAAGAATGCCACTATGATTATGTAGTCTCATCCAAATATCTAGTCTTATTGTAACCGATATTGGTAAGGCTTTTACGATCAAGGAGACAATATTGCAGGTAAACCGGATGGTTTATATCGACGGCCATCAATATTAGTTAACTTCACTTTGATCCCAGCCATAGGGCCGGGAAGCAATGGAAATGCTGCTACCGAACCGTGGCAATGGATCAAAGTGTGGCTGCGTAAAGAAGCATGCCACTATGATTATGTAGTGCCATGCAAATAACTAGTCCTATTGTAACCGATATCAGTAAGGTTTTTACGATCAAGGAGACGATATCGCAGCTAAACCGGATGGTTTATATCGATGGCCATGAATATTAGTTAACTTCACTTTGATTTCATCCATAAGTCCGAGAAGCATTGGAAATACTGCTACCGAACCGTTTCAATGGATCAAAGTGCGGCTGCGTAAAGAAGAATGCCACTATGATTATGTAGTGTCATGCAAATGTCTAGTATTATTGTAACCGGTATCAGTAAGGTTTTTGGGATCAAGGAGACGATATCGCAGCTAAACCGGATGGTTTATATCGATGGCCATCAATATTAGTTAATTTCACTTCCATCTCAGCCATAGGGACCAGAAGCAATAGAAATACTGCTACCGAACCGTTTCAATGGATCAAAGTGTGGCTGCGTAAAGAAGCATGCCACTATGATTATGTAGTGCCATGCAAATATCTAGTCCTATTGTAACCGATATCAGTAAGGTTTTTACGATCAAGGAGACGATATCGCAGCTAAACCGGATGGTTTATATCGATGGCCATCAATATTAGTTAACTTCACTTTCATTTCATCCATAAGGCCGAGAAGCAATGGAAATACTGCTACCGATCCGTTTCAATGGATGAAAGTGTGGCTGCGTAAAGAAGAATGCCACTATGATTATGTAGTGTCATGCAAATGTCTAGTATTATTGTAACCGGTATCAGTAAGGTTTTTGAGATCAAGGAGACGATATCGCAGCTAAACCGGATGGTTTATATCGATGGCCATCAATATTAGTTAACATCACTTTCATCTTAGTCATACGGCCGAGAAGCAATGGAAATACTGCTACCGAACCGTGGCAATGGATCAAAGTGTGCCTGCGTAAAGAAGAATGCCACTATGATTATGTAGTGCCATGCAAATATCTAGTCCTATTGTAACCGATATCAGTAAGGTTTTTACGATCAAGGAGACGATATCGCAGCTAAACCGGATGGTTTATATCGATCGCCATGAATATTAGTTAACTTCACTTTGATTTCATCCATAAGGGCGAGAAGCAATGGAAATACTGCTACCGAACCGTTTCAATGGATCAAAGTGCGGCTGCGTAAAGAAGAATGCCACTATGATTATGTAGTGTCATGCAAATGTCTAGTATTATTGTAACCGGTATCAGTAAGGTTTTTGGGATCAAGGAGACGATATCGCAGCTAAACCGGATGGTTTATATCGATGGCCATCAATATTAGTTAATTTCACTTCGATCTCAGCCATAGGGACCAGAAGCAATAGAAATACTGCTACCGATCCGTTTCAATGGATGAAAGTGTGGCTGCGTAAAGAAGAATGCCACTATGATTATGTAGTGTCATGCAAATGTCTAGTATTATTGTAACCGGTATCAGTAAGGTTTTTGAGATCAAGGAGACGATATCGCAGCTAAACCGGATGGTTTATATCGATGGCCATCAATATTAGTTAACTTCACTTTCATCTTAGTCATACGGCCGAGAAGCAATGGAAATACTGCTGCCGATCCGTTTCAATGGATCAAAGTGTGGCTGCGTAAAGAAGAATGCCACTATGATTATGTAGTGTCATGCAAATGTCTAGTCCTATTGTAACCGATATCAGTAAGGTTGTTACAATCAGGGAGACGATATCGCAGCTAAACCGGATGGTTTATATCGATGGCCATCAATATTAGTTAACTTCACTTTGATTTCATCCATAAGGCCGAGAAGCAATGGAAATACTGCTACCGAACCGTTTCAATGGATCAAAGTGCGGCTGCGTAAAGAAGAATGCCACTATGATTATGTAGTGTCATGCAAATGTCTAGTATTATTGTAACCGGTATCAGTAAGGTTTTTGAGATCAAGGAGACGATATCGCAGCTAAACCGGATGGTTTATATCGATGGCCATCAATATTAGTTAACTTCACTTCGATCTCAGCCATAGGGGCCAGAAGCAATGGAAATACTGCTACCGAACCGTTTCAATGGATCAAAGTGTGGCTGCGTAAAGAAGCATGCCACTAAGATTATGTAGTGCCATGCAAATATCTATTCCTATTGTAACCGATATCAGTAAGGTTTTTACGACCAAGGAGAAGATATCGCAGCTAAACCGGATGGTTTATATCGATGGCCATCAATATTGGTTAACTTCACTTTGATTTCATCCATAAGGCCGAGAAGCAATGGAAATACTGCTACCGAACCGTTTCAATGGATCAAAGTGTGGCTGCGTAAAGAAGAATGCCACTATGATTATGTAGTGTCATGCAAATGTCTAGTATTATTGTAACCGGTATCAGTAAGGTTTTTGAGATCAAGGAGACGATATCGCAGCTAAACCGGATGGTTTATATCGATGGCAATCAATATTAGTTAACTTCACTTTCATCTTAGTCATACGGCCGAGAAGCAATGGAAATACTGCTACCGAACCGTGACAATGGATCAAAGTGTGCCTGCGTAAAGAAGAATGCCACTATGATTATGTAGTGTCATGCAAATGTCTAGTATTATTGTAACCGATATCAATAAGGTTTTTACGAACAAGGAGACGATATCGCAGCTAAACCGGATGGTTTATATCGATGGCCATCAATATTAGTTAACATCACTTTGATCCCAACCATAGGGCCGGGAAGCAATGGAAATGCTGCTACCGAACCGTGGCAATGGATCAAAGTGTGGCTGCGTAAAGAAGCATGCCACTATGATTATGTAGTGCCATGCAAATAACTAGTCCTATTGTAACCGATATCAGTAAGGTTTTTACGATCAAGGAGACGATATCGCAGCTAAACCGGATGGTTCATATCGATGGCCATGAATATTAGTTAACTTCACTTTGATTTCATCCATAAGGCCGAGAAGCAATGAAAATACTGCTACCGAAGCGTTTCAATGGATGAAAGTGTGGCTGCGTAAAGAAGCATGCCACTATGATTATGTAGTGTCATGCAAATGTCTAGTATTATTGTAACCGGTATCAGTAAGGTTTTTGAGATCAAGGAGACGATATTGCAGCTAAACCGGATGATTTACATCGATGGCCAGCAATATTAGTTAACTTCACTTTCATCTTAGTCATACGGCCGAGAAACAATGGAAATACTGCTACCGAACCGTGGCAATGGATCAAAGTGTGCCTGCGTAAAGAAGAATGCCACTATGATTATGTAGTGCCATGCAAATATCTAGTCCTATTGTAACCGATATCAGTAAGGTTTTTACGATCAAGGAGACGATATCGCAGCTAAACCGGATGGTTTATATCGATCGCCATGAATATTAGTTAACTTCACTTTGATTTCATCCATAAGGGCGAGAAGCAATGGAAATACTGCTACCGAACCGTTTCAATGGATCAAAGTGTGGCTGCGTAAAGAAGCAAGCCACTATGATTATGTAGTGCCATGCAAATAACTAGTCCTATTGTAACCGATATCAGTAAGGTTTTTACGATCAAGGAGACGATATCGCAGCTAAACCGGATGGTTCATATCGATGGCCATGAATATTAGTTAACTTCACTTTGATTTCATCCATAAGGCCGAGAAGCAATTGAAATACTGCTACCGAACCGTTTCAATGGATCAAAGTGCGGCTGCGTAAAGAAGAATGCCACTATGATTATGTAGTGTCATGCAAATGTCTAGTATTATTGTAACCGGTATCAGTAAGGTTTCTGGGATCAAGGAGACGATATCGCAGCTAAACCGGATGGTTTATATCGATGGCCATCAATATTAGTTAACTTCACTTCGATCTCAGCCATAGGGACCAGAAGCTATAGAAATACTGCTACCGAAACGTTTCAATGGATCAAAGTGTGGCTGCGTAAAGAAGCATGCCACTATGATTATGTAGTGCCATGCAAATATCTAGTCCTGTTGTAACCGATATCAGTAAGGTTTTTGAGATCAAGGAGACGATATCGCAGCTAAACCGGATGGTTTACATCGATGGCCATCAATATTAGTTAACTTCACTTTCATCTTAGTCATACGGCCGAGAAGCAATGGAAATACTGCTAGCGAACCGTGGCAATGGATCAAAGTGTGGCTGCGTAAAGAAGAATGCCACAATGATTATGTAGTGTCATGCAAATATCTAGTCCTGTTGTAACCGATATCAGTAAGGTTTTTACTATCAAGGAGACGATATCGCAGCTAAACCGGATGGTTTATATCGATGGCCATCAATATTAGTTAACTTCACTTTGATCTTAGTCATAAGGCCGAGAAGCAATGGAAATACTGCTACCGAACCGTGGCAATGGATCAAAGTTAAGCTGCGTAAAGAAGCATGCCACTATGATTATGTAGTACCATGCAAATATCTAGTCCTATTGTAACCGATATCAGTAAGGTTTTTACGATCAAGGAGACGATATCGCAGCTAAACCGGATGGTTTATATCGATGGCCATCAATATTAGTTAACTTCACTTTGATCTCAACCATAGGGCCGGGAAGCAATGGAAATACTGCTACCGAACCGTGGCAATGGATCAAAGTGTGGCTGCGTAAAGAAGAATGCCACTATGATTATGTAGTGTCATGCAAATGTCTAGTATTATTGTAACAGGTATCAGTAAGGTTTTTGAGATCAAGGAGACGATATCGCAGGTAAACCCGATGTTTTATATCGATGGCCACCAATATTAATTAACTTCACTTTGATCTTAGTCACAGGGCCGGGAAGCAATGGAAATCCTGCTACCGAACCGTTGCAATGGATCAACGTGTGGCTGCGTAAAGAAGAATGCCACTATGATTATGTAGTGCCATGCAAATATCTAGTCTTATTGTAACCGATATCAGTAAGGTTGTTACGACCAAGGAGACGATATCGCAGCTAAACCGGATGGTTTATATCGATGGCCATCAATATTAGTTCACTTCACTTTGATGTTAGTCATAAGGCCGAGAAGCAATGGAAATACTGCTACCGAACCGTGGCAATGGATCAAAGTTCAGCTGCGTAAAGAAGCATGCCACTATGATTATGTAGTGCCATGCAAATATATAGTCCTAATGTAACCGATATCAGTAAGGTTTTTACGGTCAAAGTGCGGCTGCGTAAAGAAGAATGCCACTATGATTATGTAGTGTCATGCAAATGTCTAGTATTATTGTAACCGGTATCAGTAAGGTTTTTGGGATCAAGGAGACGATATGGCAGCTAAACCGGATGGTTTACATCGATGGCCATCAATTTTAGTTAACTTCACTTTGATCTTAGGCATAGGGCCGAGAAGCAATGGAAATACTACTACCGAACCGTGGCAATGGATCAAAGTGAGGCTGTGTAAAGAAGAATGCCACTATGATTATGTAGTGCCATGCAAATGTCTAGTATTATTGTAACAGGTATCAGTAAGGTTTTTGAGATCAAGGAGACGATATCGCAGGTAAACCCGATGTTTTATATCGATGGCCACCAATATTAATTAACTTCACTTTGATCTTAGTCACAGGGCCGGGAAGCAATGGAAATCCTGCTACCGAACCGTGGCAATGGATCAAAGTGTGGCTGCGTAAAGAAGCATGCCACTATGATTATGTAGTGCCATCCAAATAACTAGTCCTATTGTAACCGATATCAGTAAGGTTTTTACGATCAAGGAGACGATATCGCAGCTAAACCGGATGGTTCATATCGATGGCCATGAATATTAGTTAGCTTCACTTTGATTTCATCCATAAGGCCGAGAAGCAATGGAAATACTGCTACCGAACCGTTTCAATGGATCAAAGTGCGGCTGCGTAAAGAAGAATGCCACTATGATTATGTAGTGTCATGCAAATGTCTAGTATTATTGTAACCGGTATCAGTAAGGTTTTTGGGATCAAGGAGACGATATCGCAGCTAAACCGGATGGTTTATATCGATGGCCATCAATATTAGTTAACTTCACTTCGATCTCAGCCATAGGGACCAGAAGCAATAGAAATACTGCTACCGAAACGTTTCAATGGATCAAAGTGTGGCTGCGTAAAGAAGCATGCCACTATGATTATGTAGTCTCATGCAAATATCTAGTCTTATTGTAACCGATATTAGTAAGGCTTTTACGATCAAGCAGACAATATTGCAGGTAAACCGGATGGTTTATATCGACGGCCATCAATATTAGTTAACTTCACTTTGATCTCAGCCATAGGCCGAGAAGCAATGGAAATACTGCTACCGAACCGTTTCAATGGATCAAAGTGCGGCTGCGTAAAGAAGAATGCCACTATGATTATGTAGTGTCATGCAAATGTCTAGTATTATTGTAACCGGTATCAGTAAGGTTTTTGAGATCAAGGAGACGATATCGCAGCTAAACCGGATGGTTTATATCGATGGCCATCAATATTAGTTAACTTTACTTCGATCTCAGCCATAGGGGCCAGAAGCAATGGAAATACTGCTACCGAACCGTTTCAATGGATCAAAGTGTGGCTGCGTAAAGAAGCATGCCACTAAGATTATGTAGTGCCATGCAAATATCTAGTCCTATTGTAACCGATATCAGTAAGGTTTTTACGACCAAGGAGAAGATATCGCAGCTAAACCGGATGGTTTATATCGATGGCCATCAATATTGGTTAACTTCACTTTGATTTCATCCATAAGGCCGAGAAGCAATGGAAATACTGCTACCGAACCGTTTCAATGGATCAAAGTGTGGCTGCGTAAAGAAGCAAGCCACTATGATTATGTAGTGCCATGCAAATAACTAGTCCTATTGTAACCGATATCAGTAAGGTTTTTACGATCAAGGAGACGATATCGCAGCTAAACCGGATGGTTCATATCGATGGCCATGAATATTAGTTAACTTCACTTTGATTTCATCCATAAGGCCGAGAAGCAATTGAAATACTGCTACCGAACCGTTTCAATGGATCAAAGTGCGGCTGCGTAAAGAAGAATGCCACTATGATTATGTAGTGTCATGCAAATGTCTAGTATTATTGTAACCGGTATCAGTAAGGTTTCTGGGATCAAGGAGACGATATCGCAGCTAAACCGGATGGTTTATATCGATGGCCATCAATATTAGTTAACTTCACTTCGATCTCAGCCATAGGGACCAGAAGCTATAGAAATACTGCTACCGAAACGTTTCAATGGATCAAAGTGTGGCTGCGTAAAGAAGCATGCCACTATGATTATGTAGTCTCATGCAAATATCTAGTCTTATTGTAACCGATATTAGTAAGGCTTTTACGATCAAGCAGACAATATTGCAGGTAAACCGGATGGTTTATATCGACGGCCATCAATATTAGTTAACTTCACTTTGATCTCAGCCATAGGCCGAGAAGCAATGGAAAAACTGCTACCGATCCGTTTCAATGGATGAAAGTGTGGCTGCGTAAAGAAGAATGCCACTACGATTATGTAGTGTCATGCAAATGTCTAGTATTATTGTAACCGGTATCAGTAAGGTTTTTGGGATCAAGGAGACGATATCGCAGCTAAACCGGATGGTTTATATCGATGGCCATCAATATTAGTTAGCTTCACTTCGATCTCAGCCATAGGGACAAGAAGCAATGGAAATACTGCTACCGAACCGTAGCAATAGATGAAAGTGTGGCTGCGTAAAGAAGAATGCCACTATGATTATGTAGTGTCATGCAAATGTCTAGTATTATTGTAACCGGTATCAGTAAGGTTTTTGAGATCAAGGAGACGATATCGCAGCTAAACCGGATGGTTTATATCGATGGCCATCAATATCAGTTAACTTCATTTTCATCTTAGTCATACGGCCGAGAAGCAATGGAAATACTGATACCGATCCGTTTCAATGGATCAAAGTGTGGCTGCGTAAAGAAGAATGCCACTATGATTATGTAGTGTCATGCAAATGTCTAGTATTATTGTAACCGGTATTAGTAAGGTTTTTGAGATCAAGGAGACGATATCGCAGCTAAACCGGATGGTTTACATCGATGGCCATCAATATTAGTTAACTTCACTTTCATCTTAGTCATACGGCCGAGAAGCAATGGAAATACTGCTAACGAACCGTGGCAATGGATCAAAGTGTGGCTGCGTAAAGAAGAATGCCACAATGATTATGTAGTGTCATGCAAATATCTAGTCCTGTTGTAACCGATATCAGTAAGGTTTTTACTATCAAGGAGACGATATCGCAGCTAAACCGGATGGTTTATATCGATGGCCATCAATATTAGTTAACTTCACTTTGATCTTAGTCATAAGGCCGAGAAGCAATGGAAATACTGCTACCGAACCGTGGCAATGGATCAAAGTTAAGCTGCGTAAAGAAGCATGCCACTATGATTATGTAGTACCATGCAAATATCTAGTCCTATTGTAACCGATATCAGTAAGGTTTTTACGATCAAGGAGACGATATCGCAGCTAAACCGGATGGTTTATATCGATGGCCATCAATATTAGTCAACTTCACTTTGATTTCAACCATAGGGCCGGGAAGCAATGGAAATACTGCTACCGAACCGTGGCAATGGATCAAAGTGTGGCTGCGTAAAGAAGAATGCCACTATGATTATGTAGTGTCATGCAAATGTCTAGTATTATTGTAACAGGTATCAGTAAGGTTTTTGTGATCAAGGAGACGATATCGCAGGTAAACCCGATGTTTTATATCGATGGCCACCAATATTAATTAACTTCACTTTGATCTTAGTCACAGGGCCGGGAAGCAATGGAAATCCTGCTACCGAACCGTTGCAATGGATCAACGTGTGGCTGCGTAAAGAAGAATGCCACTATGATTATGTAGTGCCATGCAAATATCTAGTCTTATTGTAACCGATATCAGTAAGGTTTTTACGACCAAGGAGACGATATCGCAGCTAAACCGGATGGTTTATATCGATGGCCATCAATATTAGTTCACTTCACTTTGATGTTAGTCGTAAGGCCGAGAAGCAATGGAAATACTGCTACCGAACCGTGGCAATGGATCAAAGTTCAGCTGCGTAAAGAAGCATGCCACTATGATTATGTAGTGCCATGCAAATATATAGTCCTATTGTAACCGATATCAGTAAGGTTTTTACGGTCAAAGTGCGGCTGCGTAAAGAAGAATGCCACTATGATTATGTAGTGTCATGCAAATGTCTAGTATTATTGTAACCGGTATCAGTAAGGTTTTTGGGATCAAGGAGACGATATGGCAGCTAAACCGGATGGTTTACATCGATGGCCATCAATTTTAGTTAACTTCACTTTGATCTTAGGCATAGGGCCGAGAAGCAATGGAAATACTACTACCGAACCGTGGCAATGGATCAAAGTGAGGCTGTGTAAAGAAGAATGCCACTATGATTATGTAGTGCCATGCAAATGTCTAGTATTATTGTAACAGGTATCAGTAAGGTTTTTGAGATCAAGGAGACGATATCGCAGGTAAACCCGATGTTTTATATCGATGGCCACCAATATTAATTAACTTCACTTTGATCTTAGTCACAGGGCCGGGAAGCAATGGAAATCCTGCTACCGAACCGTGGCAATGGATCAAAGTGTGGCTGCGTAAAGAAGCATGCCACTATGATTATGTAGTGCCATGCAAATAACTAGTCCTATTGTAACCGATATCAGTAAGGTTTTTACGATCAAGGAGACGATATCGCAGGTAAACCGGATGGTTTATATCGACGGCCATCAATATTAGTTAACTTCACTTTGATCTCAGCCATAGGCCGAGAAGCAATGGAAATACTGCTACCGAACCGTTTCAATGGATCAAAGTGCGGCTGCGTAAAGAAGAATGCCACTATGATTATGTAGTGTCATGCAAATGTCTAGTATTATTGTAACCGGTATCAGTAAGGTTTTTGAGATCAAGGAGACGATATCGCAGCTAAACCGGATGGTTTATATCGATGGCCATCAATATCAGTTAACTTCACTTTCATCTTAGTCATACGGCCGAGAAGCAATGGAAATACTGATACCGATCCGTTTCAATGGATCAAAGTGTGGCTGCGTAAAGAAGAATGCCACTATGATTATGTAGTGTCATGCAAATGTCTAGTCCTATTGTAACCGATATCAGTAAGGTTGTTACAATCAGGGAGACGATATCGCAGCTAAACCGGATGGTTTATATCGATAGCCATCAATATTAGTTAACTTCACTTTGATTTCATCCATAAGGCCGAGAAGCAATGGAAATACTGCTACCGAACCGTGGCAATGGATCAAAGTGTGGCTGCGTAAAGAAGAATGCCACAATGATTATGTAGTGTCATGCAAATATCTAGTCCTGTTGTAACCGATATCAGTAAGGTTTTTTCTATCAAGGAGACGATATCGCAGCTAAACCGGATGGTTTATATCGATGGCCATCAATATTAGTTAACTTCACTTTGATCTTAGTCATAAGGCCGAGAAGCAATGGAAATACTGCTACCGAACCGTGGCAATGGATCAAAGTTAAGCTGCGTAAAGAAGCATGCCACTATGATTATGTAGTACCATGCAAATATCTAGTCCTATTGTAACCGATATCAGTAAGGTTTTTACGATCAAGGAGACGATATCGCAGCTAAACCGGATGGTTTATATCGATGGCCATCAATATTAGTTAACTTCACTTTGATTTCAACCATAGGGCCGGGAAGCAATGGAAATACTGCTACCGAACCGTGGCAATGGATCAAAGTGTGGCTGCGTAAAGAAGAATGCCACTATGATTATGTAGTGTCATGCAAATGTCTAGTATTATTGTAACAGGTATCAGTAAGGTTTTTGTGATCAAGGAGACGATATCGCAGGTAAACCCGATGTTTTATATCGATGGCCACCAATATTAATTAACTTCACTTTGATCTTAGTCACAGGGCCGGGAAGCAATGGAAATCCTGCTACCGAACCGTTGCAATGGATCAACGTGTGGCTGCGTAAAGAAGAATGCCACTATGATTATGTAGTGCCATGCAAATATCTAGTCTTATTGTAACCGATATCAGTAAGGTTTTTACGACCAAGGAGACGATATCGCAGCTAAACCGGATGGTTTATATCGATGGCCATCAATATTAGTTCACTTCACTTTGATGTTAGTCATAAGGCCGAGAAGCAATGGAAATACTGCTACCGAACCGTGGCAATGGATCAACGTGTGGCTGCGTAAAGAAGAATGCCACTATGATTATGTAGTGCCATGCAAATATCTAGTCTTATTGTAACCGATATCAGTAAGGTTTTTACGACCAAGGAGACGATATCGCAGCTAAACCGGATGGTTTATATCGATGGCCATCAATATTAGTTCACTTCACTTTGATGTTAGTCATAAGGCCGAGAAGCAATGGAAATACTGCTACCGAACCGTGGCAATGGATCAAAGTTCAGCTGCGTAAAGAAGCATGCCACTATGATTATGTAGTGCCATGCAAATATATAGTCCTATTGTAACCGATATCAGTAAGGTTTTTACGGTCAAAGTGCGGCTGCGTAAAGAAGAATGCCACTATGATTATGTAGTGTCATGCAAATGTCTAGTATTATTGTAACCGGTATCAGTAAGGTTTTTGGGATCAAGGAGACGATATGGCAGCTAAACCGGATGGTTTATATCGATGGCCACCAATATTAATTAACTTCACTTTGATCTTAGTCACAGGGCCGGGAAGCAATGGAAATCCTGCTACCGAACCGTTGCAATGGATCAACGTGTGGCTGCGTAAAGAAGAATGCCACTATGATTATGTAGTGCCATGCAAATATCTAGTCTTATTGTAACCGATATCAGTAAGGTTTTTACGACCAAGGAGACGATATCGCAGCTAAACCGGATGGTTTATATCGATGGCCATCAATATTAGTTCACTTCACTTTGATGTTAGTCATAAGGCCGAGAAGCAATGGAAATACTGCTACCGAACCGTGGCAATGGATCAAAGTTCAGCTGCGTAAAGAAGCATGCCACTATGATTATGTAGTGCCATGCAAATATATAGTCCTATTGTAACCGATATCAGTAAGGTTTTTACGGTCAAAGTGCGGCTGCGTAAAGAAGAATGCCACTATGATTATGTAGTGTCATGCAAATGTCTAGTATTATTGTAACCGGTATCAGTAAGGTTTTTGGGATCAAGGAGACGATATGGCAGCTAAACCGGATGGTTTACATCGATGGCCATCAATTTTAGTTAACTTCACTTTGATCTTAGGCATAGGGCCGAGAAGCAATGGAAATACTACTACCGAACCGTGGCAATGGATCAAAGTGAGGCTGTGTAAAGAAGAATGCCACTATGATTATGTAGTGCCATGCAAATGTCTAGTATTATTGTAACAGGTATCAGTAAGGTTTTTGAGATCAAGGAGACGATATCGCAGGTAAACCCGATGTTTTATATCGATGGCCACCAATATTAATTAACTTCACTTTGATCTTAGTCACAGGGCCGGGAAGCAATGGAAATCCTGCTACCGAACCGTGGCAATGGATCAAAGTGTGGCTGCGTAAAGAAGCATGCCACTATGATTATGTAGTGCCATGCAAATAACTAGTCCTATTGTAACCGATATCAGTAAGGTTTTTACGATCAAGGAGACGATATTGCAGCTAAACCGGATGATTTACATCGATGGCCATCAATATTAGTTAACTTCACTTTCATCTTAGTCATACGGCCGAGAAACAATGGAAATACTGCTACCGAACCGTGGCAATGGATCAAAGTGTGCCTGCGTAAAGAAGAATGCCACTATGATTATGTAGTGCCATGCAAATATCTAGTCCTATTGTAACCGATATCAGTAAGGTTTTTACGATCAAGGAGACGATATCGCAGCTAAACCGGATGGTTTATATCGATCGCCATGAATATTAGTTAACTTCACTTTGATTTCATCCATAAGGGCGAGAAGCAATGGAAATACTGCTACCGAACCGTTTCAATGGATCAAAGTGTGGCTGCGTAAAGAAGCAAGCCACTATGATTATGTAGTGCCATGCAAATAACTAGTCCTATTGTAACCGAAATCAGTAAGGTTTTTACGATCAAGGAGACGATATCGCAGCTAAACCGGATGGTTCATATCGATGGCCATGAATATTAGTTAACTTCACTTTGATTTCATCCATAAGGCCGAGAAGCAATTGAAATACTGCTACCGAACCGTTTCAATGGATCAAAGTGCGGCTGCGTAAAGAAGAATGCCACTATGATTATGTAGTGTCATGCAAATGTCTAGTATTATTGTAACCGGTATCAGTAAGGTTTTTGGGATCAAGGAGACGATATCGCAGCTAAACCGGATGGTTTATATCGATGGCCATCAATATTAGTTAACTTCACTTCGATCTCAGCCATAGGGACCAGAAGCAATAGAAATACTGCTACCGAAACGTTTCAATGGATCAAAGTGTGGCTGCGTAAAGAAGCATGCCACTATGATTATGTAGTCTCATGCAAATATCTAGTCTTATTGTAACCGATATTAGTAAGGCTTTTACGATCAAGCAGACAATATTGCAGGTAAACCGGATGGTTTATATCGACGGCCATCAATATTAGTTAACTTCACTTTGATCTCAGCCATAGGCCGAGAAGCAATGGAAATACTGCTACCGATCCGTTTCAATGGATGAAAGTGTGGCTGCGTAAAGAAGAATGCCACTATGATTATGTAGTGTCATGCAAATGTCTAGTATTATTGTAACCGGTATCAGTAAGGTTTTTGGGATCAAGGAGACGATATCGCAGCTAAACCGGATGGTTTATATCGATGGCCATCAATATCAGTTAACTTCACTTTCATCTTAGTCATACGGCCGAGAAGCAATGGAAATACTGATACCGATCCGTTTCAATGGATCAAAGTGTGGCTGCGTAAAGAAGAATGCCACTATGATTATGTAGTGTCATGCAAATGTCTAGTATTATTGTAACCGATATCAGTAAGGTTTTTGAGATCAAGGAGACGATATCGCAGCTAAACCGGATGGTTTACATCGATGGCCATCAATATTAGTTAACTTCACTTTCATCTTAGTCATACGGCCGAGAAGCAATGGAAATACTGCTAACGAACCGTGGCAATGGATCAAAGTGTGGCTGCGTAAAGAAGAATGCCACAATGATTATGTAGTGTCATGCAAATATCTAGTCCTGTTGTAACCGATATCAGTAAGGTTTTTACTATCAAGGAGACGATATCGCAGCTAAACCGGATGGTTTATATCGATGGCCATCAATATTAGTTAACTTCACTTTGATCTTAGTCATAAGGCCGAGAAGCAATGGAAATACTGCTACCGAACCGTGGCAATGGATCAAAGTTAAGCTGCGTAAAGAAGCATGCCACTATGATTATGTAGTACCATGCAAATATCTAGTCCTATTGTAACCGATATCAGTAATGTTTTTACGATCAAGGAGACGATATCGCAGCTAAACCGGATGGTTTATATCGATGGCCATCAATATTAGTTAACTTCACTTTGATCTCAACCATAGGGCCGGGAAGCAATGGAAATACTGCTACCGAACCGTGGCAATGGATCAAAGTGTGGCTGCGTAAAGAAGAATGCCACTATGATTATGTAGTGTCATGCAAATGTCTAGTATTATTGTAACAGGTATCAGTAAGGTTTTTGAGATCAAGGAGACGATATCGCAGGTAAACCCGATATTTTGTATCGATGGCCACCAATATTAATTAACTTCACTTTGATCTTAGTCACAGGGCCGGGAAGCAATGGAAATCCTGCTACCGAACCGTTGCAATGGATCAACGTGTGGCTGCGTAAAGAAGAATGCCACTATGATTATGTAGTGCCATGCAAATATCTAGTCTTATTGTAACCGATAACAGTAAGGTTTTTACGACCAAGGAGACGATATCGCAGCTAAACCGGATGGTTTATATCGATGGCCATCAATATTAGTTCATTTCACTTTGATGTTTGTCATAAGGCCGAGAAGCAATGGAAATACTGCTACCGAACCGT
The DNA here is from genome assembly GCA_963942575.1 of Priocnemis perturbator. NCBI lineage: Eukaryota > Metazoa > Arthropoda > Insecta > Hymenoptera > Pompilidae > Priocnemis > Priocnemis perturbator. The sequence continues at coordinate 3,352,525 of OZ012655.1, read as the reverse complement.
GGCAATGGATCAAAGTTCAGCTGCGTAAAGAAGCATGCCACTATGATTATGAAGTGCCATGCAAATATATAGTCCTATTGTAACCGATATCAGTAAGGTTTTTACGGTCAAAGTGCGGCTGCGTAAAGAAGAATGCCACTATGATTATGTAGTGTCATGCAAATGTCTAGTATTATTGTAACCGGTATCAGTAAGGTTTTTGGGATCAAGGAGACGATATCGCAGCTAAACCGGATGGTTTACATCGATGGCCATCAATATTAGTTAACTTCACTTTGATCTTAGGCATAGGGCCGAGAAGCAATGGAAATACTACTACCGAACCGTGGCAATGGATCAAAGTGTGGCTGCGTAAAGAAGAATGCCACTATGATTATGTAGTGCCATGCAAATAACTAGTCCTATTGTAACCGATATCAGTAAGGTTTTTACGATCAAGGAGACGATATCGCAGCTAAACCGGATGGTTCATATCGATGGCTATGAATATTAGTTAACTTCACTTTGATTTCATCCATAAGGCCGAGAAGCAATGGAAATACTGCTACCGAACCGTTTCAATGGATCAAAGTGCGGCTGCGTAAAGAAGAATGCCACTATGATTATGTAGTGTCATGCAAATGTCTAGTATTATTGTAACCGGTATCAGTAAGGTTTTTGGGATCAAGGAGACGATATCGCAGCTAAACCGGATGGTTTATATCGATGGCCATCAATATTAGTTAACTTCACTTCGATCTCAGCCATAGGGACCAGAAGCAATAGAAATACTGCTACCGAAACGTTTCAATGGATCAAAGTGTTGCTGCGTAAAGAAGCATGCCACTATGATTATGTAGTCTCATGCAAATATCTAGTCTTATTGTAACCGATATTAGTAAGGCTTTTACGATCAAGCAGACAATATTGCAGGTAAACCGGATGGTTTATATCGACGGCCATCAATATTAGTTAACTTCACTTTGATCTCAGCCATAGGCCGAGAAGCAATGGAAATACTGCTACCGAACCGTTTCAATGGATCAAAGTGCGGCTGCGTAAAGAAGAATGCCACTATGATTATGTAGTGTCATGCAAATGTCTAGTATTATTGTAACCGGTATCAGTAAGGTTTTTGGGATCAAGGAGACGATATCGCAGCTAAACCGGATGGTTTATATCGATGGCCATCAATATTAGTTAGCTTCACTTCGATCTCAGCCATAGGGACAAGAAGCAATGGAAATACTGCTACCGAACCGTGGCAATAGATGAAAGTGTGGCTGCGTAAAGAAGAATGCCACTATGATTATGTAGTGTCATGCAAATGTCTAGTATTATTGTAACCGGTATCAGTAAGGTTTTTGAGATCAAGGAGACGATATCGCAGCTAAACCGGATGGTTTATATCGATGGCCATCAATATCAGTTAACTTCACTTTCATCTTAGTCATACGGCCGAGAAGCAATGGAAATACTGATACCGAACCGTGGCAATGGATCAAAGTGAGGCTGTGTAAAGAAGAATGCCACTATGATTATGTAGTGCCATGCAAATATCTAGTCCTGTTGTAACCGATATCAGTAAGGTTTTTGAGATCAAGGAGACGATATCGCAGCTAAACCGGATGGTTTACATCGATGGCCATCAATATTAGTTAACTTCACTTTGATCTTAGGCTTAGGGCCGAGAAGCAATGGAAATACTACTACCGAACCGTGGCAATGGATCAAAGTGAGGCTGCGTAAAGAAGCATGCCACTATGATTATGTAGTGCCATGCAAATAACTAGTCCTATTGTAACCGATATCAGTAAGGTTTTTACGATCAAGGAGACGATATCGCAGCTAAACCGGATGGTTCATATCGATGGCCATGAATATTAGTTAACTTCACTTTGATTTCATCCATAAGGCCGAGAAGCAATGGAAATACTGCTACCGAACCGTTTCAATGGATGAAAGTGTGGCTGCGTAAAGAAGCATGCCACTATGATTATGTAGTGTCATGCAAATGTCTAGTGTTATTGTAACCGGTATCAGTAAGGTTTTTGAGATCAAGGAGACGATATTGCAGCTAAACCGGATGGTTCATATCGATGGCCATGAATATTAGTTAACTTCACTTTGATTTCATCCATAAGGCCGAGAAGCAATGGAAATACTGCTACCGAACCGTTTCAATGGATGAAAGTGTGGCTGCGTAAAGAAGCATGCCACTATGATTATGTAGTGTCATGCAAATGTCTAGTATTATTGTAACCGGTATCAGTAAGGTTTTTGAGATCAAGGAGACGATATTGCAGCTAAACCGGATGATTTACATCGATGGCCATCAATATTAGTTAACTTCACTTTCATCTTAGTCATACGGCCGAGAAACAATGGAAATACTGCTACCGAACCGTGGCAATGGATCAAAGTGTGCCTGCGTAAAGAAGAATGCCACTATGATTATGTAGTGCCATGCAAATATCTAGTCCTATTGTAACCGATATCAGTAAGGTTTTTACGATCAAGGAGACGATATCGCAGCTAAACCGGATGGTTTATATCGATCGCCATGAATATTAGTTAACTTCACTTTGATTTCATCCATAAGGGCGAGAAGCAATGGAAATACTGCTACCGAACCGTTTCAATGGATCAAAGTGTGGCTGCGTAAAGAAGCAAGCCACTATGATTATGTAGTGCCATGCAAATAACTAGTCCTATTGTAACCGAAATCAGTAAGGTTTTTACGATCAAGGAGACGATATCGCAGCTAAACCGGATGGTTCATATCGATGGCCATGAATATTAGTTAACTTCACTTTGATTTCATCCATAAGGCCGAGAAGCAATTGAAATACTGCTACCGAACCGTTTCAATGGATCAAAGTGCGGCTGCGTAAAGAAGAATGCCACTATGATTATGTAGTCTCATGCAAATATCTAGTCTTATTGTAACCGATATTAGTAAGGCTTTTACGATCAAGCAGACAATATTGCAGGTAAACCGGATGGTTTATATCGACGGCCATCAATATTAGTTAACTTCACTTTGATCTCAGCCATAGGCCGAGAAGCAATGGAAATACTGCTACCGATCCGTTTCAATGGATGAAAGTGTGGCTGCGTAAAGAAGAATGCCACTATGATTATGTAGTGTCATGCAAATGTCTAGTATTATTGTAACCGGTATCAGTAAGGTTTTTGGGATCAAGGAGACGATATCGCAGCTAAACCGGATGGTTTATATCGATGGCCATCAATATCAGTTAACTTCACTTTCATCTTAGTCATACGGCCGAGAAGCAATGGAAATACTGATACCGATCCGTTTCAATGGATCAAAGTGTGGCTGCGTAAAGAAGAATGCCACTATGATTATGTAGTGTCATGCAAATGTCTAGTATTATTGTAACCGATATCAGTAAGGTTTTTGAGATCAAGGAGACGATATCGCAGCTAAACCGGATGGTTTACATCGATGGCCATCAATATTAGTTAACTTCACTTTCATCTTAGTCATACGGCCGAGAAGCAATGGAAATACTGCTAACGAACCGTGGCAATGGATCAAAGTGTGGCTGCGTAAAGAAGAATGCCACAATGATTATGTAGTGTCATGCAAATATCTAGTCCTGTTGTAACCGATATCAGTAAGGTTTTTACTATCAAGGAGACGATATCGCAGCTAAACCGGATGGTTTATATCGATGGCCATCAATATTAGTTAACTTCACTTTGATCTTAGTCATAAGGCCGAGAAGCAATGGAAATACTGCTACCGAACCGTGGCAATGGATCAAAGTTAAGCTGCGTAAAGAAGCATGCCACTATGATTATGTAGTACCATGCAAATATCTAGTCCTATTGTAACCGATATCAGTAATGTTTTTACGATCAAGGAGACGATATCGCAGCTAAACCGGATGGTTTATATCGATGGCCATCAATATTAGTTAACTTCACTTTGATCTCAACCATAGGGCCGGGAAGCAATGGAAATACTGCTACCGAACCGTGGCAATGGATCAAAGTGTGGCTGCGTAAAGAAGAATGCCACTATGATTATGTAGTGTCATGCAAATGTCTAGTATTATTGTAACAGGTATCAGTAAGGTTTTTGAGATCAAGGAGACGATATCGCAGGTAAACCCGATATTTTGTATCGATGGCCACCAATATTAATTAACTTCACTTTGATCTTAGTCACAGGGCCGGGAAGCAATGGAAATCCTGCTACCGAACCGTTGCAATGGATCAACGTGTGGCTGCGTAAAGAAAAATGCCACTATGATTATGTAGTGCCATGCAAATATCTAGTCTTATTGTAACCGATAACAGTAAGGTTTTTACGACCAAGGAGACGATATCGCAGCTAAACCGGATGGTTTATATCGATGGCCATCAATATTAGTTCATTTCACTTTGATGTTTGTCATAAGGCCGAGAAGCAATGGAAATACTGCTACCGAACCGTGGCAATGGATCAAAGTTCAGCTGCGTAAAGAAGCATGCCACTATGATTATGAAGTGCCATGCAAATATATAGTCCTATTGTAACCGATATCAGTAAGGTTTTTACGGTCAAAGTGCGGCTGCGTAAAGAAGAATGCCACTATGATTATGTAGTGTCATGCAAATGTCTAGTATTATTGTAACCGGTATCAGTAAGGTTTTTGGGATCAAGGAGACGATATCGCAGCTAAACCGGATGGTTTACATCGATGGCCATCAATATTAGTTAACTTCACTTTGATCTTAGGCATAGGGCCGAGAAGCAATGGAAATACTACTACCGAACCGTGGCAATGGATCAAAGTGTGGCTGCGTAAAGAAGAATGCCACTATGATTATGTAGTGCCATGCAAATAACTAGTCCTATTGTAACCGATATCAGTAAGGTTTTTACGATCAAGGAGACGATATCGCAGCTAAACCGGATGGTTCATATCGATGGCTATGAATATTAGTTAACTTCACTTTGATTTCATCCATAAGGCCGAGAAGCAATGGAAATACTGCTACCGAACCGTTTCAATGGATCAAAGTGCGGCTGCGTAAAGAAGAATGCCACTATGATTATGTAGTGTCATGCAAATGTCTAGTATTATTGTAACCGGTATCAGTAAGGTTTTTGGGATCAAGGAGACGATATCGCAGCTAAACCGGATGGTTTATATCGATGGCCATCAATATTAGTTAACTTCACTTCGATCTCAGCCATAGGGACCAGAAGCAATAGAAATACTGCTACCGAAACGTTTCAATGGATCAAAGTGTTGCTGCGTAAAGAAGCATGCCACTATGATTATGTAGTCTCATGCAAATATCTAGTCTTATTGTAACCGATATTAGTAAGGCTTTTACGATCAAGCAGACAATATTGCAGGTAAACCGGATGGTTTATATCGACGGCCATCAATATTAGTTAACTTCACTTTGATCTCAGCCATAGGCCGAGAAGCAATGGAAATACTGCTACCGAACCGTTTCAATGGATCAAAGTGCGGCTGCGTAAAGAAGAATGCCACTATGATTATGTAGTGTCATGCAAATGTCTAGTATTATTGTAACCGGTATCAGTAAGGTTTTTGGGATCAAGGAGACGATATCGCAGCTAAACCGGATGGTTTATATCGATGGCCATCAATATTAGTTAGCTTCACTTCGATCTCAGCCATAGGGACAAGAAGCAATGGAAATACTGCTACCGAACCGTGGCAATAGATGAAAGTGTGGCTGCGTAAAGAAGAATGCCACTATGATTATGTAGTGTCATGCAAATGTCTAGTATTATTGTAACCGGTATCAGTAAGGTTTTTGAGATCAAGGAGACGATATCGCAGCTAAACCGGATGGTTTATATCGATGGCCATCAATATCAGTTAACTTCACTTTCATCTTAGTCATACGGCCGAGAAGCAATGGAAATACTGATACCGAACCGTGGCAATGGATCAAAGTGAGGCTGTGTAAAGAAGAATGCCACTATGATTATGTAGTGCCATGCAAATATCTAGTCCTGTTGTAACCGATATCAGTAAGGTTTTTGAGATCAAGGAGACGATATCGCAGCTAAACCGGATGGTTTACATCGATGGCCATCAATATTAGTTAACTTCACTTTGATCTTAGGCATAGGGCCGAGAAGCAATGGAAATACTACTACCGAACCGTGGCAATGGATCAAAGTGAGGCTGTGTAAAGAAGAATGCCACTATGATTATGTAGTGCCATGCAAATATCTAGTCCTGTTGTAACCGATATCAGTAAGGTTTTTGAGATCAAGGAGACGATATCGCAGCTAAACCGGATGGTTTACATCGATGGCCATCAATATTAGTTAACTTCACTTTCATCTTAGTCATACGGCCGAGAAGCAATGGAAATACTGCTAACGAACCGTGGCAATGGATCAAAGTGTGGCTGCGTAAAGAAGAATGCCACAATGATTATGTAGTGTCATGCAAATATCTAGTCCTGTTGTAACCGATGTCAGTAAGGTTTTTACTATCAAGGAGACGATATCGCAGCTAAACCGGATGGTTTATATCGATGGCCATCAATATTAGTTAACTTCACTTTGATCTTAGTCATAAGGCCGAGAAGCAATGGAAATACTGCTACCGAACCGTGGCAATGGATCAAAGTTATGCTGCGTAAAGAAGCATGCCACTATGATTATGTAGTGCCATGCAAATATCTAGTCCTATTGTAACCGATATCAGTAAGGTTTTTACGATCAAGGAGACGATATCGCAGCTAAACCGGATGGTTTATATCGATGGCCATCAATATTAGTTAACTTCACTTTGATCTCAACCATAGGGCCGGGAAGCAATGGAAATACTGCTACCGAACCGTGGCAATGGATCAAAGTGTGGCTGCGTAAAGAAGAATGCCACTATGATTACGTAGTGTCGTGCAAATGTCTAGTATTATTGTAACAGGTATCAGTAACGTTTTTGAGATCAAGGAGACGATATCGCAGGTAAACCCGATGTTTTATATCGATGGCCACCAATATTAATTAACTTCACTTTGATCTTAGTCACAGGGCCGGGAAGCAATGGAAATCCTGCTACCGAACCGTTGCAATGGATCAACGTGTGGCTGCGTAAAGAAGAATGCCACTATGATTATGTAGTGCCATGCAAATATCTAGTCCTATTGTAACCGATATCAGTAAGGTTTTTACGATCAAGGAGACGATATCGCAGCTAAACCGGATGGTTTATATCGATGGCCATCAATATTAGTTAACTTCACTTTGATCTCAACCATAGGGCCGGGAAGCAATGGAAATACTGCTACCGAACCGTGGCAATGGATCAAAGTGTGGCTGCGTAAAGAAGAATGCCACTATGATTATGTAGTGTCATGCAAATGTCTAGTATTATTGTAACAGGTATCAGTAACGTTTTTGAGATCAAGGAGACGATATCGCAGGTAAATCCGATGTTTTATATCGATGGCCACCAATATTAATTAACTTCACTTTGATCTTAGTCACAGGGCCGGGAAGCAATGGAAATCCTGCTACCGAACCGTTGCAATGGATCAACGTGTGGCTGCGTAAAGAAGAATGCCACTATGATTATGTAGTGCAATGCAAATAACTAGTCCTATTGTAACCGATATCAGTAAGGTTTTTACGATCAAGGAGACGATATCGCAGCTAAACCGGATGGTTCATATCGATGGCCATGAATATTAGTTAACTTGACTTTGATTTCATCCATAAGGCCGAGAAGCAATGGAAATACTGCTACCGAACCGTTTCAATGGATCAAAGTGCGGCTGCGTAAAGAAGAATGCCACTATGATTATGTAGTGTCATGCAAATGTCTAGTATTATTGTAACCGGTATCAGTAAGGTTTTTGGGATCAAGGAGACGATATCGCAGCTAAACCGGATGGTTTATATCGATGGCCATCAATATTAGTTAACTTCACTTCGATCTCAGCCATAGGGACCAGAAGCAATAGGAATACTGCTACCGAAACGTTTCAATGGATCAAAGTGTGGCTGCGTAAAGAAGCATGCCACTATGATTATGTAGTCTCATGCAAATATCTAGTCTTATTGTAACCGATATTAGTAAGGCTTTTACGATCAAGCAGACAATATTGCAGGTAAACCGGATGGTTTATATCGACGGCCATCAATATTAGTTAACTTCACTTTGATCTCAGCCATAGGCCGAGAAGCAATGGAAATACTGCTACCGAACCGTTTCAATGGATCAAAGTGCGGCTGCGTAAAGAAGAATGCCACTATGATTATGTAGTGTCATGCAAATGTCTAGTATTATTGTAACCGGTATCAGTAAGGTTTTTGGGATCAAGGAGACGATATCGCAGCTAAACCGGATGGTTTATATCGATGGCCATCAATATTAGTTAGCTTCACTTCGATCTCAGCCATAGGGACAAGAAGCAATGGAAATACTGCTACCGAACCGTGGCAATAGATGAAAGTGTGGCTGCGTAAAGAAGAATGCCACTATGATTATGTAGTGTCATGCAAATGTCTAGTATTATTGTAACCGGTATCAGTAAGGTTTTTGAGATCAAGGAGACGATATCGCAGCTAAACCGGATGGTTTATATCGATGGCCATCAATATCAGTTAACTTCACTTTCATCTTAGTCATACGGCCGAGAAGCAATGGAAATACTGATACCGATCCGTTTCAATGGATCAAAGTGTGGCTGCGTAAAGAAGAATGCCACTATGGTTATGTAGTGCCATGCAAATATCTAGTCTTATTGTAACCGATATCAGTAAGGTTTTTACGACCAAGGAGACGATATCGCAGCTAAACCGGATGGTTTATATCGATGGCCATCAATATTAGTTCACTTCACTTTGATCTTAGTCATAAGGCCGAGAAGCAATGGAAATACTGCTACCGAACCGTGGCAATGGATCAAAGTTCAGCTGCGTAAAGAAGCATGCCACTATGATTATGTAGTGCCATGCAAATATATAGTCCTATTGTAACCGATATCAGTAAGGTTTTTGAGATCAAGGAGACGATATCGCAGCTAAACCGGATGGTTTACATCGATGGCCATCAATATTAGTTAACTTCACTTTGATCTTAGGCGTAGGGCCGAGAAGCAATGGAAATACTACTACCGAACCGTGGCAATGGATCAAAGTGAGGCTGTGTAAAGAAGAATGCCACTATGATTATGTAGTGCCATGCAAATATCTAGTCCTGTTGTAACCGATATCAGTAAGGTTTTTGAGATCAAGGAGACGATATCGCAGCTAAACCGGATGGTTTACATCGATGGCCATCAATATTAGTTAACTTCACTTTCATCTTAGTCATACGGCCGAGAAGCAATGGAAATACTGCTACCGAACCGTGGCAATGGATCAAAGTGTGGCTGCGTAAAGAAGAATGCCACTATGATTATGTAGTGTCATGCAAATGTCTAGTATTATTGTAACCGATATCAGTAAGGTTTTTACAATCAAGGAGACGATATCGCAGCTAAACCGGATGGTTTATATCGATGGCCATCACTATTAGTTAACTTCACTTTGATCTCAGGCATAGGGCCGGGAAGCAATGGAAATACTGCTACCGAACCGCCGCAATGGATCAAAGTGTGGCTGCGTAAAGTAGAATGCCACTATGATTATGTAGTCTCATGCAAATATCTAGTCTTATTGTAACCGATATTAGTAAGGCTTTTACGATCAAGGAGACAATATTGCAGGTAAACCGGATGGTTTATATCGACGGCCATCAATATTAGTTAACTTCACTTTGATCTCAGCCATAGGGCCGGGAAGCAATGGAAATACTGCTACCGAACCGTGGCAATGGATCAAAGTGTGGCTGCGTAAAGAAGAATGCCACTATGATTATGTAGTGTCATCCAAATATCTAGTCCTGTTGTAACCGATATCAGTAAGGTTTTTACGATCAAGGAGACGATATCGCAGCTAAACCGGATGGTTTATATCGATGGCCATCAATATTAGTTCACTTCACTTTGATCTTAGTCATAAGGCCGAGAAGCAATGGAAATACTGTTACCGAACCGTGGCAATGGATCAAAGTGCGGCTGCGTAAAGAAGAATGCCACTATGATTATGTAGTGTCATGCAAATGTCTAGTATTATTGTAACCGGTATCAGTAAGGTTTTTGGGATCAAGGAGACGATATCGCAGCTAAACCGGATGGTTTATATCGATGGCCATCAATATCAGTTAACTTCACTTTCATCTTAGTCATACGGCCGAGAAGCAATGGAAATACTGATACCGAACCGTGGCAATGGATCAAAGTGAGGCTGTGTAAAGAAGAATGCCACTATGATTATGTAGTGCCATGCAAATATCTAGTCCTGTTGTAACCGATATCAGTAAGGTTTTTGAGATCAAGGAGACGATATCGCAGCTAAACCGGATGGTTTACATCGATGGCCATCAATATTAGTTAACTTCACTTTGATCTTAGGCATAGGGCCGAGAAGCAATGGAAATACTACTACCGAACCGTGGCAATGGATCAAAGTGAGGCTGTGTAAAGAAGAATGCCACTATGATTATGTAGTGCCATGCAAATATCTAGTCCTGTTGTAACCGATATCAGTAAGGTTTTTGAGATCAAGGAGACGATATCGCAGCTAAACCGGATGGTTTACATCGATGGCCATCAATATTAGTTAACTTCACTTTCATCTTAGTCATACGGCCGAGAAGCAATGGAAATACTGCTAACGAACCGTGGCAATGGATCAAAGTGTGGCTGCGTAAAGAAGAATGCCACAATGATTATGTAGTGTCATGCAAATATCTAGTCCTGTTGTAACCGATGTCAGTAAGGTTTTTACTATCAAGGAGACGATATCGCAGCTAAACCGGATGGTTTATATCGATGGCCATCAATATTAGTTAACTTCACTTTGATCTTAGTCATAAGGCCGAGAAGCAATGGAAATACTGCTACCGAACCGTGGCAATGGATCAAAGTTATGCTGCGTAAAGAAGCATGCCACTATGATTATGTAGTGCCATGCAAATATCTAGTCCTATTGTAACCGATATCAGTAAGGTTTTTACGATCAAGGAGACGATATCGCAGCTAAACCGGATGGTTTATATCGATGGCCATCAATATTAGTTAACTTCACTTTGATCTCAACCATAGGGCCGGGAAGCAATGGAAATACTGCTACCGAACCGTGGCAATGGATCAAAGTGTGGCTGCGTAAAGAAGAATGCCACTATGATTACGTAGTGTCGTGCAAATGTCTAGTATTATTGTAACAGGTATCAGTAACGTTTTTGAGATCAAGGAGACGATATCGCAGGTAAACCCGATGTTTTATATCGATGGCCACCAATATTAATTAACTTCACTTTGATCTTAGTCACAGGGCCGGGAAGCAATGGAAATCCTGCTACCGAACCGTTGCAATGGATCAACGTGTGGCTGCGTAAAGAAGAATGCCACTATGATTATGTAGTGCCATGCAAATATCTAGTCCTATTGTAACCGATATCAGTAAGGTTTTTACGATCAAGGAGACGATATCGCAGCTAAACCGGATGGTTTATATCGATGGCCATCAATATTAGTTAACTTCACTTTGATCTCAACCATAGGGCCGGGAAGCAATGGAAATACTGCTACCGAACCGTGGCAATGGATCAAAGTGTGGCTGCGTAAAGAAGAATGCCACTATGATTATGTAGTGTCATGCAAATGTCTAGTATTATTGTAACAGGTATCAGTAACGTTTTTGAGATCAAGGAGACGATATCGCAGGTAAATCCGATGTTTTATATCGATGGCCACCAATATTAATTAACTTCACTTTGATCTTAGTCACAGGGCCGGGAAGCAATGGAAATCCTGCTACCGAACCGTTGCAATGGATCAACGTGTGGCTGCGTAAAGAAGAATGCCACTATGATTATGTAGTGCAATGCAAATAACTAGTCCTATTGTAACCGATATCAGTAAGGTTTTTACGATCAAGGAGACGATATCGCAGCTAAACCGGATGGTTCATATCGATGGCCATGAATATTAGTTAACTTGACTTTGATTTCATCCATAAGGCCGAGAAGCAATGGAAATACTGCTACCGAACCGTTTCAATGGATCAAAGTGCGGCTGCGTAAAGAAGAATGCCACTATGATTATGTAGTGTCATGCAAATGTCTAGTATTATTGTAACCGGTATCAGTAAGGTTTTTGGGATCAAGGAGACGATATCGCAGCTAAACCGGATGGTTTATATCGATGGCCATCAATATTAGTTAACTTCACTTCGATCTCAGCCATAGGGACCAGAAGCAATAGGAATACTGCTACCGAAACGTTTCAATGGATCAAAGTGTGGCTGCGTAAAGAAGCATGCCACTATGATTATGTAGTCTCATGCAAATATCTAGTCTTATTGTAACCGATATTAGTAAGGCTTTTACGATCAAGCAGACAATATTGCAGGTAAACCGGATGGTTTATATCGACGGCCATCAATATTAGTTAACTTCACTTTGATCTCAGCCATAGGCCGAGAAGCAATGGAAATACTGCTACCGAACCGTTTCAATGGATCAAAGTGCGGCTGCGTAAAGAAGAATGCCACTATGATTATGTAGTGTCATGCAAATGTCTAGTATTATTGTAACCGGTATCAGTAAGGTTTTTGGGATCAAGGAGACGATATCGCAGCTAAACCGGATGGTTTATATCGATGGCCATCAATATTAGTTAGCTTCACTTCGATCTCAGCCATAGGGACAAGAAGCAATGGAAATACTGCTACCGAACCGTGGCAATAGATGAAAGTGTGGCTGCGTAAAGAAGAATGCCACTATGATTATGTAGTGTCATGCAAATGTCTAGTATTATTGTAACCGGTATCAGTAAGGTTTTTGAGATCAAGGAGACGATATCGCAGCTAAACCGGATGGTTTATATCGATGGCCATCAATATCAGTTAACTTCACTTTCATCTTAGTCATACGGCCGAGAAGCAATGGAAATACTGATACCGATCCGTTTCAATGGATCAAAGTGTGGCTGCGTAAAGAAGAATGCCACTATGGTTATGTAGTGCCATGCAAATATCTAGTCTTATTGTAACCGATATCAGTAAGGTTTTTACGACCAAGGAGACGATATCGCAGCTAAACCGGATGGTTTATATCGATGGCCATCAATATTAGTTCACTTCACTTTGATCTTAGTCATAAGGCCGAGAAGCAATGGAAATACTGCTACCGAACCGTGGCAATGGATCAAAGTTCAGCTGCGTAAAGAAGCATGCCACTATGATTATGTAGTGCCATGCAAATATATAGTCCTATTGTAACCGATATCAGTAAGGTTTTTGAGATCAAGGAGACGATATCGCAGCTAAACCGGATGGTTTACATCGATGGCCATCAATATTAGTTAACTTCACTTTGATCTTAGGCGTAGGGCCGAGAAGCAATGGAAATACTACTACCGAACCGTGGCAATGGATCAAAGTGAGGCTGTGTAAAGAAGAATGCCACTATGATTATGTAGTGCCATGCAAATATCTAGTCCTGTTGTAACCGATATCAGTAAGGTTTTTGAGATCAAGGAGACGATATCGCAGCTAAACCGGATGGTTTACATCGATGGCCATCAATATTAGTTAACTTCACTTTCATCTTAGTCATACGGCCGAGAAGCAATGGAAATACTGCTACCGAACCGTGGCAATGGATCAAAGTGTGGCTGCGTAAAGAAGAATGCCACTATGATTATGTAGTGTCATGCAAATGTCTAGTATTATTGTAACCGATATCAGTAAGGTTTTTACAATCAAGGAGACGATATCGCAGCTAAACCGGATGGTTTATATCGATGGCCATCACTATTAGTTAACTTCACTTTGATCTCAGGCATAGGGCCGGGAAGCAATGGAAATACTGCTACCGAACCGCCGCAATGGATCAAAGTGTGGCTGCGTAAAGTAGAATGCCACTATGATTATGTAGTCTCATGCAAATATCTAGTCTTATTGTAACCGATATTAGTAAGGCTTTTACGATCAAGGAGACAATATTGCAGGTAAACCGGATGGTTTATATCGACGGCCATCAATATTAGTTAACTTCACTTTGATCTCAGCCATAGGGCCGGGAAGCAATGGAAATACTGCTACCGAACCGTGGCAATGGATCAAAGTGTGGCTGCGTAAAGAAGAATGCCACTATGATTATGTAGTGTCATCCAAATATCTAGTCCTGTTGTAACCGATATCAGTAAGGTTTTTACGATCAAGGAGACGATATCGCAGCTAAACCGGATGGTTTATATCGATGGCCATCAATATTAGTTCACTTCACTTTGATCTTAGTCATAAGGCCGAGAAGCAATGGAAATACTGTTACCGAACCGTGGCAATGGATCAAAGTGCGGCTGCGTAAAGAAGAATGCCACTATGATTATGTAGTGTCATGCAAATGTCTAGTATTATTGTAACCGGTATCAGTAAGGTTTTTGGGATCAAGGAGACGATATCGCAGCTAAACCGGATGGTTTATATCGATGGCCATCAATATTAGTTAACTTCACTTTGATCTTAGTTATAGGGCCGAGAATCAAAGGAAATACTGCTACCGAAACGTGGCAATGGATCAAATTTCAGCTGCGTAAAGAAGCATGCCACTATGATTATGTAGTGCCATGCAAGTATCTATTCCTATTGTAACCGATATCTGTAAGGTTCTTACGATCAAGGATACGATATCGCAGCTAAACCGGATGGTTTACGTCGAAGGCCATCAATATTAGTTAACTTCACTTCGATCTCAGCCATAGGGACGAGAAGCAATGGAAATACTGCTACCGAACCGTGGCAATGGATCAAAGTGTGGCTGCGTAAAGAAGAATGCCACTATGATTATGTAGTGTCATCCAAATATCTAGTCCTGTTGTAACCGATATCAGTAAGGTTTTTACGATCAAGGAGACGATATCGCAGCTAAACCGGATGGTTTATATCGATGGCCATCAATATTAGTTCACTTCACTTTGATCTTAGTCATAAGGCCGAGAAGCAATGGAAATACTGCTACCGAACCGCGGCAATGGTTCAAAGTGTGGCTGCGTAAAGTAGAATGCCACTATGATTATGTTGTCTCATGCAAATATCTAGTCTTATTGTAACCGATATTAGTAAGGCTTTTACGATCAAGGAGACAATATTGCAGGTAAACCGGATGGTTTATATCGACGGCCATCAATATTAGTTAACTTCACTTTGATCTCAGCCATAGGGCCGGGAAGCAATGGAAATACTGCTACCGAACCGTGGCAATGGATGAAAGTGTGGCTGCGTAAAGAAGAATGCCACTATGATTATGTAGTGTCATGCAAATGTCTAGTATTATTGTAACCGGTATCAGTAAGGTTTTTGAGATCAAGGAGACGATATCGCAGCTAAACCGGATGGTTTATATCGATGGCCATCAATATTAGTTAACTTCACTTCGATCTCAGCCATAGGGACCAGAAGCAATGGACATACTGCTACCGAACCGTGGCAATGGATGAAAGTGTGGCTGCGTAAAGAAAAATGCCACTATGATTATGTAGTGTCATGCAAATGTCTAGTATTATTGTAACCGGTATCAGTAAGGTTTTTGAGATCAAGGAGACGATATCGCAGCTAAACTGGATGGTTTACATCGATGGCCATCAATATTAGTTAACTTCACTTTCATCTTAGTCATACGGTCGAGAAGCAATGAAAATACTGCTACCGAACCGTGGCAATGGATCAAAGTGTGCCTGCGTAAAGAAGAATGCCACTATGATTATGTAGTGTCATGCAAATGTCTAGTATTATTGTAACCGATATCAGTAAGGTTTTTACAATCAAGGAGACGATATCGCAGATAAACCGGATGGTTTATATCGATGGCCATCAATATTAGTTAACTTCACTTTGATCTCAGGCATAGGGCCGGGAAGCAATGGAAATACTGCTACCGAACCGCCGCAATGGATCAAAGTGTGGCTGCGTAAAGTAGAATGCCACTATGATTATGTAGTCTCATGCAAATATCTAGTCTTATTGTAACCGATATTAGTAAGGCTTTTACGATCAAGGAGACAATATTGCAGGTAAACCGGATGGTTTATATCGACGGCCATCAATATTAGTTAACTTCACTTTGATCTCAGCCATAGGGCCGGGAAGCAATGGAAATACTGCTACCGAACCGTGGCAATGGATCAAAGTGTGGCTGCGCAAAGAAGAATGCCACTATGATTATGTAGTGTCATCCAAATATCTAGTCCTGTTGTAACCGATATCAGTAAGGTTTTTACGATCAAGGAGACGATATCGCAGCTAAACCGGATGGTTTATATCGATGGTCATCAATATTAGTTAACTTCACTTTGATCTCAGGCATAGGGCCGGGAAGCAATGGAAATACTGCTACCGAACCGCGGCAATGGTTCAAAGTGTGGCTGCGTAAAGTAGAATGCCACTATGATTATGTTGTCTCATGCAAATATCTAGTCTTATTGTAACCGATATTAGTAAGGCTTTTACGATCAAGGAGACAATATTGCAGGTAAACCGGATGGTTTATATCGACGGCCATCAATATTAGTTGACTTCACTTTGATCTCAGCCATAGGGCCGGGAAGCAATGGAAATACTGCTACCGAACCGTGGCAATGGATGAAAGTGTGGCTGCGTAAAGAAGAATGCCACTATGATTATGTAGTGTCATGCAAATGTCTAGTATTATTGTAACCGGTATCAGTAAGGTTTTTGAGATCAAGGAGACGATATCGCAGCTAAACCGGATGGTTTATATCGATGGCCATCAATATTAGTTAACTTCACTTCGATCTCAGCCATAGGGACCAGAAGCAATGGACATACTGCTACCGAACCGTGGCAATGGATGAAAGTGTGGCTGCGTAAAGAAAAATGCCACTATGATTATGTAGTGTCATGCAAATGTCTAGTATTATTGTAACCGGTATCAGTAAGGTTTTTGAGATCAAGGAGACGATATCGCAGCTAAACTGGATGGTTTACATCGATGGCCATCAATATTAGTTAACTTCACTTTCATCTTAGTCATACGGTCGAGAAGCAATGAAAATACTGCTACCGAACCGTGGCAATGGATCAAAGTGTGCCTGCGTAAAGAAGAATGCCACTATGATTATGTAGTGTCATGCAAATGTCTAGTATTATTGTAACCGATATCAGTAAGGTTTTTACAATCAAGGAGACGATATCGCAGCTAAACCGGATGGTTTATATCGATGGCCATCAATATTAGTTAACTTCACTTTGATCTCAGGCATAGGGCCGGGAAGCAATGGAAATACTGCTACCGAACCGCCGCAATGGATCAAAGTGTGGCTGCGTAAAGTAGAATGCCACTATGATTATGTAGTCTCATGCAAATATCTAGTCTTATTGTAACCGATATTAGTAAGGCTTTTACGATCAAGGAGACAATATTGCAGGTAAACCGGATGGTTTATATCGACGGCCATCAATATTAGTTAACTTCGCTTTGATCTCAGCCATAGGGCCGGGAAGCAATGGAAATACTGCTACCGAACCGTGGCAATGGATCAAAGTGTGCCTGCGTAAAGTAGAATGCCACTATGATTATGTAGTCTCATGCAAATATCTAGTCTTATTGTAACCGATATTAGTAAGGCTTTTACGATCAAGGAGACAATATTGCAGGTAAACCGGATGGTTTATATCGACGGCCATCAATATTAGTTAACTTCGCTTTGATCTCAGCCATAGGGCCGGGAAGCAATGGAAATACTGCTACCGAACCGTGGCAATGGATCAAAGTGTGGCTGCGTAAAGAAGAATGCCACTATGATTATGTAGTGTCATCCAAATATCTAGTCCTGTTGTAACAGATATCAGTAAGGTTTTTACGATCAAGGAGACGATATCGCAGCTAAACCGGATGGTTTATATCGATGGCCATCAATATTAGTTAACTTCACTTTGATCTCAGGCATAGGGCCGGGAAGCAATGGAAATACTGCTACCGAACCGCGGCAATGGTTCAAAGTGTGGCTGCGTAAAGTAGAATGCCACTATGATTATGTTGTCTCATGCAAATATCTAGTCTTATTGTAACCGATATTAGTAAGGCTTTTACGATCAAGGAGACAATATTGCAGGTAAACCGGATGGTTTATATCGACGGCCATCAATATTAGTTAACTTCACTTTGATCTCAGCCATAGGGCCGGGAAGCAATGGAAATACTGCTACCGAACCGTGGCAATGGATGAAAGTGTGGCTGCGTAAAGAAGAATGCCACTATGATTATGTAGTGTCATGCAAATGTCTAGTATTATTGTAACCGGTATCAGTAAGGTTTTTGAGATCAAGGAGACGATATCGCAGCTAAACCGGATGGTTTATATCGATGGCCATCAATATTAGTTAACTTCACTTCGATCTCAGCCATAGGGACCAGAAGTAATGGACATACTGCTACCGAACCGTGGCAATGGATGAAAGTGTGGCTGCGTAAAGAAGAATGCCACTATGATTATGTAGTGTCATGCAAATGTCTAGTATTATTGTAACCGGTATCAGTAAGGTTTTTGAGATCAAGGAGACGATATCGCAGCTAAACCAGATGGTTTATATCGATGGCCATCAATATTAGTTAGCTTCACTTCGATCTCAGCCATAGGGACCAGAAGCAATGGACATACTGGTACCGAACCGTGGCAATGGATCAAAGTGTGCCTGCGTAAAGAAGAATGCCACTATGATTATGTAGTGTCATGCAAATGTCTAGTATTATTGTAACCGATATCAGTAAGGTTTTTACAATCAAGGAGACGATATCGCAGCTAAACCGGATGGTTTATATCGATGGCCATCAATATTAGTTAACTTCACTTTGATCTCAGGCATAGGGCCGGGAAGCAATGGAAATACTGCTACCGAACCGTGGCAATGGATCAAAGTGTGGCTGCGTAAAGAAGAATGCCACTATGATTATGTAGTGTCATCCAAATATCTAGTCCTGTTGTAACCGATATCAGTAAGGTTTTTACGATCAAGGAGACGATATCGCAGCTAAACCGGATGGTTTATATCGATGGCCATCAATATTAGTTAACTTCACTTTGATCTCAGGCATAGGGCCGGGAAGCAATGGAAATACTGCTACCGAACCGCGGCAATGGATCAAAGTGAGGCTGCGTAAAGAAAAATGCCACTATGATTATGTAGTGCCATGCAAATATCTAGTCCTATTGTAACCGATATCGGTAAGGTTTTTACGACCAAGGAGACGATATCGCAGCTAAACCGGATGGTTTATATCGAAGGCCATCAATATTAGTTAACTTCACTTTGATTTCATCAATAAGACCGAGAAGCAATGGAAATACTGCTACCGAACCGTTTCAATGGATCAAAGTGCGGCTGCGTAAAGAAGAATGCCACTATGATTATGTGGTGTCATGCAAATGTCTAGTATTATTGTAACCGGTATCAGTAAGGTTTTTGGGATCAAGGAGACGATATCGCAGCTAAACCGGATGGTTTATATCGATGGCCATCAATATTAGTTAACTTCACTTTCATCTTAGTCATACGGCCGAGAAGCAATGGAAATACTGCTACCGATCCGTTTCAATGGATCAAAGTGTGGCTGCGTAAAGAAGAATTCCACTATGATTATGTAGTGTCATGCAAATATCTAGTTGTCAGAGAAATATATATTACCGACCAACTTCACCTCACTTCACGCTCATCACTCACGCGAGATCTCGAATCGATAACTTGTCCACCTATCAGAGATCAATACAGATCTAATCGATTACTTTCGAGATCTCACGTGACGAGCCGGTGCGCTTCCGGCGCCCGCCTTTTATTCTCACTCACCTCGCAACCATTGTATCACGCGGACGTCACTTCTTGTGCTATAGCAACACTCTCTTTTCGGACGGTTTCACATCAACTCTTCTCTCTCATTATTTGCTCGTACGGTGCAACTCACCACGGGTTCACTCAGTGTGTAAATAGCTGTTATTTAGTGTTGTAAATAAATAGTTTATTGTGTTTTTCATAACTTCACCGCCTGCGCTTACTTGCCACTCACCCGTCCACTATCCACTCGCTTTCCATCTACGCGAGCACTTCATATCTCAACATTCTTGAATGTGGGCAGGGTGATGTCCGGGAGTCGTGTGTGAAGTGTGTCCGTGGTTGCTCGTGTATCCGTGGTTGCTCGTGTATCCGTGGTTGCTCGTGTCTCCGTTTGAGATGCCACCGTGAGTGCCCTTTTTAGTTTGATGAGGTGGAGCCGCGCCGTCCGGTATGCTTTGGCCTCCCTGCCGTGTGAGTCCTCGTTAAAATAGGGATGACAGAGGTGTCGGGCCGGCCAGTTGAGTTCGAAGTGGGTGTGTTGCTCCGCGAATTTGAGGTGTGTCCGTTCCAGGTGTTGAGTCATGAATTCGACTTCGTCCAGATCGTAGATGACGAGATTATTAGGATCTATTTCCATAATGGTTTCGATCTCATTCAGTCGACTCATTTGAGTGCAGGCCATGATTGTGAGTTCGGTTGGGAGTGCTGCCGGTGATGTCCTCCGTGTGACGGGCGGTTTTGAAGTGCCGGTTTTTCGCGAGGAGTGCGCCGTTGTGCCATCTTTCGGCGGAGCGAGTGAGACTGCCGGTGTTGTTATGGCAGGTGGTGTGATGGCCGGTGTTGTGATGGCCGGTGTGGTGGGAGGGGGCTCTTCGATCTCAACCACCTCGTGGCTCGCTGCCCATGACTCTTCGTCTCCCTTGTCGGCCATCTTGATTGGCGATTTGAAGTGTAACCGTAACCGTCTTTGCACTGCACGAACTCTCACTCACAATTTCGCGATAGCCACCGATTCCACTATCCGGCTCGAAGGACCAGAATGTTGAGATATGAAGTGCTCGCGTAGATGGAAAGCGAGTGGATAGTGGACGGGTGAGTGGCAAGTAAGGGCAGGCGGTGAAGTTATGAAAAACACAATAAACTATTTATTTACGACACTAAATAACAGCTATTTACACACTGAGTGAACCCGTGGTGAGTTGCACCGTACGAGAAAATAATGAGAGAGAAGAGTTGATGTGAAACCGTCCGAAAAGAGAGTGTTGCTATAGCACAAGAAGTGACGTCCGCGTGATACAATGGTTGTGAGGTGAGAGAGAATAAAAGGCGGGCGCCGGAAGCGCACCGGCTCGTCACGTGAGATCTCGAAAGTAATCGATTAGATCTGTATTGATCTCTGATAGGTGGACAAGTTATCGATTCGAGATCTCGCGTGAGTGATGAGCGTGAAGTGAGGTGAAGATGGTCGGTAATATAGATTTCTCTGACACTAGTCCTATTGTAACCGATATCGGTAAGGTTTTTACGACCAAGGAGACGATATCGCAGCAAAACCGGATGGTTTATATCGAAGGCCATCGATATTAGTTAACTTCACTTTGATTTCATCCATAAGGCCGAGAAGCAATGGAAATACTGCTACCGAACCGTTTCAATGGATCAAAGTGCGGCTGCGTAAAGAAGAATGCCACTATGATTATGTAGTGTCATGCAAATGTCTAGTATTATTGTAACCGGTATCAGTAAGGTTTTTGGGATCAAGCAGACGATATCGCAGCTAAACCGGATGGTTTATATCGATGGCCATCAATATTAGTTAACTTCACTTCGATCTCAGCCATAGGGGCCAGAAGCAATGGAAATACTGCTACCGAACCGTGGCAATGGATGAAAGTGTGGCTGCGTAAAGAAGAATGCCACTATGATTATGTAGTGTCATGCAAATGTCTAGTATTATTGTAACCGGTATCAGTAAGGTTTTTGAGATCAAGGAGACGATATCGCAGCTAAACCGGATGGTTTATATCGATGGCCATCAATATTAGTTAACTTCACTTTGATCTTAGTTATAGGGCCGAGAATCAAAGGAAATACTGCTACCGAACCGTGGCAATGGATCAAAGTTCAGCTGCGTAAAGAAGCATGCCACTATGATTATGTAGTGCCATGCAAGTATCTATTCCTATTGTAACCGATATCTGTAAGGTTCTTACGATCAAGGATACGATATCGCAGCTAAACCGGATGGTTTATGTCGAAGGCCATCAATATTAGTTAACTTCACTTCGATCTCAGCCATAGGGACGAGAAGCAATGGAAATGTTGCTACCGAACCGTGGCAATGGATCAAAGTGTGGCTGTGTAAAGAAGAAGCACACTATGATTATGTAGTCTCATGCAAATATCTAGCCTTATTGTAACCGATATTAGGAAGGTTTTTACCATCAAGGAGACAATATGGCAGGTAAACCGGATGGTTTATATCGATGGCCATCAATATTAGTTAACTTCACTAGGATCTCAGCCATAGGGCCGAGAAGCAATGGAAATACTGCTACCGAACCGTGGCAATGGATCAAAGTTCAGCTGCGTAAAGAAGCATGCCACTATGATTATGTAGTGCCATGCAAATATCTAGTCCTATTGTAACCGATATCAGTAAGGTTTTTACGATCAAGGAGACGATATCGCAGCTAAACCGGATGGTTTATATCGAAGGCCATCAATATTAGTTAACTTCACTAGGATCTCAGCCATAGGGCCGAGAAGCAATGGAAAAACTGCTACCGAACCGTGGCAATGGATCAAAGTGTGGCTGCGTAAAGAAGAATGCCACTATGATTATGTAGTGTCATGCAAATGTCTAGTATTATTGTTACAGGTATCAGTAAGGTTTTTGAGATCAAGGAGACGATATCGCAGGTAAACCCGATGGTTTATATCGATGGCCACCAATATTAATTAACTTCACTTTGATCTTAGTCACAGGGCCGGGAAGCAATGGAAATCCTGCTACCGAACCGTTGCAATGGATCAACGTGTGGCTGCGTAAAGAAGAATGCCACTATGGTTATGTAGTGCCATGCAAATATCTAGTCTTATTGTAACCGATATCAGTAAGGTTTTTACGACCAAGGAGACGATATCGCAGCTAAACCGGATGGTTTATATCGATGGCCATCAATATTAGTTCACTTCACTTTGATCTTAGTCATAAGGCCGAGAAGCAATGGAAATACTGCTACCGAACCGTGGCAATGGATCAAAGTTCAGCTGCGTAAAGAAGCATGCCACTATGATTATGTAGTGCCATGCAAATATATAGTCCTATTGTAACCGATATCAGTAAGGTTTTTGAGATCAAGGAGACGATATCGCAGCTAAACCGGATGGTTTACATCGATGGCCATCAATATTAGTTAACTTCACTTTGATCTTAGGCGTAGGGCCGAGAAGCAATGGAAATACTACTACCGAACCGTGGCAATGGATCAAAGTGAGGCTGTGTAAAGAAGAATGCCACTATGATTATGTAGTGCCATGCAAATATCTAGTCCTGTTGTAACCGATATCAGTAAGGTTTTTGAGATCAAGGAGACGATATCGCAGCTAAACCGGATGGTTTACATCGATGGCCATCAATATTAGTTAACTTCACTTTGATCTCGACCATAGGGCCGGGAAGCAATGGAAATACTGCTACCGAACCGTGGCAATGGATCAAAGTGTGGCTGCGTAAAGAAGAATGCCACTATGATTATGTAGTGTCATGCAAATGTCTAGTATTAATGTAACCGGTATCAGTAAGGTTTTTGAGATCAAGGAGACGATATCGCAGCTAAACCGGATGGTTTATATCGATGGCCATCAATATTAGTTAACTTCACTTTGATCTTAGTTATAGGGCCGAGAATCAAAGGAAATACTGCTACCGAACCGTGGCAATGGATCAAATTTCAGCTGCGTAATGAAGCATGCCACTATGATTATGTAGTGCCATGCAAGTATCTATTCCTATTGTAACCGATATCTGTAAGGTTCTTACGATCAAGGATACGATATCGCAGCTAAACCGGATGGTTTATGTCGAAGGCCATCAATATTAGTTAACTTCACTTCGATCTCAGCCATAGGGACGAGAAGCAATGGAAATGTTGCTACCGAACCGTGGCAATGGATCAAAGTGTGCCTGCGTAAAGAAGAATGCCACTAAGATTATGTAGTGTCATGCAAATGTCTAGTATTATTGTAACCGATATCAGTAAGGTTTTTACAATCAAGGAGACGATATCGCAGCTAAACCGGATGGTTTATATCGATGGCCATCACTATTAGTTAACTTCACTTTGATCTCAGGCATAGGGCCGGGAAGCAATGGAAATACTGCTACCGAACCGCCGCAATGGATCAAAGTGTGGCTGCGTAAAGTAGAATGCCACTATGATTATGTAGTCTCATGCAAATATCTAGTCTTATTGTAACCGATATTAGTAAGGCTTTTACGATCAAGGAGACAATATTGCAGGTAAACCGGATGGTTTATATCGACGGCCATCAATATTAGTTAACTTCACTTTGATCTCAGCCATAGGGCCGGGAAGCAATGGAAATACTGCTACCGAACCGTGGCAATGGATCAAAGTGTGGCTGCGTAAAGAAGAATGCCACTATGATTATGTAGTGTCATCCAAATATCTAGTCCTGTTGTAACCGATATCAGTAAGGTTTTTACGATCAAGGAGACGATATCGCAGCTAAACCGGATGGTTTATATCGATGGCCATCAATATTAGTTCACTTCACTTTGATCTTAGTCATAAGGCCGAGAAGCAATGGAAATACTGCTACCGAACCGTGGCAATGGATCAAAGTGCGGCTGCGTAAAGAAGAATGCCACTATGATTATGTAGTGTCATGCAAATGTCTAGTATTATTGTAACCGGTATCAGTAAGGTTTTTGGGATCAAGGAGACGATATCGCAGCTAAACCGGATGGTTTATATCGATGGCCATCAATATTAGTTAACTTCACTTTGATCTTAGTTATAGGGCCGAGAATCAAAGGAAATACTGCTACCGAAACGTGGCAATGGATCAAATTTCAGCTGCGTAAAGAAGCATGCCACTATGATTATGTAGTGCCATGCAAGTATCTATTCCTATTGTAACCGATATCTGTAAGGTTCTTACGATCAAGGATACGATATCGCAGCTAAACCGGATGGTTTATGTCGAAGGCCATCAATATTAGTTAACTTCACTTCGATCTCAGCCATAGGGACGAGAAGCAATGGAAATACTGCTACCGAACCGTGGCAATGGATCAAATTGTGGCTGCGTAAAGAAGAATGCCACTATGATTATGTAGTGTCATCCAAATATCTAGTCCTGTTGTAACCGATATCAGTAAGGTTTTTACGATCAAGGAGACGATATCGCAGCTAAACCGGATGGTTTATATCGATGGCCATCAATATTAGTTCACTTCACTTTGATCTTAGTCATAAGGCCGAGAAGCAATGGAAATACTGCTACCGAACCGTGGCAATGGATCAAAGTGCGGCTGCGTAAAGAAGAATGCCACTATGATTATGTAGTGTCATGCAAATGTCTAGTATTATTGTAACCGGTATCAGTAAGGTTTTTGGGATCAAGGAGACGATATCGCAGCTAAACCGGATGGTTTATATCGATGGCCATCAATATTAGTTAACTTCACTTCGATCTCAGCCATAGGGACAAGAAGCAATGGAAATACTGCTACCGAACCGTGGCAATGGATGAAAGTGTGGCTGCGTAAAGAAGAATGCCACTATGATTATGTAGTGTCATGCAAATGTCTAGTATTATTGTAACCGGTATCAGTAAGGTTTTTGAGATCAAGGAGACGATATCGCAGCTAAACCGGATGGTTTATATCGATGGCCATCAATATTAGTTAACTTCACTTCGATCTCAGCCATAGGGACCAGAAGCAATGGACATACTGCTACCGAACCGTGGCAATGGATCAAAGTGTGCCTGCGTAAAGAAGAATGCCACTATGATTATGTAGTGTCATGCAAATGTCTAGTATTATTGTAACCGATATCAGTAAGGTTTTTACAATCAAGGAGACGATATCGCAGATAAACCGGATGGTTTATATCGATGGCCATCAATATTAGTTAACTTCACTTTGATCTCAGGCATAGGGCCGGGAAGCAATGGAAATACTGCTACCGAACCGCCGCAATGGATCAAAGTGTGGCTGCGTAAAGTAGAATGCCACTATGATTATGTAGTCTCATGCAAATATCTAGTCTTATTGTAACCGATATTAGTAAGGCTTTTACGATCAAGGAGACAATATTGCAGGTAAACCGGATGGTTTATATCGACGGCCATCAATATTAGTTAACTTCACTTTGATCTCAGCCATAGGGCCGGGAAGCAATGGAAATACTGCTACCGAACCGTGGCAATGGATCAAAGTGTGGCTGCGCAAAGAAGAATGCCACTATGATTATGTAGTGTCATCCAAATATCTAGTCCTGTTGTAACCGATATCAGTAAGGTTTTTACGATCAAGGAGACGATATCGCAGCTAAACCGGATGGTTTATATCGATGGTCATCAATATTAGTTAACTTCACTTTGATCTCAGGCATAGGGCCGGGAAGCAATGGAAATACTGCTACCGAACCGCGGCAATGGTTCAAAGTGTGGCTGCGTAAAGTAGAATGCCACTATGATTATGTTGTCTCATGCAAATATCTAGTCTTATTGTAACCGATATTAGTAAGGCTTTTACGATCAAGGAGACAATATTGCAGGTAAACCGGATGGTTTATATCGACGGCCATCAATATTAGTTAACTTCACTTTGATCTCAGCCATAGGGCCGGGAAGCAATGGAAATACTGCTACCGAACCGTGGCAATGGATGAAAGTGTGGCTGCGTAAAGAAGAATGCCACTATGATTATGTAGTGTCATGCAAATGTCTAGTATTATTGTAACCGGTATCAGTAAGGTTTTTGAGATCAAGGAGACGATATCGCAGCTAAACCGGATGGTTTATATCGATGGCCATCAATATTAGTTAACTTCACTTCGATCTCAGCCATAGGGACCAGAAGCAATGGACATACTGCTACCGAACCGTGGCAATGGATGAAAGTGTGGCTGCGTAAAGAAAAATGCCACTATGATTATGTAGTGTCATGCAAATATCTAGTATTATTGTAACCGGTATCAGTAAGGTTTTTGAGATCAAGGAGACGATATCGCAGCTAAACTGGATGGTTTACATCGATGGCCATCAATATTAGTTAACTTCACTTTCATCTTAGTCATACGGTCGAGAAGCAATGAAAATACTGCTACCGAACCGTGGCAATGGATCAAAGTGTGCCTGCGTAAAGAAGAATGCCACTATGATTATGTAGTGTCATGCAAATGTCTAGTATTATTGTAACCGATATCAGTAAGGTTTTTACAATCAAGGAGACGATATCGCAGCTAAACCGGATGGTTTATATCGATGGCCATCAATATTAGTTAACTTCACTTTGATCTCAGGCATAGGGCCGGGAAGCAATGGAAATACTGCTACCGAACCGCCGCAATGGATCAAAGTGTGGCTGCGTAAAGTAGAATGCCACTATGATTATGTAGTCTCATGCAAATATCTAGTCTTATTGTAACCGATATTAGTAAGGCTTTTACGATCAAGGAGACAATATTGCAGGTAAACCGGATGGTTTATATCGACGGCCATCAATATTAGTTAACTTCGCTTTGATCTCAGCCATAGGGCCGGGAAGCAATGGAAATACTGCTACCGAACCGTGGCAATGGATCAAAGTGTGCCTGCGTAAAGTAGAATGCCACTATGATTATGTAGTCTCATGCAAATATCTAGTCTTATTGTAACCGATATTAGTAAGGCTTTTACGATCAAGGAGACAATATTGCAGGTAAACCGGATGGTTTATATCGACGGCCATCAATATTAGTTAACTTCGCTTTGATCTCAGCCATAGGGCCGGGAAGCAATGGAAATACTGCTACCGAACCGTGGCAATGGATCAAAGTGTGGCTGCGTAAAGAAGAATGCCACTATGATTATGTAGTGTCATCCAAATATCTAGTCCTGTTGTAACCGATATCAGTAAGGTTTTTACGATCAAGGAGACGATATCGCAGCTAAACCGGATGGTTTATATCGATGGCCATCAATATTAGTTAACTTCACTTTGATCTCAGGCATAGGGCCGGGAAGCAATGGAAATACTGCTACCGAACCGCGGCAATGGTTCAAAGTGTGGCTGCGTAAAGTAGAATGCCACTATGATTATGTTGTCTCATGCAAATATCTAGTCTTATTGTAACCGATATTAGTAAGGCTTTTACGATCAAGGAGACAATATTGCAGGTAAACCGGATGGTTTATATCGACGGCCATCAATATTAGTTAACTTCACTTTGATCTCAGCCATAGGGCCGGGAAGCAATGGAAATACTGCTACCGAACCGTGGCAATGGATGAAAGTGTGGCTGCGTAAAGAAGAATGCCACTATGATTATGTAGTGTCATGCAAATGTCTAGTATTATTGTAACCGGTATCAGTAAGGTTTTTGAGATCAAGGAGACGATATCGCAGCTAAACCGGATGGTTTATATCGATGGCCATCAATATTAGTTAACTTCACTTCGATCTCAGCCATAGGGACCAGAAGTAATGGACATACTGCTACCGAACCGTGGCAATGGATCAAAGTGTGGCTGCGTAAAGAAGAATGCCACTATGATTATGTAGTGTCATGCAAATGTCTAGTATTATTGTAACAGGTATCAGTAAGGTTTTTGAGATCA
This sequence comes from Priocnemis perturbator, assembly GCA_963942575.1. Taxonomy (NCBI): domain Eukaryota; kingdom Metazoa; phylum Arthropoda; class Insecta; order Hymenoptera; family Pompilidae; genus Priocnemis; species Priocnemis perturbator. The sequence continues at coordinate 3,323,772 of OZ012655.1, read as the reverse complement.
AGGAGACGATATCGCAGGTAAACCCGATGGTTTATATCGATGGCCACCAATATTAATTAACTTCACTTTGATCTTAGTCACAGGGCCGGGAAGCAATGGAAATCCTGCTACCGAACCGTTGCAATGGATCAACGTGTGGCTGCGTAAAGAAGAATGCCACTATGATTATGTAGTGCCATGCAAATATCTAGTCTTATTGTAACCGATATCAGTAAGGTTTTTACGACCAAGGAGACGATATCGCAGCTAAACCGGATGGTTTATATCGAAGGCCATCAATATTAGTTAACTTCACTTTGATTTCATCAATAAGACCGAGAAGCAATGGAAATACTGCTACCGAACCGTTTCAATGGATCAAAGTGCGGCTGCGTAAAGAAGAATGCCACTATGATTATGTAGTGTCATGCAAATGTCTAGTATTATTGTAACCGGTATCAGTAAGGTTTTTGAGATCAAGGAGACGATATCGCAGCTAAACCGGATGGTTTATATCGATGGCCATCAATATTAGTTAACTTCACTTTGATCTCAGCTATAGGGCCGGGAAGCAATGGAAATACTGCTACCGAACCGTGGCAATGGATCAAAGTTCAGCTGCGTAAAGAAGCATGCCACTATGATTATGTAGTGCCATGCAAATATATAGTCCTATTGTAACCGATATCAGTAAGGTTTTTACGATCAAAGAGGCGATATCGCAGCTAAACCGGATGGTTTATATCGATGGCCATCAATATTAGTTCACTTCACTTTGATCTTAGTCATAAGGCCGAGAAGCAATGGAAATACTGCTACCGAACCGTGGCAATGGATCAAAGTGTGGCTGCGTAAAGAAGAATGCCACTATGATTATGTAGTGTCATGCAAATGTCTAGTATTATTGTAACAGGTATCAGTAAGGTTTTTGAGATCAAGGAGACGATATCGCAGGTAAACCCGATGGTTTATATCGATGGCCACCAATATTAATTAACTTCACTTTGATCTTAGTCACAGGGCCGGGAAGCAATGGAAATCCTGCTACCGAACCGTTGCAATGGATCAACGTGTGGCTGCGTAAAGAAGAATGCCACTATGATTATGTAGTGCCATGCAAATATCTAGTCTTATTGTAACCGATATCAGTAAGGTTTTTACGACCAAGGAGACGATATCGCAGCTAAACCGGATGGTTTATATCGATGGCCATCAATATTAGTTCACTTCACTTTGATCTTAGTCATAAGGCCGAGAAGCAATGGAAATACTGCTACCGAACCGTGGCAATGGATCAAAGTTCAGCTGCGTAAAGAAGCATGCCACTATGATTATGTAGTGCCATGCAAATATATAGTCCTATTGTAACCGATATCAGTAAGGTTTTTACGATCAAGGAGACGATATCGCAGCTAAACCGGATGGTTTATATCGATGGCCATCAATATTAGTTAACTTCACTTTGATTTCATCCATAAGGCCGAGAAGCAATGGAAATACTGCTACCGAACGGTTTCAATGGATCAAAGTGCGGCTGCGTAAAGAAGAATGCCACTATTATTATGTAGTGTCATGCAAATGTCTAGTATTATTGTAACCGGTATCAGTAAGGTTTTTGAGATCAAGGAGACGATATCGCAGCTAAACCGGATGGTTTACATCGATGGCCATCAATATTAGTTAACTTCACTTTGATCTTAGGCATAAGGCCGAGAAGCAATGGAAATACAGCTACCGAAACGTGGCAATGGATCAAAGTTAAGCTGCGTAAAGAAGCATGCCACTATGATTATGTAGTGCCATGCAAATATCTAGTCCTATTGTAACCGATATCAGTAAGGTTTTTACGATCAAGAAGACGATATCGCAGCTAAACCGGATGGTTTATATCGATGGCCATCAATATTAGTTAACTTCACTTTGATCTCAACCATAGGGCCGGGAAGCAATGGAAATACTGCTACCGAACCGCGGCAATGGATCAAAGTGTGGCTGCGTAAAGAAGAATGCCCCTATAATTATGTAGTGTCATGAAAATATCTGGTTTTATTGTAACCGATATTAGTAAGGATTTTACGATCAAGGAGACAATATCGCAGGTAAACCGGATGGTTTATATCGTTGGCCATCAATATTAGTTAACTTCACTTTGATCTCAGCCATAGGGCCGAGAAGCAATGGAAATACTGCTACCGATCCGTGGCAATGGATCAAAGTTCAGCTGCGTAAAGAAAAATGCCACTATGATTATGTAGTGCCATGCAAATATCTAGTCCTATTGTAACCGATATCGGTAAGGTTTTTACGACCAAGGAGACGATATCGCAGCTAAACCGGATGGTTTATATCGAAGGCCATCAATATTAGTTAACTTCACTTTGATCTCAGGCATAGGGCCGGGAAGCAATGGAAATACTGCTACCGAACCGTTTCAATGGATCAAAGTGCGGCTGCGTAAAGAAGAATGCCACTATGATTATGTAGTGTCATGCAAATGTCTAGTATTATTGTAACCGGTATCAGTAAGGTTTTTGGGATCAAGGAGACGATATCGCAGCTAAACCGGATGGTTTATATCGATGGCCATCAATATTAGTTAACTTCACTTTGATCTCAGCCATAGGGCCGGGAAGCAATGGAAATACTGCTACCGAACCGTGGCAATGGATGAAAGTGTGGCTGCGTAAAGAAGAATGCCACTATGATTATGTAGTGTCATGCAAATGTCTAGTATTATTGTAACCGGTATCAGTAAGGTTTTTGAGATCAAGGAGACGATATCGCAGCTAAACCGGATGGTTTATATCGATGGCCATCAATATTAGTTAACTTCACTTTGATCTCAGCCATAGGGCCGGGAAGCAATGGAAATACTGCTACCGAACCGTGGCAATGGATCAATGTGTGCCTGCGTAAAGAAGAATGCCACTATGATTATGTAGTGTCATGCAAATATCTAGTCCTGTTGTAACCGATATCAGTAAGATTTTTACGATCAAGGAGACGATATCGCAGCTAAACCGGATGGTTTATACCGATGGCCATCAATATTAGTTAACTTCACTTTGATCTCAGCCATAGGGCCGGGAAGCAATGGAAATGTTGCTACCGATCCGTGGCAATGGATGAAAGTGTGGCTGCGTAAAGAAGAATGCCACTATGATTATGTAGTGTCATGCAAATGTGTAGTATTATTGTAACCGGTATCAGTAAGGTTTTTGAGATCAAGGAGACGATATCGCAGCTAAACCGGATGGTTTATATCGATGGCCATCAATATTAGTTAACTTCACTTCGATCTCAGCCATAGGGACCAGAAGCAATGGACATACTGCTACCGAACCGTGGCAATGGATGAAAGTGTGGCTGCGTAAAGAAAAATGCCACTATGATTATGTAGTGTCATGCAAATATCTAGTATTATTGTAACCGGTATCAGTAAGGTTTTTGAGATCAAGGAGACGATATCGCAGCTAAACTGGATGGTTTACATCGATGGCCATCAATATTAGTTAACTTCACTTTCATCTTAGTCATACGGTCGAGAAGCAATGAAAATACTGCTACCGAACCGTGGCAATGGATCAAAGTGTGCCTGCGTAAAGAAGAATGCCACTATGATTATGTAGTGTCATGCAAATGTCTAGTATTATTGTAACCGGTATCAGTAAGGTTTTTGGGATCAAGGAGACGATATCGCAGCTAAACCGGATGGTTTATATCGATGGCCATCAATATTAGTTAACTTCACTTCGATCTCAGCCATAGGGACCAGAAGCAATAGAAATACTGCTACCGAAACGTTTCAATGGATCAAAGTGTGGCTGCGTAAAGAAGCATGCCACTATGATTATGTAGTGCCATGCAAATATCTAGTCCTATTGTAACCGATATCAGTAAGGTTTTTACGATCAAGGAGACGATATCGCAGCTAAACCGGATGGTTTATATCGATGGCCATCAATATTAGTTAACTTCACTTTGATTTCATCCATAAGGCCGAGAAGCAATGGAAATACTGCTACCGAACCATTTCAATGGATGAAAGTGTGGCTGCGTAAAGAAGAATGCCACTATGATTATGTAGTGTCATGCAAATATCTAGTCCTATTGTAACCGATATCAGTAAGGTTTTTACGATCAAGGAGACGATATCGCAGCTAAACCGGATGGTTTATATCGATGGCCATCAATATTAGTTAACTTCACTTTCATCTTAGTCATACGGCCGAGAAGCAATGGAAATACTGCTACCGAACCGTGGCAATGGATCAAAGTGTGCCTGCGTAAAGAAGAATGCCCCTATGATTATGTAGTGCCATGCAAATATCTAGTCCTATTGTAACCGATATCAGTAAGGTTTTTACGATCAAGGAGACGATATCGCAGCTAAACCGGATGGTTTATATCGATCGCCATGAATATTAGTTAACTTCACTTTGATTTCATCCATAAGGGCGAGAAGCAATGGAAATACTGCTACCGAACCGTTTCAATGGATCAAAGTGCGGCTGCGTAAAGAAGAATGCCACTATGATTATGTAGTGTCATGCAAATGTCTAGTATTATTGTAACCGGTATCAGTAAGGTTTTTGGGATCAAGGAGACGATATCGCAGCTAAACCGGATGGTTTACATCGATGGCCATCAATATTAGTTAACTTCACTTTCATCTTAGTCATACGGCCGAGAAGCAATGGAAATACTGCTACCGAACCGTGGCAATGGATCAAAGTGTGACTGCGTAAAGAAGAATGCCACTATGATTATGTAGTGTCATGCAAATGTCTAGTATTATTGTAACCGGTATCAGTAAGGTTTTTGGGATCAAGGAGACGATATCGCAGCTAAACCGGATGGTTTATTTCGATGGCCATCAATATTAGTTAACTTCACGTCGATCTCAGGCATAGGACCGAGAAGCAATGGCAATACTGCTACCGAACCGTGGCAATGGATCAAAGTGAGGCTGCGTAAAGAAGAATGCCACTATGATTATGTAGTGCCATGCAAATATCTAGTCCTATTGTAACCGATATCAGTAAGGTTTTTACGACCAAGGAGACGATATCGCAGCTAAACCGGATGGTTTATATCGATGGCCATCAATATTAGTTCACTTCACTTTGATCTTAGTCATAAGGCCGAGAAGCAATGGAAATACTGCTACCGAACCGTGGCAATGGATCAAAGTTAAGCTGCGTAAAGAAGCATGCCACTATGATTATGTAGTGCCATGCAAATATCTAGTCCTATTGTAACCGATTTCAGTAAGGTTTTTACGATCAAGGAGACGATATCGCAGCTAAACCGGATGGTTTATATCGATGGCCATCAATATTAGTTAACTTCACTTTCATCTTAGTCATACGGCCGAGAAGCAATGGAAATACTGCTGCCGATCCGTTTCAATGGATCAAAGTGTGGCTGCGTAAAGAAGAATGCCACTATGATTATGTAGTGTCATGCAAATGTCTAGTCCTATTGTAACCGATATCAGTAAGGTTGTTACAATCAGGGAGACGATATCGCAGCTAAACCGGATGGTTTATATCGATGGCCATCAATATTAGTTAACTTCACTTTCATCTTAGTCGTACGGCCGAGAAGCAATGGAAATACTGCTACCGAACCGTGACAATGGATCAAAGTGTGGCTGCGTAAAGAAGCATGCCACTAAGATTATGTAGTGCTATACAAATATCTAGTCCTATTGTAACCGATATCAGTAAGGTTTTTACGATCAAGGAGACGATATCGCAGCTAAACCGGATGGTTTATATCGATGGCCATCAATATTAGTTAACTTCACTTTGATTTCATCCATAAGGCCGAGAAGCAATGGAAATACTGCTACCGAACCGTGACAATGGATCAAAGTGTGCCTGCGTAAAGAAGAATGCCACTATGATTATGTAGTGTCATGCAAATGTCTAGTATTATTGTAACCGATATCAATAAGGTTTTTACGATCAAGGAGACGATATCGCAGCTAAACCGGATGGTTTATATCGATGGCCATCAATATTAGTTAACATCACTTTGATCCCAGCCATAGGGCCGGGAAGCAATGGAAATGCTGCTACCGAACCGTGGCAATGGATCAAAGTGTGGCTGCGTAAAGAAGCATGCCACTATGATTATGTAGTGCCATGCAAATAACTAGTCCTATTGTAACCGATATCAGTAAGGTTTTTACGATCAAGGAGACGATATCGCAGCTAAACCGGATGGTTCCTATCGATGGCCATGAATATTAGTTAACTTCACTTTGATCCCAGCCATAGGGCCGGGAAGCAATGGAAATGCTGCTACCGAACCGTGGCAATGGATCAAAGTGTGGCTGCGTAAAGAAGCATGCCACTATGATTATGTAGTGCCATGCAAATAACTAGTCCTATTGTAACCGATATCAGTAAGGTTTTTACGATCAAGGAGACGATATCGCAGCTAAACCGGATGGTTTATATCGATGGCCATGAATATTAGTTAACTTCACTTTGATTTCATCCATAAGTCCGAGAAGCAATGGAAATACTGCTACCGAACCGTTTCAATGGATCAAAGTGCGGCTGCGTAAAGAAGAATGCCACTATGATTATGTAGTGTCATGCAAATGTCTAGTATTATTGTAACCGGTATCAGTAAGGTTTTTGGGATCAAGGAGACGATATCGCAGCTAAACCGGATGGTTTATATCGATGGCCATCAATATTAGTTAACTTCACTTCGATCTCAGCCATAGGGACCAGAAGCAATAGAAATACTGCTACCGAAACGTTTCAATGGATCAAAGTGTGGCTGCGTAAAGAAGCATGCCACTATGATTATGTAGTGCCATGCAAATATCTAGTCCTATTGTAACCGATATCAGTAAGGTTTTTACGATCAAGGAGACGATATCGCAGCTAAACCGGATGGTTTATATCGATGGCCATCAATATTAGTTAACTTCACTTTGATTTCATCCATAAGGCCGAGAAGCAATGGAAATACTGCTACCGAACCATTTCAATGGATGAAAGTGTGGCTGCGTAAAGAAGAATGCCACTATGATTATGTAGTGTCATGCAAATATCTAGTCCTATTGTAACCGATATCAGTAAGGTTTTTACGATCAAGGAGACGATATCGCAGCTAAACCGGATGGTTTATATCGATGGCCATCAATATTAGTTAACTTCACTTTCATCTTAGTCATACGGCCGAGAAGCAATGGAAATACTGCTACCGAACCGTGGCAATGGATCAAAGTGTGCCTGCGTAAAGAAGAATGCCCCTATGATTATGTAGTGCCATGCAAATATCTAGTCCTATTGTAACCGATATCAGCAAGGTTTTTACGATCAAGGAGACGATATCGCAGCTAAACCGGATGGTTTATATCGATCGCCATGAATATTAGTTAACTTCACTTTGATTTCATCCATAAGGGCGAGAAGCAATGGAAATACTGCTACCGAACCGTTTCAATGGATCAAAGTGCGGCTGCGTAAAGAAGAATGCCACTATGATTATGTAGTGTCATGCAAATGTCTAGTATTATTGTAACCGGTATCAGTAAGGTTTTTGGGATCAAGGAGACGATATCGCAGCTAAACCGGATGGTTTATATCGATGGCCATCAATATTAGTTAATTTCACTTCGATCTCAGCCATAGGAACCAGAAGCAATAGAAATACTGCTACCGAACCGTTTCAATGGATCAAAGTGTGGCTGCGTAAAGAAGCATGCCACTATGATTATGTAGTGCCATGCAAATATCTAGTCCTATTGTAACCGATATCAGTAAGGTTTTTACGATCAAGGAGACGATATCGCAGCTAAACCGGATGGTTTATATCGATGGCCATCAATATTAGTTAACTTCACTTTGATTTCATCCATAAGGCCGAGAAGCAATGGAAATACTGCTACCGATCCGTTTCAATGGATGAAAGTGTGGCTGCGTAAAGAAGAATGCCACTATGATTATGTAGTGTCATGCAAATGTCTAGTATTATTGTAACCGGTATCAGTAAGGTTTTTGAGATCAAGGAGACGATATCGCAGCTAAACCGGATGGTTTATATCGATGGCCATCAATATTAGTTAACTTCACTTTCATCTTAGTCATACGGCCGAGAAGCAATGGAAATACTGCTACCGAACCGTGGCAATGGATCAAAGTGTGCCTGCGTAAAGAAGAATGCCACTATGATTATGTAGTGCCATGCAAATATCTAGTCCTATTGTAACCGATATCAGTAAGGTTTTTACGATCAAGGAGACGATATCGCAGCTAAACCGGATGGTTTATATCGATCGCCATGAATATTAGTTAACTTCACTTTGATTTCATCCATAAGGGCGAGAAGCAATGGAAATACTGCTACCGAACCGTTTCAATGGATCAAAGTGCGGCTGCGTAAAGAAGAATGCCACTATGATTATGTAGTGTCATGCAAATGTCTAGTATTATTGTAACCGGTATCAGTAAGGTTTTTGGGATCAAGGAGACGATATCGCAGGTAAACCGGATGGTTTATATCGATGGCCATCAATATTAGTTAATTTCACTTCGATCTCAGCCATAGGGACCAGAAGCAATAGAAATACTGCTACCGAACCGTTTCAATGGATCAAAGTGTGGCTGCGTAAAGAAGCATGCCACTATGATTATGTAGTGCCATGCAAATATCTAGTCCTATTGTAACCGATATCAGTAAGGTTTTTACGATCAAGGAGACGATATCGCAGCTAAACCGGATGGTTTATATCGATGGCCATCAATATTAGTTAACTTCACTTTGATTTCATCCATAAGGCCCAGAAGCAATGGAAATACTGCTACCGATCCGTTTCAATGGATGAAAGTGTGGCTGCGTAAGAAGAATGCCACTATGATTATGTAGTGTCATGCAAATGTCTAGTATTATTGTAACCGGTATCAGTAAGGTTTTTGAGATCAAGGAGACGATATCGCAGCTAAACCGGATGGTTTATATCGATGGCCATCAATATTAGTTAACTTCACTTTCATCTTAGTCATACGGCCGAGAAGCAATGGAAATACTGCTGCCGATCCGTTTCAATGGATCAAAGTGTGGCTGCGTAAAGAAGAATGCCACTATGATTATGTAGTGTCATGCAAATGTCTAGTCCTATTGTAACCGATATCAGTAAGGTTGTTACAATCAGGGAGACGATATCGCAGCTAAACCGGATGGTTTATATCGATGGCCATCAATATTAGTTAACTTCACTTTGATTTCATCCATAAGGCCGAGAAGCAATGGAAATACTGCTACCGAACCGTTTCAATGGATCAAAGTGCGGCTGCGTAAAGAAGAATGCCACTATGATTATGTAGTGTCATGCAAATGTCTAGTATTATTGTAACCGGTATCAGTAAGGTTTTTGAGATCAAGGAGACGATATCGCAGCTAAACCGGATGGTTTATATCGATGGCCATCAATATTAGTTAACTTCACTTCGATCTCAGCCATAGGGGCCAGATGCAATGGAAATACTGCTACCGAACCGTTTCAATGGATCAAAGTGTGGCTGCGTAAAGAAGCATGCCACTATGATTATGTAGTGCCATGCAAATATCTAGTCCTATTGTAACCGATATCAGTAAGGTTTTTACGATCAAGGAGACGATATCGCAGCTAAACCGGATGGTTTATATCGATGGCCATCAATATTAGTTAACTTCACTTTGATTTCATCCATAAGGCCGAGAAGCAATGGAAATACTGCTACCGATCCGTTTCAATGGATGAAAGTGTGGCTGCGTAAAGAAGAATGCCACTATGATTATGTAGTGTCATGCAAATATCTAGTCCTATTGTAACCGATATCAGTAAGGTTTTTACGATCAAGGAGACGATATCGCAGCTAAACCGGATGGTTTATATCGATGGCCATCAATATTAGTTAACTTCACTTTCATCTTAGTCATACGGCCGAGAAGCAATGGAAATACTGCTACCGAACCGTGGCAATGGATCAAAGTGTGCCTGCGTAAAGAAGAATGCCACTATGATTATGTAGTGCCATGCAAATATCTAGTCCTATTGTAACCGATATCAGTAAGGTTTTTACGATCAAGGAGACGATATCGCAGCTAAACCGGATGGTTTATATCGATCGCCATGAATATTAGTTAACTTCACTTTGATTTCATCCATAAGGGCGAGAAGCAATGGAAATACTGCTACCGAACCGTTTCAATGGATCAAAGTGCGGCTGCGTAAAGAAGAATGCCACTATGATTATGTAGTGTCATGCAAATGTCTAGTATTATTGTAACCGGTATCAGTAAGGTTTTTGGGATCAAGGAGACGATATCGCAGGTAAACCGGATGGTTTATATCGATGGCCATCAATATTAGTTAATTTCACTTCGATCTCAGCCATAGGGACCAGAAGCAATAGAAATACTGCTACCGAACCGTTTCAATGGATCAAAGTGTGGCTGCGTAAAGAAGCATGCCACTATGATTATGTAGTGCCATGCAAATATCTAGTCCTATTGTAACCGATATCAGTAAGGTTTTTACGATCAAGGAGACGATATCGCAGCTAAACCGGATGATTTATATCGATGGCCATCAATATTAGTTAACTTCACTTTGATTTCATCCATAAGGCCCAGAAGCAATGGAAATACTGCTACCGATCCGTTTCAATGGATGAAAGTGTGGCTGCGTAAGAAGAATGCCACTATGATTATGTAGTGTCATGCAAATGTCTAGTATTATTGTAACCGGTATCAGTAAGGTTTTTGAGATCAAGGAGACGATATCGCAGCTAAACCGGATGGTTTATATCGATGGCCATCAATATTAGTTAACTTCACTTTCATCTTAGTCATACGGCCGAGAAGCAATGGAAATACTGCTGCCGATCCGTTTCAATGGATCAAAGTGTGGCTGCGTAAAGAAGAATGCCACTATGATTATGTAGTGTCATGCAAATGTCTAGTCCTATTGTAACCGATATCAGTAAGGTTGTTACAATCAGGGAGACGATATCGCAGCTAAACCGGATGGTTTATATCGATGGCCATCAATATTAGTTAACTTCACTTTGATTTCATCCATAAGGCCGAGAAGCAATGGAAATACTGCTACCGAACCGTTTCAATGGATCAAAGTGCGGCTGCGTAAAGAAGAATGCCACTATGATTATGTAGTGTCATGCAAATGTCTAGTATTATTGTAACCGGTATCAGTAAGGTTTTTGAGATCAAGGAGACGATATCGCAGCTAAACCGGATGGTTTATATCGATGGCCATCAATATTAGTTTACTTCACTTCGATCTCAGCCATAGGGGCCAGATGCAATGGAAATACTGCTACCGAACCGTTTCAATGGATCAAAGTGTGGCTGGGTAAAGAAGCATGCCACTAAGATTATGTAGTGCCATGCAAATATCTAGTCCTATTGTAACCGATATCAGTAAGGTTTTTACGACCAAGGAGAAGATATCGCAGCTAAACCGGATGGTTTATATCGATGGCCATCAATATTAGTTAACTTCACTTTGATTTCATCCATAAGGCCGAGAAGCAATGGAAATACTGCTACCGAACCGTTTCAATGGATCAAAGTGTGGCTGCGTAAAGAAGAATGCCACTATGATTATGTAGTGTCATGCAAATATCTAGTCCTATTGTAACCGATATCAGTAAGGTTTTTACGATCAAGGAGACGATATCGCAGCTAAACCGGATGGTTTATATCGATGGCCATCAATATTAGTTAACTTCACTTTGATCCCAGCCATAGGGCCGGGAAGCAATGGAAATACTGCTACCGAACCGTGACAATGGATCAAAGTGTGCCTGCGTAAAGAAGAATGCCACTATGATTATGTAGTGTCATGCAAATGTCTAGTATTATTGTAACCGATATCAATAAGGTTTTTACGATCAAGGAGACGATATCGCAGCTAAACCGGATGGTTTATATCGATGGCCATCAATATTAGTTAACTTCACTTTCATCTTAGTCATACGGCCGAGAAACAATGGAAATACTGCTACCGAACCGTGACAATGGATCAAAGTATGCCTGCGTAAAGAAGAATGCCACTATGATTATGTAGTGTCATGCAAATGTCTAGTATTATTGTAACCGATATCAATAAGGTTTTTACGATCAAGGAGACGATATCGCAGCTAAACCGGATGGTTTATATCGATGGCCATCAATATTAGTTAACTTCACTTCGATCTCAGCCATAGGGACCAGAAGCAATAGAAATACTGCTACCGAAACGTTTCAATGGATCAAAGTGTGGCTGCGTAAAGAAGCATGCCACTATGATTATGTAGTGCCATGCAAATATCTAGTCCTATTGTAACCGATATCAGTAAGGTTTTTACGATCAAGGAGACGATATCGCAGCTAAACCGGATGGTTTATATCGATGGCCATCAATATTAGTTAACTTCACTTTGATTTCATCCATAAGGCCGAGAAGCAATGGAAATACTGCTACCGAAGCATTTCAATGGATGAAAGTGTGGCTGCGTAAAGAAGAATGCCACTATGATTATGTAGTCTCATCCAAATATCTAGTCTTATTGTAACCGATATTGGTAAGGCTTTTACGATCAAGGAGACAATATTGCAGGTAAACTGGATGGTTTATATCGACGGCCATCAATATTAGTTAACTTCACTTTGATCCCAGCCATAGGGCCGGGAAGCAATGGAAATGCTGCTACCGAACCGTGGCAATGGATCAAAGTGTGGCTGCGTAAAGAAGCATGCCACTATGATTATGTAGTGCCATGCAAATAACTAGTCCTATTGTAACCGATATCAGTAAGGTTTTTACGATCAAGGAGACGATATCGCAGCTAAACCGGATGGTTTATATCGATGGCCATGAATATTAGTTAACTTCACTTTGATTTCATCCATAAGTCCGAGAAGCATTGGAAATACTGCTACCGAACCGTTTCAATGGATCAAAGTGCGGCTGCGTAAAGAAGAATGCCACTATGATTATGTAGTGTCATGCAAATGTCTAGTATTATTGTAACCGGTATCAGTAAGGTTTTTGAGATCAAGGAGACGATATCGCAGCTAAACCGGATGGTTTATATCGATGGCCATCAATATTAGTTAACTTCACTTCGATCTCAGCCATAGGGGCCAGATGCAATGGAAATACTGCTACCGAACCGTTTCAATGGATCAAAGTGTGGCTGCGTAAAGAAGCATGCCACTAAGATTATGTAGTGCCATGCAAATATCTAGTCCTATTGTAACCGATATCAGTAAGGTTTTTACGACCAAGGAGAAGATATCGCAGCTAAACCGGATGGTTTATATCGATGACCATCAATATTAGTTAACTTCACTTTGATTTCATCCATAAGGCCGAGAAGCAATGGAAATACTGCTACCGAACCGTTTCAATGGATCAAAGTGTGGCTGCGTAAAGAAGAATGCCACTATGATTATGTAGTGTCATGCAAATGTCTAGTATTATTGTAACCGGTATCAGTAAGGTTTTTGAGATCCAGGAGACGATATCGCAGCTAAACCGGATGGTTTATATCGATGGCCATCAATATTAGTTAACTTCACTTTCATCTTAGTCATACGGCCGAGAAGCAGTGGAAATACTGCTACCGAACCGTGACAATGGATCAAAGTGTGCCTGCGTAAAGAAGAATGCCACTATGATTATGTAGTGTCATGCAAATGTCTAGTATTATTGTAACCGATATCAGTAAGGTTTTTACGATCAAGGAGACGATATCGCAGCTAAACCGGATGGTTTATATCGATGGCCATGAATATTAGTTAACTTCACTTTGATTTCATCCATAAGTCCGAGAAGCAATGGAAATACTGCTACCGAACCGTTTCAATGGATCAAAGTGCGGCTGCGTAAAGAAGAATGCCACTATGATTATGTAGTGTCATGCAAATGTCTAGTATTATTGTAACCGGTATCAGTAAGGTTTTTGGGATCAAGGAGACGATATCGCAGCTAAACCGGATGGTTTATATCGATGGCCATCAATATTAGTTAACTTCACTTCGATCTCAGCCATAGGGACCAGAAGCAATAGAAATACTGCTACCGAAACGTTTCAATGGATCAAAGTGTGGCTGCGTAAAGAAGCATGCCACTATGATTATGTAGTGCCATGCAAATATCTAGTCCTATTGTAACCGATATCAGTAAGGTTTTTACGATCAAGGAGACGATATCGCAGCTAAACCGGATGGTTTATATCGATGGCCATCAATATTAGTTAACTTCACTTCGATCTCAGCCATAGGGGCCAGATGCAATGGAAATACTGCTACCGAACCGTTTCAATGGATCAAAGTGTGGCTGCGTAAAGAAGCATGCCACTAAGATTATGTAGTGCCATGCAAATATCTAGTCCTATTGTAACCGATATCAGTAAGGTTTTTACGACCAAGGAGAAGATATCGCAGCTAAACCGGATGGTTTATATCGATGGCCATCAATATTAGTTAACTTCACTTTGATTTCATCCATAAGGCCGAGAAGCAATGGAAATACTGCTACCGAACCGTTTCAATGGATCAAAGTGTGGCTGCGTAAAGAAGAATGCCACTATGATTATGTAGTGTCATGCAAATGTCTAGTATTATTGTAACCGGTATCAGTAAGGTTTTTGAGATCCAGGAGACGATATCGCAGCTAAACCGGATGGTTTATATCGATGGCCATCAATATTAGTTAACTTCACTTTCATCTTAGTCATACGGCCGAGAAGCAATGGAAATACTGCTACCGAACCGTGACAATGGATCAAAGTGTGCCTGCGTAAAGAAGAATGCCACTATGATTATGTAGTGTCATGCAAATGTCTAGTATTATTGTAACCGATATCAATAAGGTTTTTACGATCAAGGAGACGATATCGCAGCTAAACCGGATGGTTTATATCGATGGCCATCAATATTAGTTAACTTCACTTTGATCCCAGCCATAGGGCCGGGAAGCAATGGAAATGCTGCTAACGAACCGTGGCAATGGATCAAAGTGCGGCCGCGTAAAGAAGAATGCCACTATGATTATGTAGTGTCATGCAAATGTCTAGTATTATTGTAACCGGTATCAGTAAGGTTTTTGGGATCAAGGAGACGATATCGCAGCTAAACCGGATGGTTTATATCGATGGCCATCAATATTAGCTAACTTCACTTCGATCTCAGCCATAGGGACCAGAAGCAATAGAAATACTGCTACCGAAACGTTTCAATGGATCAAAGTGTGGCTGCGTAAAGAAGCATGCCACTATGATTATGTAGTGCCATGCAAATATCTAGTCCTATTGTAACCGATATCAGTAAGGTTTTTACGATCAAGGAGACGATATCGCAGCTAAACCGGATGGTTTATATCGATCGCCATGAATATTAGTTAACTTCACTTTGATTTCATCCATAAGGGCGAGAAGCAATGGAAATACTGCTACCGAACCGTTTCAATGGATCAAAGTGCGGCTGCGTAAAGAAGAATGCCACTATGATTATGTAGTGTCATGCAAATGTCTAGTATTATTGTAACCGGTATCAGTAAGGTTTTTGGGATCAAGGAGACGATATCGCAGCTAAACCGGATGGTTTATATCGATGGCAATCAATATTAGTTAATTTCACTTCGATCTCAGCCATAGGGACCAGAAGCAATAGAAATACTGCTACCGAACCGTTTCAATGGATCAAAGTGTGGCTGCGTAAAGAAGCATGCCACTATGATTATGTAGTGCCATGCAAATATCTAGTCCTATTGTAACCGATATCAGTAAGGCTTTTACGATCAAGCAGACAATATTGCAGGTAAACCGGATGGTTTATATCGACGGCCATCAATATTAGTTAACTTCACTTTCATCTTAGTCATACGGCCGAGAAGCAATGGAAATACTGCTACCGAACCGTGACAATGGATCAAAGTGTGCCTGCGTAAAGAAGAATGCCACTATGATTATGTAGTGTCATGCAAATGTCTAGTATTATTGTAACCGATATCAATAAGGTTTTTACGAACAAGGAGACGATATCGCAGCTAAACCGGATGGTTTATATCGATGGCCATCAATATTAGTTAACTTCACTTTGATTTCATCCATAAGGCCGCGAAGCAATGGAAATACTGCTACCGAACCGTTTCAATGGATGAAAGTGTGGCTGCGTAAAGAAGCATGCCACTATGATTATGTAGTGTCATGCAAATGTCTAGTATTATTGTAACCGGTATCAGTAAGGTTTTTGAGATCAAGGAGACGATATTGCAGCTAAACCGGATGATTTACATCGATGGCCATCAATATTAGTTAACTTCACTTTCATCTTAGTCATACGGCCGAGAAGCAATGGAAATACTGCCACCGAACCGTGGCAATGGATCAAAGTGTGCCTGCGTAAAGAAGAATGCCACTATGATTATGTAGTGCCATGCAAATATCTAGTCCTATTGTAACCGATATCAGTAAGGTTTTTACGATCAAGGAGACGATATCGCAGCTAAACCGGATGGTTTATATCGATCGCCATGAAAATTAGTTAACTTCACTTTGATTTCATCCATAAGGGCGAGAAGCAATGGAAATACTGCTACCGAACCGTTTCAATGGATCAAAGTGCGGCTGCGTAAAGAAGAATGCCACTATGATTATGTAGTGTCATGCAAATGTCTAGTATTATTGTAACCGGTATCAGTAAGGTTTTTGGGATCAAGGAGACGATATCGCAGCTAAACCGGATGGTTTATATCGATGGCCATCAATATTAGTTAACTTCACTTTCATTTCATCCATAAGGCCGAGAAGCAATGGAAATACTGCTACCGATCCGTTTCAATGGATGAAAGTGTGGCTGCGTAAAGAAGAATGCCACTATGATTATGTAGTGTCATGCAAATGTCTAGTATTATTGTAACCGGTATCAGTAAGGTTTTTGAGATCAAGGAGACGATATCGCAGCTAAACCGGATGGTTTATATCGATGGCCATCAATATTAGTTAACTTCACTTTCATCTTAGTCATACGGCCGAGAAGCAATGGAAATACTGCTGCCGATCCGTTTCAATGGATCAAAGTGTGCCTGCGTAAAGAAGAATGCCACTATGATTATGTAGTGTCATGCAAATGTCTAGTATTATTGTAACCGATATCAATAAGGTTTTTACGAACAAGGAGACGATATCGCAGCTAAACCGGATGGTTTATATCGATGGCCATCAATATTAGTTAACATCACTTTGATCCCAACCATAGGGCCGGGAAGCAATGGAAATGCTGCTACCGAACCGTGGCAATGGATCAAAGTGTGGCTGCGTAAAGAAGCATGCTACTATGATTATGTAGTGCCATGCAAATAACTAGTCCTATTGTAACCGATATCAGTAAGGTTTTTACGATCAAGGAGACGATATCGCAGCTAAACCGGATGGTTCATATCGATGGCCATGAATATTAGTTAACTTCACTTTGATTTCATCCATAAGGCCGAGAAGCAATGGAAATACTGCTACCGAACCGTTTCAAAGGATGAAAGTGTGGCTGCGTAAAGAAGCATGCCACTATGATTATGTAGTGTCATGCAAATGTCTAGTATTATTGTAACCGGTATCAGTAAGGTTTTTGAGATCAAGGACACGATATTGCAGCTAAACCGGATGATTTACATCGATGGCCATCAATATTAGTTAACTTCACTTTCATCTTAGTCATACGGCCGAGAAACAATGGAAATACTGCTACCGAACCGTGGCAATGGATCAAAGTGTGCCTGCGTAAAGAAGAATGCCACTATGATTATGTAGTGCCATGCAAATATCTAGTCCTATTGTAACCGATATCAGTAAGGTTTTTACGATCAAGGAGACGATATCGCAGCTAAACCGGATGGTTTATATCGATCGCCATGAATATTAGTTAACTTCACTTTGATTTCATCCATAAGGGCGAGAAGCAATGGAAATACTGCTACCGAACCGTTTCAATGGATCAAAGTGTGGCTGCGTAAAGAAGCAAGCCACTATGATTATGTAGTGCCATGCAAATAACTAGTCCTATTGTAACCGATATCAGTAAGGTTTTTACGATCAAGGAGACGATATCGCAGCTAAACCGGATGGTTCATATCGATGGCCATGAATATTAGTTAACTTCACTTTGATTTCATCCATAAGGCCGAGAAGCAATTGAAATACTGCTACCGAACCGTTTCAATGGATCAAAGTGCGGCTGCGTAAAGAAGAATGCCACTATGATTATGTAGTGTCATGCAAATGTCTAGTATTATTGTAACCGGTATCAGTAAGGTTTTTGGGATCAAGGAGACGATATCGCAGCTAAACCGGATGGTTTATATCGATGGCCATCAATATTAGTTAACTTCACTTCGATCTCAGCCATAGGGACCAGAAGCAATAGAAATACTGCTACCGAAACGTTTCAATGGATCAAAGTGTGGCTGCGTAAAGAAGCATGCCACTATGATTATGTAGTCTCATGCAAATATCTAGTCTTATTGTAACCGATATTAGTAAGGCTTTTACGATCAAGCAGACAATATTGCAGGTAAACCGGATGGTTTATATCGACGGCCATCAATATTAGTTAACTTCACTTTGATCTCAGCCATAGGCCGAGAAGCAATGGAAATACTGCTACCGATCCGTTTCAATGGATGAAAATGTGGCTGCGTAAAGAAGAATGCCACTATGGTTATGTAGTGTCATGCAAATGTCTAGTATTATTGTAACCGGTATCAGTAAGGTTTTTGGGATCAAGGAGACGATATCGCAGCTAAACCGGATGGTTTATATCGATGGCCATCAATATTAGTTAGCTTCACTTCGATCTCAGCCATAGGGACAAGAAGCAATGGAAATACTGCTACCGAACCGTGGCAATAGATGAAAGTGTGGCTGCGTAAAGAAGAATGCCACTATGATTATGTAGTGTCATGCAAATGTCTAGTATTATTGTAACCGGTATCAGTAAGGTTTTTGAGATCAAGGAGACGATATCGCAGCTAAACCGGATGGTTTATATCGATGGCCATCAATATCAGTTAACTTCACTTTCATCTTAGTCATACGGCCGAGAAGCAATGGAAATACTGATACCGATCCGTTTCAATGGATCAAAGTGTGGCTGCGTAAAGAAGAATGCCACTATGATTATGTAGTGTCATGCAAATGTCTAGTATTATTGTAACCGGTATCAGTAAGGTTTTTGAGATCAAGGAGACGATATCGCAGCTAAACCGGATGGTTTATATCGATGGCCATCAATATTAGTTAACTCCACTTCGATCACAGCCATAGGGACCAGAAGCTATGGACATACTGCTACCGAACCGTGGCAATGGATGAAAGTGTGGCTGCGTAAAGCAGAATGCCACTATGATTATGTAGTGTCATGCAAATGTCTAGTATTATTGTAACCGGTATTAGTAAGGTTTTTGAGATCAAGGAGACGATATCGCAGCTAAACCGGATGGTTTACATCGATGGCCATCAATATTAGTTAACTTCACTTTGATCTTAGGCATAGGGCCGAGAAGCAATGGAAATACTACTACCGAACCGTGGCAATGGATCAAAGTGAGGCTGTGTAAAGAAGAATGCCACTATGATTATGTAGTGCCATGCAAATATCTAGTCCTGTTGTAACCGATATCAGTAAGGTTTTTGAGATCAAGGAGACGATATCGCAGCTAAACCGGATGGTTTACATCGATGGCCATCAATATTAGTTAACTTCACTTTCATCTTAGTCATACGGCCGAGAAGCAATGGAAATACTGCTAACGAACCGTGGCAATGGATCAAAGTGTGGCTGCGTAAAGAAGAATGCCACAATGATTATGTAGTGTCATGCAAATATCTAGTCCTGTTGTAACCGATATCAGTAAGGTTTTTACTATCAAGGAGACGATATCGCAGCTAAACCGGATGGTTTATATCGATGGCCATAAATATTAGTTAACTTCACTTTGATCTTAGTCATAAGGCCGAGAAGCAATGGAAATACTGCTACCGAACCGTGGCAATGGATCAAAGTTAAGCTGCGTAAAGAAGCATGCCACTATGATTATGTAGTGCCATGCAAATAACTAGTCCTATTGTAACCGATATCAGTAAGGTTTTTACGATCAAGGAGACGATATTGCAGCTAAACCGGATGGTTTATATCGATGGCCATGAATATTAGTTAACTTCACTTTGATTTCATCCATAAGTCCGAGAAGCAATGGAAATACTGCTACCGAACCGTTTCAATGGATCAAAGTGCGGCTGCGTAAAGAAGAATGCCACTATGATTATGTAGTGTCATGCAAATGTCTAGTATTATTGTAACCGGTATCAGTAAGGTTTTTGGGATCAAGGAGACGATATCGCAGCTAAACCGGATGGTTTATATCGATGGCCATCAATATTAGTTAACTTCACTTCGATCTCAGCCATAGGGACCAGAAGCAATAGAAATACTGCTACCGAAACGTTTCAATTGATCAAAGTGTGGCTGCGTAAAGAAGCATGCCACTATGATTATGTAGTGCCATGCAAATATCTAGTCCTATTGTAACCGATATCAGTAAGGTTTTTACGATCAAGGAGACGATATCGCAGCTAAACCGGATGGTTTATATCGACGGCCATCAATATTAGTTAACTTCACTTTGATCCCAGCCATAGGGCCGGGAAGCAATGGAAATGCTGCTACCGAACCGTGGCAATGGATCAAAGTGTGGCTGCGTAAAGAAGCATGCCACTATGATTATGTAGTGCCATGCAAATAACTAGTCCTATTGTAACCGATATCAGTAAGGTTTTTACGATCAAGGAGACGATATCGCAGCTAAACCGGATGGTTTATATCGATGGCCATGAATATTAGTTAACTTCACTTTGATTTCATCCATAAGTCCGAGAAGCATTGGAAATACTGCTACCGAACCGTTTCAATGGATCAAAGTGCGGCTGCGTAAAGAAGAATGCCACTATGATTATGTAGTGTCATGCAAATGTCTAGTATTATTGTAACCGGTATCAGTAAGGTTTTTGGGATCAAGGAGACGATATCGCAGCTAAACCGGATGGTTTATATCGATGGCCATCAATATTAGTTAACTTCACTTCGATCTCAGCCATAGGGACCAGAAGCAATAGAAATACTGCTACCGAAACGTTTCAATGGATCAAAGTGTGGCTGCGTAAAGAAGCATGCCACTATGATTATGTAGTGCCATGCAAATATCTAGTCCTATTGTAACCGATATCAGTAAGGTTTTTACGATCAAGGAGACGATATCGCAGCTAAACCGGATGGTTTATATCGATGGCCATCAATATTAGTTAACTTCACTTTGATTTCATCCATAAGGCCGAGAAGCAATGGAAATACTGCTACCGAACCGTTTCAATGGATGAAAGTGTGGCTGCGTAAAGAAGCATGCCACTATGATTATGTAGTGTCATGCAAATGTCTAGTATTATTGTAACCGGTATCAGTAAGGTTTTTGAGATCAAGGAGACGATATTGCAGCTAAACCGGATGATTTACATCGATGGCCATCAATATTAGTTAACTTCACTTTCATCTTAGTCATACGGCCGAGAAGCAATGGAAATACTGCTACCGAACCGTGGCAATGGATCAAAGTGTGCCTGCGTAAAGAAGAATGCCACTATGATTATGTAGTGCCATGCAAATATCTAGTCCTATTGTAACCGATATCAGTAAGGTTTTTACGATCAAGGAGACGATATCGCAGCTAAACCGGATGGTTTATATCGATCGCCATGAATATTAGTTAACTTCACTTTGATTTCATCCATAAGGGCGAGAAGCAATGGAAATACTGCTACCGAACCGTTTCAATGGATCAAAGTGTGGCTGCGTAAAGAAGCAAGCCACTATGATTATGTAGTGCCATGCAAATAACTAGTCCTATTGTAACCGATATCAGTAAGGTTTTTACGATCAAGGAGACGATATCGCAGCTAAACCGGATGGTTCATATCGATGGCCATGAATATTAGTTAACTTCACTTTGATTTCATCCATAAGGCCGAGAAGCAATTGAAATACTGCTACCGAACCGTTTCAATGGATCAAAGTGCGGCTGCGTAAAGAAGAATGCCACTATGATTATGTAGTGTCATGCAAATGTCTAGTATTATTGTAACCGGTATCAGTAAGGTTTTTGGGATCAAGGAGACGATATCGCAGCTAAACCGGATGGTTTATATCGATGGCCATCAATATTAGTTAACTTCACTTCGATCTCAGCCATAGGGACCAGAAGCAATAGAAATACTGCTACCGAAACGTTTCAATGGATCAAAGTGTGGCTGCGTAAAGAAGCATGCCACTATGATTATGTAGTCTCATGCAAATATCTAGTCTTATTGTAACCGATATTAGTAAGGCTTTTACGATCAAGCAGACAATATTGCAGGTAAACCGGATGGTTTATATCGACGGCCATCAATATTAGTTAACTTCACTTTCATCTTAGTCATACGGCCGAGAAGCAATGGAAATACTGCTACCGAACCGTGACAATGGATCAAAGTGTGCCTGCGTAAAGAAGAATGCCACTATGATTATGTAGTGTCATGCAAATGTCTAGTATTATTGTAACCGATATCAATAAGGTTTTTACGAACAAGGAGACGATATCGCAGCTAAACCGGATGGTTTATATCGATGGCCATCAATATTAGTTAACTTCACTTTGATTTCATCCATAAGGCCGAGAAGCAATGGAAATACTGCTACCGAACCGTTTCAATGGATGAAAGTGTGGCTGCGTAAAGAAGCATGCCACTATGATTATGTAGTGTCATGCAAATGTCTAGTATTATTGTAACCGGTATCAGTAAGGTTTTTGAGATCAAGGAGACGATATTGCAGCTAAACCGGATGATTTACATCGATGGCCATCAATATTAGTTAACTTCACTTTCATCTTAGTCATACGGCCGAGAAGCAATGGAAATACTGCTACCGAACCGTGGCAATGGATCAAAGTGTGGCTGCGTAAAGAAAAATGCCACTATGATTATGTAGTGTCATGCAAATATCCAGTCCTATTGTAACCGATATCAGTAAGGTTTTTACGATCAAGGAGACAATATCCCAGCTAAACCGCATGGTTTATATCGATGGCCATCAATTTTAGTTAACTTCACTTTGATCTTAGGCATAGGGCCGAGAAGCAATGGAAATACTGCTACCGAACCGTGGCAATGGATCAAAGTGTGGCTGCGTAAAGAAGAATGCCACTATAATTATTTAGTGCCATGCAAATATCTAGTCCTATTGTAACCGATATCAGTAAGGTTTTTACGATCAAGGAGATGATATTGCAGCTAAACCCGATGGTTTATATCGATGGCCATCAATATTAGTTAACTTCACTTCGATCGAAGCCATGGGGACCAGAAGCAATGGAAATACTGCTACCGAACCGTGGCAATGGATCAAAGTGTGGCTGCGTAAAGAAGAATGGCACTATGATTATGTAGTGTCATGCAAATATCCAGTCCTATTGTAACCGATATCAGTAAGGTTTTTACGATCAAGGAGACAATATCCTAGCTAAACCGCATGGTTTATATCGATGGCCATCAATATTAGTTAACTTCACTTTGATCTTAGGCATAGGGCCGAGAAGCAATGGAAATACTGCTACCGAACCGTGGCAATGGATCAAAGTGTGGCTGCGTAAAGAAGAATGCCACTGTGATAATGTAGTGTCATGCAAATATCTAGTCTTATTGTAACCGATATCAGTAAGGTTTTTACGATCAAGGAGACAATATCGCAGCTAAACCGCATGGTTTATATCGATGGCCATCAATATTAGTTAACTTCACTTTGATCTTAGGCATAGGGCCGAGAAGCAATGGAAATACTCCTACCGGTACCGTGGCAATGGATCAAAGTGAGGCTGCGTAAACAAGAATGCCACTATAATTATTTAGTGCCATGCAAATATCTAGTTCTATTGTAACCGATATCAGTAAGGTTTTTACGATCAAGGAGACGATATTGCAGCTAAACCCGATGGTTTATATCGATGGCCATCAATATTAGTTAACTTCACTTCGATCGAAGCCATGGGGACCAGAAGCAATGGAAATACTGCTACCGAAACATGGCAATGTATCAAAGTGTGGCTGCGTAAAGAAGAATGCCACTAAGATTATGTAGTGTCATGCAAATGCTTAGTATTATTGTAACCGGTATCAGTAAGGTTTTTACGATCAAGGAGACGATATGGCAGTTAAACCGGATGGTTTATATCGATTGCCATCAATATTAGTTAACTTCACTTCGATCTCAGCCATAGGAACCAGAAGCAATCCAAATACTGCTACCGAACCGTGGCAATGGATCAAAGTGTGGCTGCGTAAAGAAGAATGCCACTATGATTATGTAGTGTCATGCAAATGTCTAGTATTATTGTAACCGGTATCAGTAAGGTTTTTGAGATCAAGGAGACCATATCGCAGCTAAACCGGATGGTTTATATCGATGGCCTTCAATATTAGTTAACTTCACTTTGATCTCAGCCATAGGGCCGAGAAGCAATGGAAATACTGCTACCGAACCGTGGCAATGGATCAAAGTGTGGCTGCGTAAAGAAGAATGCCACTATGATTATTTAGTGTCATGCAAATATCCAGTCCTATTGTAACCGATATCAGTAAGGTTTTTACGATCAAGGAGACAATATCCCAGCTAAACCGCATGGTTTATATCGATGGCCATCAATATTAGTTAACTTCACTTTGATCTTAGGCATAGGGCCGAGAAGCAATGGAAATACTGCTGCCGAACCGTGGCAATGGATCAAAGAGAGGCTGCGTAAACAAGAATGCCACTATGATTATTTAGTGCCATGCAAATATCTAGTCCTATTGTAACCGATATCAGTAAGGTTTTTACGATTAAGGAGACGATATCGCAACTAAACAGGATGGTTTATGTCGAAGGCTATCAATATTAGTTAACTTCACTTCGATCTCAGCCATAGGGACCAGAAGCAATGGAAATACTGCAACCGAACCGTGGCAATGGATCAAAGTGTGGCTGCGTAAAGAAGAATGCCACTATAATTATTTAGTGCCATGCAAATATCTAGTCCTATTGTAACCGATATCCGTAAGGTTTTTACGATCAAGGAGACGATATTGCAGCTAAACCCGATGGTTTATATCGATGGCCATCAATATTAGTTAACTTCACTTTGATCTCAGCCATAGGGCCGAGAAGCAATGGAAATACTGCTACCGAACCGTGGCAATGGATCAAAGTGTGGCTGCGTAAAGAAGAATGCCACTATGATTATGTAGTGCCATGCAAATATCTAGTCCTATTGTAACCGATATCAGTAAGGGTTTTACGATCAAGGAGACAATATCGCAGCTAAACCGCATGGTTTATACCGATGGCCATCAATATTAGTTAACTTCGCTTTGATCTTAGGCATAGGGCCGAGAAGCAATGGTAATACTGCTACCGAACCGTGGCAATGGATCAAAGTGAGGCTGCGTAAAGAAGAATGCCACTATGAATATGTAGTGTCATGCAAATATCTAGTATTATTGTAACCGATATCTGTAATGTTTTTGAGATCAAGGAGACGATATCGCAGCTAAACCGCATGGTTTATACCGATGGCTATCAATATTAGTTAACTTCACTTTGATCTCAGCCATAGGAACCAGAAGCAATCCAAATACTGCTACCGAACCGTGGCAATGGATCAAAGTGTGGCTGCGTAAAGAAGAATGCCACTATGATTATGTAGTGTCATGCAAATGTCTAGTATTATTGTAACCGGTATCAGTAAGGTTTTTGAGATCAAGGAGACCATATCGCAGCTAAACCGGATGGTTTATATCGATGGCCATCAATATTAGTTAACTTCACTTTGATCTCAGCCATATGGCCGAGAAGCAATGGAAATACTGCTACCGAACCGTGGCAATGGATCAAAGAGAGGCTGCGTAAACAAGAATGCCACTATGATTATTTAGTGCCATGCAAATATCTAGTCCTATTGTAACCGATATCAGTAAGGTTTTTACGATTAAGGAGACGATATCGCAGCTAAACAGGATGTTTTATGTCGATGGCCATCAATATTAGTTAACTTCACTTCGATCTCAGCCATAGGGACCAGAAGCAATGGAAATACTGCTACCGAACCGTGGCAATGGATTTAAGTGTGGCTGCGTAAAGAAGAATGCCACTATAATTATTTAGTGCCATTCAAATATCTAGTCCTATTGTAACCGATATCAGTAAGGTTATTACGATCAAGGAGACGATATTGCAGCTAAACAGGATGTTTTATGTCGATGGCCATCAATATTAGTTAACTTCACTTCGATCTCAGCCATAGGGACCAGAAGCAATGGAAATACTGCTACCGAACCGTGGCAATGGATCAAAGTGTGGCTGCGTAAAGAAGAATGCCACTATGATTTTGTAGTGCCATGCAAATATCTAGTCCTATTGTAACCTGTATCTGTAAGGTTCTTACGATCAAGGAGACGATTTCGCAGCTAAACCGGATGGTTTATGTCGAAGGCCATCAATATTAGTTAACTTGACTTTCATCTCAGCCATAGGGCCGAGAAGCAATGGAAATACTGCTACCGAACCGTGGCAATGGATCAAAGTGTGGCTGCGTAAAGAAGAATGCCACTATGATTATGTAGTGTCATGCAAATATCCAGTCCTATTGTAACCGATATCAGTAAGGTTTTTACGATCAAGGAGACAATATCCCAGCTAAACCGCATGGTTTATATCGATGGCCATCAATATTAGTTAACTTCACTTTGATCTTAGGCATAGGGCCGAGAAGCAATGGAAATACTGCTACCGAACCGTGGCAATGGATCAAAGTGTGGCTGCGTAAAGAAGAATGCCACTATAATTATTTAGTGCCATGCAAATATCTAGTCCTATTGTAACCGATATCAGTAAGGTTTTTACGATCAAGGAGATGATATTGCAGCTAAACCCGATGGTTTATATCGATGGCCATCAATATTAGTTAACTTCACTTCGATCGAAGCCATGGGGACCAGAAGCAATGGAAATACTGCTACCGAACCGTGGCAATGGATCAAAGTGTGGCTGCGTAAAGAAGAATGCCACTATGATTATGTAGTGTCATGCAAATATCCAGTCCTATTGTAACCGATATCAGTAAGGTTTTTACGATCAAGGAGACAATATCCCAGCTAAACCGCATGGTTTTTATCGATGGCCATCAATATTAGTTAACTTCACTTTGATCTTAGGCATAGGGCCGAGAAGCAATGGAAATACTGCTACCGAACCGTGGCAATGGATCAAAGTGTGGCTGCGTAAAGAAGAATGCCACTGTGATTATGTAGTGTCATGCAAATATCTAGTCTTATTGTAACCGATATCAGTAAGGTTTTTACGATCAAGGAGACAATATCGCAGCTAAACCGCATGGTTTATATCGATGGCCATCAATATTAGTTAACTTCACTTTGATCTTAGGCATAGGGCCGAGAAGCAATGGAAATACTCCTACCGGTACCGTGGCAATGGATCAAAGTGAGGCTGCGTAAACAAGAATGCCACTATAATTATTTAGTGCCATGCAAATATCTAGTTCTATTGTAACCGATATCAGTAAGGTTTTTACGATCAAGGAGACCATATTGCAGCTAAACCCGATGGTTTATATCGATGGCCATCAATATTAGTTAACTTCACTTCGATCGAAGCCATGGGGACCAGAAGCAATGGAAATACTGCTACCGAAACATGGCAATGGATCAAAGTGTGGCTGCGTAAAGAAGAATGCCACTAAGATTATGTAGTGTCATGCAAATGCTTAGTATTATTGTAACCGGTATCAGTAAGGTTTTTACGATCAAGGAGACGATATCCCAGCTAAACCGCATGGTTTATATCGATGGCCATCAATATTAGTTAACTTCACTTTGATCTTAGGCATAGGGCCGAGAAGCAATGGAAATACTGCTACCGAACCGTGGCAATGGATCAAAGTGTGGCTGCGTAAAGAAGAATGCCACTATAATTATTTAGTGCCATGCAAATATCTAGTCCTATTGTAACCGATATCAGTAAGGTTTTTACGATCAAGGAGATGATATTGCAGCTAAACCCGATGGTTTATATCGATGGCCATCAATATTAGTTAACTTCACTTCGATCGAAGCCATGGGGACCAGAAGCAATGGAAATACTGCTACCGAACCGTGGCAATGGATCAAAGTGTGGCTGCGTAAAGAAGAATGGCACTATGATTATGTAGTGTCATGCAAATATCCAGTCCTATTGTAACCGATATCAGTAAGGTTTTTACGATCAAGGAGACAATATCCCAGCTAAACCGCATGGTTTATATCGATGGCCATCAATATTAGTTAACTTCACTTTGATCTTAGGCATAGGGCCGAGAAGCAATGGAAATACTGTTACCGAACCGTGGCAATGGATCAAAGTGTGGCTGCGTAAAGAAGAATGCCACTGTGATTATGTAGTGTCATGCAAATATCTAGTCTTATTGTAACCGATATCAGTAAGGTTTTTACGATCAAGGAGACAATATCGCAGCTAAACCGCATGGTTTATATCGATGGCCATCAATATTAGTTAACTTCACTTTGATCTTAGGCATAGGGCCGAGAAGCAATGGAAATACTCCTACCGGTACCGTGGCAATGGATCAAAGTGGGGCTGCGTAAACAAGAATGCCACTATAATTATTTAGTGCCATGCAAATATCTAGTTCTATTGTAACCGATATCAGTAAGGTTTTTACGATCAAGGAGACGATATTGCAGCTAAACCCGATGGTTTATATCGATGGCCATCAATATTAGTTAACTTCACTTCGATCGAAGCCATGGGGACCAGAAGCAATGGAAATACTGCTACCGAAACATGGCAATGGATCAAAGTGTGGCTGCGTAAAGAAGAATGCCACTAAGATTATGTAGTGTCATGCAAATGCTTAGTATTATTGTAACCGGTATCAGTAAGGTTTTTACGATCAAGGAGACGATATGGCAGTTAAACCGGATGGTTTATATCGATTGCCATCAATATTAGTTAACTTCACTTCGATCTCAGCCATAGGAACCAGAAGCAATCCAAATACTGCTACCGAACCGTGGCAATGGATCAAAGTGTGGCTGCGTAAAGAAGAATGCCACTATGATTATGTAGTGTCATGCAAATGTCTAGTATTATTGTAACCGGTATCAGTAAGGTTTTTGAGATCAAGGAGACCATATCGCAGCTAAACCGGATGGTTTATATCGATGGCCTTCAATATTAGTTAACTTCACTTTGATCTCAGCCATAGGGCCGAGAAGCAATGGAAATACTGCTACCGAACCGTGGCAATGGATCAAAGTGTGGCTGCGTAAAGAAGAATGCCACTATGATTATTTAGTGTCATGCAAATATCCAGTCCTATTGTAACCGATATCAGTAAGGTTTTTACGATCAAGGAGACAATATCCCAGCTAAACCGCATGGTTTATATCGATGGCCATCAATATTAGTTAACTTCACTTTGATCTTAGGCATAGGGCCGAGAAGCAATGGAAATACTGCTGCCGAACCGTGGCAATGGATCAAAGAGAGGCTGCGTAAACAAGAATGCCACTATGATTATTTAGTGCCATGCAAATATCTAGTCCTATTGTAACCGATATCAGTAAGGTTTTTACGATTAAGGAGACGATATCGCAACTAAACAGGATGGTTTATGTCGAAGGCCATCAATATTAGTTAACTTCACTTCGATCTCAGCCATAGGGACCAGAAGCAATGGAAATACTGCAACCGAACCGTGGCAATGGATCAAAGTGTGGCTGCGTAAAGAAGAATGCCACTATAATTATTTAGTGCCATGCAAATATCTAGTCCTATTGTAACCGATATCCGTAAGGTTTTTACGATCAAGGAGACGATATTGCAGCTAAACCCGATGGTTTATATCGATGGCCATCAATATTAGTTAACTTCACTTTGATCTCAGCCATAGGGCCGAGAAGCAATGGAAATACTGCTACCGAACCGTGGCAATGGATCAAAGTGTGGCTGCGTAAAGAAGAATGCCACTATGATTATGTAGTGCCATGCAAATATCTAGTCCTATTGTAACCGATATCAGTAAGGGTTTTACGATCAAGGAGACAATATCGCAGCTAAACCGCATGGTTTATACCGATGGCCATCAATATTAGTTAACTTCGCTTTGATCTTAGGCATAGGGCCGAGAAGCAATGGTAATACTGCTACCGAACCGTGGCAATGGATCAAAGTGAGGCTGCGTAAAGAAGAATGCCACTATGAATATGTAGTGTCATGCAAATATCTAGTATTATTGTAACCGATATCTGTAATGTTTTTGAGATCAAGGAGACGATATCGCAGCTAAACCGCATGGTTTATACCGATGGCTATCAATATTAGTTAACTTCACTTTGATCTCAGCCATAGGAACCAGAAGCAATCCAAATACTGCTACCGAACCGTGGCAATGGATCAAAGTGTGGCTGCGTAAAGAAGAATGCCACTATGATTATGTAGTGTCATGCAAATGTCTAGTATTATTGTAACCGGTATCAGTAAGGTTTTTGAGATCAAGGAGACCATATCGCAGCTAAACCGGATGGTTTATATCGATGGCCATCAATATTAGTTAACTTCACTTTGATCTCAGCCATATGGCCGAGAAGCAATGGAAATACTGCTACCGAACCGTGGCAATGGATCAAAGAGAGGCTGCGTAAACAAGAATGCCACTATGATTATTTAGTGCCATGAAAATATCTAGTCCTATTGTAACCGATATCAGTAAGGTTTTTACGATTAAGGAGACGATATCGCAGCTAAACAGGATGTTTTATGTCGATGGCCATCAATATTAGTTAACTTCACTTCGATCTCAGCCATAGGGACCAGA
Source organism: Priocnemis perturbator (assembly GCA_963942575.1). NCBI lineage: Eukaryota > Metazoa > Arthropoda > Insecta > Hymenoptera > Pompilidae > Priocnemis > Priocnemis perturbator. The sequence goes on along the minus strand of OZ012655.1, from coordinate 3,292,766 downwards.
AGCAATGGAAATACTGCTACCGAACCGTGGCAATATATTTAAGTGTGGCTGCGTAAAGAAGAATGCCACTATAATTATTTAGTGCCATGCAAATATCTAGTCCTATTGTAACCGATATCAGTAAGGTTTTTACGATCAAGGAGACGATATTGCAGCTAAACCCGATGGTTTATATCGATGGCCATCAATATTAGTTAACTGCACTTTGATCTCAGCCATAGGGCCGAGAAGCAATGGAAATACTGCTACCGAACCGTGGCAATGGATCAAAGTGTGGCTGCGTAAAGAAGAATGCCTCTATGATTATGTAGTGTCATGCAAATATCCAGTCCTATTGTAACCGATATCAGTAAGGTTTTTACGATCAAGGAGACAATATCCCAGCTAAACCGCATGGTTTATATCGATGGCCATCAATATTAGTTAACTTCACTTCGATCTCAGCCATAGGGACGAGAAGCAATGGAAATACTGCTACCGAACCGTCGCAATGGATCAAAGTTCAGCTGCGTAAAGAAGCACGCCACTATGATTATGTAGTGCCATGCAAATATCTAGTCCTATTGTAACCGATATCAGTAAGGATTTTACGATCAAGGAGACAATATCGCAGCTAAACCGCATGGTTTATACCGATGGCCATCAATATTAGTTAACTTCGCTTTGATCTTAGGCATAGGGACCAGAAGCAATGGAAATACTGCTACCGAACCGTGGCAATGGATCAAAGTGTGGCTGCGTAAAGAAGAATGCAACTATAATTATTTTGTGCCATGCAAATATCTAGTCCTATTGTAACCGATATCAGTAAGGTTTTTACGATCAAGGAGACAATATCCCAGCTAAACCGCATGGTTTATATCGATGGCCATCAATATTAGTTAACTTCACTTTGATCTTAGGCATAGGGCCGAGAAGCAATGGAAATACTGCTGCCGAACCATGGCAATGGATCAAAAAGAGGCTGCGTAAAGAAGAATCCCACTATGATTATGTAGTGTCATGCAAATGTTTAGTATTATTGTAACCGGTATCAGTAAGGTTTTTACGATCAAGGAGACGATATGGCAGCTAAACCGGATGGATTATATCGATTGCCATCAATATTAGTTAACTTCACTTCGATCTCAGCCATAGGAACCAGAAGCAATCCAAATACTGCTACCGAACCGTGGCAATGGATCAAAGTGTGGCTGCGTAACGAAGAATGCCACTATGATTATGTAGTGCTATGCAAATGTTTAGTAATATTGTAACCGGTATCAGTAAGGTTTTTACGATCAAGGAGACGACATTGCAGCTAAACCGGATGGTTTATATCGATTGGCATCAATATTAGTTAACTTCACTTTGATCTTAGGCATAGGGCCGAGAAGCAATGGAAATACTGCTACCGAACCGTCGCAATGGATCAAAGTTCAGCTGCGTAAAGAAGCACGTCACTATGATTATGTAGTGCCATGCAAATATCTAGTCCTGTTGTAACCTATATCTGTAAGGTTCTTACGATCAAGGAGACGATTTCGCAGCTAAACCGGATGGTTTATGTCGAAGGCCATCAATATTAGTTAACTTCACTTCGATCTCAGCCATAGGGACCAGAAGCAATGGAAATACTGCTACCGAACCGTGGCAATGGATCAAAGTGTGGCTGCGTAAAGAAGAATGCCACTATAATTATTTAGTGCCATGCAAATATCTAGTCTTATTGTAACCGATATCAGTAAGGTTTTTACGATCAAGGAGACGATATTGCAGCTAAACCCGATGGTTTATATCGATGGCCATCAATATTAGTTAACTTCACTTTGATCTCAGCCATAGGGCCGAGGAGCAATGGAAATACTGCTACCGAACCGTGGCAATGGATCAAAGTGTGGCTGCGTAAAGAAGAATGCCACTATGATTATGTAGTGTCATGCAAATATCCAGTCCTATTGTAACCGATATCAGTAAGGTTTTTACGATCAAGGAGACAATATCCCAGCTAAACCGCATGGTTTATATCGATGGCCATCAATATTAGTTAACTTCACTTTGATCTTAGGCATAGGGCAGAGAAGCAATGGAAATACTGCTGCCGAACCGTGGCAATGGATCAAAGAGAGGCTGCGTAAACCAGAATGCCACTATGATTATTTAGTGCCATGCAAATATCTAGTCCTATTGTAACCGATATCAGTAAGGTTTTTACGATTAAGGACGCGATATCGCAGCTAAACAGGATGTTTTATGTCGATGGCCATCAATATTAGTTAACTTCACTTTGATCTTAGGCATAGGGCCGAGAAGCAATGGAAATACTGCTACCGAACCGTCGCAATGGATCAAAGTTCAGCTGCGTAAAGAAGCACGCCACTATGATTATGTAGTGCCATGCAAATATCTAGTCCTATTGTAACCTATATCTGTAAGGTTCTTACGATCAAGGAGACGATTTCGCAGCTAAACCGGATGGTTTATGTCGAAGGCCATCAATATTAGTTAACTTCACTTTGATCTCAGCCATAGGGCCGAGAAGCAATGGAAATACTGCTACCGAACCGTGGCAATGGATCAAAGTGTGGCTGCGTAAAGAAGAATGCCTCTATGATTATGTAGTGTCATGCAAATATCCAGTCCTATTGTAACCGATATCAGTAAGGTTTTTACGATCAAGGAGACAATATCCCAGCTAAACCGCATGGTTTATATCGATGGCCATCAATATTAGTTAACTTCACTTTGATCTTAGGCATAGGGCCGAGAAGCAATGGAAATACTGCTACCGAACCGTGGCAATGGATCAAAGTGTGGCTGCGTAAAGAAGAATGCCACTGTGATTATGTAGTGTCATGCAAATATCTAGTCTTATTGTAACCGATATCAATAAGGTTTTTACGAACAAGGAGACGATATCGCAGCTAAACCGGATGGTTTATATCGATGGCCATCAATATTAGTTAACATCACTTTGATCCCAACCATAGGGCCGGGAAGCAATGGAAATGCTGCTACCGAACCGTGGCAATGGATCAAAGTGTGGCTGCGTAAAGAAGCATGCTACTATGATTATGTAGTGCCATGCAAATAACTAGTCCTATTGTAACCGATATCAGTAAGGTTTTTACGATCAAGGAGACGATATCGCAGCTAAACCGGATGGTTCATATCGATGGCCATGAATATTAGTTAACTTCACTTTGATTTCATCCATAAGGCCGAGAAGCAATGGAAATACTGCTACCGAACCGTTTCAAAGGATGAAAGTGTGGCTGCGTAAAGAAGCATGCCACTATGATTATGTAGTGTCATGCAAATGTCTAGTATTATTGTAACCGGTATCAGTAAGGTTTTTGAGATCAAGGACACGATATTGCAGCTAAACCGGATGATTTACATCGATGGCCATCAATATTAGTTAACTTCACTTTCATCTTAGTCATACGGCCGAGAAACAATGGAAATACTGCTACCGAACCGTGGCAATGGATCAAAGTGTGCCTGCGTAAAGAAGAATGCCACTATGATTATGTAGTGCCATGCAAATATCTAGTCCTATTGTAACCGATATCAGTAAGGTTTTTACGATCAAGGAGACGATATCGCAGCTAAACCGGATGGTTTATATCGATCGCCATGAATATTAGTTAACTTCACTTTGATTTCATCCATAAGGGCGAGAAGCAATGGAAATACTGCTACCGAACCGTTTCAATGGATCAAAGTGTGGCTGCGTAAAGAAGCAAGCCACTATGATTATGTAGTGCCATGCAAATAACTAGTCCTATTGTAACCGATATCAGTAAGGTTTTTACGATCAAGGAGACGATATCGCAGCTAAACCGGATGGTTCATATCGATGGCCATGAATATTAGTTAACTTCACTTTGATTTCATCCATAAGGCCGAGAAGCAATTGAAATACTGCTACCGAACCGTTTCAATGGATCAAAGTGCGGCTGCGTAAAGAAGAATGCCACTATGATTATGTAGTGTCATGCAAATGTCTAGTATTATTGTAACCGGTATCAGTAAGGTTTTTGGGATCAAGGAGACGATATCGCAGCTAAACCGGATGGTTTATATCGATGGCCATCAATATTAGTTAACTTCACTTCGATCTCAGCCATAGGGACCAGAAGCAATAGAAATACTGCTACCGAAACGTTTCAATGGATCAAAGTGTGGCTGCGTAAAGAAGCATGCCACTATGATTATGTAGTCTCATGCAAATATCTAGTCTTATTGTAACCGATATTAGTAAGGCTTTTACGATCAAGCAGACAATATTGCAGGTAAACCGGATGGTTTATATCGACGGCCATCAATATTAGTTAACTTCACTTTGATCTCAGCCATAGGCCGAGAAGCAATGGAAATACTGCTACCGATCCGTTTCAATGGATGAAAATGTGGCTGCGTAAAGAAGAATGCCACTATGGTTATGTAGTGTCATGCAAATGTCTAGTATTATTGTAACCGGTATCAGTAAGGTTTTTGGGATCAAGGAGACGATATCGCAGCTAAACCGGATGGTTTATATCGATGGCCATCAATATTAGTTAGCTTCACTTCGATCTCAGCCATAGGGACAAGAAGCAATGGAAATACTGCTACCGAACCGTGGCAATAGATGAAAGTGTGGCTGCGTAAAGAAGAATGCCACTATGATTATGTAGTGTCATGCAAATGTCTAGTATTATTGTAACCGGTATCAGTAAGGTTTTTGAGATCAAGGAGACGATATCGCAGCTAAACCGGATGGTTTATATCGATGGCCATCAATATCAGTTAACTTCACTTTCATCTTAGTCATACGGCCGAGAAGCAATGGAAATACTGATACCGATCCGTTTCAATGGATCAAAGTGTGGCTGCGTAAAGAAGAATGCCACTATGATTATGTAGTGTCATGCAAATGTCTAGTATTATTGTAACCGGTATCAGTAAGGTTTTTGAGATCAAGGAGACGATATCGCAGCTAAACCGGATGGTTTATATCGATGGCCATCAATATTAGTTAACTCCACTTCGATCACAGCCATAGGGACCAGAAGCTATGGACATACTGCTACCGAACCGTGGCAATGGATGAAAGTGTGGCTGCGTAAAGCAGAATGCCACTATGATTATGTAGTGTCATGCAAATGTCTAGTATTATTGTAACCGGTATTAGTAAGGTTTTTGAGATCAAGGAGACGATATCGCAGCTAAACCGGATGGTTTACATCGATGGCCATCAATATTAGTTAACTTCACTTTGATCTTAGGCATAGGGCCGAGAAGCAATGGAAATACTACTACCGAACCGTGGCAATGGATCAAAGTGAGGCTGTGTAAAGAAGAATGCCACTATGATTATGTAGTGCCATGCAAATATCTAGTCCTGTTGTAACCGATATCAGTAAGGTTTTTGAGATCAAGGAGACGATATCGCAGCTAAACCGGATGGTTTACATCGATGGCCATCAATATTAGTTAACTTCACTTTCATCTTAGTCATACGGCCGAGAAGCAATGGAAATACTGCTAACGAACCGTGGCAATGGATCAAAGTGTGGCTGCGTAAAGAAGAATGCCACAATGATTATGTAGTGTCATGCAAATATCTAGTCCTGTTGTAACCGATATCAGTAAGGTTTTTACTATCAAGGAGACGATATCGCAGCTAAACCGGATGGTTTATATCGATGGCCATAAATATTAGTTAACTTCACTTTGATCTTAGTCATAAGGCCGAGAAGCAATGGAAATACTGCTACCGAACCGTGGCAATGGATCAAAGTTAAGCTGCGTAAAGAAGCATGCCACTATGATTATGTAGTGCCATGCAAATAACTAGTCCTATTGTAACCGATATCAGTAAGGTTTTTACGATCAAGGAGACGATATTGCAGCTAAACCGGATGGTTTATATCGATGGCCATGAATATTAGTTAACTTCACTTTGATTTCATCCATAAGTCCGAGAAGCAATGGAAATACTGCTACCGAACCGTTTCAATGGATCAAAGTGCGGCTGCGTAAAGAAGAATGCCACTATGATTATGTAGTGTCATGCAAATGTCTAGTATTATTGTAACCGGTATCAGTAAGGTTTTTGGGATCAAGGAGACGATATCGCAGCTAAACCGGATGGTTTATATCGATGGCCATCAATATTAGTTAACTTCACTTCGATCTCAGCCATAGGGACCAGAAGCAATAGAAATACTGCTACCGAAACGTTTCAATTGATCAAAGTGTGGCTGCGTAAAGAAGCATGCCACTATGATTATGTAGTGCCATGCAAATATCTAGTCCTATTGTAACCGATATCAGTAAGGTTTTTACGATCAAGGAGACGATATCGCAGCTAAACCGGATGGTTTATATCGACGGCCATCAATATTAGTTAACTTCACTTTGATCCCAGCCATAGGGCCGGGAAGCAATGGAAATGCTGCTACCGAACCGTGGCAATGGATCAAAGTGTGGCTGCGTAAAGAAGCATGCCACTATGATTATGTAGTGCCATGCAAATAACTAGTCCTATTGTAACCGATATCAGTAAGGTTTTTACGATCAAGGAGACGATATCGCAGCTAAACCGGATGGTTTATATCGATGGCCATGAATATTAGTTAACTTCACTTTGATTTCATCCATAAGTCCGAGAAGCATTGGAAATACTGCTACCGAACCGTTTCAATGGATCAAAGTGCGGCTGCGTAAAGAAGAATGCCACTATGATTATGTAGTGTCATGCAAATGTCTAGTATTATTGTAACCGGTATCAGTAAGGTTTTTGGGATCAAGGAGACGATATCGCAGCTAAACCGGATGGTTTATATCGATGGCCATCAATATTAGTTAACTTCACTTCGATCTCAGCCATAGGGACCAGAAGCAATAGAAATACTGCTACCGAAACGTTTCAATGGATCAAAGTGTGGCTGCGTAAAGAAGCATGCCACTATGATTATGTAGTGCCATGCAAATATCTAGTCCTATTGTAACCGATATCAGTAAGGTTTTTACGATCAAGGAGACGATATCGCAGCTAAACCGGATGGTTTATATCGATGGCCATCAATATTAGTTAACTTCACTTTGATTTCATCCATAAGGCCGAGAAGCAATGGAAATACTGCTACCGAACCGTTTCAATGGATGAAAGTGTGGCTGCGTAAAGAAGCATGCCACTATGATTATGTAGTGTCATGCAAATGTCTAGTATTATTGTAACCGGTATCAGTAAGGTTTTTGAGATCAAGGAGACGATATTGCAGCTAAACCGGATGATTTACATCGATGGCCATCAATATTAGTTAACTTCACTTTCATCTTAGTCATACGGCCGAGAAGCAATGGAAATACTGCTACCGAACCGTGGCAATGGATCAAAGTGTGCCTGCGTAAAGAAGAATGCCACTATGATTATGTAGTGCCATGCAAATATCTAGTCCTATTGTAACCGATATCAGTAAGGTTTTTACGATCAAGGAGACGATATCGCAGCTAAACCGGATGGTTTATATCGATCGCCATGAATATTAGTTAACTTCACTTTGATTTCATCCATAAGGGCGAGAAGCAATGGAAATACTGCTACCGAACCGTTTCAATGGATCAAAGTGTGGCTGCGTAAAGAAGCAAGCCACTATGATTATGTAGTGCCATGCAAATAACTAGTCCTATTGTAACCGATATCAGTAAGGTTTTTACGATCAAGGAGACGATATCGCAGCTAAACCGGATGGTTCATATCGATGGCCATGAATATTAGTTAACTTCACTTTGATTTCATCCATAAGGCCGAGAAGCAATTGAAATACTGCTACCGAACCGTTTCAATGGATCAAAGTGCGGCTGCGTAAAGAAGAATGCCACTATGATTATGTAGTGTCATGCAAATGTCTAGTATTATTGTAACCGGTATCAGTAAGGTTTTTGGGATCAAGGAGACGATATCGCAGCTAAACCGGATGGTTTATATCGATGGCCATCAATATTAGTTAACTTCACTTCGATCTCAGCCATAGGGACCAGAAGCAATAGAAATACTGCTACCGAAACGTTTCAATGGATCAAAGTGTGGCTGCGTAAAGAAGCATGCCACTATGATTATGTAGTCTCATGCAAATATCTAGTCTTATTGTAACCGATATTAGTAAGGCTTTTACGATCAAGCAGACAATATTGCAGGTAAACCGGATGGTTTATATCGACGGCCATCAATATTAGTTAACTTCACTTTCATCTTAGTCATACGGCCGAGAAGCAATGGAAATACTGCTACCGAACCGTGACAATGGATCAAAGTGTGCCTGCGTAAAGAAGAATGCCACTATGATTATGTAGTGTCATGCAAATGTCTAGTATTATTGTAACCGATATCAATAAGGTTTTTACGAACAAGGAGACGATATCGCAGCTAAACCGGATGGTTTATATCGATGGCCATCAATATTAGTTAACTTCACTTTGATTTCATCCATAAGGCCGAGAAGCAATGGAAATACTGCTACCGAACCGTTTCAATGGATGAAAGTGTGGCTGCGTAAAGAAGCATGCCACTATGATTATGTAGTGTCATGCAAATGTCTAGTATTATTGTAACCGGTATCAGTAAGGTTTTTGAGATCAAGGAGACGATATTGCAGCTAAACCGGATGATTTACATCGATGGCCATCAATATTAGTTAACTTCACTTTCATCTTAGTCATACGGCCGAGAAGCAATGGAAATACTGCTACCGAACCGTGGCAATGGATCAAAGTGTGGCTGCGTAAAGAAAAATGCCACTATGATTATGTAGTGTCATGCAAATATCCAGTCCTATTGTAACCGATATCAGTAAGGTTTTTACGATCAAGGAGACAATATCCCAGCTAAACCGCATGGTTTATATCGATGGCCATCAATTTTAGTTAACTTCACTTTGATCTTAGGCATAGGGCCGAGAAGCAATGGAAATACTGCTACCGAACCGTGGCAATGGATCAAAGTGTGGCTGCGTAAAGAAGAATGCCACTATAATTATTTAGTGCCATGCAAATATCTAGTCCTATTGTAACCGATATCAGTAAGGTTTTTACGATCAAGGAGATGATATTGCAGCTAAACCCGATGGTTTATATCGATGGCCATCAATATTAGTTAACTTCACTTCGATCGAAGCCATGGGGACCAGAAGCAATGGAAATACTGCTACCGAACCGTGGCAATGGATCAAAGTGTGGCTGCGTAAAGAAGAATGGCACTATGATTATGTAGTGTCATGCAAATATCCAGTCCTATTGTAACCGATATCAGTAAGGTTTTTACGATCAAGGAGACAATATCCTAGCTAAACCGCATGGTTTATATCGATGGCCATCAATATTAGTTAACTTCACTTTGATCTTAGGCATAGGGCCGAGAAGCAATGGAAATACTGCTACCGAACCGTGGCAATGGATCAAAGTGTGGCTGCGTAAAGAAGAATGCCACTGTGATAATGTAGTGTCATGCAAATATCTAGTCTTATTGTAACCGATATCAGTAAGGTTTTTACGATCAAGGAGACAATATCGCAGCTAAACCGCATGGTTTATATCGATGGCCATCAATATTAGTTAACTTCACTTTGATCTTAGGCATAGGGCCGAGAAGCAATGGAAATACTCCTACCGGTACCGTGGCAATGGATCAAAGTGAGGCTGCGTAAACAAGAATGCCACTATAATTATTTAGTGCCATGCAAATATCTAGTTCTATTGTAACCGATATCAGTAAGGTTTTTACGATCAAGGAGACGATATTGCAGCTAAACCCGATGGTTTATATCGATGGCCATCAATATTAGTTAACTTCACTTCGATCGAAGCCATGGGGACCAGAAGCAATGGAAATACTGCTACCGAAACATGGCAATGTATCAAAGTGTGGCTGCGTAAAGAAGAATGCCACTAAGATTATGTAGTGTCATGCAAATGCTTAGTATTATTGTAACCGGTATCAGTAAGGTTTTTACGATCAAGGAGACGATATGGCAGTTAAACCGGATGGTTTATATCGATTGCCATCAATATTAGTTAACTTCACTTCGATCTCAGCCATAGGAACCAGAAGCAATCCAAATACTGCTACCGAACCGTGGCAATGGATCAAAGTGTGGCTGCGTAAAGAAGAATGCCACTATGATTATGTAGTGTCATGCAAATGTCTAGTATTATTGTAACCGGTATCAGTAAGGTTTTTGAGATCAAGGAGACCATATCGCAGCTAAACCGGATGGTTTATATCGATGGCCTTCAATATTAGTTAACTTCACTTTGATCTCAGCCATAGGGCCGAGAAGCAATGGAAATACTGCTACCGAACCGTGGCAATGGATCAAAGTGTGGCTGCGTAAAGAAGAATGCCACTATGATTATTTAGTGTCATGCAAATATCCAGTCCTATTGTAACCGATATCAGTAAGGTTTTTACGATCAAGGAGACAATATCCCAGCTAAACCGCATGGTTTATATCGATGGCCATCAATATTAGTTAACTTCACTTTGATCTTAGGCATAGGGCCGAGAAGCAATGGAAATACTGCTGCCGAACCGTGGCAATGGATCAAAGAGAGGCTGCGTAAACAAGAATGCCACTATGATTATTTAGTGCCATGCAAATATCTAGTCCTATTGTAACCGATATCAGTAAGGTTTTTACGATTAAGGAGACGATATCGCAACTAAACAGGATGGTTTATGTCGAAGGCCATCAATATTAGTTAACTTCACTTCGATCTCAGCCATAGGGACCAGAAGCAATGGAAATACTGCAACCGCACCGTGGCAATGGATCAAAGTGTGGCTGCGTAAAGAAGAATGCCACTATAATTATTTAGTGCCATGCAAATATCTAGTCCTATTGTAACCGATATCCGTAAGGTTTTTACGATCAAGGAGACGATATTGCAGCTACACCCGATGGTTTATATCGATGGCCATCAATATTAGTTAACTTCACTTTGATCTCAGCCATAGGGCCGAGAAGCAATGGAAATACTGCTACCGAACCGTGGCAATGGATCAAAGTGTGGCTGCGTAAAGAAGAATGCCACTATGATTATGTAGTGCCATGCAAATATCTAGTCCTATTGTAACCGATATCAGTAAGGGTTTTACGATCAAGGAGACAATATCGCAGCTAAACCGCATGGTTTATACCGATGGCCATCAATATTAGTTAACTTCGCTTTGATCTTAGGCATAGGGCCGAGAAGCAATGGTAATACTGCTACCGAACCGTGGCAATGGATCAAAGTGAGGCTGCGTAAAGAAGAATGCCACTATGAATATGTAGTGTCATGCAAATATCTAGTATTATTGTAACCGATATCTGTAATGTTTTTGAGATCAAGGAGACGATATCGCAGCTAAACCGCATGGTTTATACCGATGGCTATCAATATTAGTTAACTTCACTTTGATCTCAGCCATAGGAACCAGAAGCAATCCAAATACTGCTACCGAACCGTGGCAATGGATCAAAGTGTGGCTGCGTAAAGAAGAATGCCACTATGATTATGTAGTGTCATGCAAATGTCTAGTATTATTGTAACCGGTATCAGTAAGGTTTTTGAGATCAAGGAGACCATATCGCAGCTAAACCGGATGGTTTATATCGATGGCCATCAATATTAGTTAACTTCACTTTGATCTCAGCCATATGGCCGAGAAGCAATGGAAATACTGCTACCGAACCGTGGCAATGGATCAAAGAGAGGCTGCGTAAACAAGAATGCCACTATGATTATTTAGTGCCATGCAAATATCTAGTCCTATTGTAACCGATATCAGTAAGGTTTTTACGATTAAGGAGACGATATCGCAGCTAAACAGGATGTTTTATGTCGATGGCCATCAATATTAGTTAACTTCACTTCGATCTCAGCCATAGGGACCAGAAGCAATGGAAATACTGCTACCGAACCGTGGCAATGGATTTAAGTGTGGCTGCGTAAAGAAGAATGCCACTATAATTATTTAGTGCCATTCAAATATCTAGTCCTATTGTAACCGATATCAGTAAGGTTATTACGATCAAGGAGACGATATTGCAGCTAAACAGGATGTTTTATGTCGATAGCCATCAATATTAGTTAACTTCACTTCGATCTCAGCCATAGGGACCAGAAGCAATGGAAATACTGCTACCGAACCGTGGCAATGGATCAAAGTGTGGCTGCGTAAAGAAGAATGCCACTATGATTTTGTAGTGCCATGCAAATATCTAGTCCTATTGTAACCTGTATCTGTAAGGTTCTTACGATCAAGGAGACGATTTCGCAGCTAAACCGGATGGTTTATGTCGAAGGCCATCAATATTAGTTAACTTGACTTTCATCTCAGCCATAGGGCCGAGAAGCAATGGAAATACTGCTACCGAACCGTGGCAATGGATCAAAGTGTGGCTGCGTAAAGAAGAATGCCACTATGATTATGTAGTGTCATGCAAATATCCAGTCCTATTGTAACCGATATCAGTAAGGTTTTTACGATCAAGGAGACAATATCCCAGCTAAACCGCATGGTTTATATCGATGGCCATCAATATTAGTTAACTTCACTTTGATCTTAGGCATAGGGCCGAGAAGCAATGGAAATACTGCTACCGAACCGTGGCAATGGATCAAAGTGTGGCTGCGTAAAGAAGAATGCCACTATAATTATTTAGTGCCATGCAAATATCTAGTCCTATTGTAACCGATATCAGTAAGGTTTTTACGATCAAGGAGATGATATTGCAGCTAAACCCGATGGTTTATATCGATGGCCATCAATATTAGTTAACTTCACTTCGATCGAAGCCATGGGGACCAGAAGCAATGGAAATACTGCTACCGAACCGTGGCAATGGATCAAAGTGTGGCTGCGTAAAGAAGAATGCCACTATGATTATGTAGTGTCATGCAAATATCCAGTCCTATTGTAACCGATATCAGTAAGGTTTTTACGATCAAGGAGACAATATCCCAGCTAAACCGCATGGTTTTTATCGATGGCCATCAATATTAGTTAACTTCACTTTGATCTTAGGCATAGGGCCGAGAAGCAATGGAAATACTGCTACCGAACCGTGGCAATGGATCAAAGTGTGGCTGCGTAAAGAAGAATGCCACTGTGATTATGTAGTGTCATGCAAATATCTAGTCTTATTGTAACCGATATCAGTAAGGTTTTTACGATCAAGGAGACAATATCGCAGCTAAACCGCATGGTTTATATCGATGGCCATCAATATTAGTTAACTTCACTTTGATCTTAGGCATAGGGCCGAGAAGCAATGGAAATACTCCTACCGGTACCGTGGCAATGGATCAAAGTGAGGCTGCGTAAACAAGAATGCCACTATAATTATTTAGTGCCATGCAAATATCTAGTTCTATTGTAACCGATATCAGTAAGGTTTTTACGATCAAGGAGACCATATTGCAGCTAAACCCGATGGTTTATATCGATGGCCATCAATATTAGTTAACTTCACTTCGATCGAAGCCATGGGGACCAGAAGCAATGGAAATACTGCTACCGAAACATGGCAATGGATCAAAGTGTGGCTGCGTAAAGAAGAATGCCACTAAGATTATGTAGTGTCATGCAAATGCTTAGTATTATTGTAACCGGTATCAGTAAGGTTTTTACGATCAAGGAGACGATATCCCAGCTAAACCGCATGGTTTATATCGATGGCCATCAATATTAGTTAACTTCACTTTGATCTTAGGCATAGGGCCGAGAAGCAATGGAAATACTGCTACCGAACCGTGGCAATGGATCAAAGTGTGGCTGCGTAAAGAAGAATGCCACTATAATTATTTAGTGCCATGCAAATATCTAGTCCTATTGTAACCGATATCAGTAAGGTTTTTACGATCAAGGAGATGATATTGCAGCTAAACCCGATGGTTTATATCGATGGCCATCAATATTAGTTAACTTCACTTCGATCGAAGCCATGGGGACCAGAAGCAATGGAAATACTGCTACCGAACCGTGGCAATGGATCAAAGTGTGGCTGCGTAAAGAAGAATGGCACTATGATTATGTAGTGTCATGCAAATATCCAGTCCTATTGTAACCGATATCAGTAAGGTTTTTACGATCAAGGAGACAATATCCCAGCTAAACCGCATGGTTTATATCGATGGCCATCAATATTAGTTAACTTCACTTTGATCTTAGGCATAGGGCCGAGAAGCAATGGAAATACTGTTACCGAACCGTGGCAATGGATCAAAGTGTGGCTGCGTAAAGAAGAATGCCACTGTGATTATGTAGTGTCATGCAAATATCTAGTCTTATTGTAACCGATATCAGTAAGGTTTTTACGATCAAGGAGACAATATCGCAGCTAAACCGCATGGTTTATATCGATGGCCATCAATATTAGTTAACTTCACTTTGATCTTAGGCATAGGGCCGAGAAGCAATGGAAATACTCCTACCGGTACCGTGGCAATGGATCAAAGTGGGGCTGCGTAAACAAGAATGCCACTATAATTATTTAGTGCCATGCAAATATCTAGTTCTATTGTAACCGATATCAGTAAGGTTTTTACGATCAAGGAGACGATATTGCAGCTAAACCCGATGGTTTATATCGATGGCCATCAATATTAGTTAACTTCACTTCGATCGAAGCCATGGGGACCAGAAGCAATGGAAATACTGCTACCGAAACATGGCAATGGATCAAAGTGTGGCTGCGTAAAGAAGAATGCCACTAAGATTATGTAGTGTCATGCAAATGCTTAGTATTATTGTAACCGGTATCAGTAAGGTTTTTACGATCAAGGAGACGATATGGCAGTTAAACCGGATGGTTTATATCGATTGCCATCAATATTAGTTAACTTCACTTCGATCTCAGCCATAGGAACCAGAAGCAATCCAAATACTGCTACCGAACCGTGGCAATGGATCAAAGTGTGGCTGCGTAAAGAAGAATGCCACTATGATTATGTAGTGTCATGCAAATGTCTAGTATTATTGTAACCGGTATCAGTAAGGTTTTTGAGATCAAGGAGACCATATCGCAGCTAAACCGGATGGTTTATATCGATGGCCTTCAATATTAGTTAACTTCACTTTGATCTCAGCCATAGGGCCGAGAAGCAATGGAAATACTGCTACCGAACCGTGGCAATGGATCAAAGTGTGGCTGCGTAAAGAAGAATGCCACTATGATTATTTAGTGTCATGCAAATATCCAGTCCTATTGTAACCGATATCAGTAAGGTTTTTACGATCAAGGAGACAATATCCCAGCTAAACCGCATGGTTTATATCGATGGCCATCAATATTAGTTAACTTCACTTTGATCTTAGGCATAGGGCCGAGAAGCAATGGAAATACTGCTGCCGAACCGTGGCAATGGATCAAAGAGAGGCTGCGTAAACAAGAATGCCACTATGATTATTTAGTGCCATGCAAATATCTAGTCCTATTGTAACCGATATCAGTAAGGTTTTTACGATTAAGGAGACGATATCGCAACTAAACAGGATGGTTTATGTCGAAGGCCATCAATATTAGTTAACTTCACTTCGATCTCAGCCATAGGGACCAGAAGCAATGGAAATACTGCAACCGAACCGTGGCAATGGATCAAAGTGTGGCTGCGTAAAGAAGAATGCCACTATAATTATTTAGTGCCATGCAAATATCTAGTCCTATTGTAACCGATATCCGTAAGGTTTTTACGATCAAGGAGACGATATTGCAGCTAAACCCGATGGTTTATATCGATGGCCATCAATATTAGTTAACTTCACTTTGATCTCAGCCATAGGGCCGAGAAGCAATGGAAATACTGCTACCGAACCGTGGCAATGGATCAAAGTGTGGCTGCGTAAAGAAGAATGCCACTATGATTATGTAGTGCCATGCAAATATCTAGTCCTATTGTAACCGATATCAGTAAGGGTTTTACGATCAAGGAGACAATATCGCAGCTAAACCGCATGGTTTATACCGATGGCCATCAATATTAGTTAACTTCGCTTTGATCTTAGGCATAGGGCCGAGAAGCAATGGTAATACTGCTACCGAACCGTGGCAATGGATCAAAGTGAGGCTGCGTAAAGAAGAATGCCACTATGAATATGTAGTGTCATGCAAATATCTAGTATTATTGTAACCGATATCTGTAATGTTTTTGAGATCAAGGAGACGATATCGCAGCTAAACCGCATGGTTTATACCGATGGCTATCAATATTAGTTAACTTCACTTTGATCTCAGCCATAGGAACCAGAAGCAATCCAAATACTGCTACCGAACCGTGGCAATGGATCAAAGTGTGGCTGCGTAAAGAAGAATGCCACTATGATTATGTAGTGTCATGCAAATGTCTAGTATTATTGTAACCGGTATCAGTAAGGTTTTTGAGATCAAGGAGACCATATCGCAGCTAAACCGGATGGTTTATATCGATGGCCATCAATATTAGTTAACTTCACTTTGATCTCAGCCATATGGCCGAGAAGCAATGGAAATACTGCTACCGAACCGTGGCAATGGATCAAAGAGAGGCTGCGTAAACAAGAATGCCACTATGATTATTTAGTGCCATGAAAATATCTAGTCCTATTGTAACCGATATCAGTAAGGTTTTTACGATTAAGGAGACGATATCGCAGCTAAACAGGATGTTTTATGTCGATGGCCATCAATATTAGTTAACTTCACTTCGATCTCAGCCATAGGGACCAGAAGCAATGGAAATACTGCTACCGAACCGTGGCAATATATTTAAGTGTGGCTGCGTAAAGAAGAATGCCACTATAATTATTTAGTGCCATGCAAATATCTAGTCCTATTGTAACCGATATCAGTAAGGTTTTTACGATCAAGGAGACGATATTGCAGCTAAACCCGATGGTTTATATCGATGGCCATCAATATTAGTTAACTTCACTTTGATCTCAGCCATAGGGCCGAGAAGCAATGGAAATACTGCTACCGAACCGTGGCAATGGATCAAAGTGTGGCTGCGTAAAGAAGAATGCCTCTATGATTATGTAGTGTCATGCAAATATCCAGTCCTATTGTAACCGATATCAGTAAGGTTTTTACGATCAAGGAGACAATATCCCAGCTAAACCGCATGGTTTATATCGATGGCCATCAATATTAGTTAACTTCACTTCGATCTCAGCCATAGGGACGAGAAGCAATGGAAATACTGCTACCGAACCGTCGCAATGGATCAAAGTTCAGCTGCGTAAAGAAGCACGCCACTATGATTATGTAGTGCCATGCAAATATCTAGTCCTATTGTAACCGATATCAGTAAGGATTTTACGATCAAGGAGACAATATCGCAGCTAAACCGCATGGTTTATACCGATGGCCATCAATATTAGTTAACTTCGCTTTGATCTTAGGCATAGGGACCAGAAGCAATGGAAATACTGCTACCGAACCGTGGCAATGGATCAAAGTGTGGCTGCGTAAAGAAGAATGCAACTATAATTATTTTGTGCCATGCAAATATCTAGTCCTATTGTAACCGATATCAGTAAGGTTTTTACGATCAAGGAGACAATATCCCAGCTAAACCGCATGGTTTATATCGATGGCCATCAATATTAGTTAACTTCACTTTGATCTTAGGCATAGGGCCGAGAAGCAATGGAAATACTGCTGCCGAACCATGGCAATGGATCAAAAAGAGGCTGCGTAAAGAAGAATCCCACTATGATTATGTAGTGTCATGCAAATGTTTAGTATTATTGTAACCGGTATCAGTAAGGTTTTTACGATCAAGGAGACGATATGGCAGCTAAACCGGATGGATTATATCGATTGCCATCAATATTAGTTAACTTCACTTCGATCTCAGCCATAGGAACCAGAAGCAATCCAAATACTGCTACCGAACCGTGGCAATGGATCAAAGTGTGGCTGCGTAACGAAGAATGCCACTATGATTATGTAGTGCTATGCAAATGTTTAGTAATATTGTAACCGGTATCAGTAAGGTTTTTACGATCAAGGAGACGACATTGCAGCTAAACCGGATGGTTTATATCGATTGGCATCAATATTAGTTAACTTCACTTCGATCTCAGCCATAGGAACCAGAAGCAATCCAAATACTGCTACCGAACCGTCGCAATGGATCATAGTTCAGCTGCGTAAAGAAGCACGCCACTATGATTATGTAGTGCCATGCAAATATCTAGTCCTATTGTAACCGATATCAGTAAGGTTTTTACGTCAAGGAGACAATATCGCAGCTAAACCGCATGGTTTACACCGATGGCCATCAATATTAGTTAACTTCACTTTGATCTTAGGCATAGGGCCGAGAAGCAATGGTAATACCGCTACCGAACCGTGGCAATGGATCAAAGTGAGGCTGCGTAAAGAAGAATGCCACTATGATTATGTAGTGTCATGCAAATATCCAGTCCTATTGTAACCGATATCAGTAAGGTTTTTACGATCAAGGAGACAATATCCCAGCTAAACCGCATGGTTTATATCGATGGCCATCAATATTAGTTAACTTCACTTTGATCTTAGGCATAGGGCCGAGAAGCAATGGAAATACTGCTGCCGAACCGTGGCAATGGATCAAAAAGAGGCTGCGTAAACAAGAATGCCACTATGATTATTTAGTGCCATGCAAATATCTAGTCCTATTGTAACCGATATCAGTAAGGTTTTTACGATTAAGGAGACGATATCGCAGCTAAACAGGATGTTTTATGTCGATGGCCATCAATATTAGTTAACTTCACTTTGATCTTAGGCATAGGGCCGAGAAGCAATGGAAATACTGCTACCGAACCGTCGCAATGGATCAAAGTTCAGCTGCGTAAAGAAGCACGTCACTATGATTATGTAGTGCCATGCAAATATCTAGTCCTGTTGTAACCTATATCTGTAAGGTTCTTACGATCAAGGAGACGATTTCGCAGCTAAACCGGATGGTTTATGTCGAAGGCCATCAATATTAGTTAACTTCACTTCGATCTCAGCCATAGGGACCAGAAGCAATGGAAATACTGCTACCGAACCGTGGCAATGGATCAAAGTGTGGCTGCGTAAAGAAGAATGCCACTATAATTATTTAGTGCCATGCAAATATCTAGTCTTATTGTAACCGATATCAGTAAGGTTTTTACGATCAAGGAGACGATATTGCAGCTAAACCCGATGGTTTATATCGATGGCCATCAATATTAGTTAACTTCACTTTGATCTCAGCCATAGGGCCGAGGAGCAATGGAAATACTGCTACCGAACCGTGGCAATGGATCAAAGTGTGGCTGCGTAAAGAAGAATGCCACTATGATTATGTAGTGTCATGCAAATATCCAGTCCTATTGTAACCGATATCAGTAAGGTTTTTACGATCAAGGAGACAATATCCCAGCTAAACCGCATGGTTTATATCGATGGCCATCAATATTAGTTAACTTCACTTTGATCTTAGGCATAGGGCAGAGAAGCAATGGAAATACTGCTGCCGAACCGTGGCAATGGATCAAAGAGAGGCTGCGTAAACCAGAATGCCACTATGATTATTTAGTGCCATGCAAATATCTAGTCCTATTGTAACCGATATCAGTAAGGTTTTTACGATTAAGGACGCGATATCGCAGCTAAACAGGATGTTTTATGTCGATGGCCATCAATATTAGTTAACTTCACTTTGATCTTAGGCATAGGGCCGAGAAGCAATGGAAATACTGCTACCGAACCGTCGCAATGGATCAAAGTTCAGCTGCGTAAAGAAGCACGCCACTATGATTATGTAGTGCCATGCAAATATCTAGTCCTATTGTAACCTATATCTGTAAGGTTCTTACGATCAAGGAGACGATTTCGCAGCTAAACCGGATGGTTTATGTCGAAGGCCATCAATATTAGTTAACTTCACTTTGATCTCAGCCATAGGGCCGAGAAGCAATGGAAATACTGCTACCGAACCGTGGCAATGGATCAAAGTGTGGCTGCGTAAAGAAGAATGCCTCTATGATTATGTAGTGTCATGCAAATATCCAGTCCTATTGTAACCGATATCAGTAAGGTTTTTACGATCAAGGAGACAATATCCCAGCTAAACCGCATGGTTTATATCGATGGCCATCAATATTAGTTAACTTCACTTTGATCTTAGGCATAGGGCCGAGAAGCAATGGAAATACTGCTACCGAACCGTGGCAATGGATCAAAGTGTGGCTGCGTAAAGAAGAATGCCACTGTGATTATGTAGTGTCATGCAAATATCTAGTCTTATTGTAACCGATATCAGTAAGGTTTTTACGATCATGGAGACAATATCGCAGCTAAACCGCATGGTTTATACCGATGGCCATCAATATTAGTTAACTTCACTTTGATCTTAGGCATAGGGCCGAGAAGCAATGGTAATACTGCTACCGAACCGTGGCAATGGATCAAAGTTCAGCTGCGTAAAGAAGCATGCCACTATAATTATTTAGTGCCATGCAAATATCTAGTCCTATTGTAACCGATATCAGTAAGGTTTTTACGATCAAGGAGACGATATTGCAGCTAAACCCGATGGTTTATATCGATGGCCATCAATATTAGTTAACTTCACTTCGATCGAAGCCATGGGGACCAGAAGCAATGGAAATACTGCTACCGAACCGTGGCAATGGATCAAAGTGTGGCTGCGTAAAGAAGAATGCCACTGTGATTATGTAGTGTCATGCAAATATCTATTCCTATTGTAACCGATATCAGTAAGGTTTTTACGATCAAGGAGACGATATTGCAGCTAAACCCGATGGTTTATATCGATGGCCATCAATATTAGTTAACTTCACTTCGATCGAAGCCATGGGGACCAGAAGCAATGGAAATACTGCTACCGAACCGTGGCAATGGATCAAAGTGTGGCTGCGTAAAGAAGAATGCCACTATGATTATGTAGTGCCATGCAAATATCTAGTCCTATTGTAACCGATATCAGTAAGGGTTTTACGATCAAGGAGACAATATCGCAGCTAAACCGCATGGTTTATACCGATGGCCATCAATATTAGTTAACTTCGCTTTGATCTTAGGCATAGGGCCGAGAAGCAATGGTAATACTGCTACCGAACCGTGGCAATGGATCAAAAAGAGGCTGCGTAAACAAGAATGCCACTATGATTATTTAGTGCCATGCAAATATCTAGTCCTATTGTAACCGATATCAGTAAGGTTATTACGATCAAGGAGACAATATCGCAGCTAAACCGCATGGTTTATACCGATGGCCATCAATATTAGTTAACTTCGCTTTGATCTTAGGCATAGGGCCGAGAAGCAATGGTAATACTGCTACCGAACCGTGGCAATGGATCAAAGTGTGGCTGCGTAAAGAAGAATGCCACTATGATTGTGTAGTGTCATGCAAATATCTAGTATTATTGTAACCGATATCTGTAATGTTTTTGAGGTCAAGGAGACGATATCGCAGCTAAACCGCATGGTTTATACCGATGGCCATCAGTATTAGTTAATTTTACTTTGATCTTAGGCATAGGGCCGAGAAGCAATGGAAATACTGCTACCGAACCGTGGCAATGGATCAAAGTGTGGCTGCGTGAAGAAGAATGCCACTGTGATTATGTAGTGTCATGCAAATATCTAGTCTTATTGTAACCGATATCAGTAAGGTTTTTACGATCAAGGAGACGATATCGCAGCAAAACCGGATGGTTTATATCGATGGCCATCAATATTAGTTAACTTCACTTCGATCTCAGCCATAGGGACGAGAAGCAATGGAAATACTGCTACCGAACCGTGGCAATGGATCAAAGTGAGGCTGCGTAAAGAAGAATGCCACTATGATTGTGTAGTGTCATGCAAATATTTAATCCTATTGTAACCGATATCAGTAAGGGTTTTACGATCAAGGAGACAATATCGCAGCTAAACCGCATGGTTTATACCGATGGCCATCAATATTAGTTAACTTCGCTTTGATCTTAGGCATAGGGCCGAGAAGCAATGGTAATACTGCTACCGAACCGTGGCAATGGATCAAAGTGTGGCTGCGTAAAGAAGAATGCCACTATGATTGTGTAGTGTCATGCAAATATCTAGTATTATTGTAACCGATAGCTGTAAGGTTTTTGAGATCAAGGAGACGATATCGCAGCAAAACCGGATGGTTTATATCGATGGCCATCAATATTAGTTAACTTCACTTCGATCTCAGCCATAGGGACGAGAAGCAATGGAAATACTGCTACCGAACCGTGGCAATGGATCAAAGTGAGGCTGCGTAAAGAAGAATGCCACTATGATTGTGTAGTGTCATGCAAATATTTAATCCTATTGTAACCGATATCAGTAAGGGTTTTACGATCAAGGAGACAATATCGCAGCTAAACCGCATGGTTTATACCGATGGCCATCAATATTAGTTAACTTCACTTCGATCGAAGCCATGGGGACCAGAACCAATGGAAATACTGCTACCGAACCGTGGCAATGGATCAAAGTGTGGCTGCGTAAAGAAGAATGCCACTATGATTATGTAGTGCCATGCAAATATCTAGTCCTATTGTAACCGATATCAGTAAGGGTTTTACGATCAAGGAGACAATATCGCAGCTAAACCGCATGGTTTATACCGATGGCCATCAATATTAGTTAACTTCGCTTTGATCTTAGGCATAGGGCCGAGAAGCAATGGTAATACTGCTACCGAACCGTGGCAATGGATCAAAGTGAGGCTGCGTAAAGAAGAATGCCACTATGAATATGTAGTGTCATGCAAATATCTAGTATTATTGTAACCGATATCTGTAATGTTTTTCAGATCAAGGAGACGATATCGCAGCTAAACCGCATGGTTTATACCGATGGCCATCAATATTAGTTAACTTCACTTTGATCTTAGGCATAGGGCCGAGAAGCAATGGAAATACTGCTGCCGAACCGTGGCAATGGATCAAAAAGAGGCTGCGTAAACAAGAATGCCACTATGATTATTTAGTGCCATGCAAATATCTAGTCCTATTGTAACCGATATCAGTAAGGTTTTTACGATTAAGGAGACGATATCGCAGCTAAACAGGATGTTTTATGTCGATGGCCATCAATATTAGTTAACTTCACTTTGATCTTAGGCATAGGGCCGAGAAGCAATGGAAATACTGCTACCGAACCGTCGCAATGGATCAAAGTTCAGCTGCGTAAAGAAGCACGCCACTATGATTATGTAGTGCCATGCAAATATCTAGTCCTGTTGTAACCTATATCTGTAAGGTTCTTACGATCAAGGAGACGATTTCGCAGCTAAACCGGATGGTTTATGTCGAAGGCCATCAATATTAGTTAACTTCACTTCGATCTCAGCCATAGGGACCAGAAGCAATGGAAATACTGCTACCGAACCGTGGCAATGGATCAAAGTGTGGCTGCGTAAAGAAGAATGCCACTATAATTATTTAGTGCCATGCAAATATCTAGTCCTATTGTAACCGATATCAGTAAGGTTTTTACGATCAAGGAGACGATATTGCAGCTAAACCCGATGGTTTATATCGATGGCCATCAATATTAGTTAACTTCACTTTGATCTCAGCCATAGGGCCGAGAAGCAATGGAAATACTGCTACCGAACCGTGGCAATGGATCAAAAAGAGGCTGCGTAAACAAGAATGCCACTATGATTATTTAGTGCCATGCAAATATCTAGTCCTATTGTAACCGATATCAGTAAGGTTTTTACGATTAAGGAGACGATATCGCAGCTAAACAGGATGTTTTATGTCGATGGCCATCAATATTAGTTAACTTCACTTTGATCTTAGGCATAGGGCCGAGAAGCAATGGAAATACTGCTACCGAACCGTCGCAATGGATCAAAGTTCAGCTGCGTAAAGAAGCACGCCACTATGATTATGTAGTGCCATGCAAATATCTAGTCCTGTTGTAACCTATATCTGTAAGGTTCTTACGATCAAGGAGACGATTTCGCAGCTAAACCGGATGGTTTATGTCGAAGGCCATCAATATTAGTTAACTTCACTTCGATCTCAGCCATAGGGACCAGAAGCAATGGAAATACTGCTACCGAACCGTGGCAATGGATCAAAGTGTGGCTGCGTAAAGAAGAATGCCACTATAATTATTTAGTGCCATGCAAATATCTAGTCCTATTGTAACCGATATCAGTAAGGTTTTTACGATCAAGGAGACGATATTGCAGCTAAACCCGATGGTTTATATCGATGGCCATCAATATTAGTTAACTTCACTTTGATCTCAGCCATAGGGCCGAGGAGCAATGGAAATACTGCTACCGAACCGTGGCAATGGATCAAAGTGTGGCTGCGTAAAGAAGAATGCCACTATGATTATGTAGTGTCATGCAAATATCCAGTCCTATTGTAACCGATATCAGTAAGGTTTTTACGATCAAGGAGACAATATCCCAGCTAAACCGCATGGTTTATATCGATGGCCATCAATATTAGTTAACTTCACTTTGATCTTAGGCATAGGGCCGAGAAGCAATGGAAATACTGCTGCCGAACCGTGGCAATGGATCAAAGAGAGGCTGCGTAAACAAGAATGCCACTATGATTATTTAGTGCCATGCAAATATCTAGTCCTATTGTAACCGATATCAGTAAGGTTTTTACGATTAAGGAGACGATATCGCAGCTAAACAGGATGTTTTATGTCGATGGCCATCAATATTAGTTAACTTCACTTTGATCTTAGGCATAGGGCCGAGAAGCAATGGTAATACTGCTACCGAACCGTGGCAATGGATCAAAGTTCAGCTGCGTAAAAAAGCATGCCACTATAATTATTTAGTGCCATGCAAATATCTAGTCCTATTGTAACCGATATCAGTAAGGTTTTTACGATCAAGGAGACGATATTGCAGCTAAACCCGATGGTTTATATCAATGGCCATCAATATTAGTTAACTTCACTTCGATCGAAGCCATGGGGACCAGAAGCAATGGAAATACTGCTACCGAACCGTGGCAATGGATCAAAGTGTGGCTGCGTAAAGAAGAATGCCACTGTGATTATGTAGTGTCATGCAAATATCTA
The DNA here is from genome assembly GCA_963942575.1 of Priocnemis perturbator. Lineage (NCBI taxonomy): Eukaryota > Metazoa > Arthropoda > Insecta > Hymenoptera > Pompilidae > Priocnemis > Priocnemis perturbator. The sequence goes on along the minus strand of OZ012655.1, from coordinate 3,267,705 downwards.
GTCCTATTGTAACCGATATCAGTAATGTTTTTACGATCAAGGAGACGATATTGCAGCTAAACCCGATGGTTTATATCGATGGCCATCAATATTAGTTAACTTCACTTCGATCGAAGCCATGGGGACCAGAAGCAATGGAAATACTGCTACCGAACCGTGGCAATGGATCAAAGTGTGGCTGCGTAAAGAAGAATGCCACTATGATTATGTAGTGCCATGCAAATATCTAGTCCTATTGTAACCGATATCAGTAAGGGTTTTACGATCAAGGAGACAATATCGCAGCTAAACCGCATGGTTTATACCGATGGCCATCAATATTAGTTAACTTCGCTTTGATCTTAGGCATAGGGCCGAGAAGCAATGGTAATACTGCTACCGAACCGTGGCAATGGATCAAAAAGAGGCTGCGTAAACAAGAATGCCACTATGATTATTTAGTGCCATGCAAATATCTAGTCCTATTGTAACCGATATCAGTAAGGTTATTACGATCAAGGAGACAATATCGCAGCTAAACCGCATGGTTTATACCGATGGCCATCAATATTAGTTAACTTCGCTTTGATCTTAGGCATAGGGCCGAGAAGCAATGGTAATACTGCTACCGAACCGTGGCAATGGATCAAAGTGTGGCTGCGTAAAGAAGAATGCCACTATGATTGTGTAGTGTCATGCAAATATCTAGTATTATTGTAACCGATATCTGTAATGTTTTTGAGATCAAGGAGACGATATCGCAGCTAAACCGCATGGTTTATACCGATGGCCATCAATATTAGTTAATTTTACTTTGATCTTAGGCATAGGGCCGAGAAGCAATGGAAATACTGCTACCGAACCGTGGCAATGGATCAAAGTGTGGCTGCGTGAAGAAGAATGCCACTGTGATTATGTAGTGACATGCAAATATCTAGTCTTATTGTAACCGATATCAGTAAGGTTTTTACGATCAAGGAGACGATATCGCAGCAAAACCGGATGGTTTATATCGATGGCCATCAATATTAGTTAACTTCACTTCGATCTCAGCCATAGGGACGAGAAGCAATGGAAATACTGCTACCGAACCGTGGCAATGGATCAAAGTGAGGCTGCGTAAAGAAGAATGCCACTATGATTGTGTAGTGTCATGCAAATATTTAATCCTATTGTAACCGATATCAGTAAGGGTTTTACGATCAAGGAGACAATATCGCAGCTAAACCGCATGGTTTATACCGATGGCCATCAATATTAGTTAACTTCGCTTTGATCTTAGGCACAGGGCCGTGAAGCAATGGTAATACTGCTACCGAACCGTGGCAATGGATCAAAGTGAGGCTGCGTAAAGAAGAATGCCACTATGAATATGTAGTGTCATGCAAATTTCTAGTATTATTGTAACCGATATCTGTAATGTTTTTGAGATCAAGGAGACGATATCGCAGCTAAACCGCATGGTTTATACCGATGGCCATCAATATTAGTTAATTTTACTTTGATCTTAGGCATAGGGCTGAGAAGCAATGGTAATACTGCTACCGAACCGTGGCAATGGATCAAAAAGAGGCTGCGTAAACAAGAATGCCACTATGATTATTTAGTGCCATGCAAATATCTAGTCCTATTGTAACCGATATCAGTAAGGTTATTACGATTAAGGAGACGATATCGCAGCTAAACAGGATGTTTTATGTGGATGGCCATCAATATTAGTTAACTTCACTTTGATCTTAGGCATAGGGCCGAGAAGCAATGGAAATACTGCTACCGAACCGTCGCAATGGATCAAAGTTCAGCTGCGTAAAGAAGCACGCCACTATGATTATGTAGTGCCATGCAAATATCTAGTCCTATTGTAACCGATATCAGTAAGGGTTTTACGATCAAGGAGACAATATCGCAGCTAAACCGCATGGTTTATACCGATGGCCATCAATATTAGTTAACTTCGCTTTGATCTTAGGCATAGGGACCAGAAGCAATGGAAATACTGCTACCGAACCGTGGCAATGGATCAAAGTGTGGCTGCGTAAAGAAGAATGCAACTATAATTATTTTGTGCCATGCAAATATCTAGTCCTATTGTAACCGATATCAGTAAGGTTTTTACGATTAAGGAGACGATATCGCAGCTAAACAGGATGTTTTATGTCGATGGCCATCAATATTAGTTAACTTCACTTTGATCTTAGGCATAGGGCCGAGAAGCAATGGAAATACTGCAACCGAACCGTCGCAATGGATCAAAGTTCAGCTGCGTAAAGAAGCACGCCACTATGATTATGTAGTGCCATGCAAATATCTAGTCCTATTGTAACCTATATCTGTAAGGTTCTTACGATCAAGGAGACGATTTCGCAGCTAAACCGGATGGTTTATATCGATTGCCATCAATATTAGTTAACTTCACTTCGATCTCAGCCATAGGGACCAGAAGCAATGGAAATACTGCTACTGAACCGTGGCAATGGATCAAAGTGTGGCTGCGTAAAGAAGAATGCCACTATAATTATTTAGTGCCATGCAAATATCTAGTCCTATTGTAACCGATATCAGTAAGGTTTTTACGATCAAGGAGACGATATTGCAGCTAAACCCGATGGTTTATATCGATGGCCATCAATATTAGTTAACTTCACTTTGATCTCAGCCATAGGGCCGAGAAGCAATGGAAATACTGCTACCGAACCGTGGCAATGGATCAAAGTGTGGCTGCGTAAAGAAGAATGCCTCTATGATTATGTAGTGTCATGCAAATATCCAGTCCTATTGTAACCGATATCAGTAAGGTTTTTACGATCAAGGAGACAATATCCCAGCTAAACCGCATGGTTTATATCGATGGCCATCAATATTAGTTAACTTCACTTTGATCTTAGGCATAGGGCCGAGAAGCAATGGAAATACTGCTACCGAACCGTGGCAATGGATCAAAGTGTGGCTGCGTAAAGAAGAATGCCACTGTGATTATGTAGTGTCATGCAAATATCTAGTCTTATTGTAACCGATATCAGTAAGGTTTTTACGATCATGGAGACAATATCGCAGCTAAACCGCATGGTTTATACCGATGGCCATCAATATTAGTTAACTTCACTTTGATCTTAGGCATAGGGCCGAGAAGCAATGGTAATACTGCTACCGAACCGTGGCAATGGATCAAAGTTCAGGTGCGTAAAGAAGCATGCCACTATAATTATTTAGTGCCATGCAAATATCTAGTCCTATTGTAACCGATATCAGTAAGGTTTTTACGATCAAGGAGACGATATTGCAGCTAAACCCGATGGTTTATATCGATGGCCATCAATATTAGCTAACTTCACTTCGATCGAAGCCATGGGGACCAGAAGCAATGGAAATACTGCTACCGAACCGTGGCAATGGATCAAAGTGTGGCTGCGTAAAGAAGAATGCCACTGTGATTATGTAGTGTCATGCAAATATCTAGTCCTATTGTAACCGATATCAGTAAGGTTTTTACGATCAAGGAGACGATATTGCAGCTAAACCCGATGGTTTATATCGATGGCCATCAATATTAGTTAACTTCACTTCGATCGAAGCCATGGGGACCAGAAGCAAGGGAAATACTGCTACCGAACCGTGGCAATAGATCAAAGTGTGGCTGCGTAAAGAAGAATGCCACTATGATTATGTAGTGCCATGCAAATATCTAGTCCTATTGTAACCGATATCAGTAAGGGTTTTACGATCAAGGAGACAATATCGCAGCTAAACCGCATGGTTTATACCGATGGCCATCAATATTAGTTAACTTCGCTTTGATCTTAGGCATAGGGCCGAGAAGCAATGGTAATACTGCTACCGAACCGTGGCAATGGATCAAAGTGAGGCTGCGTAAAGAAGAATGCCACTATGAATATGTAGTGTCATGCAAATATCTAGTATTATTGTAACCGATATCTGTAATGTTTTTGAGATCAAGGAGACGATATCGCAGCTAAACCGCATGGTTTATACCGATGGCCATCAATATTAGTTAATTTTACTTTGATCTTAGGCATAGGGCCGAGAAGCAATGGTAATACTGCTACCGAACCGTGGCAATGGATCAAAAAGAGGCTGAGTAAACAAGAATGCCACTATGATTATTTAGTGCCATGCAAATATCTAGTCCTATTGTAACCGATATCAGTAAGGTTATTACGATCAAGGAGACAATATCGCAGCTAAACCGCATGGTTTATACCGATGGCCAACAATATTAGTTAACTTCGCTTTGATCTTAGGCATAGGGCCGAGAAGCAATGGTAATACTGCTACCGAACCGTGGCAATGGATCAAAGTGTGGCTGCGTAAAGAAGAATGCCACTATGATTGTGTAGTGTCATGCAAATATCTAGTATTATTGTAACCGATAGCTGTAAGGTTTTTGAGATCAAGGAGACGATATCGCAGCAAAACCAGATGGTTTATATCGATGGCCATCAATATTAGTTAACTTCACTTCGATCTCAGCCATAGGGACGAGAAGCAATGGAAATACTGCTACCGTACCGTGGCAATGGATCAAAGTGAGGCTGCGTAAAGAAGAATGCCACTATGATTGTGTAGTGTCATGCAAATATTTAATCCTATTGTAACCGATATCAGTAAGGGTTTTACGATCAAGGAGACAATATCGCAGCTAAACCGCATGGTTTATACCGATGGCCATCAATATTAGTTAACTTCACTTCGATCGAAGCCATGGGGACCAGAAGCAATGGAAATACTGCTACCGAACCGTGGCAATGGATCAAAGTGTGGCTGAGTAAAGAAGAATGCCACTATGATTATGTAGTGCCATGCAAATATCTAGTCCTATTGTAACCGATATCAGTAAGGGTTTTACGATCAAGGAGACAATATCGCAGCTAAACCGCATGGTTTATACCGATGGCCATCAATATTAGTTAACTTCGCTTTGATCTTAGGCATAGGGCCGAGAAGCAATGGTAATACTGCTACCGAACCGTGGCAATGGATCAAAGTGAGGCTGCGTAAAGAAGAATGCCACTATGAATATGTAGTGTCATGCAAATATCTAGTATTATTGTAACCGATATCTGTAATGTTTTTGAGATCAAGGAGACAATATCGCAGCTAAACCGCATGGTTTATACCGATGGCCATCAATATTAGTTAACTTCGCTTTGATCTTAGGCATAGGGCCGAGAAGCAATGGTAATACTGCTACCGAACCGTGGCAATGGATCAAAGTGTGGCTGCGTAAAGAAGAATGCCACTATGATTGTGTAGTGTCATGCAAATATCTAGTATTATTGTAACCGATAGCTGTAAGGTTTTTGAGATCAAGGAGACGATATCGCAGCGAAACCGGATGGTTTATATCGATGGCCATCAATATTAGTTAACTTCACTTCGATCTCAGCCATAGGGACGAGAAGCAATGGTAATACTGCTACCGAACCGTGGCAATGGATCAAAAAGAGGCTGCGTAAACAAGAATGCCACTATGATTATTTAGTGCCATGCAAATATCTAGTCCTATTGTAACCGATATCAGTAAGGTTATTACGATTAAGGAGACGATATCGCAGCTAAACAGGATGTTTTATGTGGATGGCCATCAATATTAGTTAACTTCACTTTGATCTTAGGCATAGGGCCGAGAAGCAATGGAAATACTGCTACCGAACCGTCGCAATGGATCAAAGTTCAGCTGCGTAAAGAAGCACGCCACTATGATTATGTAGTGCCATGCAAATATCTAGTCCTATTGTAACCGATATCAGTAAGGGTTTTACGATCAAGGAGACAATATCGCAGCTAAACCGCATGGTTTATACCGATGGCCATCAATATTAGTTAACTTCGCTTTGATCGTAGGCATAGGGACCAGAAGCAATGGAAATACTGCTACCGAACCGTGGCAATGGATCAAAGTGTGGCTGCGTAAAGAAGAATGCAACTATAATTATTTTGTGCCATGCAAATATCTAGTCCTATTGTAACCGATATCAGTAAGGTTTTTACGATCAAGGAGACAATATCCCAGCTAAACCGCATGGTTTATATCGATGGCCATCAATATTAGTTAACTTCACTTTGATCTTAGGCATAGGGCCGAGAAGCAATGGAAATACTGCTGCCGAACCGTGGCAATGGATCAAAAAGAGGCTGCGTAAAGAAGAATCCCACTATGATTATGTAGTGTCATGCAAATGTTTAGTATTATTGTAACCGGTATCAGTAAGGTTTTTACGATCAAGGAGACGATATGGCAGCTAAACCGGATGGTTTATATCGATTGCCATCAATATTAGTTAACTTCACTTCGATCCCAGCCATAGGAACCAGAAGCAATCCAAATACTGCTACCGAACCGTGGCAATGGATCAAAGTGTGGCTGCGTAACGAAGAATGCCACTATGATTATGTAGTGCTATGCAAATGTTTAGTATTATTGTAACCGGTATCAGTAAGGTTTTTACGATCAAGGAGACGATATTGCAGCTAAACCGGATGGTTTATATCGATTGGCATCAATATTAGTTAACTTCACTTCGATCTCAGCCATAGGAACCAGAAGCAATCCAAATACTGCTACCGAACCGTCGCAATGGATCAAAGTTCAGCTGCGTAAAAAAGCACGCCACTATGATTATGTAGTGCCATGCAAATATCTAGTCCTATTGTAACCGATATCAGTAAGGTTTTTACGTCAAGGAGACAATATCGCAGCTAAACCGCATGGTTTACACCGATGGCCATCAATATTAGTTAACTTCACTTTGATCTTAGGCATAGGGCCGAGAAGCAATGGTAATACCGCTACCGAACCGTGGCAATGGATCAAAGTGAGGCTGCGTAAAGAAGAATGCCACTATGATTATGTAGTGTCATGCAAATATCCAGTCCTATTGTAACCGATATCAGTAAGGTTTTTACGATCAAGGAGACGATATTGCAGCTAAACCCGATGGTTTATATCGATGGCCATCAATATTAGTTAACTTCACTTTGATCTCAGCCATAGGGCCGAGAAGCAATGGAAATACTGCTACCGAACCGTGGCAATGGATCAAAGTGTGGCTGCGTAAAGAAGAATGCCTCTATGATTATGTAGTGTCATGCAAATATCCAGTCCTATTGTAACCGATATCAGTAAGGTTTTTACGATCAAGGAGACAATATCCCAGCTAAACCGCATGGTTTATATCGATGGCCATCAATATTAGTTAACTTCACTTTGATCTTAGGCATAGGGCCGAGAAGCAATGGAAATACTGCTACCGAACCGTGGCAATGGATCAAAGTGTGGCTGCGTAAAGAAGAATGCCACTGTGATTATGTAGTGTCATGCAAATATCTAGTCTTATTGTAACCGATATCAGTAAGGTTTTTACGATCATGGAGACAATATCGCAGCTAAACCGCATGGTTTATACCGATGGCCATCAATATTAGTTAACTTCACTTTGATCTTAGGCATAGGGCCGAGAAGCAATGGTAATACTGCTACCGAACCGTGGCAATGGATCAAAGTTCAGCTGCGTAAAGAAGCATGCCACTATAATTATTTAGTGCCATGCAAATATCTAGTCCTATTGTAACCGATATCAGTAAGGTTTTTACGATCAAGGAGACGATATTGCAGCTAAACCCGATGGTTTATATCGATGGCCATCAATATTAGTTAACTTCACTTCGATCGAAGCCATGGGGACCAGAAGCAATGGAAATACTGCTACCGAACCGTGGCAATGGATCAAAGTGTGGCTGCGTAAAGAAGAATGCCACTGTGATTATGTAGTGTCATGCAAATATCTAGTCCTATTGTAACCGATATCAGTAAGGTTTTGACGATCAAGGAGACGATATTGCAGCTAAACCCGATGGTTTATATCGATGGCCATCAATATTAGTTAACTTCACTTCGATCGAAGCCATGGGGACCAGAAGCAATGGAAATACTGCTACCGAACCGTGGCAATGGATCAAAGTGTGGCTGCGTAAAGAAGAATGCCACTATGATTATGTAGTGCCATGCAAATATCTAGTCCTATTGTAACCGATATCAGTAAGGGTTTTACGATCAAGGAGACAATATCGCAGCTAAACCGCATGGTTTATACCGATGGCCATCAATATTAGTTAACTTCGCTTTGATCTTAGGCATAGGGCCGAGAAGCAATGGTAATACTGCTACCGAACCGTGGCAATGGATCAAAAAGAGGCTGCGTAAACAAGAATGCCACTATGATTATTTAGTGGCATGCAAATATCTAGTCCTATTGTAACCGATATCAGTAAGGTTATTACGATCAAGGAGACAATATCGCAGCTAAACCGCATGGTTTATACCGATGGCCATCAATATTAGTTAACTTCGCTTTGATCTTAGGCATAGGGCCGAGAAGCAATGGTAATACTGCTACCGAACCGTGGCAATGGATCAAAGTGTGGCTGCGTAAAGAAGAATGCCACTATGATTGTGTAGTGTCATGCAAATATCTAGTATTATTGTAACCGATATCTGTAATGTTTTTGAGATCAAGGAGACGATATCGCAGCTAAACCGCATGGTTTATACCGATGGCCATCAATATTAGTTAATTTTACTTTGATCTTAGGCATAGGGCCGAGAAGCAATGGAAATACTGCTACCGAACCGTGGCAATGGATCAAAGTGTGGCTGCGTGAAGAAGAATGCCACTGTGATTATGTAGTGTCATGCAAATATCTAGTCTTATTGTAACCGATATCAGTAAGGTTTTTACGATCAAGGAGACGATATCGCAGCAAAACCGGATGGTTTATATCGATGGCCATCAATATTAGTTAACTTCACTTCGATCTCAGCCATAGGGACGAGAAGCAATGGAAATACTGCTACCGAACCGTGGCAATGGATCAAAGTGAGGCTGCGTAAAGAAGAATGCCACTATGATTGTGTAGTGTCATGCAAATATTTAATCCTATTGTAACCGATATCAGTAAGGGTTTTACGATCAAGGAGACAATATCGCAGCTAAACCGCATGGTTTATACCGATGGCCATCAATATTAGTTAACTTCGCTTTGATCTTAGGCACAGGGCCGAGAAGCAATGGTAATACTGCTACCGAACCGTGGCAATGGATCAAAGTGAGGCTGCGTAAAGAAGAATGCCACTATGAATATGTAGTGTCATGCAAATTTCTAGTATTATTGTAACCGATATCTGTAATGTTTTTGAGATCAAGGAGACGATATCGCAGCTAAACCGCATGGTTTATACCGATGGCCATCAATATTAGTTAATTTTACTTTGATCTTAGGCATAGGGCTGAGAAGCAATGGTAATACTGCTACCGAACCGTGGCAATGGATCAAAAAGAGGCTGCGTAAACAAGAATGCCACTATGATTATTTAGTGCCATGCAAATATCTAGTCCTATTGTAACCGATATCAGTAAGGTTATTACGATTAAGGAGACGATATCGCAGCTAAACAGGATGTTTTATGTGGATGGCCATCAATATTAGTTAACTTCACTTTGATCTTAGGCATAGGGCCGAGAAGCAATGGAAATACTGCTACCGAACCGTCGCAATGGATCAAAGTTCAGCTGCGTAAAGAAGCACGCCACTATGATTATGTAGTGCCATGCAAATATCTAGTCCTATTGTAACCGATATCAGTAAGGGTTTTACGATCAAGGAGACAATATCGCAGCTAAACCGCATGGTTTATACCGATGGCCATCAATATTAGTTAACTTCGCTTTGATCTTAGGCATAGGGACCAGAAGCAATGGAAATACTGCTACCGAACCGTGGCAATGGATCAAAGTGTGGCTGCGTAAAGAAGAATGCAACTATAATTATTTTGTGCCATGCAAATATCTAGTCCTATTGTAACCGATATCAGTAAGGTTTTTACGATCAAGGAGACAATATCCCAGCTAAACCGCACGGTTTATATCGATGGCCATCAATATTAGTTAACTTCACTTTGATCTTAGGCATAGGGCCGAGAAGCAATGGAAATACTGCTGCCGAACCGTGGCAATGGATCAAAAAGAGGCTGCGTAAAGAAGAATCCCACTATGATTATGTAGTGTCATGCAAATGTTTAGTATTATTGTAACCGGTATCAGTAAGGTTTTTACGATCAAGGAGACGATATGGCAGCTAAACCGGATGGTTTATATCGATTGCCATCAATATTAGTTAACTTCACTTCGATCTCAGCCATAGGAACCAGAAGCAATCCAAATACTGCTACCGAACCGTGGCAATGGATCAAAGTGTGGCTGCGTAACGAAGAATGCCACTATGATTATGTAGTGCCATGCAAATATCTAGTCCTATTATAACCGATATCAGTAAGGGTTTTACGATCAAGGAGACAATATCGCAGCTAAACCGCATGGTTTATACCGATGGCCATCAATATTAGTTCACTTCGCTTTGATCTTAGGCATAGGGCCGAGAAGCAATGGTAATACTGCTACCGAACCGTGGCAATGGATCAAAGTGAGGCTGCGTAAAGAAGAATGCCACTATGAATATGTAGTGTCATGCAAATATCTAGTATTATTGTAACCGATATCTGTAATGTTTTTGAGATCAAGGAGACGATATCGCAGCTAAACCGCATGGTTTATACCGATGGCCATCAATATTAGTTAATTTTATTTTGATCTTAGGCATAGGGCCGAGAAGCAATGGTAATACTGCTGCCGAACCGTGGCAATGGATCAAAAAGAGGCTGCGTAAACAAGAATGCCACTATGATTATTTAGTGCCATGCAAATATCTAGTCCTATTGTAACCGATATCAGTAAGGTTTTTACGATTAAGGAGACGATATCGCAGCTAAACAGGATGTTTTATGTCGATGGCCATCAATATTAGTTAACTTCACTTTGATCTTAGGCATAGGGCCGAGAAGCAATGGAAATACTGCTACCGAACCGTCGCAATGGATCAAAGTTCAGCTGCGTAAAGAAGCACGCCACTATGATTATGTAGTGCCATGCAAATATCTAGTCCTGTTGTAACCTATATCTGTAAGGTTCTTACGATCAAGGAGACGATTTCGCAGCTAAACCGGATGGTTTATGTCGAAGGCCATCAATATTAGTTAACTTCACTTCGATCTCAGCCATAGGGACCAGAAGCAATGGAAATACTGCTACCGAACCGTGGCAATGGATCAAAGTGTGGCTGCGTAAAGAAGAATGCCACTATAATTATTTAGTGCCATGCAAATATCTAGTCCTATTGTAACCGATATCAGTAAGGTTTTTACGATCAAGGAGACGATATTGCAGCTAAACCCGATGGTTTATATCGATGGCCATCAATATTAGTTAACTTCACTTTGATCTCAGCCATAGGGCCGAGGAGCAATGGAAATACTGCTACCGAACCGTGGCAATGGATCAAAGTGTGGCTGCGTAAAGAAGAATGCCACTATGATTATGTAGTGTCATGCAAATATCCAGTCCTATTGTAACCGATATCAGTAAGGTTTTTACGATCAAGGAGACAATATCCCAGCTAAACCGCATGGTTTATATCGATGGCCATCAATATTAGTTAACTTCACTTTGATCTTAGGCATAGGGCCGAGAAGCAATGGAAATACTGCTGCCAAACCGTGGCAATGGATCAAAGAGAGGCTGCGTAAACAAGAATGCCACTATGATTATTTAGTGCCATGCAAATATCTAGTCCTATTGTAACCTATATCTGTAAGGTTCTTACGATCAAGGAGACGATTTCGCAGTTAAACCGGATGATTTATGTCGAAGGCCATCAATATTAGTTAACTTCACTTCGATCTCAGCCATAGGGACCAGAAGCAATGGAAATACTGCTACCGAACCGTGGCAATGGATCAAAGTGTGGCTGCGTAAAGAAGAATGCCACTATAATTATTTAGTGCCATGCAAATATCTAGTCCTATTGTAACCGATATCAGTAAGGTTTTTACGATCAAGGAGACGATATTGCAGCTAAACCCGATGGTTTATATCGATGGCCATCAATATTAGTTAACTTCACTTTGATCTCAGCCATAGGGCCGAGAAGCAATGGAAATACTGCTACCGAACCGTGGCAATGGATCAAAGTGTGGCTGCGTAAAGAAGAATGCCTCTATGATTATGTAGTGTCATGCAAATATCCAGTCCTATTGTAACCGATATCAGTAAGGTTTTTACGATCAAGGAGACAATATCCCAGCTAAACCGCATGGTTTATATCGATGGCCATCAATATTAGTTAACTTCACTTTGATCTTAGGCATAGGGCCGAGAAGCAATGGAAATACTGCTACCGAACCGTGGCAATGGATCAAAGTGTGGCTGCGTAAAGAAGAATGCCACTGTGATTATGTAGTGTCATGCAAATATCTAGTCTTATTGTAACCGATATCAGTAAGGTTTTTACGATCATGGAGACAATATCGCAGCTAAACCGCATGGTTTATACCGATGGCCATCAATATTAGTTAACTTCGCTTTGATCTTAGGCATAGGGCCGAGAAGCAATGGTAATACTGCTACCGAACCGTGGCAATGGATCAAAGTGAGGCTGCGTAAAGAAGAATGCCACTATGAATATGTAGTGTCATGCAAATATCTAGTATTATTGTAACCGATATCTGTAATGTTTTTGAGATCAAGGAGACGATATCGCAGCTAAACCGCATGGTTTATACCGATGGCCATCAATATTAGTTAATTTTACTTTGATCTTAGGCATAGGGCCGAGAAGCAATGGTAATACTGCTACCGAACCGTGGCAATGGATCAAAAAGAGGCTGCGTAAACAAGAATGCCACTATGATTATTTAGTGCCATGCAAATATCTAGTCCTATTGTAACCGATATCAGTAAGGGTTTTACGATCAAGGAGACAATATCGCAGCTAAACCGCATGGTTTATACCGATGGCCATCAATATTAGTTAATTTTACTTTGATCTTAGGCATAGGGCCGAGAAGCAATGGTAATACTGCTACCGAACCGTGGCAATGGATCAAAAAGAGGCTGCGTAAACAAGAATGCCACTATAATTATTTAGTGCCATGCAAATATCTAGTCCTATTGTAACCGATATCAGTAAGGTTTTTACGATCAAGGAGACGATATTGCAGCTAAACCCGATGGTTTATATCGATGGCCATCAATATTAGCTAACTTCACTTCGATCGAAGCCATGGGGACCAGAAGCAATGGAAATACTGCTACCGAACCGTGGCAATGGATCAAAGTGTGGCTGCGTAAAGAAGAATGCCACTGTGATTATGTAGTGTCATGCAAATATCTAGTCCTATTGTAACCGATATCAGTAAGGTTTTTACGATCAAGGAGACGATATTGCAGCTAAACCCGATGGTTTATATCGATGGCCATCAATATTAGTTAACTTCACTTCGATCGAAGCCATGGGGACCAGAAGCAATGGAAATACTGCTACCGAACCGTGGCAATAGATCAAAGTGTGGCTGCGTAAAGAAGAATGCCACTATGATTATGTAGTGCCATGCAAATATCTAGTCCTATTGTAACCGATATCAGTAAGGGTTTTACGATCAAGGAGACAATATCGCAGCTAAACCGCATGGTTTATACCGATGGCCATCAATATTAGTTAACTTCGCTTTGATCTTAGGCATAGGGCCGAGAAGCAATGGTAATACTGCTACCGAACCGTGGCAATGGATCAAAGTGAGGCTGCGTAAAGAAGAATGCCACTATGAATATGTAGTGTCATGCAAATATCTAGTATTATTGTAACCGATATCTGTAATGTTTTTGAGATCAAGGAGACGATATCGCAGCTAAACCGCATGGTTTATACCGATGGCCATCAATATTAGTTAATTTTACTTTGATCTTAGGCATAGGGCCGAGAAGCAATGGTAATACTGCTACCGAACCGTGGCAATGGATCAAAAAGAGGCTGAGTAAACAAGAATGCCACTATGATTATTTAGTGCCATGCAAATATCTAGTCCTATTGTAACCGATATCAGTAAGGTTATTACGATCAAGGAGACAATATCGCAGCTAAACCGCATGGTTTATACCGATGGCCATCAATATTAGTTAACTTCGCTTTGATCTTAGGCATAGGGCCGAGAAGCAATGGTAATACTGCTACCGAACCGTGGCAATGGATCAAAGTGTGGCTGCGTAAAGAAGAATGCCACTATGATTGTGTAGTGTCATGCAAATATCTAGTATTATTGTAACCGATAGCTGTAAGGTTTTTGAGATCAAGGAGACGATATCGCAGCAAAACCAGATGGTTTATATCGATGGCCATCAATATTAGTTAACTTCACTTCGATCTCAGCCATAGGGACGAGAAGCAATGGAAATACTGCTACCGAACCGTGGCAATGGATCAAAGTGAGGCTGCGTAAAGAAGAATGCCACTATGATTGTGTAGTGTCATGCAAATATTTAATCCTATTGTAACCGATATCAGTAAGGGTTTTACGATCAAGGAGACAATATCGCAGCTAAACCGCATGGTTTATACCGATGGCCATCAATATTAGTTAACTTCACTTCGATCGAAGCCATGGGGACCAGAAGCAATGGAAATACTGCTACCGAACCGTGGCAATGGATCAAAGTGTGGCTGAGTAAAGAAGAATGCCACTATGATTATGTAGTGCCATGCAAATATCTAGTCCTATTGTAACCGATATCAGTAAGGGTTTTACGATCAAGGAGACAATATCGCAGCTAAACCGCATGGTTTATACCGATGGCCATCAATATTAGTTAACTTCGCTTTGATCTTAGGCATAGGGCCGAGAAGCAATGGTAATACTGCTACCGAACCGTGGCAATGGATCAAAGTGAGGCTGCGTAAAGAAGAATGCCACTATGAATATGTAGTGTCATGCAAATATCTAGTATTATTGTAACCGATATCTGTAATGTTTTTGAGATCAAGGAGACGATATCGCAGCTAAACCGCATGGTTTATACCGATGGCCATCAATATTAGTTAATTTTACTTTGATCTTAGGCATAGGGCCGAGAAGCAATGGTAATACTGCTACCGAACCGTGGCAATGGATCAAAAAGAGGCTGCGTAAACAAGAATGCCACTATGATTATTTAGTGCCATGCAAATATCTAGTCCTATTGTAACCGATATCAGTAAGGTTATTACGATTAAGGAGACGATATCGCAGCTAAACAGGATGTTTTATGTGGATGGCCATCAATATTAGTTAACTTCACTTTGATCTTAGGCATAGGGCCGAGAAGCAATGGAAATACTGCTACCGAACCGTCGCAATGGATCAAAGTTCAGCTGCGTAAAGAAGCACGCCACTATGATTATGTAGTGCCATGCAAATATCTAGTCCTATTGTAAGCGATATCAGTAAGGGTTTTACGATCAAGGAGACAATATCGCAGCTAAACCGCATGGTTTATACCGATGGCCATCAATATTAGTTAACTTCGCTTTGATCTTAGGCATAGGGACCAGAAGCAATGGAAATACTGCTACCGAACCGTGGCAATGGATCAAAGTGTGGCTGCGTAAAGAAGAATGCCACTATAATTATTTAGTGCCATGCAAATATCTAGTCCTATTGTAACCGATATCAGTAAGGTTTTTACGATCAAGGAGACAATATCCCAGCTAAACCGCATGGTTTATATCGATGGCCATCAATATTAGTTAACTTCACTTTGATCTTAGGCATAGGGCCGAGAAGCAATGGAAATACTGCTGCCGAACCGTGGCAATGGATCAAAAAGAGGCTGCGTAAAGAAGAATCCCACTATGATTATGTAGTGTCATGCAAATGTTTAGTATTATTGTAACCGGTATCAGTAAGGTTTTTACGATCAAGGAGACGATATGGCAGCTAAACCGGATGGTTTATATCGATTGCCATCAATATTAGTTAACTTCACTTCGATCTCAGCCATAGGAACCAGAAGCAATCCAAATACTGCTACCGAACCGTGGCAATGGATCAAAGTGTGGCTGCGTAACGAAGAATGCCACTATGATTATGTAGTGCTATGCAAATGTTTAGTATTATTGTAACCGGTATCAGTAAGGTTTTTACGATCAAGGAGACGACATTGCAGCTAAACCGGATGGTTTATATCGATTGGCATCAATATTAGTTAACTTCATTTCGATCTCAGCCATAGGAACCAGAAGCAATCCAAATACTGCTACCGAACCGTCGCAATGGATCAAAGTTCAGCTGCGTAAAGAAGCACGCCACTATGATTATGTAGTGCCATGCAAATATCTAGTCCTATTGTAAGCTATATCAGTACGGGTTTTACGATCAAGGAGACAATATCGCAGCTAAACCGCATGGTTTATACCGATGGCCATCAATATTAGTTAACTTCGCTTTGATCTTAGGCATAGGGACCAGAAGCAATGGAAATACTGCTACCGAACCGTGGCAATGGATCAAAGTGTGGCTGCGTAAAGAAGAATGCCACTATAATTATTTAGTGCCATGCAAATATCTAGTCCTATTGTAACCGATATCAGTAAGGTTTTTACGATCAAGGAGACAATATCCCAGCTAAACCGCATGGTTTATATCGATGGCCATCAATATTAGTTAACTTCACTTTGATCTTAGGCATAGGGCCGAGAAGCAATGGAAATACTGCTGCCGAACCGTGGCAATGGATCAAAGTGCGGCTGCGTAAAGAAGAATGCCACTATGATTATGTAGTGTCATGCAAATGTCTAGTATTATTGTAACCGGTATCAGTAAGGCTTTTGGGATCAAGGAGACGATATCGCAGCTAAACCGGATGGTTTATATCGATGGCCATCAATATTAGTTAACTTCACTTCGATCTCAGCCATAGGGACCAGAAGCAATGGAAATACTGCTACCGAACCGTTTCAATGGATCAAAGTGTGGCTGCGTAAAGAAGCATGCCACTATGATTATGTAGTGTCATGCAAATATCTAGTCTTATTGTAACCGATATTAGTAAGGTTTTTACGATCAAGGAGACAATATCGCAGGTAAACCGCATGGTTTATATCGATGGCCATCAATATTAGTTAACTTCACTTTGATCTCAGCCATAGGGCCGAGAAGCAATGGAAATACTGCTACCGAACCGTGGCAATGGATCAAAGTGTGCCTGCGCAAAGAAGAATGCCACTATGATTATGTAGTGTCATGCAAATGTCTAGTATTATTGTAACCGATATCAGTAAGGTTTTTACGATCAAGGAGACGATATCGCAGCTAAACCGGATGGTTTATATCGATGGCCATCAATATTAGTTAACTTCACTTTGATCTCAGGCATAGGGCCGGGAAGCAATGGAAATACTGCTACCGAACCGCGGCAATGGATCAAAGTGTGGCTGCGTAAAGTAGAATGCCACTATAATTATGTAGTCTCATGCAAATATCTAGTCTTATTGTAACCGATATTAGTAAGGCTTTTACGACCAAGGAGACGATATCGCAGCTAAACCGGATGGTTTATATCGACGGCCATCAATATTAGTTAACTTCACTTTGATCTTAGGCATAGGGCCGAGAAGCAATGGAAATACTGCTACCGAACCGTTTCAATGGATCAAAGTGCGGCTGCGTAAAGAAGAATGCCACTATGATTATGTAGTGTCATGCAAATGTCTAGTATTATTGTAACCGGTATCAGTAAGGCTTTTGGGATCAAGGAGACGATATCGCAGCTAAACCGGATGGTTTATATCGATGGCCATCAATATTAGTTAACTTCACTTCGATCTCAGCCATAGGGACCAGAAGCAATGGAAATACTGCTACCGAACCGTTTCAATGGATCAAAGTGTGGCTGCGTAAAGAAGCATGCCACTATGATTATGTAGTGTCATGCAAATATCTAGTCTTATTGTAACCGATATTAGTAAGGTTTTTACGATCAAGGAGACAATATCGCAGGTAAACCGCATGGTTTATATCGATGGCCATCAATATTAGTTAACTTCACTTTGATCTCAGCCATAGGGCCGGGAAGCAATGGAAATACTGCTACCGAACCGTTTCAATGGATCAAAGTGTGGCTGCGTAAAGAAGCATGCCACTATGATTATGTAGTGCCATGCAAATATCTAGTCTTATTGTAACCGATATCAGTAAGGTTTTTACGATCAAGGAGACAATATCGCAGCTAAACCGCATGGTTTATATCGATGGCCATCAATATTAGTTAACTTCACTTTGATCTTAGGCATAGGGCCGAGAAGCAATGGAAATACTGCTACCGAACTGTGGCAATGGATCAAAGTGTGCCTGCGTAAAGAAGAATGCCACTATGATTATGTAGTTTCATGCAAATGTATAGTATTATTGTAACCGGTATCAGTAAGGTTTTTGGGATCAAGGAGACGATATCGCAGCTAAACCGTATGGTTTATATCGATGGCCATCAATATTAGTTAACTTCACTTTGATCTCAGCCATAGGGCCGGGAAGCAATGGAAATACTGCTACCGAACCGTGGTAATGGATCAAAGTGTGGCTGCGTAAAGAAGAATGCCACTATGATTATGTAGTGTCATGCAAATGTCTAGTATTATTGTAACAGGTATCAGTAAGGTTTTTGAGATCAAGGAAACGATATCGCAGGTAAACCCGATGGTTTATATCGACGGCCATCAATATTAATTAACTTCACTTTGATCTCAGCCATAGGGCCGGCAAGAAATGGAAATACTGCTACCGAACCGTGGCAATGGATCAAAGTGTGGCTGCGTAAAGAAGAATGTCACTATGATTATGTAGTCTCATGCAAATATCTAGTCTTATTGTAACCGATATTAGTAAGGCTTTTACGATCAAGGAGACAATATCGGAGGTAAACGGGATGGTTTATATCGATGGCCATCAATATTAGTTAACTTCACTTCGATCTCAGCCATAGGGACCAGAAGCAATGGAAATACTGCTACCGAACCGTTTCAATGGATCAAAGTGTGGCTGCGTAAAGAAGCATGCCACTATGATTATGTAGTGCCATGCAAATATCTAGTCTTATTGTAACCGATATCAGTAAGGTTTTTACGATCAAGGAGACAATATCGCAGCTAAACCGCATGGTTTATATCGATGGCCATCAATATTAGTTAACTTCACTTTGATTTCATCCATAAGGTCGAGAAGCAATGGAAATACTGCTACCGAACCGTTTCAATGGATGAAAGTGTGGCTGCGTAAAGAAGCATGCCACTATGATTATGTAGTGCCATGCAAATATCTAGTCTTATTGTAACCGATATTAGTAAGGCTTTTACGACCGAGGAGACAATATTGCAGGTAAACCGGATGGTTTATATCGATGGCCATCAATATTAGTTAACTTCACTTTGATCTCAGCCATAGGGCCGGGAAGCAATGGAAATACTGCTACCGAACCGTGGCAATGGATCAAAGTGTGGCTGCGTAAAGAAGAATGTCACTATGATTATGTAGTCTCATGCAAATATCTAGTCTTATTGTAACCGATATTAGTAAGGCTTTTACGATCAAGGAGACAATATCGCAGGTAAACCGGATGGTTTATATCGATGGCCATCAATATTAGTTAACTTCACTTTGATCTTAGGCATAGGGCCGAGAAGCAATGGAAATACTGCTACCGAACCGTGGCAATGGATCAAAGTGAGGCTGCGTAAAGAAGAATGCCACTATGATTATGTAGTGCCATGCAAATATCTAGTCCTATTGTAACCGATATCAGTAAGGTTTTTACGATCCAGGAGACGATATCGCAGCTAAACCGGATGGTTTATATCGATGGCCATCAATATTAGTTAGCTTCACTTTGATTTCATCCATAAGGCCGAGAAGCAATGGAAATACTGCTACCGAACCGTTTCAATTGATGAAAGTGTGGCTGCGTAAAGAAGAATGCCACTATGATTATGTAGTGTCACGCAAATGTTTAGTATTATTGTAACCGGTATCAGTGAGGTTTTTGAGATCAAGGAGACGATATCGCAGCTAAACCGGATGGTTTATATCGATGGCCATCAATATTAGTTAACTTCACTTTGATCTCAGGCATAGGGCCGGGAAGCAATGGAAATACTGCTACCGAACCGCGGCAATGGATCAAAGTGTGGCTGCGTAAAGTAGAATGCCACTATGATTATGTAGTCTCATGCAAATATCTAGTCTTATTGTAACCGATATTAGTAAGGCTTTTACGATCAAGGAGACAATATTGCAGGTAAACCGGATGGTTTATATCGATGGCCATCAATATTAGTTAACTTCACTTTGATCTCAGCCATAGGGCCGGGAAGCAATGGAAATACTACTACCGAACCGTGGCAATGGATCAAAGTGTGGCTGCGTAAAGAAGAATGCCACTATGATTATGTACTGTCATGCAAATGTCTAGTATTATTGTAACAGGTATCAGTAAGGTTTTTGAGATCAAGGAGACGATATCGCAGGTAAACCCGATGGTTTATATCGATGGCCACCAATATTAATTAACTTCACTTTGATCTTAGTCACAGGGCCGAGAAGCAATGGAAATCCTGCTACCGAACCGTTGCAATGGATCAACGTGTGGCTGCGTAAAGAAGAATGCCACTATGATTATGTAGTGCCATGCAAATATCTAGTCTTATTGTAACCGATATCAGTAAGGTTTTTACGATCAAGGAGACAATATCGCAGGTAAACCGCATGGTTTATATCGATGGCCATCAATATTAGTTAACTTCACTTTGATCTTAGGCATAGGGCCGAGAAGCAATGGAAATACTGCTACCGAACCGTGGCAATGGATCAAAGTGAGGCTGCGTAAAGAAGAATGCCACTATGATTATGTAGTGTCATGCAAATGTCTAGTATTATTGTAACCGGTATCAGTAAGGTTTTTGGGATCAAGGAGACGATATCGCAGCTAAACCGGATGGTTTATATCGATGGCCATCAATATTAGTTAACTTCACTTCGATCTCAGCCATAGGGACCAGAAGCAATGGAAATACTGCTACCGAACCGTTTCAATGGATCAAAGTGTGGCTGCGTAAAGAAGCATGCCACTATGATTATGTAGTGCCATGCAAATATCTAGTCTTATTGTAACCGATATTAGTAAGGCTTTTACGACCAAGGAGACAATGTTGCAGGTGAACCGGATGGTTTATATCGACGGCCATCAATATTAGTTAACTTCACTTTGATCTCAGCCACAGGGCCGGGAAGAAATGGAAATACTGCTACCGAACCGTGGCAATGGATCAAAGTGTGGCTGCGTAAAGAAGAATGTCACTATGATTATGTAGTCTCATGCAAATATCTAGTCTTATTGTAACCGATATTAGTAAGGCTTTTACGATCAAGGAGACAATATTGCAGGTAAACCGGATGGTTTATATCGACGGCCATCAATATTAGTTAACTTCACTTTGATTTCATCCATAAGGCCGAGAACAATGGAAATACTGCTACCGAACCGTTTCAATGGATGAAAGCGTGGCTGCGTAAAGAAGAATGCCACTCTGATTATGTAGTGTCATGCAAATGTCTAGTATTATTGTAACCGGTATCAGTAAGGTTTTTGAGATCAAGGATACGATATCGCAGCTAAACCGGATGGTTTATATCGATGGCCATCAATATTAGTTAACTTCACTTCGATCTCAGCCATAGGGACCAGAAGCAATGGACATACTGGTACCGAACCGTGGCAATGGATGAAAGTGTGGCTGCGTAAAGAAGAATGCCACTATGACTATGTAGTGTCATGCAAATGTCTAGTATTATTGTAACCGGTATCCGTAAGGTTTTTGAGATCAAGGAGACGATATCGCAGCTAAACCGGATGGTTTATATCGATGGCCATCAATATTAGTTAACTTCACTTCGATCTCAGCCATAGGGACCAGAAGCAATGGACATACTGGTACCGAACCGTGGCAATGGATGAAAGTGTGGCTGCGTAAAGAAGAATGCCACTATGATTATGTAGTGTCATGCAAATGTCTAGTATTATTGTAACCGGTATCAGTAAGGTTTTTGAAATCAAGGAGACGATATCGCAGCTAAACCGGATGGTTTATATCGATGGCCATCAATATTAGTTAACTTCACTTTGATCTCAGGCATAGGGCCGGGAAGCCATGGAAATACTGCTACCGAACCGCGGCAATGGATCAAAGTGTCGCTGCGTAAAGTAGAATGCCACTATGATTATGTAGTCTCATGCAAATATCTAGTCTTATTGTAACCGATATTAGTAAGGCTTTTACGATCAAGGAGACAATATTGCAGGTAAACCGGATGGTTAATATCGACGGCCATCAATATTAGTTAACTTCACATTGATCTCAGCCATAGGGCCGGGAAGCAATGGAAATACTGCTACCGAACCGTGGCAATGGATCAAAGTGTGGCTGCGTAAAGAAGAATGTCACTATGATTATGTAGTCTCATGCAAATATCTAGTCTTATTGTAACCGATATTAGTAAGGCTTTTACGATCAAGGAGACAATATCGCAGGTAAATCGGATGGTTTATATCGATGGCCATCAATTTTAGTTAACTTCACTTTGATCTCAGCCATAGGGCCGGGAAGCAATGGAAATACTACTACCGTACCGTGGCAATGGATCAAAGTGTGGCTGCGTAAAGAAGAATGCCACTATGATTATGTACTGTCATGCAAATGTCTAGTATTATTGTAACAGGTATCAGTAAGGTTTTTGAGATCAAGGAGACGATATCGCAGGTAAACCTGATGGTTTACATCGATGGCCACCAATATTAATTAACTTCACTTCGATCTCAGCCATAAGGCCGAGAAGCAATGGAAATACTGCTACCGAACCGTTTCAATGGATGAAAGTGTGGCTGCGTAAAGAAGAATGCCACTATGATTATGTACTGTCATGCAAATGTCTAGTATTATTGTAACAGGTATCAGTAAGGTTTTTGAGATCAAGGAGACGATATCGCAGGTAAACCCGAAGGTTTATATCGATGGCCACCAATATTAATTAACTTCACTTTGATCTTAGTCACAGGGCCGAGAAGCAATGGAAATCCTGCTACCGAACCGTTGCAATGGATCAACGTGTGGCTGCGTAAAGAAGAATGCCACTATGACTATGTACTGCCATCCAAATATCTAGTATTATTGTAACCGATATCAGTAAGGTTTTTACGATCAAGGAGACAATATCGCAGCTAAACCGGATGGTTTATATCGATGGCCATCAATATTAGTTAACTTCACTTCGATCTCAGCCATAGGGACCAGAAGCAATGGAAATACTGCTACCGAACCGTGGCAATGGATCAAAGTGTGGCTGCGTAAAGAAGAATGCCACTATGATTATGTACTGTCATGCAAATGTCTGGTATTATTGTAACAGGTATCAGTAAGGTTTATGAGATCAAGGAGACGATATCGCAGGTAAACCCGATGGTTTATATCGATGGCCACCAATATTAATTAACTTCACTTCGATCTCAGCCATAGGGACCAGAAGCAATGGAAATACTGCTACCGAACAGTTTCAATGGATCAAAGTGTGGCTGCGTAAAGAAGCATGCCACTATGATTATGTAGTGCCATGCAAATATCTAGTCCTATTGTAACCGATATCAGTAAGGTTTTTACGATCAAGGAGACGATATCGCAGCTAAACCGGATGGTTTATATCGATGGCCATCAATATTAGTTAACTGCACTTTGATCTCAGGCATAGGGCCGGGAAGCCATGGAAATACTGCTACCGAACCGCGGCAATGGATCAAAGTGTGGCTGCGTAAAGTAAAATGCCACTATGATTATGTAGTCTCATGCAAATATCTAGTCTTATTGTAACCGATATTAGTAAGGCTTTTACGATCAAGGAGACAATATTGCAGGTAAACCGGATGGTTTATATCGACGGCCATCAATATTAGGTAACTTCACATTGATCTCAGCCATAGGGCCGGGAAGCAATGGAAATACTGCTACCGAACCGTGGCAATGGATGAAAGTGTGGCTGCGTAAAGAAGAATGTCACTATGATTATGTAGTCTCATGCAAATATCTAGTCTTATTGTAACTGATATTAGTAAGGCTTTTACGATCAAGGAAACAATATCGCAGGTAAACCGGATGGTTTATATCGATGGCCATCAATATTAGTTAACTTCACTTGGATCTCAGCCATAGGGCCGGGAAGCAATGGAAATACTACTACCGAACCGTGGCAATGGATCAAAGTGTGGCTGCGTAAAGTAGAATGCCACTATAATTATGTAGTCTCATGCAAATATCTAGTCTTATTGTAACCGATATTAGTAAGGCTTTTACGATCAAGGAGACAATATTGCAGGTAAACCGGATGGTTTATATCGACGGCCATCAATATTAGTTAACTTCACTTTGATCTCAGCCATAGGGCCGGGAAGAAATGGAAATCCTGCTACCGAACCGTTGCAATGGATCAACGTGTGGCTACGTAAAGAAGAATGCCACTATGATTATGTAGTGCCATGCAAATATCTAGTCTTATTGTAACCGATATCAGTAAGGTTTTTACGATCAAGGAGACAATATCGCAGGTAAACCGCATGGTTTATATCGATGGCCATCAATATTAGTTAACTTCACTTTGATCTCAGCCATAGGGCCGGGAAGCAATGGAAATACTGCTACCGAACCGTTTCAATGGATCAAAGTGTGGCTGCGTAAAGAAGCATGCCACTATGATTATGTAGTGCCATGCAAATATCTAGTCTTATTGTAACCGATATCAGTAAGGTTTTTACGATCAAGGAGACAATATCGCAGCTAAACCGCATGGTTTATATCGATGGCCATCAATATTAGTTAACTTCACTTTGATCTTAGGCATAGGGCCGAGAAGCAATGGAAATACTGTTACCGAACCGTGGCAATGGATCAAAGTGTGCCTGCGTAAAGAAGAATGCCACTATGATTATGTAGTGTCATGCAAATGTCTAGTATTATTGTAACCGGTATCAGTAAGGTTTTTGGGATCAAGGAGACGATATCGCAGCTAAACCGTATGGTTTATATCGATGGCCATCAATATTAGTTAACTTCACTTTGATCTCAGCCATAGGGCCGGGAAGAAATGGAAATACTGCTACCGAACCGTGGTAATGGATCAAAGTGTGGCTGCGTAAAGTAGAATGCCACTATGATTATGTAGTCTCATGCAAATATCTAGTCTTATTGTAACCGATATTAGTAAGGCTTTTACGATCAAGGAGACAATATTGCAGGTAAACCGGATGGTTTATATCGACGGCCATCAATATTAGTTAACTTCACTTTGATCTCAGCCATAGGGCCGGGAAGCAATGGAAATACTGCTACCGAACCGTGGCAATGGATCAAAGTGTGGCTGCGTAAAGAAGAATGTCACTATGATTATGTAATCTCATGCAAATGTCTAGTATTATTGTAACCGGTATCAGTAAGGTTTTTGGAATCAAGGAGACGATATCGCAGCTAAACCGTATGGTTTATATCGATGGCCATCAATATTAGTTAACTTCACTTTGATCTCAGCCATAGGGCCGGGAAGCAATGGAAATACTGCTACTGAACCGTGGTAATGGATCAAAGTGTGGCTGCGTAAAGAAGAATGCCACTATGATTATGTAGTGTCATGCAAATGTCTAGTATTATTGTAACAGGTATCTGTAAGGTTTTTGAGATCAAGGAAACGATATCGCAGGTAAACCCGATGGTTTATATCGATGGCCATCAATATTAGTTAACTTCACTTTGATCTCAGCCATAGGGCCGGGAAGCAATGGAAATACTGCTACCGAACCGTGGCAATGGATCAAAGTGTGGCTGCGTAAAGTAGAATGCCACTATGATTATGTAGTCTCATGCAAATATCTAGTCTTATTGTAACCGATATTAGTAAGGCTTTTACGATCAAGGAGACAATATTGCAGGTAAACCGGATGGTTTATATCGATGGCCATCAATATTAGTTAACTTCACTTTGATCTTAGGCATAGGGCCGAGAAGCAATGGAAATACTGCTACCGAACCGTGGCAATGGATCAAAGTGAGGCTGCGTAAAGAAGAATGCCACTATGATTATGTAGTGCCATGCAAATATCTAGTCCTATTGTAACCGATATTAGTAAGGCTTTTACGACCAAGGAGACAATATTGCAGGTAAACCGGATGGTTTATATCGACGGCCATCAATATTAGTTAACTTCACTTTGATCTCAGCCATAGGGCCGGGAAGAAATGGAAATACTGCTACCGAACCGTGGCAATGGATCAAAGTGTGGCTGCGTAAAGAAGAATGTCACTATGATTATGTAGTCTCATGCAAATATCTAGTCTTATTGTAACCGATATTAGTAAGGCTTTTACGATCAAGGAGACAATATCGCAGGTAAACCGGATGGTTTATATCGATGGCCATCAATATTAGTTAACTTCACTTTGATGTCAGCCATAGGGCCGGGAAGCAATGGAAATACTGCTACCGAACCGTGGCAATGGATCAACGTGTGGCTGCGTAAAGAAGAATGCCACTATGATTATGTAGTGCCATGCAAATTTCTAGTCCTCTTGTAAACGATATCAGTAATGTTTTTACGATCAAGGAGACGATATCGCAGCTAAACCGCATGGTTTATATCGATGGCCATCAATATTAGTTTACTTCACTTCGATCTCAGCCATAGGGACGAGAAGCAATGGAAATGTTGCTACCGAACCGTGGCAATGGATCAAAGTGTGCCTGCGTAAAGAAGAATGCCACTATGATTATGTAGTGTCATGCAAATGTCTAGTATTATTGTAACCGATATCAGTAAGGTTTTTACGATCAAGGAGACGATATCGCAGCTAAACCGGATGGTTTATATCGATGGCCATCAATATTAGTTAACTTCACTTTGATCTCAGGCATAGGGCCGGGAAGCAATGGAAATACTGCTACCGAACCGCGGCAATGGATCAAAGTGTGGCTGCGTAAAGTAGAATGCCACTATGATTATGTAGTGTCATGCAAATATCTAGTCTTATTGTAACCGATATTAGTAAGGCTTTTACGATCAAGGAGACAATATTGCAGGTAAACCGGATGGTTTATATCGACGGCCATCAATATTAGTTAACTTCACTTTGATCTCAGCCATAGGGCCGGGAAGCAATGGAAATACTGCTACCGAACCGTGGCAATGGATCAAAGTGTGGCTGCGTAAAGAAGAATGTCACTATGATTATGTAGTCTCATGCAAATGTCTAGTATTATTGTAACCGGTATCAGTAAGGTTTTTGGGATCAAGGAGACGATATCGCAGCTAAACCGGATGGTTTATATCGATGGCCATCAATATTAGTTAACTTCACTTTGATCTTAGGCATAGGGCCGAGAAGCAATGGAAATACTGCTACCGAACCGTGGCAATGGATCAAAGTGAGGCTGCGTAAAGAAGAATGCCACTATGATTATGTAGTGCCATGCAAATATCTAGTCCTATTGTAACCGATATCAGTAAGGTTTTTACGATCAAGGAGACGATATCGCAGCTAAACCGGATGGTTTATATCGATGGCCATCAATATTAGTTAACTTCACTTCGATTTCATCCATAAGGCCGAGAAGCAATGGAAATACTGCTACCGAACCGTTTCAATTGATGAAAGTGTGGCTGCGTAAAGAAGAATGCCACTATGATTATGTAGTGTCATGCAAATGTTTAGTATTATTGTAACCGGTATCAGTAAGGTTTTTGAGATCAAGGAGACGATATCGCAGCTAAACCGGATGGTTTATATCGATGGCCATCAATATTAGTTAACTTCACTTTGATCTCAGGCATAGGGCCGGGAAGCAATGGAAATACTGCTACCGAACCGCGGCAATGGATCAAAGTGTGGCTGCGTAAAGTAGAATGCCACTATGATTATGTAGTCTCATGCAAATATCTAGTCTTATTGTAACCGATATTAGTAAGGCTTTTACGATCAAGGAGACAATATTGCAGGTAAACCGGATGGTTAATATCGACGGCCATCAATATTAGTTAACTTCACATTGATCTCAGCCATAGGGCCGGGAAGCAATGGAAATACTGCTACCGAACCGTGGCAATGGATCAAAGTGTGGCTGCGTAAAGAAGAATGTCACTATGATTATGTAGTCTCATGCAAATATCTAGTCTTATTGTAACCGATATTAGTAAGGCTTTTACGATCAAGGAGACAATATCGCAGGTAAATCGGATGGTTTATATCGATGGCCATCAATTTTAGTTAACTTCACTTTGATCTCAGCCATAGGGCCGGGAAGCAATGGAAATACTACTACCGAACCGTGGCAATGGATCAAAGTGTGGCTGCGTAAAGAAGAATGCCACTATGATTATGTACTGTCATGCAAATGTCTAGTATTATTGTAACAGGTATCAGTAAGGTTTTTGAGATCAAGGAGACGATATCGCAGGTAAACCCGATGGTTTACATCGATGGCCACCAATATTAATTAACTTCACTTCGATCTCAGCCATAAGGCCGAGAAGCAATGGAAATACTGCTACCGAACCGTTTCAATGGATGAAAGTGTGGCTGCGTAAAGAAGAATGCCACTATGATTATGTACTGTCATGCAAATGTCTAGTCTTATTGTAACCGATATTAGTAAGGCTTTTACGATCAAGGAGACAATATTGCAGGTAAACCGGATGGTTTATATCGACGGCCATCAATATTAGTTAACTTCACTTTGATCTCAGCCATAGGGCCGGGAAGCAATGGAAATACTGCTACCGAACCGTGGCAATGGATCAAAGTGTGGTTGCGAAAAGAAGAATGTCACTATGATTATGTAGTCTCATGCAAATATCTAGTCTTATTGTAACCGATATTAGTAAGGCTTTTACGATCAAGGAGACAATATCGCAGGTAAACCGGATGGTTTATATCGATGGCCATCAATATTAGTTAACTTCACTTTGATCTTAGGCATAGGGCCGAGAAGCAATGGAAATACTGCTACCGAACCGTGGCAATGGATCAAAGTGAGGCTGCGTAAAGAAGAATGCCACTATGATTATGTAGTGCCATGCAAATATCTAGTCCTATTGTAACCGATATCAGTAAGGTTTTTACGATCAAGGAGACGATATCGCAGCTAAACCGGATGGTTTATATCGATGGCCATCAATATTAGTTAACTTCACTTTGATTTCATCCATAAGGCCGAGAAGCAATGGAAATACTGCTACCGAACCGATTCAATTGATGAAAGTGTGGCTGCGTAAAGAAGAATGCCACTATGATTATGTAGTGTCATGCAAATGTTTAGTATTATTGTAACCGGTATCAGTAAGGTTTTTGAGATCAAGGAGACGATATCGCAGCTAAACCGGATGGTTTATATCGATGGCCATCAATATTAGTTAACTTCACTTTGATCTCAGGCATAGGGCCGGGAAGCAATGGAAATACTGCTACCGAACCGCGGCAATGGATCAAAGTGTGGCTGCGTAAAGTAGAATGCCACTATGATTATGTAGTCTCATGCAAATATCTAGTCTTATTGTAACCGATATTAGTAAGGCTTTTACGATCAAGGAGACAATATTGCAGGTAAACCGGATGGTTTATATCGATGGCCATCAATATTAGTTAACTTCACTTTGATCTCAGCCATAGGGACCAGAAGCAATGGAAATACTGCTACCGAACCGTTTCAATGGATCAAAGGGTGGCTGCGTAAAGAAGCATGCCACTATGATTATGTAGTGCCATGCAAATATCTAGTCTTATTGTAACCGATATTAGTAAGGCTTTTACGACCAAGGAGACAATATTGCAGGTAAACCGGATGGTTTATATCGACGGCCATCAATATTAGTTAACTTCACTTTGATCTCAGCCATAGGGCCGGGAAGAAATGGAAATACTGCTACCGAACCGTGGCAATGGATCAAAGTGTGGCTGCGTAAAGAAGAATGTCACTATGATTATGTAGTCTCATGCAAATATCTAGTCTTATTGTAACCGATATTAGTAAGGCTTTTACGATCAAGGAGACAATATCGCAGGTAAACCGGATGGTTTATATCGATGGCCATCAATATTAGTTAACTTCACTTTGATGTCAGCCATAGGGCCGGGAAGCAATGGAAATACTGCTACCGAACCGTGGCAATGGATCAACGTGTGGCTGCGTAAAGAAGAATGCCACTATGATTATGTAGTGCCATGCAAATTTCTAGTCCTATTGTAAACGATATCAGTAATGTTTTTACGATCAAGGAGACGATATCGCAGCTAAACCGCATGGTTTATATCGATGGCCATCAATATTAGTTTACTTCACTTCGATCTCAGCCATAGGGACGAGAAGCAATGGAAATGTTGCTACCGAACCGTGGCAATGGATCAAAGTGTGCCTGCGTAAAGAAGAATGCCACTATGATTATGTAGTGTCATGCAAATGTCTAGTATTATTGTAACCGATATCAGTAAGGTTTTTACGATCAAGGAGACGATATCGCAGCTAAACCGGATGGTTTATATCGATGGCCATCAATATTAGTTAACTTCACTTTGATCTCAGGCATAGGGCCGGGAAGCAATGGAAATACTGCTACCGAACCGCGGCAATGGATCAAAGTGTGGCTGCGTAAAGTAGAATGCCACTATGATTATGTAGTGTCATGCAAATATCTAGTCTTATTGTAACCGATATTAGTAAGGCTTTTACGATCAAGGAGACAATATTGCAGGTAAACCGGATGGTTTATATCGACGGCCATCAATATTAGTTAACTTCACTTTGATCTCAGCCATAGGGCCGGGAAGCAATGGAAATACTGCTACCGAACCGTGGCAATGGATCAAAGTGTGGCTGCGTAAAGAAGAATGTCACTATGATTATGTAGTCTCATGCAAATGTCTAGTATTATTGTAACCGGTATCAGTAAGGTTTTTGGGATCAAGGAGACGATATCGCAGCTAAACCGGATGGTTTATATCGATGGCCATCAATATTAGTTAACTTCACTTTGATCTTAGGCATAGGGCCGAGAAGCAATGGAAATACTGCTACCGAACCGTGGCAATGGATCAAAGTGAGGCTGCGTAAAGAAGAATGCCACTATGATTATGTAGTGCCATGCAAATATCTAGTCCTATTGTAACCGATATCAGTAAGGTTTTTACGATCAAGGAGACGATATCGCAGCTAAACCGGATGGTTTATATCGATGGCCATCAATATTAGTTAACTTCACTTCGATTTCATCCATAAGGCCGAGAAGCAATGGAAATACTGCTACCGAACCGTTTCAATTGATGAAAGTGTGGCTGCGTAAAGAAGAATGCCACTATGATTATGTAGTGTCATGCAAATGTTTAGTATTATTGTAACCGGTATCAGTAAGGTTTTTGAGATCAAGGAGACGATATCGCAGCTAAACCGGATGGTTTATATCGATGGCCATCAATATTAGTTAACTTCACTTTGATCTCAGGCATAGGGCCGGGAAGCAATGGAAATACTGCTACCGAACCGCGGCAATGGATCAAAGTGTGGCTGCGTAAAGTAGAATGCCACTATGATTATGTAGTCTCATGCAAATATCTAGTCTTATTGTAACCGATATTAGTAAGGCTTTTACGATCAAGGAGACAATATTGCAGGTAAACCGGATGGTTAATATCGACGGCCATCAATATTAGTTAACTTCACATTGATCTCAGCCATAGGGCCGGGAAGCAATGGAAATACTGCTACCGAACCGTGGCAATGGATCAAAGTGTGGCTGCGTAAAGAAGAATGTCACTATGATTATGTAGTCTCATGCAAATATCTAGTCTTATTGTAACCGATATTAGTAAGGCTTTTACGATCAAGGAGACAATATCGCAGGTAAATCGGATGGTTTATATCGATGGCCATCAATTTTAGTTAACTTCACTTTGATCTCAGCCATAGGGCCGGGAAGCAATGGAAATACTACTACCGAACCGTGGCAATGGATCAAAGTGTGGCTGCGTAAAGAAGAATGCCACTATGATTATGTACTGTCATGCAAATGTCTAGTATTATTGTAACAGGTATCAGTAAGGTTTTTGAGATCAAGGAGACGATATCGCAGGTAAACCCGATGGTTTACATCGATGGCCACCAATATTAATTAACTTCACTTCGATCTCAGCCATAAGGCCGAGAAGCAATGGAAATACTGCTACCGAACCGTTTCAATGGATGAAAGTGTGGCTGCGTAAGGAAGAATGCCACTATGATTATATACTGTCATGCAAATGTCTAGTCTTATTGTAACCGATATTAGTAAGGCTTTTACGATCAAGGAGACAATATTGCAGGTAAACCGGATGGTTTATATCGACGGCCATCAATATTAGTTAACTTCACTTTGATCTCAGCCATAGGGCCGGGAAGCAATGGAAATACTGCTACCGAACCGTGGCAATGGATCAAAGTGTGGCTGCGTAAAGAAGAATGTCACTATGATTATGTAGTCTCATGCAAATGTCTAGTATTATTGTAACCGGTATCAGTAAGGTTTTTGGGATCAAGGAGACGATATCGCAGCTAAACCGGAGGGTTTATATCGATGGCCATCAATATTAGTTAACTTCACTTTGATCTTAGGCATAGGGCCGAGAAGCAATGGAAATACTGCTACCGAACCGTGGCAATGGATCAAAGTGAGGCTGCGTAAAGAAGAATGCCACTATGATTATGTAGTGCCATGCAAATATCTAGTCCTATTGTAACCGATATCAGTAAGGTTTTTACGATCAAGGAGACGATATCGCAGCTAAACCGGATGGTTTATATCGATGGCCATCAATATTAGTTAACTTCACTTTGATTTCATCCATAAGGCCGAGAAGCAATGGAAATACTGCTACCGAACCGTTTCAATTGATGAAAGTGTGGCTGCGTAAAGAAGAATGCCACTATGATTATGTAGTGTCATGCAATTGTTTAGTATTATTGTAACCGGTATCAGTAAGGTTTTTGAGATCAAGGAGACGATATCGCAGCTAAACCGGATGGTTTATATCGATGGCCATCAATATTAGTTAACTTCACTTTGATCTCAGGCATAGGGCCGGGAAGCAATGGAAATACTGCTACCGAACCGCGGCAATGGATCAAAGTGTGGCTGCGTAAAGTAGAATGCCACTATGATTATGTAGTCTCATGCAAATATCTAGTCTTATTGTAACCGATATTAGTAAGGCTTTTACGATCAAGGAGACAATATTGCAGGTAAACCGGATGGTTTATATCGATGGCCATCAATATTAGTTAACTTCACTTTGATCTCAGCCATAGGGCCGGGAAGCAATGGAAATACTACTACCGAACCGTTGCAATGGATCAAAGTGTGGCTGCGTAAAGAAGAATGCCACTATGATTATGTACTGTCATGCAAATGTCTAGTATTATTGTAACAGGTATCAGTAAGGTTTTTGAGATCAAGGAGACGATATCGCAGGTAAACCCGATGGTTTATATCGATGGCCACCAATATTAATTAACTTCACTTTGATCTTAGTCACAGGGCCGAGAAGCAATGGAAATCCTGCTACCGAACCGTTGCAATGGATCAACGTGTGGCTGCGTAAAGAAGAATGCCACTATGATTATGTAGTGCCATGCAAATGTCTAGTATTATTGTAACCGGTATCAGTAAGGTTTTTGGGATCAAGGAGACGATATCGCAGCTAAACCGGATGGTTTATATCGATGGCCATCAATATTAGTTAACTTCACTTCGATCTCAGCCATAGGGACCAGAAGCAATGGAAATACTGCTACCGAACCGTTTCAATGGATCAAAGTGTGGCTGCGTAAAGAAGCATGCCACTATGATTATGTAGTGCCATGCAAATATCTAGTCTTATTGTAACCGATATCAGTAAGGTTTTTACGATCAAGGGGACAATATCGCAGCTAAACCGCATGGTTTATATCGATGGCCATCAATATTAGTTAACTTCACTTTGGTCTTAGGCATAGGGCCGAGAAGCAATGGAAATACTGCTACCGAACCGTGGCAATGGATCAAAGTGTGCCTGCGTAAAGAAGAATGCCACTATGATTATGTAGTGTCATGCAAATGTCTAGTATGATTGTAACCGATATCAGTAAGGTTTTTACGATCAAGGAGACGATATCGCAGCTAAACCGGATGGTTTATATCGATGGCCATCAATATTAGTTAACTTCACTTTGATCTCAGGCATAGGGCCGGGAAGTAATGGAAATACTGCTACCGACCCGCTGCAATGGATCAAAGTGTGGCTGCGTAAAGTAGAATGCCACTATGATTATGTAGTCTCATGCAAATATCTAGTCTTATTGTAACCGATATTAGTAAGGCTTTTACGATCAAGGAGACAATATTGCAGGTAAACCGGATGGTTTATATCGACGGCCATCAATATTAGTTAACTTCACTTTGATCTCAGCCATAGGGCCGGGAAGCAATGGAAATACTGCTACCGAACCGTGGCAATGGATCAAAGTGTGGCTGCGTAAAGAAGAATGTCACTATGATTATGTAGTCTCATGCAAATGTCTAGTATTATTTTAACCGGTATCAGTAAGGTTTTTGGGATCAAGGAGACGATATCGCAGCTAAACCGTATGGTTTATATCGATGGCCATCAATATTAGTTAACTTCACTTTGATCTCAGCCATAGGGCCGGGAAGCAATGGAAATACTGCTACCGAACCGTGGTAATGGATCAAAGTGTGGCTACGTAAAGAAGAATGCCACTATGATTATGTAGTGTCATGCAAATGTCTAGTATTATTGTAACAGGTATCAGTAAGGTTTTTGAGATCAAGGAAACGATATCGCAGGTAAACCCGATGGTTTATATCGATGGCCACCAATATTAATTAACTTCACTTTGATCTTAGTCACAGGGCCGAGAAGCAATGGAAATCCTGCTACCGAACCGTTGCAATGGATCAACGTGTGGCTACGTAAAGAAGAATGCCACTATGATTATGTAGTGCCATGCAAATATCTAGACTTATTGTAGCCGATATCAGTAAGGTTTTTACAACCAAGGAGACGATATCGAAGCTAAACCGGATGGTTTATATCGACGGCCATCAATATTAGTTAACTTCACTTTGATCTTAGGCATAGGGCCGAGAAGCAATGGAAATACTGCTACCGAACCGTTTCAATGGATCAAAGTGCAGCTGCGTAAAGAAGAATGTCACTATGATTATGTAGTGTCATGCAAATGTCTAGTATTATTGTAACCGGTATCAGTAAGGTTTTTGGGATCAAGGAGACGATATCGCAGCTAAACCGGATGGTTTATATCGATGGCCATCAATATTAGTTAACTTCACTTCGATCTCAGCCATAGGGACCAGAAGCAATGGACATACTGGTACCGAACCGTGGCAATGGATGAAAGTGTGGCTGCGTAAAGAAGAATGCCACTATGATTATGTAGTGTCATGCAAATGTCTAGTATTATTGTAACCGGTATCAGTAAGGTTTTTGAAATCAAGGAGACGATATCGCAGCTAAACCGGATGGTTTATATCGATGGCCATCAATATTAGTTAACTTCACTTTGATCTCAGGCATAGGGCCGGGAAGCCATGGAAATACTGCTACCGAACCGCGGCAATGGATCAAAGTGTGGCTGCGTAAAGTAGAATGCCACTATGATTATGTAGTCTCATGCAAATATCTAGTCTTATTGTAACCGATATTAGTAAGGCTTTTACGATCAAGGAGACAATATTGCAGGTAAACCGGATGGTTAATATCGACGGCCATCAATATTAGTTAACTTCACATTGATCTCAGCCATAGGGCCGGGAAGCAATGGAAATACTGCTACCGAACCGTGGCAATGGATCAAAGTGTGGCTGCGTAAAGAAGAATGTCACTATGATTATGTAGTCTCATGCAAATATCTAGTCTTATTGTAACCGATATTAGTAAGGCTTTTACGATCAAGGAGACAATATCGCAGGTAAATCGGATGGTTTATATCGATGGCCATCAATTTTAGTTAACTTCACTTTGATCTCAGCCATAGGGACCAGAAGCAATGGACATACTGGTACCGAACCGTGGCAATGGATGAAAGTGTGGCTGCGTAAAGAAGAATGCCACTATGATTATGTAGTGTCATGCAAATGTCTAGTATTATTGTAACCGGTATCAGTAAGGTTTTTGAAATCAAGGAGACGATATCGCAGTTAAACCGGATGGTTTATATCGATGGCCATCAATATTAGTTAACTTCACTTTGATCTCAGGCATAGGGCCGGGAAGCCATGGAAATACTGCTACCGAACCGCGGCAATGGATCAAAGTGTGGCTGCGTAAAGTAGAATGCCACTATGATTATGTAGTCTCATGCAAATATCTAGTCTTATTGTAACCGATATTAGTAAGGCTTTTACGATCAAGGAGACAATATTGCAGGTAAACCGGATGGTTAATATCGACGGCCATCAATATTAGTTAACTTCACTTCGATCTCAGCCATAGGGACCAGAAGCAATGGACATACTGGTACCGAACCGTGGCAATGGATGAAAGTGTGGCTGCGTAAAGAAGAATGCCACTATGATTATGTAGTGTCATGCAAATGTCTAGTATTATTGTAACCGGTATCAGTAAGGTTTTTGGGATCAAGGAGACGATATCGCAGCTAAACCGGATGGTTTATATCGATGGCCATCAATATTAGTTAACTTCACTTCGATCTCAGCCATAGGGACCAGAAGCAATGGAAATACTGCTACCGAACCGTTTCAATGGATCAAAGTGTGGCTGCGTAAAGGAGCATGCCACTATGATTATGTAGTGCCATGCAAATATCTAGTCTTATTGTAACCGATATCAGTAAGGTTTTTGGGATCAAGGGGACAATATCGCAGCTAAACCGCATGGTTTATATCGATGGCCATCAATATTAGTTAACTTCACTTTGGTCTTAGGCATAGGGCCGAGAAGCAATGGAAATACTGCTACCGAACCGTGGTAATGGATCAAAGTGTGGCTACGTAAAGAAGAATGCCACTATGATTATGTAGTGTCATGCAAATGTCTAGTATTATTGTAACAGGTATCAGTAAGGTTTTTGAGATCAAGGAAACGATATCGCAGGTAAACCCGATGGTTTATATCGATGGCCACCAATATTAATTAACTTCACTTTGATCTTAGTCACAGGGCCGAGAAGCAATGGAAATCCTGCTACCGAACCGTTGCAATGGATCAACGTGTGGCTACGTAAAGAAGAATGCCACTATGATTATGTAGTGCCATGCAAATATCTAGTCTTATTGTAGCCGATATCAGTAAGGTTTTTACAACCAAGGAGACGATATCGCAGCTAAACCGGATGGTTTATATCGACGGCCATCAATATTAGTTAACTTCACTTTGATCTTAGGCATAGGGCCGAGAAGCAATGGAAATACTGCTACCGAACCGTTTCAATGGATCAAAGTGCGGCTGCGTAAAGAAGAATGCCACTATGATTATGTAGTGTCATGCAAATGTCTAGTATTATTGTAACCGGTATCAGTAAGGTTTTTGGGATCAAGGAGACGATATCGCAGCTAAACCGGATGGTTTATATCGATGGCCATCAATATTAGTTAACTTCACTTCGATCTCAGCCATAGGGACCAGAAGCAATGGACATACTGGTACCGAACCGTGGCAATGGATGAAAGTGTGGCTGCGTAAAGAAGAATGCCACTATGATTATGTAGTGTCATGCAAATGTTTAGTATTATTGTAACCGGTATCAGTAAGGTTTTTGAAATCAAGGAGACGATATCGCAGCTAAACCGGATGGTTTATATCGATGGCCATCAATATTAGTTAACTTCACTTTGATCTCAGGCATAGGGCCGGGAAGCCATGGAAATACTGCTACCGAACCGCGGCAATGGATCAAAGTGTGGCTGCGTAAAGTAGAATGCCACTATGATTATGTAGTGTCATGCAAATGTCTAGTATTATTGTAACCGGTATCAGTAAGGTTTTTACGATCAAGGAGACGATATCGCAGCTAAACCGGATGGTTTATATCGATGGCCATCAATATTAGTTAACTTCACTTTGATCTTAGGCATAAGGCCGAGAAGCAATGGAAATACTGCTACCGAACCGTGGCTATGGATCAAAGTGAGGCTGCGTAAAGAAGAATGCCACTATGATTATGTGGTGCCATGCAAATTTCTAGTCCTATTGTAAACGATATCAGTAAGGTTTTTACGATCAAGGAGACGATATCGCAGCTAAACCGGATGGTTTATATCGATGGACATCAATATTAGTTAACTTCACTTTGATTTCATCCATAAGGCCGAGAAGCAATGGAAATACTGCTACCGAACAGTTTCAATGGATCAAAGTGTGGCTGCGTAAAGAAGCATGCCACTATGATTATGTAGTGCCATGCAAATATCTAGTCCTATTGTAACCGATATCAGTAAGGTTTTTACGATCAAGGAGACGATATCGCAACTAAACCGGATGGTTTATATCGATGGCCATCAATATTAGTTAACTTCACTTTGATTTCATCCATAAGGCCGCGAAGCAATGGAAATACTGCTACCGAACCGTTTCAATGGATGAAAGTGTGGCTGCGTAAAGAAGAATGCCACTATGATTATGTAGTGTCATGCAAATGTCTAGTATTATTGTAACCGGTATCAGTAAGGTTTTTGTGATCAAGAATACGATATGGCAGCTAAACCGGACGGTTTATATCGATGGCCATCAATATTAGTTAACTTCACTTCGATCTCAGCCATAGGGACCAGAAGCAATGGACATACTTGTACCGAACCGTGGCAATGGATGAAAGTGTGGCTGCGTAAAGAAGAATGCCACTATGATTATGTAGTGTCATGCAAATGTCTAGAATTATTGTAACCGGTATCAGTAAGGTTTTTGAGATCAAGTAGACGATATCGCAGCTAAACCGGATGGTTTATATCGATGGCCATCAATATTAGTTAACTTCACTTCGATCTCAGCCATAGGGACCAGAAGCAATGGACATACTGGTACCGAACCGTGGCAATGGATGAAAGTGTGGCTGCGTAAAGAAGAATGCCACTATGATTATGTAGTGTCATGCAAATGTCTAGTATTATTGTAACCGGTATCAGTAAGGTTTTTGAGATCAAGGAGACGATATCGCAGCTAAACCGGATGGTTTATATCGATGGCCATCAATATTAGTTAACTTCACTTTGATTTCATCCATAAGGCCGCTAAGCAATGGAAATACTGCTACCGAACCGTTTCAATGGATGAAAGTGTGGCTTCGTAAAGAAGAATGCCACTATGATTATGTAGTGTCATGCAAATGTCTAGTATTATTGTAACCGGTATCAGTAAAGTTTTTGTGATCAAGCATACGATATGGCAGCTAAACCGGATGGTTTATATCGATGGCCATCAATATTAGTTAACTTCACTTCGATCTCAGCCATAGGGAACAGAAGCAATGGAAATACTGCTACCGAACAGTTTTAATGGATCAAAGTGTGGCTGCGTAAAGAAGCATGCCACTATGATTATGTAGTGCCATGCAAATATCTAGTCCTATTGTAACCGATATCAGTAAGGTTTTTACGATCAAGGAGACGATATCGCAACTAAACCGGATGGTTTATATCGATGGCCATCAATATTAGTTAACTTCACTTTGATTTCATCCATAAGGCCGCTAAGCAATGGAAATACTGCT
Organism: Priocnemis perturbator; assembly: GCA_963942575.1. Lineage (NCBI taxonomy): Eukaryota > Metazoa > Arthropoda > Insecta > Hymenoptera > Pompilidae > Priocnemis > Priocnemis perturbator. The sequence continues at coordinate 3,227,942 of OZ012655.1, read as the reverse complement.
ACCGAACCGTTTCAATGGATGAAAGTGTGGCTTCGTAAAGAAGAATGCCACTATGATTATGTAGTGTCATGCAAATGTCTAGTATTATTGTAACCGGTATCAGTAAAGTTTTTGTGATCAAGCATACGATATGGCAGCTAAACCGGATGGTTTATATCGATGGCCATCAATATTAGTTAACTTCACTTCGATCTCAGCCATAGGGACCAGAAGCAATGGACATACTTGTACCGAACCGTGGCAATGGATGAAAGTGTGGCTGCGTAAAGAAGAATGCCACTATGATTATGTAGTGTCATGCAAATGTCTAGTATTATTGTAACCGGTATCAGTAAGGTTTTTGAGATCAAGTAGACGATATCGCAGCTAAACCGGATGGTTTATATCGATGGCCATCAATATTAGTTAACTTCACTTCGATCTCAGCCATAGGGACCAGAAGCAATGGAAATACTGCTACCGAACCGTTTCAATGGATCAAAGTGTGGCTGCGTAAAGGAGCATGCCACTATGATTATGTAGTGCCATGCAAATATCTAGTCTTATTGTAACCGATATCAGTAAGGTTTTTGGGATCAAGGGGACAATATCGCAGCTAAACCGCATGGTTTATATCGATGGCCATCAATATTAGTTAACTTCACTTTGGTCTTAGGCATAGGGCCGAGAAGCAATGGAAATACTGCTACCGAACCGTGGTAATGGATCAAAGTGTGGCTACGTAAAGAAGAATGCCACTATGATTATGTAGTGTCATGCAAATGTCTAGTATTATTGTAACAGGTATCAGTAAGGTTTTTGAGATCAAGGAAACGATATCGCAGGTAAACCCGATGGTTTATATCGATGGCCACCAATATTAATTAACTTCACTTTGATCTTAGTCACAGGGCCGAGAAGCAATGGAAATCCTGCTACCGAACCGTTGCAATGGATCAACGTGTGGCTACGTAAAGAAGAATGCCACTATGATTATGTAGTGCCATGCAAATATCTAGTCTTATTGTAGCCGATATCAGTAAGGTTTTTACAACCAAGGAGACGATATCGCAGCTAAACCGGATGGTTTATATCGACGGCCATCAATATTAGTTAACTTCACTTTGATCTTAGGCATAGGGCCGAGAAGCAATGGAAATACTGCTACCGAACCGTTTCAATGGATCAAAGTGCGGCTGCGTAAAGAAGAATGCCACTATGATTATGTAGTGTCATGCAAATGTCTAGTATTATTGTAACCGGTATCAGTAAGGTTTTTGGGATCAAGGAGACGATATCGCAGCTAAACCGGATGGTTTATATCGATGGCCATCAATATTAGTTAACTTCACTTCGATCTCAGCCATAGGGACCAGAAGCAATGGACATACTGGTACCGAACCGTGGCAATGGATGAAAGTGTGGCTGCGTAAAGAAGAATGCCACTATGATTATGTAGTGTCATGCAAATGTTTAGTATTATTGTAACCGGTATCAGTAAGGTTTTTGAAATCAAGGAGACGATATCGCAGCTAAACCGGATGGTTTATATCGATGGCCATCAATATTAGTTAACTTCACTTTGATCTCAGGCATAGGGCCGGGAAGCCATGGAAATACTGCTACCGAACCGCGGCAAAGGATCAAAGTGTGGCTGCGTAAATTAGAATGCCACTATGATTATGTAGTGTCATGCAAATGTCTAGTATTATTGTAACCGGTATCAGTAAGGTTTTTACGATCAAGGAGACGATATCGCAGCTAAACCGGATGGTTTATATCGATGGCCATCAATATTAGTTAACTTCACTTTGATCTTAGGCATAAGGCCGAGAAGCAATGGAAATACTGCTACCGAACCGTGGCTATGGATCAAAGTGAGGCTGCGTAAAGAAGAATGCCACTATGATTATGTGGTGCCATGCAAATTTCTAGTCCTATTGTAAACGATATCAGTAAGGTTTTTACGATCAAGGAGACGATATCGCAGCTAAACCGGATGGTTTATATCGATGGACATCAATATTAGTTAACTTCACTTTGATTTCATCCATAAGGCCGAGAAGCAATGGAAATACTGCTACCGAACAGTTTCAATGGATCAAAGTGTGGCTGCGTAAAGAAGCATGCCACTATGATTATGTAGTGCCATGCAAATATCTAGTCCTATTGTAACCGATATCAGTAAGGTTTTTACGATCAAGGAGACGATATCGCAACTAAACCGGATGGTTTATATCGATGGCCATCAATATTAGTTAACTTCACTTTGATTTCATCCATAAGGCCGCGAAGCAATGGAAATACTGCTACCGAACCGTTTCAATGGATGAAAGTGTGGCTGCGTAAAGAAGAATGCCACTATGATTATGTAGTGTCATGCAAATGTCTAGTATTATTGTAACCGGTATCAGTAAGGTTTTTGTGATCAAGAATACGATATGGCAGCTAAACCGGACGGTTTATATCGATGGCCATCAATATTAGTTAACTTCACTTCGATCTCAGCCATAGGGACCAGAAGCAATGGACATACTTGTACCGAACCGTGGCAATGGATGAAAGTGTGGCTGCGTAAAGAAGAATGCCACTATGATTATGTAGTGTCATGCAAATGTCTAGAATTATTGTAACCGGTATCAGTAAGGTTTTTGAGATCAAGTAGACGATATCGCAGCTAAACCGGATGGTTTATATCGATGGCCATCAATATTAGTTAACTTCACTTCGATCTCAGCCATAGGGACCAGAAGCAATGGACATACTGGTACCGAACCGTGGCAATGGATGAAAGTGTGGCTGCGTAAAGAAGAATGCCACTATGATTATGTAGTGTCATGCAAATGTCTAGTATTATTGTAACCGGTATCAGTAAGGTTTTTGAGATCAAGGAGACGATATCGCAGCTAAACCGGATGGTTTATATCGATGGCCATCAATATTAGTTAACTTCACTTTGATTTCATCCATAAGGCCGCTAAGCAATGGAAATACTGCTACCGAACCGTTTCAATGGATGAAAGTGTGGCTTCGTAAAGAAGAATGCCACTATGATTATGTAGTGTCATGCAAATGTCTAGTATTATTGTAACCGGTATCAGTAAAGTTTTTGTGATCAAGCATACGATATGGCAGCTAAACCGGATGGTTTATATCGATGGCCATCAATATTAGTTAACTTCACTTCGATCTCAGCCATAGGGAACAGAAGCAATGGAAATACTGCTACCGAACAGTTTTAATGGATCAAAGTGTGGCTGCGTAAAGAAGCATGCCACTATGATTATGTAGTGCCATGCAAATATCTAGTCCTATTGTAACCGATATCAGTAAGGTTTTTACGATCAAGGAGACGATATCGCAACTAAACCGGATGGTTTATATCGATGGCCATCAATATTAGTTAACTTCACTTTGATTTCATCCATAAGGCCGCTAAGCAATGGAAATACTGCTACCGAACCGTTTCAATGGATGAAAGTGTGGCTTCGTAAAGAAGAATGCCACTATGATTATGTAGTGTCATGCAAATGTCTAGTATTATTGTAACCGGTATCAGTAAAGTTTTTGTGATCAAGCATACGATATGGCAGCTAAACCGGATGGTTTATATCGATGGCCATCAATATTAGTTAACTTCACTTCGATCTCAGCCATAGGGACCAGAAGCAATGGACATACTTGTACCGAACCGTGGCAATGGATGAAAGTGTGGCTGCGTAAAGAAGAATGCCACTATGATTATGTAGTGTCATGCAAATGTCTAGTATTATTGTAACCGGTATCAGTAAGGTTTTTGAGATCAAGTAGACGATATCGCAGCTAAACCGGATGGTTTATATCGATGGCCATCAATATTAGTTAACTTCACTTCGATCTCAGCCATAGGGACCAGAAGCAATGGACATACTGGTACCGAACCGTGGCAATGGATGAAAGTGTGGCTGCGTAAAGAAGAATGCCACTATAATTATGTAGTGTCATGCAAATGTCTAGTATTATTGTAACCGGTATCAGTAAGGTTTTTGAGATCAAGGAGACGATATCGCAGCTAAACCGGATGGTTTACATCGATGGCCATCAATATTAGTTAACTTCACTTTCATCTTAGTCATACGGCCGAGAAGCAATGGAAACACTGCTACCGAACCGCGGCAATGGATCAAAGTGTGGCTGCGTAAAGTAGAATGCCACTATGATTATGTAGTCTCATGCAAATATCTAGTCTTATTGTAACCGATATTAGTAAGGCTTTTACGATCAAGGAGACGATATCGCAGCTAAACCGGATGGTTTATATCGATGGCCATCAATATTAGTTAACTTCACTTTGATTTCATCCATAAGGCCGAGAAGCAATGGAAATACTGCTACCGAACAGTTTCAATGGATCAAAGTGTGGCTGCGTAAAGAAGCATGCCACTATGATTATGTAGTGCCATGCAAATATCTAGTCCTATTGTAACCGATATCAGTAAGGTTTTTACGATCAAGGAGACGATATCGCAACTAAACCGGATGGTTTATATCGATGGCCATCAATATTAGTTAACTTCACTTTGATTTCATCCATAAGGCCGCGAAGCAATGGAAATACTGCTACCGAACCGTCTCAATGGATGAAAGTGTGGCTGCGTAAAGAAGAATGCCACTATGATTATGTAGTGTCATGCAAATGTCTAGTATTATTGTAACCGGTATCAGTAAGGTTTTTGTGATCAAGCATACGATATGGCAGCTAAACCGGACGGTTTATATCGATGGCCTTCAATATTAGTTAACTTCACTTCGATCTCAGCCATAGGGACCAGAAGCAACGGACATACTTGTACCGAACCGTGGCAATGGATGAAAGTGTGGCTGTGTAAAGAAGAATGCCACTATGATTATGTAGTGTCATGCAAATGTCTAGTATTATTGTAACCGGTATCAGTAAGGTTTTTGAGATCAAGTAGACGATATCGCAGCTAAACCGGATGGTTTATATCGATGGCCATCAATATTAGTTAACTTCACTTCGATCTCAGCCATAGGGACCAGAAGCCATGGACATACTGGTACCGAACCGTGGCAATGGATGAAAGTGTGGCTGCGTAAAGAAGAATGCCACTATGATTATGTAGTGTCATGCAAATGTCTAGTATTATTGTAACCGTATCAGTAAGGTTTTTGAGATCAAGGAGACGATATCGCAGCTAAACCGGATGGTTTACATCGATGGCCATCAATATTAGTTAACTTCACTTTCATCTTAGTCATACGGCCGAGAAGCAATGGAAATACTGCTACCGAACCGTGGCAATGGATCAAAGTGTGCCTGCGTAAAGAAGAATGCCACTATGATTATGTAGTGTCATGCAAATATCTAGTCCTGTTGTAACCGATATCAGTAAGGTTTTTACGATCAAGGAGACGATATCGCAGCTAAACCGGATGGTTTATATCGATGGCCATCAATATTAGTTAACTGCACTTTGATCTCAGGCATAGGGCCGGGAAGCAATGGAAATACTGCTACCGAACCGTGGCAATGGATCAAAGTGTGGCTGCGTAAAGAAGAATGCCACTATGATTATGTAGTGTCATGCAAATGTCTAGTATTATTGTAACCGGTATCAGTAAGGTTTTTGAGATCAAGGAGACGATATCGCAGCTAAACCGGATGGTTTATATCGATGGCCATCAATATTAGTTAACTTCACTTCGATCTCAGCCATAGGGACCAGAAGCAATGGACATACTGGTACCGAAACGTGGCAATGGATGAAAGTGTGGCTGCGTAAAGAAGAATGCCACTATGATTATGTAGTGTCATGCAAATGTCTAGTATTATTGTAACCGGTATCAGTAAGGTTTTTGAGATCAAGGAGACGATATCGCAGCTAAACCGGATGGTTTACATCGATGGCCATCAATATTAGTTAACTTCACTTTGATCTCAGCCATAGGGCCGGGAAGCAATGGAAATACTACTACCGAACCGTGGCAATGGATCAAAGTGTGGCTGCGTAAAGAAGAATGCCACTATGATTATGTAGTGTCATGCAAATGTCTAGTGTTATTGTAACCGGTATCAGTAAGGTTTTTGGGATCAAGGAGACGATATCGCAGCTAAACCGGATGGTTTATATCGATGGCCAACAATATTAGTTAACTTCACTTCGATCTCAGCCATAGGGACCAGAAGCAATGGAAATACTGCTACCGAACCGTGGCAATGGATGAAAGTGTGGCTGCGTAAAGAAGAATGCCACTATGATTATGTAGTCTCATGCAAATGTCTAGTCCTGTTGTAACAGATATCAGTAAGGTTTTTACGATCAAGGAGACGATATCGCAGCTAAACCGGATGGTTTATATCGATGGCCATCAATATTAGTTAACGTCACTTTGATCTTAGGCATAAGGCCGAGAAGCAATGGAAATACTGCTACCGAACCGTGGCTATGGATCAAAGTGAGGCTGCGTAAAGAAGAATGCCACTATGATTATGTGGTGCCATGCAAATTTATAGTCCTATTGTAAACGATATCAGTAAGGTTTTTACGATCAAGGAGACGATATCGCAGCTAAACCGGATGGTTTATATCGATGGCCATCAATATTAGTTAACTTCACTTCGATCTCAGCCATAGGGACGAGAAGCAATGGAAATGTTGCTACCGAACCGTGGCAATGGATGAAAGTGTGGCTGCATAAAGAAGAATGCCACCATGATTATGTAGTGTCATGCAAATGTCTAGTATTATTGTAACCGGTATCAGTAAGGTTTTTGAGATCAAGGAGACGATATCGCAGCTAAACCGGATGGTTTACATCGATGGCCATCAATATTAGTTAACTTCACTTTCATCTTAGTCATACGGCCGGGAAGCAATGGAAATACTGCTACCGAACCGTGGCTATGGATCAAAGTGAGGCTGCGTAAAGAAGAATGCCACTATGATTATGTGGTGCCATGCAAATTTCTAGTCCTATTGTAAACGATATCAGTAAGGTTTTTACGATCAAGGAGACGATATCGCAGCTAAACCGGATGGTTTATATCGATGGCCATCAATATTAGTTAACTTCACTTTGATTTCATCCATAAGGCCGAGAAGCAATGGAAATACTGCTACCGAACCGTTTCAATGGATGAAAGTGTGGCTGCGTAAAGAAGAATGCCACTATGATTATGTAGTGTCATGCAAATGTCTAGTATTATTGTAACCGGTATCAGTAAGGTTTTTGAGATCAAGGAGACGATATCGCAGCTAAACCGGATGGTTTATATCGATGGCCATCAATATTAGTTAACTTCACTTTCATCTTAGTCATACGGCCGAGAAGCAATGGAAATACTGTACCGATCCGTTTCAATGGATCAAAGTGTGGCTACGTAAAGAAGAATGCCACTATGATTATGTAGTGTCATGCAAATGTCTAGTATTATTGTAACCGGTACCTGTAAGGTTTTTGAGATGAAGGAGACGTTATCGCAGCTAAACCGGATGGTTTATATCGATCGCCATCAATATTAGTTAACTTCACTTTCATCTTAGTCATACGGCCGGGAAGCAATGGACATACTGCTACCGAACCGTTTCAATGGATGAAAGAGTGGCTGCGTAAAGAAGAATGCCACTATGATTATGTAGTCTAATGCAAATATCTAGTCTTATTCTAACCGATATTAGTAAGGCTTTTACGATCAAGGAGACAATATCGCAGGTAAACCGGATGGTTTATATCGATGGCCATCAATATTAGTTAACTTCACTTTGATCTCAGGCATACGGCCGGGAAGCCATGGAAATACTGCTCCCGAACCGCGGCAATGGATCAAAGTGTGGCTGCGTAAAGTAGAATGCCACTATGATTATGTAGTCTCATGCAAATATCTAGTCTTATTGTAACCGATATTAGTAAGGCTTTTACGATCAAGGAGACAATATTGCAGGTAAACCGAATGGTTTATATCGATGGCCATCAATATTAGTTAACTTCACTTTCATCTTAGTCATACGGCCGAGAAGCAATGGAAATACTGTACCGATCCGTTTCAATGGATCAAAGTGTGGCTACGTAAAGAAGAATGCCACTATGATTATGTAGTGTCATGCAAATGTCTAGTATTATTGTAACCGGTACCTGTAAGGTTTTTGAGATGAAGGAGACGTTATCGCAGCTAAACCGGATGGTTGATATCGATGGCCATCAATATTAGTTAACTTCACTTTCATCTTAGTCATACGGCCGGGAAGCAATGGACATACTGGTACCGAACCGTGGCAATGGATGAAAGTGTGGCTGCGTAAAGTAGAATGCCACTATGATTATGTAGTCTCATGCAAATGTCTAGTATTATTGTAACCGGTAACAGTAAGGTTTTTGAGATCAAGGAGACGATATCGCAGCTAAACCGGATGGTTTATATCGATGGCCATCAATATTAGTTAACTTCACTTCGGTCTCAGCCATAGGGACCAGAAGCAATGGACATACTGGTACCGAACCGCGGCAATGGATCAAAGTGTGGCTGCGTAAAGTAGAATGCCACTATGATTATGTAGTCTCATGCAAATATCTAGTCTTATTGTAACCGATATTAGTAAGGCTTTTACGATCAAGGAGACAATATTGCAGATAAACCGGATGGTTTATATCGACGGCCATCAATATTAGTTAACTTCACATTGATCTCAGCCATACGGCCGGGAAGCAATGGAAATACTGCTACTGAACCGTGGCAATGGATCAAAGTGTGGCTGCGTAAAGAAGAATGCCATTATGATTATGTAGTCTCATGCAAATGTCTAGTCCTGTTGTAACCGATATCAGTAAGGTTTTTACGATCAAGGAGACGATATCGCAGCTAAACCGGATGGTTTATATCGATGGCCATCAATATTAGTTAACTTCACTTTGATCTTAGGCATAAGGCCGAGAAGCAATGGAAATACTGCTACCGAACCGTGGCTATGGATCAAAGTGAGGCTGCGTAAAGAAGAATGCCACTATGATTATGTGGTGCCATGCAAATTTCTAGTCCTATTGTAAACGATATCAGTAAGGTTTTTACGATCAAGGAGACGATATCGCAGCTAAACCGGATGGTTTATATCGATGGCCATCAATATTAGTTAACTTCACTTCGATCTCAGCCATAGGGACGAGAAGCAATGGAAATGTTGCTACCGAACCGTGGCAATGGATGAAAGTGTGGCTGCGTAAAGAAGAATGCCACTATGATTATGTAGTGTCATGCAAATGTCTAGTATTATTGTAACCGATATCAGTAAGGTTTTTACGATCAAGGAGACGATATCGCAGCTAAACCGGATGGTTTATATCGATGGCCATCAATATTAGTTAACTTCACTTTCATCTTAGTCATACGGCCGAGAAGCAATGGAAATACTGTACCGATCCGTTTCAATGGATCAAAGTGTCGCTGCGTAAAGAAGAATGCCATTATGATTATGTAGTCTCATGCAAATGTCTAGTCCTGTTGTAACCGATATCAGTAAGGTTTTTACGATCAAGGAGACGATATCGCAGCTAAACCGGATGGTTTATAGCGATGGCCATCAATATTAGTTAACTTCACTTTGATCTTAGGCATAAGGCCGAGAAGCAATGGAAATACTGCTACCGAACCGTGGCTATGGATCAAAGTGAGGCTGCGTAAAGAAGAATGCCACTATGATTATGTGGTGCCATGCAAATTTCTAGTCCTATTGTAAACGATATCAGTAAGGTTTTTACGATCAAGGAGACGATATCGCAGCTAAACCGGATGGTTTATATCGATGGCCATCAATATTAGTTAACTTCACTTCGATCTCAGCCATAGGGACGAGAAGCAATGGAAATGTTGCTACCGAACCGTGGCAATGGATGAAAGTGTGGCTGCGTAAAGAAGAATGCCACTATGATTATGTAGTGTCATGCAAATGTCTAGTATTATTGTAACCGATATCAGTAAGGTTTTTACGATCAAGGAGACGATATCGCAGCTAAACCGGATGGTTTATATCGATGGCCATCAATATTAGTTAACTTCACTTTCATCTTAGTCATACGGCCGAGAAGCAATGGAAATACTGTACCGATCCGTTTCAATGGATCAAAGTGTGGCTGCGTAAAGAAGAATGCCACTATGATTATGAAGTGTCATGCAAATGTCTAGTATTATTGTAACCGGTACCAGTAAGGTTTTTGAGATCAAGGAGACGATATCGCAGCTAAACCGGATAGTTTATATCGAAGGCCATCAATATTAATTAACTTCACTTCGATCTCAGCCATAGGGACCAGAAGCAATTGACATACTGGTACCGAACCGTGGCAATGGTTGAAAGTGTGGCTGCGTAAAGAAGAATGCCACTATGATTATTTAGTGTCATGCAAATGTCTAGTATTATTGTAACCGGTATCAGTAAGGTTTTTGAGATCAAGGAGACGATATCGCAGCTAAACCGGATGGTTTACATCGATGGCCATCAATATTAGTTAACTTCACTTTCATCTTAGTCATACGGCCGAGAAGCAATGGAAATACTGCTACCGAACCGTGGCAATGGATCAAAGTTAAGCTGCGTAAAGAAGCATGCCACTATGATTATGTAGTGCCATGCAAATATCTAGTCCTATTGTAACCGATATCAGTAAGGTTTTTACGATCAAGGAGACGATATCGCAGCTAAACCGGATGGTTTACGTCGATGGCCATCAATATTAGTTAACTTCACTTTCATCTTAGTCATACGGCCGAGAAGCAATGGAAATACTGCTACCGAACCGTGGCAATGGATCAAAGTGTGACTGCGTAAAGAAGAATGCCACTATGATTATGTAGTGTCATGCAAATGTCTAGTATTATTGTAACCGGTATCAGTAAGGTTTTTGAAATCAAGGAGACGATATCGCAGCTAAACCGGATGGTTTACATCGATGGCCATCAATATTAGTTAACTTCACTTTCATCTTAGTCATACGGCCGAGAAGCAATGGAAATACTGCTACCGAAACGTTTCAATGGATCAAAGTGTGGCTGCGTAAAGAAGCATGCCACTATGATTATGTAGTGCCATGCAAATATCTAGTCCTATTGTAACCGATATCAGTAAGGTTTTTACGATCAAGGAGACGATATCGCAGCTAAACCGGATGGTTTATATCGATGGCCATCAATATTAGTTAACTTCACTTTGATCTTAGGCATAAGGCCGAGAAGCAATGGAAATACTGCTACCGAACCGTGGCTATGGATCAAAGTGAGGCTGCGTAAAGAAGAATGCCACTATGATTATGTGGTGCCATGCAAATTTCTAGTCCTATTGTAAACGATATCAGTAAGGTTTTTACGATCAAGGAGACGATATCGCAGCTAAACCGGATGGTTTATATCGATGGCCATCAATATTAGTTAACTTCACTTCGATCTCAGCCATAGGGACGAGAAGCAATGGAAATGTTGCTACCGAACCGTGGCAATGGATGAAAGTGTGGCTGCGTAAAGAAGAATGCCACTATGATTATGTAGTGTCATGCAAATGTCTAGTATTATTGTAACCGGTATCAGTAAGGTTTTTGAGATCAAGGAGACGATATCGCAGCTAAACCGGATGGTTTACATCGATGGCCATCAATATTAGTTAACTTCACTTTCATCTTAGTCATACGGCCGAGAAGCAATGGAAATACTGCTACCGAACCGTGGCAATGGATCAAAGTTAAGCTGCGTAAAGAAGCATGCCACTATGATTATGTAGTGCCATGCAAATATCTAGTCCTATTGTAACCGATATCAGTAAGGTTTTTACGATCAAGGAGACGATATCGCAGCTAAACCGGATGGTTTACGTCGATGGCCATCAATATTAGTTAACTTCACTTTCATCTTAGTCATACGGCCGAGAAGCAATGGAAATACTGCTACCGAACCGTGGCAATGGATCAAAGTGTGACTGCGTAAAGAAGAATGCCACTATGATTATGTAGTGTCATGCAAATGTCTAGTATTATTGTAACCGGTATCAGTAAGGTTTTTGAAATCAAGGAGACGATATCGCAGCTAAACCGGATGGTTTACATCGATGGCCATCAATATTAGTTAACTTCACTTTCATCTTAGTCATACGGCCGAGAAGCAATGGAAATACTGCTACCGAAACGTTTCAATGGATCAAAGTGTGGCTGCGTAAAGAAGCATGCCACTATGATTATGTAGTGCCATGCAAATATCTAGTCCTATTGTAACCGATATCAGTAAGGTTTTTACGATCAAGGGGACGATATCGCAGCTAAACCGGATGGTTTATATCGATGGCCATCAATATTAGTTAACTTCACTTTGATTTCATCCATAAGGCCGAGAAGCAATGGAAATACTGCTACCGAACCGTGGCAATGGATCAAAGTGTGGCTGCGTAAAGAAGAATGCCACTATGATTATGTAGTGTCATGCAAATGTCTAGTATTATTGTAACTGGTATCAGTAAGGTTTTTCAGATCAAGGAGACGATATCGCAGCTAAACCGGATGGTTTACATCGATGGCCATCAATATTAGTTAACTTCACTTTCATCTTAGTCATACGGCCGAGAAGCAATGGAAATACTGCTACCGAACCGTGGCAATGGATCAAAGTGTGACTGCGTAAAGAAGAATGCCACTATGATTATGTAGTGTCATGCAAATGTCTAGTATTATTGTAACCGGTATCAGTAAGGTTTTTGGGATCAAGGAGACGATATCGCAGCTAAACCGGATGGTTTATTTCGATGGCCATCAATATTAGTTAACTTCACTTCGATCTCAGGCATAGGACCGAGAAGCAATGGCAATACTGCTACCGAACCGTGGCAATGGATCAAAGTGAGGCTGCGTAAAGAAGAATGCCACTATGATTATGTAGTGTCATGCAAATGTCTAGTATTATTGTAACCGGTATCAGTAAGGTTTTTGGGATCAAGGAGACGATATCGCAGCTAAACCGGATGGTTTATTTCGATGGCCATCAATATTAGTTAACTTCACTTCGATCTCAGGCATAGGACCGAGAAGCAATGGCAATACTGCTACCGAACCGTGGCAATGGATCAAAGTGAGGCTGCGTAAAGAAGAATGCCACTATGATTATGTAGTGCCATGCAAATATCTAGTCCTATTGTAGCCGATATCAGTAAGGTTTTTACGACCAAGGAGACGATATCGCAGCTAAACCGGATGGTTTATATCGATGGCCATCAATATTAGTTCACTTCACTTTGATCTTAGTCATAAGGCCGAGAAGCAATGGAAATACTGCTACCGAACCGTGGCAATGGATCAAAGTTAAGCTGCGTAAAGAAGCATGCCACTATGATTATGTAGTGCCATGCAAATATCTAGTCCTATTGTAACCGATTTCAGTAAGGTTTTTACGATCAAGGAGACGATATCGCAGCTAAACCGGATGGTTTATATCGATGGCCATCAATATTAGTTAACTTCACTTTCATCTTAGTCATACGGCCGAGAAGCAATGGAAATACTGCTGCCGATCCGTTTCAATGGATCAAAGTGTGGCTGCGTAAAGAAGAATGCCACTATGATTATGTAGTGTCATGCAAATGTCTAGTCCTATTGTAACCGATATCAGTAAGGTTGTTACAATCAGGGAGACGATATCGCAGCTAAACCGGATGGTTTATATCGATGGCCATCAATATTAGTTAACTTCACTTTCATCTTAGTCATACGGCCGAGAAGCAATGGAAATACTGCTACCGAACCGTGACAATGGATCAAAGTGTGCCTGCGTAAAGAAGAATGCCACTATGATTATGTAGTGTCATGCAAATGTCTAGTATTATTGTAACCGATATCAATAAGGTTTTTACGATCAAGGAGACGATATCGCAGCTAAACCGGATGGTTTATATCGATGGCCATCAATATTAGTTAACATCACTTTGATCCCAGCCATAGGGCTGGGAAGCAATGGAAATGCTGCTACCGAACCGTGGCAATGGATCAAAGTGTGGCTGCGTAAAGAAGCATGCCACTATGATTATGTAGTGCCATGCAAATAACTAGTCCTATTGTAACCGATATCAGTAAGGTTTTTACGATCAAGGAGACGATATCGCAGCTAAACCGGATGGTTCCTATCGATGGCCATGAATATTAGTTAACTTCACTTTGATTTCATCCATAAGGCCGAGAAGCAATGGAAATACTGCTACCGAACCATTTCAATGGATGAAAGTGCGGCTGCGTAAAGAAGAATGCCACTATGATTATGTAGTCTCATCCAAATATCTAGTCTTATTGTAACCGATATTGGTAAGGCTTTTACGATCAAGGAGACAATATTGCAAGTAAACCGGATGGTTTATATCGACGGCCATCAATATTAGTTAACTTCACTTTGATCCCAGCCATAGGGCCGGGAAGCAATGGAAATGCTGCTACCGAACCGTGGCAATGGATCAAAGTGTGGCTGCGTAAAGAAGCATGCCACTATGATTATGTAGTGCCATGCAAATAACTAGTCCTATTGTAACCGATATCAGTAAGGTTTTTACGATCAAGGAGACGATATCGCAGCTATACCGGATGGTTTATATCGATGGCCATGAATATTAGTTAACTTCACTTTGATTTCATCCATAAGTCCGAGAAGCAATGGAAATACTGCTACCGAACCGTTTCAATGGATCAAAGTGCGGCTGCGTAAAGAAGAATGCCACTATGATTATGTAGTGTCATGCAAATGTCTAGTATTATTGTAACCGGTATCAGTAAGGTTTTTGGGATCAAGGAGACGATATCGCAGCTAAACCGGATGGTTTATATCGATGGCCATCAATATTAGTTAACTTCACTTCGATCTCAGCCATAGGGACCAGAAGCAATAGAAATACTGGTACCGAAACGTTTCAATGGATCAAAGTGTGGCTGCGTAAAGAAGCATGCCACTATGATTATGTAGTGCCATGCAAATATCTAGTCCTATTGTAACCGATATCAGTAAGGTTTTTACGATCAAGGAGACGATATCGCAGCTAAACCGGATGGTTTATATCGATGGCCATCAATATTAGTTAACTTCACTTTGATTTCATCCATAAGGCCGAGAAGCAATGGAAATACTGCTACCGAACCATTTCAATGGATGAAAGTGTGGCTGCGTAAAGAAGAATGCCACTATGATTATGTAGTATCATCCAAATATCTAGTCTTATTGTAACCGATATTGGTAAGGCTTTTACGATCAAGGAGACAATATTGCAGGTAAACCGGATGGTTTATATCGACGGCCATCAATATTAGTTAACTTCACTTTGATCCCAGCCATAGGGCCGGGAAGCAATGGAAATGCTGCTACCGAACCGTGGCAATGGATCAAAGTGTGGCTGCGTAAAGAAGCATGCCACTATGATTATGTAGTGCCATGCAAATAACTAGTCCTATTGTAACCGATATCAGTAAGGTTTTTACGATCAAGGAGACGATATCGCAGCTAAACCGGATGGTTTATATCGATGGCCATGAATATTAGTTAACTTCACTTTGATTTCATCCATAAGTCCGAGAAGCATTGGAAATACTGCTACCGAACCGTTTCAATGGATCAAAGTGCGGCTGTGTAAAGAAGAATGCCACTATGATTATGTAGTGTCATGCAAATGTCTAGTATTATTGTAACCGGTATCAGTAAGGTTTTTGGGATCAAGGAGACGATATCGCAGCTAAACCGGATGGTTTATATCGATGGCCATCAATATTAGTTAACTTCACTTCGATCTCAGCCATAGGGACCAGATGCAATAGAAATACTGCTACCGAAACGTTTCAATGGATCAAAGTGTGGCTGCGTAAAGAAGCATGCCACTATGATTATGTAGTGCCATGCAAATATCTAGTCCTATTGTAACCGATATCAGTAAGGTTTTTACGATCAAGGAGACGATATCGCAGCTAAACCGGATGGTTTATATCGATGGCCATCAATATTAGTTAACTTCACTTTGATTTCATCCATAAGGCCGAGAAGCAATGGAAATACTGCTATCGAACCGTTTCAATGGATGAAAGTGTGGCTGCGTAAAGAAGCATGCCACTATGATTATGTAGTGTCATGCAAATGTCTAGTATTATTGTAACCGGTATCAGTAAGGTTTTTGAGATCAAGGAGACGATATTGCAGCTACACCGGATGATTTACATCGATGGCCATCAATATTAGTTAACTTCACTTTCATCTTACTCATACGGCCGAGAAGCAATGGAAATACTGCTACCGAACCGTGGCAATGGATGAAAGTGGGCCTGCGTAAAGAAGAATGCCACTATGATTATGTAGTGCCATGCAAATATCTAGTCCTATTGTAACCGATATCAGTAAGGTTTTTACGATGAAGGAGACGATATCGCAGCTAAACCGGATGGTTTATATCGATCGCCATGAATATTAGTTAATTTCACTTCGATCTCAGCCATAGGGACCAGAAGCAATAGAAATACTGCTACCGAACCGTTTCAATGGATCAAAGTGTGGCTGCGTAAAGAAGCATGCCACTATGATTATGTAGTGCCATGCAAATATCTAGTCCTATTGTAACCGATATCAGTAAGGTTTTTACGATCAAGGAGACGATATCGCAGCTAAACCGGATGGTTTATATCGATGGCCATCAATATTAGTTAACTTCACTTTGATTTCATCCATAAGGCCGAGAAGCAATGGAAATACTGCTACCGATCCGTTTCAATGGATGAAAGTGTGGCTGCGTAAGAAGAATGCCACTATGATTATGTAGTGTCATGCAAATGTTTAGTATTATTGTAACCGGTATCAGTAAGGTTTTTGAGATCAAGGAGACGATATCGCAGCTAAACCGGATGGTTTATATCGATGGCCATCAATATTAGTTAACTTCACTTTCATCTTAGTCATACGGCCGAGAAGCAATGGAAATACTGCTGCCGATCCGTTTCAATGGATCAAAGTGTGGCTGCGTAAAGAAGAATGCCACTATGATTATGTAGTGTCATGCAAATGTCTAGTCCTATTGTAACCGATATCAGTAAGGTTGTTACAATCAGGGAGACGATATCGCAGCTAAACCGGATGGTTTATATCGATGGCCATCAATATTAGTTAACTTCACTTTGATTTCATCCATAAGGCCGAGAAGCAATGGAAATACTGCTACCGAACCGTTTCAATGGATCAAAGTGCGGCTGCGTAAAGAAGAATGCCACTATGATTATGTAGTGTCATGCAAATGTCTAGTATTATTGTAACCGGTATCAGTAAGGTTTTTGAGATCAAGGAGACGATATCGCAGCTAAACCGGATGGTTTATATCGATGGCCATCAATATTAGTTAACTTCACTTCGATCTCAGCCATAGGGGCCAGATGCAATGGAAATACTGCTACCGAACCGTTTCAATGGATCAAAGTGTGGCTGCGTAAAGAAGCATGCCACTAAGATTATGTAGTGCCATGCAAATATCTAGTCCTATTGTAACCGATTTCAGTAAGGTTTTTACGACCAAGGAGAAGATATCGCAGCTAAACCGGATGGTTTATATCGATGGCCATCAATATTAGTTAGCTTCACTTTGATTCCATCCATAAGGCCGAGAAGCAATGGAAATACTGCTACCGAACCGTTTCAATGGATCAAAGTGTGGCTGCGTAAAGAAGAATGCCACTATGATTATGTAGTGTCATGCAAATGTCTAGTATTATTGTAACCGGTATCAGTAAGGTTTTTGAGATCCAGGAGACGATATCGCAGCTAAACCGGATGGTTTATATCGATGGCCATCAATATTAGTTAACTTCACTTCCATCTTAGTCATACGGCCGAGAAGCAATGGAAATACTGCTACCGAACCGTGACAATGGATCAAAGTGTGCCTGCGTAAAGAAGAATGCCACTATGATTATGTAGTGTCATGCAAATGTCCAGTATTATTGTAACCGATATCAATAAGGTTTTTACGATCAAGGAGACGATATTGCAGGTAAACTGGATGGTTTATATCGACGGCCATCAATATTAGTTAACTTCACTTTGATCCCAGCCATAGGGCCGGGAAGCAATGGAAATGCTGCTACCGAACCGTGGCAATGGATCAAAGTGTGGCTGCGTAAAGAAGAATGCCACTATGATTATGTAGTCTCATCCAAATATCTAGTCTTATTGTAACCGATATTGGTAAGGCTTTTACGATCAAGGAGACAATATTGCAGGTAAACTGGATGGTTTATATCGACGGCCATCAATATTAGTTAACTTCACTTTGATCCCAGCCATAGGGCCGGGAAGCAATGGAAATGCTGCTACCGAACCGTGGCAATGGATCAAAGTGTGGCTGCGTAAAGAAGCATGCCACTATGATTATGTAGTGCCATGCAAATAACTAGTCCTAATGTAACCGATATCAGTAAGGTTTTTACGATCAAGGAGACGATATCGCAGCTAAACCGGATGGTTTATATCGATGGCCATGAATATTAGTTAACTTCACTTTGATTTCATCCATAAGTCCGAGAAGCATTGGAAATACTGCTACCGAACCGTTTCAATGGATCAAAGTGCGGCTGCGTAAAGAAGAATGCCACTATGATTATGTAGTGTCATGCAAATGTCTAGTATTATTGTAACCGGTATCAGTAAGGTTTTTGAGATCAAGGAGACGATATTGCAGCTAAACCGGATGATTTACATCGATGGCCATCAATATTAGTTAACTTCACTTTCATCTTAGTCATACGGCCGAGAAGCAATGGAAATACTGCTACCGAACCGTGGCAATGGATCAAAGTGTGCCTGCGTAAAGAAGAATGCCACTATGATTATGTAGTGCCATGCAAATATCTAGTCCTATTGTAACCGATATCAGTAAGGTTTTTACGATCAAGGAGACGATATCGCAGCTAAACCGGATGGTTTATATCGATCGCCATGAATATTAGTTAACTTCACTTTGATTTCATCCATAAGGGCGAGAAGCAATGGAAATACTGCTACCGAACCGTTTCAATGGATCAAAGTGTGGCTGCGTAAAGAAGCATGCCACTAAGATTATGTAGTGCCATGCAAATATCTAGTCCTATTGTAACCGATTTCAGTAAGGTTTTTACGACCAAGGAGAAGATATCGCAGCTAAACCGGATGGTTTATATCGATGGCCATCAATATTAGTTAGCTTCACTTTGATTCCATCCATAAGGCCGAGAAGCAATGGAAATACTGCTACCGAACCGTTTCAATGGATCAAAGTGTGGCTGCGTAAAGAAGAATGCCACTATGATTATGTAGTGTCATGCAAATGTCTAGTATTATTGTAACCGGTATCAGTAAGGTTTTTGAGATCCAGGAGACGATATCGCAGCTAAACCGGATGGTTTATATCGATGGCCATCAATATTAGTTAACTTCACTTCCATCTTAGTCATACGGCCGAGAAGCAATGGAAATACTGCTACCGAACCGTGACAATGGATCAAAGTGTGCCTGCGTAAAGAAGAATGCCACTATGATTATGTAGTGTCATGCAAATGTCCAGTATTATTGTAACCGATATCAATAAGGTTTTTACGATCAAGGAGACGATATTGCAGGTAAACTGGATGGTTTATATCGACGGCCATCAATATTAGTTAACTTCACTTTGATCCCAGCCATAGGGCCGGGAAGCAATGGAAATGCTGCTACCGAACCGTGGCAATGGATCAAAGTGTGGCTGCGTAAAGAAGAATGCCACTATGATTATGTAGTCTCATCCAAATATCTAGTCTTATTGTAACCGATATTGGTAAGGCTTTTACGATCAAGGAGACAATATTGCAGGTAAACTGGATGGTTTATATCGACGGCCATCAATATTAGTTAACTTCACTTTGATCCCAGCCATAGGGCCGGGAAGCAATGGAAATGCTGCTACCGAACCGTGGCAATGGATCAAAGTGTGGCTGCGTAAAGAAGCATGCCACTATGATTATGTAGTGCCATGCAAATAACTAGTCCTAATGTAACCGATATCAGTAAGGTTTTTACGATCAAGGAGACGATATCGCAGCTAAACCGGATGGTTTATATCGATGGCCATGAATATTAGTTAACTTCACTTTGATTTCATCCATAAGTCCGAGAAGCATTGGAAATACTGCTACCGAACCGTTTCAATGGATCAAAGTGCGGCTGCGTAAAGAAGAATGCCACTATGATTATGTAGTGTCATGCAAATGTCTAGTATTATTGTAACCGGTATCAGTAAGGTTTTTGAGATCAAGGAGACGATATTGCAGCTAAACCGGATGATTTACATCGATGGCCATCAATATTAGTTAACTTCACTTTCATCTTAGTCATACGGCCGAGAAGCAATGGAAATACTGCTACCGAACCGTGGCAATGGATCAAAGTGTGCCTGCGTAAAGAAGAATGCCACTATGATTATGTAGTGCCATGCAAATATCTAGTCCTATTGTAACCGATATCAGTAAGGTTTTTACGATCAAGGAGACGATATCGCAGCTAAACCGGATGGTTTATATCGATCGCCATGAATATTAGTTAACTTCACTTTGATTTCATCCATAAGGGCGAGAAGCAATGGAAATACTGCTACCGAACCGTTTCAATGGATCAAAGTGCGGCTGCGTAAAGAAGAATGCCACTATGATTATGTAGTGTCATGCAAATGTCTAGTATTATTGTAACCGGTATCAGTAAGGTTTTTGGGATCAAGGAGACGATATCGCAGCTAAACCGGATGGTTTATATCGATGGCCATCAATATTAGTTAATTTCACTTCGATCTCAGCCATAGGGACCAGAAGCAATAGAAATACTGCTACCGAACCGTTTCAATGGATCAAAGTGTGGCTGCGTAAAGAAGCATGCCACTATGATTATGTAGTGCCATGCAAATATCTAGTCTTATTGTAACCGATATCAGTAAGGTTTTTACGATCAAGGAGACGATATCGCAGCTAAACCGGATGGTTTATATCGATGGCCATCAATATTAGTTAACTTCACTTTCATTTCATCCATAAGGCCGAGAAGCAATGGAAATACTGCTACCGATCCGTTTCAATGGATGAAAGTGTGGCTGCGTAAAGAAGAATGCCACTATGATTATGTAGTGTCATGCAAATGTCTAGTATTATTGTAACCGGTATCAGTAAGGTTTTTGAGATCAAGGAGACGATATCGCAGCTAAACCGGATGGTTTATATCGATGGCCATCAATATTAGTTAACATCACTTTCATCTTAGTCATACGGCCGAGAAGCAATGGAAATACTGCTACCGAACCGTGGCAATGGATCAAAGTGTGCCTGCGTAAAGAAGAATGCCACTATGATTATGTAGTGCCATGCAAATATCTAGTCCTATTGTAACCGATATCAGTAAGGTTTTTACGATCAAGGAGACGATATCGCAGCTAAACCGGATGGTTTATATCGATCGCCATGAATATTAGTTAACTTCACTTTGATTTCATCCATAAGGGCGAGAAGCAATGGAAATACTGCTACCGAACCGTTTCAATGGATCAAAGTGCGGCTGCGTAAAGAAGAATGCCACTATGATTATGTAGTGTCATGCAAATGTCTAGTATTATTGTAACCGGTATCAGTAAGGTTTTTGGGATCAAGGAGACGATATCGCAGCTAAACCGGATGGTTTATATCGATGGCCATCAATATTAGTTAATTTCACTTCGATCTTAGCCATAGGGACCAGAAGCAATAGAAATACTGCTACCGAACCGTTTCAATGGATCAAAGTGTGGCTGCGTAAAGAAGCATGCCACTATGATTATGTAGTGCCATGCAAATATCTAGTCCTATTGTAACCGATATCAGTAAGGTTTTTACGATCAAGGAGACGATATCGCAGCTAAACCGGATGGTTTATATCGATGGCCATCAATATTAGTTAACTTCACTTTGATTTCATCCATAAGGCCGAGAAGCAATGGAAATACTGCTACCGATCCGTTTCAATGGATAAAAGTGTGGCTGCGTAAAGAAGAATGCCACTATGATTATGTAGTGTCATGCAAATGTCTAGTATTATTGTAACCGGTATCAGTAAGGTTTTTGAGATCAAGGAGACGATATCGCAGCTAAACCGGATGGTTTATATCGATGGCCATCAATATTAGTTAACTTCACTTTCATCTTAGTCATACGGCCGAGAAGCAATGGAAATACTGCTGCCGATCCGTTTCAATGGATCAAAGTGTGGCTGCTTAAAGAAGAATGCCACTATGATTATGTAGTGTCATGCAAATGTCTAGTCCTATTGTAACCGATATCAGTAAGGTTGTTACAATCAGGGAGACGATATCGCAGCTAAACCGGATGGTTTATATCGATGGCCATCAATATTAGTTAACTTCACTTTGATTTCATCCATAAGGCCGAGAAGCAATGGAAATACTGCTACCGAACCGTTTCAATGGATGAAAGTGTGGCTGCGTAAAGAAGCATGCCACTATGATTATGTAGTGTCATGCAAATGTCTAGTATTATTGTAACCGGTATCAGTAAGGTTTTTGAGATCAAGGAGACGATATTGCAGCTAAACCGGATGATTTACATCGATGGCCATCAATATTAGTTAACTTCACTTTCATCTTAGTCATACGGCCGAGAAGCAATGGAAATACTGCTACCGAACCGTGGCAATGGATCAAAGTGTGGCTGCGTAAAGAAGAATGCCACTATGATTATGTAGTGTCATGCAAATGTCTAGTATTATTGTAACCGGTATCAGTAAGGTTTTTGAGATCAAGGAGACGATATCGCAGCTAAACCGGATGGTTTATATCGATGGCCATCAATATTAGTTAACTTCACTTTCATCTTAGTCATACGGCCGAGAAGCAATGGAAATACTGCTACCGAACCGTGACAATGGATCAAAGTCTGCCTGCGTAAAGAAGAATGCCACTATGATTATGTAGTGCCATGCAAATAACTAGTCCTATTGTAACCGATATCAGTAAGGTTTTTACGATCAAGGAGACGATATCGCAGCTAAACCGGATGGTTCATATCGATGGCCATGAATATTAGTTAACTTCACTTTGATTTCATCCATAAGGCCGAGAAGCAATGGAAATACTGCTACCGAACCGTTTCAATGGATGAAAGTGTGGCTGCGTAAAGAAGCATGCCACTATGATTATGTAGTGTCATGCAAATGTCTAGTATTATTGTAACCGGTATCAGTAAGGTTTTTGAGATCAAGGAGACGATATTGCAGCTAAACCGGATGATTTACATCGATGGCCATCAATATTAGTTAACTTCACTTTTATCTTAGTCATACGGCCGAGAAACAATGGAAATACTACTACCGAACCGTGGCAATGGATCAAAGTGAGGCTGTGTAAAGAAGAATGCCACTATGATTATGTAGTGCCATGCAAATATCTAGTCCTGTTGTAACCGATATCAGTAAGGTTTTTGAGATCAAGGAGACGATATCGCAGCTAAACCGGATGG
This sequence comes from Priocnemis perturbator, assembly GCA_963942575.1. Lineage (NCBI taxonomy): Eukaryota > Metazoa > Arthropoda > Insecta > Hymenoptera > Pompilidae > Priocnemis > Priocnemis perturbator. The sequence continues at coordinate 3,204,440 of OZ012655.1, read as the reverse complement.
TTTACATCGATGGCCATCAATATTAGTTAACTTCACTTTCATCTTAGTCATACGGCCGAGAAGCAATGGAAATACTGCTAACGAACCGTGGCAATGGATCAAAGTGTGGCTGCGTAAAGAAGAATGTCACAATGATTATGTAGTGTCATGCAAATATCTAGTCCTGTTGTAACCGATATCAGTAAGGTTTTTACTATCAAGGAGACGATATCGCAGCTAAACCGGATGGTTTATATCGATGGCCATCAATATCAGTTAACTTCACTTTCATCTTAGTCATACGGCCGAGAAGCAATGGAAATACTGATACCGATCCGTTTCAATGGATCAAAGTGTGGCTGCGTAAAGAAGAATGCCACTATGATTATGTAGTGTCATGCAAATGTCTAGTCCTATTGTAACCGATATCAGTAAGGTTGTTACAATCAGGGAGACGATATCGCAGCTAAACCGGATGGTTTATATCGATGGCCATCAATATTAGTTAGCTTCACTTTGATTTCATCCATAAGGCCGAGAAGCAATGGAAATACTGCTACCGAACCGTTTCAATGGATCAAAGTGCGGCTGCGTAAAGAAGAATGCCACTATGATTATGTAGTGTCATGCAAATGTCTAGTATTATTGTAACCGGTATCAGTAAGGTTTTTGAGATCAAGGAGACGATATCGCAGCTAAACCGGATGGTTTATATCGATGGCCATCAATATTAGTTAACTTCACTTCGATCTCAGCCATAGGGACCAGAAGCAATAGAAATACTGCTACCGAAACGTTTCAATTGATCAAAGTGTGGCTGCGTAAAGAAGCATGCCACTATGATTATGTAGTGCCATGCAAATATCTAGTCCTATTGTAACCGATATCAGTAAGGTTTTTACGATCAAGGAGACGATATCGCAGCTAAACCGGATGGTTTATATCGATGCCCATCAATATTAGTTAACTTCACTTTGATTTCATCCATAAGGCCGAGAAGCAATGGAAATACTGCTACCGAACCATTTCAATGGATGAAAGTGTGGCTGCGTAAAGAAGAATGCCACTATGATTATGTAGTCTCATCCAAATATCTAGTCTTATTGTAACCGATATTGGTAAGGCTTTTACGATCAAGGAGACAATATTGCAGGTAAACCGGATGGTTTATATCGACGGCCATCAATATTAGTTAACTTCACTTTGATCCCAGCCATAGGGCCGGGAAGCAATGGAAATGCTGCTACCGAACCGTGGCAATGGATCAAAGTGTGGCTGCGTAAAGAAGCATGCCACTATGATTATGTAGTGCCATGCAAATAACTAGTCCTATTGTAACCGATATCAGTAAGGTTTTTACGATCAAGGAGACGATATCGCAGCTAAACCGGATGGTTTATATCGATGGCCATGAATATTAGTTAACTTCACTTTGATTTCATCCATAAGTCCGAGAAGCATTGGAAATACTGCTACCGAACCGTTTCAATGGATCAAAGTGCGGCTGCGTAAAGAAGAATGCCACTATGATTATGTAGTGTCATGCAAATGTCTAGTATTATTGTAACCGGTATCAGTAAGGTTTTTGGGATAAAGGAGACGATATCGCAGCTAAACCGGATGGTTTATATCGATGGCCATCAATATTAGTTAATTTCACTTCGATCTCAGCCATAGGGACCAGAAGCAATAGAAATACTGCTACCGAACCGTTTCAATGGATCAAAGTGTGGCTGCGTAAAGAAGCATGCCACTATGATTATGTAGTGCCATGCAAATATCTAGTCCTATTGTAACCGATATCAGTAAGGTTTTTACGATCAAGGAGACGATATCGCAGCTAAACCGGATGGTTTATATCGATGGCCATCAATATTAGTTAACTTCACTTTCATTTCATCCATAAGGCCGAGAAGCAATGGAAATACTGCTACCGATCCGTTTCAATGGATGAAAGTGTGGCTGCGTAAAGAAGAATGCCACTATGATTATGTAGTGTCATGCAAATGTCTAGTATTATTGTAACCGGTATCAGTAAGGTTTTTGAGATCAAGGAGACGATATCGCAGCTAAACCGGATGGTTTATATCGATGGCCATCAATATTAGTTAACATCACTTTCATCTTAGTCATACGGCCGAGAAGCAATGGAAATACTGCTACCGAACCGTGGCAATGGATCAAAGTGTGCCTGCGTAAAGAAGAATGCCACTATGATTATGTAGTGCCATGCAAATATCTAGTCCTATTGTAACCGATATCAGTAAGGTTTTTACGATCAAGGAGACGATATCGCAGCTAAACCGGATGGTTTATATCGATCGCCATGAATATTAGTTAACTTCACTTTGATTTCATCCATAAGGGCGAGAAGCAATGGAAATACTGCTACCGAACCGTTTCAATGGATCAAAGTGCGGCTGCGTAAAGAAGAATGCCACTATGATTATGTAGTGTCATGCAAATGTCTAGTATTATTGTAACCGGTATCAGTAAGGTTTTTGGGATCAAGGAGACGATATCGCAGCTAAACCGGATGGTTTATATCGATGGCCATCAATATTAGTTAATTTCACTTCGATCTCAGCCATAGGGACCAGAAGCAATAGAAATACTGCTACCGATCCGTTTCAATGGATGAAAGTGTGGCTGCGTAAAGAAGAATGCCACTATGATTATGTAGTGTCATGCAAATGTCTAGTATTATTGTAACCGGTATCAGTAAGGTTTTTGAGATCAAGGAGACGATATCGCAGCTAAACCGGATGGTTTATATCGATGGCCATCAATATTAGTTAACTTCACTTTCATCTTAGTCATACGGCCGAGAAGCAATGGAAATACTGCTGCCGATCCGTTTCAATGGATCAAAGTGTGGCTGCGTAAAGAAGAATGCCACTATGATTATGTAGTGTCATGCAAATGTCTAGTCCTATTGTAACCGATATCAGTAAGGTTGTTACAATCAGGGAGACGATATCGCAGCTAAACCGGATGGTTTATATCGATGGCCATCAATATTAGTTAACTTCACTTTGATTTCATCCATAAGGCCGAGAAGCAATGGAAATACTGCTACCGAACCGTTTCAATGGATCAAAGTGCGGCTGCGTAAAGAAGAATGCCACTATGATTATGTAGTGTCATGCAAATGTCTAGTATTATTGTAACCGGTATCAGTAAGGTTTTTGAGATCAAGGAGACGATATCGCAGCTAAACCGGATGGTTTATATCGATGGCCATCAATATTAGTTAACTTCACTTTCATCTTAGTCATACGGCCGAGAAGCAATGGAAATACTGCTACCGAACCGTGACAATGGATCAAAGTGTGCCTGCGTAAAGAAGAATGCCACTATGATTATGTAGTGTCATGCAAATGTCTAGTATTATTGTAACCGATATCAATAAGGTTTTTACGAACAAGGAGACGATATCGCAGCTAAACCGGATGGTTTATATCGATGGCCATCAATATTAGTTAACATCACTTTGATCCCAACCATAGGGCCGGGAAGCAATGGAAATGCTGCTACCGAACCGTGGCAATGGATCAAAGTGTGGCTGCGTAAAGAAGCATGCCACTATGATTATGTAGTGCCATGCAAATAACTAGTCCTATTGTAACCGATATCAGTAAGGTTTTTACGATCAAGGAGACGATATCGCAGCTAAACCGGATGGTTCATATCGATGGCCATGAATATTAGTTAACTTCACTTTGATTTCATCCATAAGGCCGAGAAGCAATGAAAATACTGCTACCGAAGCGTTTCAATGGATGAAAGTGTGGCTGCGTAAAGAAGCATGCCACTATGATTATGTAGTGTCATGCAAATGTCTAGTATTATTGTAACCGGTATCAGTAAGGTTTTTGAGATCAAGGAGACGATATTGCAGCTAAACCGGATGATTTACATCGATGGCCATCAATATTAGTTAACTTCACTTTCATCTTAGTCAAACGGCCGAGAAACAATGGAAATACTGCTACCGAACCGTGGCAATGGATCAAAGTGTGCCTGCGTAAAGAAGAATGCCACTATGATTATGTAGTGCCATGCAAATATCTAGTCCTATTGTAACCGATATCAGTAAGGTTTTTACGATCAAGGAGACGATATCGCAGCTAAACCGGATGGTTTATATCGATCGCCATGAATATTAGTTAACTTCACTTTGATTTCATCCATAAGGGCGAGAAGCAATGGAAATACTGCTACCGAACCGTTTCAATGGATCAAAGTGTGGCTGCGTAAAGAAGCAAGCCACTATGATTATGTAGTGCCATGCAAATAACTAGTCCTATTGTAACCGATATCAGTAAGGTTTTTACGATCAAGGAGACGATATCGCAGCTAAACCGGATGGTTCATATCGATGGCCATGAATATTAGTTAACTTCACTTTGATTTCATCCATAAGGCCGAGAAGCAATTGAAATACTGCTACCGAACCGTTTCAATGGATCAAAGTGCGGCTGCGTAAAGAAGAATGCCACTATGATTATGTAGTGTCATGCAAATGTCTAGTATTATTGTAACCGGTATCAGTAAGGTTTCTGGGATCAAGGAGACGATATCGCAGCTAAACCGGATGGTTTATATCGATGGCCATCAATATTAGTTAACTTCACTTCGATCTCAGCCATAGGGACCAGAAGCTATAGAAATACTGCTACCGAAACGTTTCAATGGGTCAAAGTGTGGCTGCGTAAAGAAGCATGCCACTATGATTATGTAGTGCCATGCAAATATCTAGTCCTGTTGTAACCGATATCAGTAAGGTTTTTGAGATCAAGGAGACGATATCGCAGCTAAACCGGATGGTTTACATCGATGGCCATCAATATTAGTTAACTTCACTTTCATCTTAGTCATACGGCCGAGAAGCAATGGAAATACTGCTAGCGAACCGTGGCAATGGATCAAAGTGTGGCTGCGTAAAGAAGAATGCCACAATGATTATGTAGTGTCATGCAAATATCTAGTCCTGTTGTAACCGATATCAGTAAGGTTTTTACTATCAAGGAGACGATATCGCAGCTAAACCGGATGGTTTATATCGATGGCCATCAATATTAGTTAACTTCACTTTGATCTTAGTCATAAGGCCGAGAAGCAATGGAAATACTGCTACCGAACCGTGGCAATGGATCAAAGTTAAGCTGCGTAAAGAAGCATGCCACTATGATTATGTAGTACCATGCAAATATCTAGTCCTATTGTAACCGATATCAGTAAGGTTTTTACGATCAAGGAGACGATATCGCAGCTAAACCGGATGGTTTATATCGATGGCCATCAATATTAGTTAACTTCACTTTGATCTCAACCATAGGGCCGGGAAGCAATGGAAATACTGCTACCGAACCGTGGCAATGGATCAAAGTGTGGCTGCGTAAAGAAGAATGCCACTATGATTATGTAGTGTCATGCAAATGTCTAGTATTATTGTAACAGGTATCAGTAAGGTTTTTGAGATCAAGGAGACGATATCGCAGGTAAACCCGATGTTTTATATCGATGGCCACCAATATTAATTAACTTCACTTTGATCTTAGTCACAGGGCCGGGAAGCAATGGAAATCCTGCTACCGAACCGTTGCAATGGATCAACGTGTGGCTGCGTAAAGAAGAATGCCACTATGATTATGTAGTGCCATGCAAATATCTAGTCTTATTGTAACCGATATCAGTAAGGTTGTTACGACCAAGGAGACGATATCGCAGCTAAACCGGATGGTTTATATCGATGGCCATCAATATTAGTTCACTTCACTTTGATGTTAGTCATAAGGCCGAGAAGCAATGGAAATACTGCTACCGAACCGTGGCAATGGATCAAAGTTCAGCTGCGTAAAGAAGCATGCCACTATGATTATGTAGTGCCATGCAAATATATAGTCCTATTGTAACCGATATCAGTAAGGTTTTTACGGTCAAAGTGCGGCTGCGTAAAGAAGAATGCCACTATGATTATGTAGTGTCATGCAAATGTCTAGTATTATTGTAACCGGTATCAGTAAGGTTTTTGAGATCAAGGAGACGATATCGCAGCTAAACCGGATGGTTTATATCGATGGCCATCAATATTAGTTAACTTCACTTTCATCTTAGTCATACGGCCGAGAAGCAATGGAAATACTGCTGCCGATCCGTTTCAATGGATCAAAGTGTGGCTGCGTAAAGAAGAATGCCACTATGATTATGTAGTGTCATGCAAATGTCTAGTCCTATTGTAACCGATATCAGTAAGGTTGTTACAATCAGGGAGACGATATCGCAGCTAAACCGGATGGTTTATATCGATGGCCATCAATATTAGTTAACTTCACTTTGATTTCATCCATAAGGCCGAGAAGCAATGGAAATACTGCTACCGAACCGTTTCAATGGATCAAAGTGCGGCTGCGTAAAGAAGAATGCCACTATGATTATGTAGTGTCATGCAAATGTCTAGTATTATTGTAACCGGTATCAGTAAGGTTTTTGAGATCAAGGAGACGATATCGCAGCTAAACCGGATGGTTTATATCGATGGCCATCAATATTAGTTAACTTTACTTCGATCTCAGCCATAGGGGCCAGAAGCAATGGAAATACTGCTACCGAACCGTTTCAATGGATCAAAGTGTGGCTGCGTAAAGAAGCATGCCACTAAGATTATGTAGTGCCATGCAAATATCTAGTCCTATTGTAACCGATATCAGTAAGGTTTTTACGACCAAGGAGAAGATATCGCAGCTAAACCGGATGGTTTATATCGATGGCCATCAATATTGGTTAACTTCACTTTGATTTCATCCATAAGGCCGAGAAGCAATGGAAATACTGCTACCGAACCGTTTCAATGGATCAAAGTGTGGCTGCGTAAAGAAGAATGCCACTATGATTATGTAGTGTCATGCAAATGTCTAGTATTATTGTAACCGGTATCAGTAAGGTTTTTGAGATCAAGGAGACGATATCGCAGCTAAACCGGATGGTTTATATCGATGGCCATCAATATTAGTTAACTTCACTTTCATCTTAGTCATACGGCCGAGAAGCAATGGAAATACTGCTACCGAACCGTGACAATGGATCAAAGTGTGCCTGCGTAAAGAAGAATGCCACTATGATTATGTAGTGTCATGCAAATGTCTAGTATTATTGTAACCGATATCAATAAGGTTTTTACGAACAAGGAGACGATATCGCAGCTAAACCGGATGGTTTATATCGATGGCCATCAATATTAGTTAACATCACTTTGATCCCAACCATAGGGCCGGGAAGCAATGGAAATGCTGCTACCGAACCGTGGCAATGGATCAAAGTGTGGCTGCGTAAAGAAGCATGCCACTATGATTATGTAGTGCCATGCAAATAACTAGTCCTATTGTAACCGATATCAGTAAGGTTTTTACGATCAAGGAGACGATATCGCAGCTAAACCGGATGGTTTATATCGATCGCCATGAATATTAGTTAACTTCACTTTGATTTCATCCATAAGGGCGAGAAGCAATGGAAATACTGCTACCGAACCGTTTCAATGGATCAAAGTGTGGCTGCGTAAAGAAGCAAGCCACTATGATTATGTAGTGCCATGCAAATAACTAGTCCTATTGTAACCGATATCAGTAAGGTTTTTACGATCAAGGAGACGATATCGCAGCTAAACCGGATGGTTCATATCGATGGCCATGAATATTAGTTAACTTCACTTTGATCTCAGCCATAGGCCGAGAAGCAATGGAAAAACTGCTACCGATCCGTTTCAATGGATGAAAGTGTGGCTGCGTAAAGAAGAATGCCACTACGATTATGTAGTGTCATGCAAATGTCTAGTATTATTGTAACCGGTATCAGTAAGGTTTTTGGGATCAAGGAGACGATATCGCAGCTAAACCGGATGGTTTATATCGATGGCCATCAATATTAGTTAGCTTCACTTCGATCTCAGCCATAGGGACAAGAAGCAATGGAAATACTGCTACCGAACCGTAGCAATAGATGAAAGTGTGGCTGCGTAAAGAAGAATGCCACTATGATTATGTAGTGTCATGCAAATGTCTAGTATTATTGTAACCGGTATCAGTAAGGTTTTTGAGATCAAGGAGACGATATCGCAGCTAAACCGGATGGTTTATATCGATGGCCATCAATATCAGTTAACTTCATTTTCATCTTAGTCATACGGCCGAGAAGCAATGGAAATACTGATACCGATCCGTTTCAATGGATCAAAGTGTGGCTGCGTAAAGAAGAATGCCACTATGATTATGCAGTGTCATGCAAATGTCTAGTATTATTGTAACCGGTATCAGTAAGGTTTTTGAGATCAAGGAGACGATATCGCAGCTAAACCGGATGGTTTATATCGATGGCCATCAATATTAGTTAACTCCACTTCGATCACAGCCATAGGGACCAGAAGCTATGGACATACTGCTACCGAACCGTGGCAATGGATGAAAGTGTGGCTGCGTAAAGCAGAATGCCACTATGATTATGTAGTGTCATGCAAATGTCTAGTATTATTGTAACCGGTATTAGTAAGGTTTTTGAGATCAAGGAGACGATATCGCAGCTAAACCGGATGGTTTACATCGATGGCCATCAATATTAGTTAACTTCACTTTCATCTTAGTCATACGGCCGAGAAGCAATGGAAATACTGCTAACGAACCGTGGCAATGGATCAAAGTGTGGCTGCGTAAAGAAGAATGCCACAATGATTATGTAGTGTCATGCAAATATCTAGTCCTGTTGTAACCGATATCAGTAAGGTTTTTACTATCAAGGAGACGATATCGCAGCTAAACCGGATGGTTTATATCGATGGCCATCAATATTAGTTAACTTCACTTTGATCTTAGTCATAAGGCCGAGAAGCAATGGAAATACTGCTACCGAACCGTGGCAATGGATCAAAGTTAAGCTGCGTAAAGAAGCATGCCACTATGATTATGTAGTACCATGCAAATATCTAGTCCTATTGTAACCGATATCAGTAAGGTTTTTACGATCAAGGAGACGATATCGCAGCTAAACCGGATGGTTTATATCGATGGCCATCAATATTAGTTAACTTCACTTTGATTTCAACCATAGGGCCGGGAAGCAATGGAAATACTGCTACCGAACCGTGGCAATGGATCAAAGTGTGGCTGCGTAAAGAAGAATGCCACTATGATTATGTAGTGTCATGCAAATGTCTAGTATTATTGTAACAGGTATCAGTAAGGTTTTTGTGATCAAGGAGACGATATCGCAGGTAAACCCGATGTTTTATATCGATGGCCACCAATATTAATTAACTTCACTTTGATCTTAGTCACAGGGCCGGGAAGCAATGGAAATCCTGCTACCGAACCGTTGCAATGGATCAACGTGTGGCTGCGTAAAGAAGAATGCCACTATGATTATGTAGTGCCATGCAAATATCTAGTCTTATTGTAACCGATATCAGTAAGGTTTTTACGACCAAGGAGACGATATCGCAGCTAAACCGGATGGTTTATATCGATGGCCATCAATATTAGTTCACTTCACTTTGATGTTAGTCGTAAGGCCGAGAAGCAATGGAAATACTGCTACCGAACCGTGGCAATGGATCAAAGTTCAGCTGCGTAAAGAAGCATGCCACTATGATTATGTAGTGCCATGCAAATATATAGTCCTATTGTAACCGATATCAGTAAGGTTTTTACGGTCAAAGTGCGGCTGCGTAAAGAAGAATGCCACTATGATTATGTAGTGTCATGCAAATGTCTAGTATTATTGTAACCGGTATCAGTAAGGTTTTTGGGATCAAGGAGACGATATGGCAGCTAAACCGGATGGTTTACATCGATGGCCATCAATTTTAGTTAACTTCACTTTGATCTTAGGCATAGGGCCGAGAAGCAATGGAAATACTACTACCGAACCGTGGCAATGGATCAAAGTGAGGCTGTGTAAAGAAGAATGCCACTATGATTATGTAGTGCCATGCAAATGTCTAGTATTATTGTAACAGGTATCAGTAAGGTTTTTGAGATCAAGGAGACGATATCGCAGGTAAACCCGATGTTTTATATCGATGGCCACCAATATTAATTAACTTCACTTTGATCTTAGTCACAGGGCCGGGAAGCAATGGAAATCCTGCTACCGAACCGTGGCAATGGATCAAAGTGTGGCTGCGTAAAGAAGCATGCCACTATGATTATGTAGTGCCATGCAAATAACTAGTCCTATTGTAACCGATATCAGTAAGGTTTTTACGATCAAGGAGACGATATCGCAGGTAAACCGGATGGTTTATATCGACGGCCATCAATATTAGTTAACTTCACTTTGATCTCAGCCATAGGCCGAGAAGCAATGGAAATACTGCTACCGAACCGTTTCAATGGATCAAAGTGCGGCTGCGTAAAGAAGAATGCCACTATGATTATGTAGTGTCATGCAAATGTCTAGTATTATTGTAACCGGTATCAGTAAGGTTTTTGAGATCAAGGAGACGATATCGCAGCTAAACCGGATGGTTTATATCGATGGCCATCAATATCAGTTAACTTCACTTTCATCTTAGTCATACGGCCGAGAAGCAATGGAAATACTGCTACCGAACCGTTTCAATGGATGAAAGTGTGGCTGCGTAAAGAAGCATGCCACTATGATTATGTAGTGTCATGCAAATGTCTAGTGTTATTGTAACCGGTATCAGTAAGGTTTTTGAGATCAAGGAGACGATATTGCAGCTAAACCGGATGGTTCATATCGATGGCCATGAATATTAGTTAACTTCACTTTGATTTCATCCATAAGGCCGAGAAGCAATGGAAATACTGCTACCGAACCGTTTCAATGGATGAAAGTGTGGCTGCGTAAAGAAGCATGCCACTATGATTATGTAGTGTCATGCAAATGTCTAGTATTATTGTAACCGGTATCAGTAAGGTTTTTGAGATCAAGGAGACGATATTGCAGCTAAACCGGATGATTTACATCGATGGCCATCAATATTAGTTAACTTCACTTTCATCTTAGTCATACGGCCGAGAAACAATGGAAATACTGCTACCGAACCGTGGCAATGGATCAAAGTGTGCCTGCGTAAAGAAGAATGCCACTATGATTATGTAGTGCCATGCAAATATCTAGTCCTATTGTAACCGATATCAGTAAGGTTTTTACGATCAAGGAGACGATATCGCAGCTAAACCGGATGGTTTATATCGATCGCCATGAATATTAGTTAACTTCACTTTGATTTCATCCATAAGGGCGAGAAGCAATGGAAATACTGCTACCGAACCGTTTCAATGGATCAAAGTGTGGCTGCGTAAAGAAGCAAGCCACTATGATTATGTAGTGCCATGCAAATAACTAGTCCTATTGTAACCGAAATCAGTAAGGTTTTTACGATCAAGGAGACGATATCGCAGCTAAACCGGATGGTTCATATCGATGGCCATGAATATTAGTTAACTTCACTTTGATTTCATCCATAAGGCCGAGAAGCAATTGAAATACTGCTACCGAACCGTTTCAATGGATCAAAGTGCGGCTGCGTAAAGAAGAATGCCACTATGATTATGTAGTGTCATGCAAATGTCTAGTATTATTGTAACCGGTATCAGTAAGGTTTTTGGGATCAAGGAGACGATATCGCAGCTAAACCGGATGGTTTATATCGATGGCCATCAATATTAGTTAACTTCACTTCGATCTCAGCCATAGGGACCAGAAGCAATAGAAATACTGCTACCGAAACGTTTCAATGGATCAAAGTGTGGCTGCGTAAAGAAGCATGCCACTATGATTATGTAGTCTCATGCAAATATCTAGTCTTATTGTAACCGATATTAGTAAGGCTTTTACGATCAAGCAGACAATATTGCAGGTAAACCGGATGGTTTATATCGACGGCCATCAATATTAGTTAACTTCACTTTGATCTCAGCCATAGGCCGAGAAGCAATGGAAATACTGCTACCGATCCGTTTCAATGGATGAAAGTGTGGCTGCGTAAAGAAGAATGCCACTATGATTATGTAGTGTCATGCAAATGTCTAGTATTATTGTAACCGGTATCAGTAAGGTTTTTGGGATCAAGGAGACGATATCGCAGCTAAACCGGATGGTTTATATCGATGGCCATCAATATCAGTTAACTTCACTTTCATCTTAGTCATACGGCCGAGAAGCAATGGAAATACTGATACCGATCCGTTTCAATGGATCAAAGTGTGGCTGCGTAAAGAAGAATGCCACTATGATTATGTAGTGTCATGCAAATGTCTAGTATTATTGTAACCGATATCAGTAAGGTTTTTGAGATCAAGGAGACGATATCGCAGCTAAACCGGATGGTTTACATCGATGGCCATCAATATTAGTTAACTTCACTTTCATCTTAGTCATACGGCCGAGAAGCAATGGAAATACTGCTAACGAACCGTGGCAATGGATCAAAGTGTGGCTGCGTAAAGAAGAATGCCACAATGATTATGTAGTGTCATGCAAATATCTAGTCCTGTTGTAACCGATATCAGTAAGGTTTTTACTATCAAGGAGACGATATCGCAGCTAAACCGGATGGTTTATATCGATGGCCATCAATATTAGTTAACTTCACTTTGATCTTAGTCATAAGGCCGAGAAGCAATGGAAATACTGCTACCGAACCGTGGCAATGGATCAAAGTTAAGCTGCGTAAAGAAGCATGCCACTATGATTATGTAGTACCATGCAAATATCTAGTCCTATTGTAACCGATATCAGTAATGTTTTTACGATCAAGGAGACGATATCGCAGCTAAACCGGATGGTTTATATCGATGGCCATCAATATTAGTTAACTTCACTTTGATCTCAACCATAGGGCCGGGAAGCAATGGAAATACTGCTACCGAACCGTGGCAATGGATCAAAGTGTGGCTGCGTAAAGAAGAATGCCACTATGATTATGTAGTGTCATGCAAATGTCTAGTATTATTGTAACAGGTATCAGTAAGGTTTTTGAGATCAAGGAGACGATATCGCAGGTAAACCCGATATTTTGTATCGATGGCCACCAATATTAATTAACTTCACTTTGATCTTAGTCACAGGGCCGGGAAGCAATGGAAATCCTGCTACCGAACCGTTGCAATGGATCAACGTGTGGCTGCGTAAAGAAGAATGCCACTATGATTATGTAGTGCCATGCAAATATCTAGTCTTATTGTAACCGATAACAGTAAGGTTTTTACGACCAAGGAGACGATATCGCAGCTAAACCGGATGGTTTATATCGATGGCCATCAATATTAGTTCATTTCACTTTGATGTTTGTCATAAGGCCGAGAAGCAATGGAAATACTGCTACCGAACCGTGGCAATGGATCAAAGTTCAGCTGCGTAAAGAAGCATGCCACTATGATTATGAAGTGCCATGCAAATATATAGTCCTATTGTAACCGATATCAGTAAGGTTTTTACGGTCAAAGTGCGGCTGCGTAAAGAAGAATGCCACTATGATTATGTAGTGTCATGCAAATGTCTAGTATTATTGTAACCGGTATTAGTAAGGTTTTTGGGATCAAGGAGACGATATCGCAGCTAAACCGGATGGTTTACATCGATGGCCATCAATATTAGTTAACTTCACTTTGATCTTAGGCATAGGGCCGAGAAGCAATGGAAATACTACTACCGAACCGTGGCAATGGATCAAAGTGTGGCTGCGTAAAGAAGAATGCCACTATGATTATGTAGTGCCATGCAAATAACTAGTCCTATTGTAACCGATATCAGTAAGGTTTTTACGATCAAGGAGACGATATCGCAGCTAAACCGGATGGTTCATATCGATGGCTATGAATATTAGTTAACTTCACTTTGATTTCATCCATAAGGCCGAGAAGCAATGGAAATACTGCTACCGAACCGTTTCAATGGATCAAAGTGCGGCTGCGTAAAGAAGAATGCCACTATGATTATGTAGTGTCATGCAAATGTCTAGTATTATTGTAACCGGTATCAGTAAGGTTTTTGGGATCAAGGAGACGATATCGCAGCTAAACCGGATGGTTTATATCGATGGCCATCAATATTAGTTAACTTCACTTCGATCTCAGCCATAGGGACCAGAAGCAATAGAAATACTGCTACCGAAACGTTTCAATGGATCAAAGTGTTGCTGCGTAAAGAAGCATGCCACTATGATTATGTAGTCTCATGCAAATATCTAGTCTTATTGTAACCGATATTAGTAAGGCTTTTACGATCAAGCAGACAATATTGCAGGTAAACCGGATGGTTTATATCGACGGCCATCAATATTAGTTAACTTCACTTTGATCTCAGCCATAGGCCGAGAAGCAATGGAAATACTGCTACCGAACCGTTTCAATGGATCAAAGTGCGGCTGCGTAAAGAAGAATGCCACTATGATTATGTAGTGTCATGCAAATGTCTAGTATTATTGTAACCGGTATCAGTAAGGTTTTTGGGATCAAGGAGACGATATCGCAGCTAAACCGGATGGTTTATATCGATGGCCATCAATATTAGTTAGCTTCACTTCGATCTCAGCCATAGGGACAAGAAGCAATGGAAATACTGCTACCGAACCGTGGCAATAGATGAAAGTGTGGCTGCGTAAAGAAGAATGCCACTATGATTATGTAGTGTCATGCAAATGTCTAGTATTATTGTAACCGGTATCAGTAAGGTTTTTGAGATCAAGGAGACGATATCGCAGCTAAACCGGATGGTTTATATCGATGGCCATCAATATCAGTTAACTTCACTTTCATCTTAGTCATACGGCCGAGAAGCAATGGAAATACTGATACCGAACCGTTTCAATGGATCAAAGTGTGGCTGCGTAAAGAAGAATGCCACTATGATTATGTAGTGTCATGCAAATGTCTAGTATTATTGTAACCGGTATCAGTAAGGTTTTTGAGATCAAGGAGACGATATCGCAGCTAAACCGGATGGTTTATATCGATGGCCATCAATATTAGTTAACTCCACTTCGATCACAGCCATAGGGACCAGAAGCTATGGACATACTGCTACCGAACCGTGGCAATGGATGAAAGTGTGGCTGCGTAAAGCAGAATGCCACTATGATTATGTAGTGTCATGCAAATGTCTAGTATTATTGTAACCGGTATTAGTAAGGTTTTTGAGATCAAGGAGACGATATCGCAGCTAAACCGGATGGTTTACATCGATGGCCATCAATATTAGTTAACTTCACTTTGATCTTAGGCATAGGGCCGAGAAGCAATGGAAATACTACTACCGAACCGTGGCAATGGATCAAAGTGAGGCTGTGTAAAGAAGAATGCCACTATGATTATGTAGTGCCATGCAAATATCTAGTCCTGTTGTAACCGATATCAGTAAGGTTTTTGAGATCAAGGAGACGATATCGCAGCTAAACCGGATGGTTTACATCGATGGCCATCAATATTAGTTAACTTCACTTTCATCTTAGTCATACGGCCGAGAAGCAATGGAAATACTGCTAACGAACCGTGGCAATGGATCAAAGTGTGGCTGCGTAAAGAAGAATGCCACAATGATTATGTAGTGTCATGCAAATATCTAGTCCTGTTGTAACCGATGTCAGTAAGGTTTTTACTATCAAGGAGACGATATCGCAGCTAAACCGGATGGTTTATATCGATGGCCATCAATATTAGTTAACTTCACTTTGATCTTAGTCATAAGGCCGAGAAGCAATGGAAATACTGCTACCGAACCGTGGCAATGGATCAAAGTTATGCTGCGTAAAGAAGCATGCCACTATGATTATGTAGTGCCATGCAAATATCTAGTCCTATTGTAACCGATATCAGTAAGGTTTTTACGATCAAGGAGACGATATCGCAGCTAAACCGGATGGTTTATATCGATGGCCATCAATATTAGTTAACTTCACTTTGATCTCAACCATAGGGCCGGGAAGCAATGGAAATACTGCTACCGAACCGTGGCAATGGATCAAAGTGTGGCTGCGTAAAGAAGAATGCCACTATGATTATGTAGTGTCGTGCAAATGTCTAGTATTATTGTAACAGGTATCAGTAACGTTTTTGAGATCAAGGAGACGATATCGCAGGTAAATCCGATGTTTTATATCGATGGCCACCAATATTAATTAACTTCACTTTGATCTTAGTCACAGGGCCGGGAAGCAATGGAAATCCTGCTACCGAACCGTTGCAATGGATCAACGTGTGGCTGCGTAAAGAAGAATGCCACTATGATTATGTAGTGCAATGCAAATAACTAGTCCTATTGTAACCGATATCAGTAAGGTTTTTACGATCAAGGAGACGATATCGCAGCTAAACCGGATGGTTCATATCGATGGCCATGAATATTAGTTAACTTGACTTTGATTTCATCCATAAGGCCGAGAAGCAATGGAAATACTGCTACCGAACCGTTTCAATGGATCAAAGTGCGGCTGCGTAAAGAAGAATGCCACTATGATTATGTAGTGTCATGCAAATGTCTAGTATTATTGTAACCGGTATCAGTAAGGTTTTTGGGATCAAGGAGACGATATCGCAGCTAAACCGGATGGTTTATATCGATGGCCATCAATATTAGTTAACTTCACTTCGATCTCAGCCATAGGGACCAGAAGCAATAGGAATACTGCTACCGAAACGTTTCAATGGATCAAAGTGTGGCTGCGTAAAGAAGCATGCCACTATGATTATGTAGTCTCATGCAAATATCTAGTCTTATTGTAACCGATATTAGTAAGGCTTTTACGATCAAGCAGACAATATTGCAGGTAAACCGGATGGTTTATATCGACGGCCATCAATATTAGTTAACTTCACTTTGATCTCAGCCATAGGCCGAGAAGCAATGGAAATACTGCTACCGAACCGTTTCAATGGATCAAAGTGCGGCTGCGTAAAGAAGAATGCCACTATGATTATGTAGTGTCATGCAAATGTCTAGTATTATTGTAACCGGTATCAGTAAGGTTTTTGGGATCAAGGAGACGATATCGCAGCTAAACCGGATGGTTTATATCGATGGCCATCAATATTAGTTAGCTTCACTTCGATCTCAGCCATAGGGACAAGAAGCAATGGAAATACTGCTACCGAACCGTGGCAATAGATGAAAGTGTGGCTGCGTAAAGAAGAATGCCACTATGATTATGTAGTGTCATGCAAATGTCTAGTATTATTGTAACCGGTATCAGTAAGGTTTTTGAGATCAAGGAGACGATATCGCAGCTAAACCGGATGGTTTATATCGATGGCCATCAATATCAGTTAACTTCACTTTCATCTTAGTCATACGGCCGAGAAGCAATGGAAATACTGATACCGATCCGTTTCAATGGATCAAAGTGTGGCTGCGTAAAGAAGAATGCCACTATGGTTATGTAGTGCCATGCAAATATCTAGTCTAATTGTAACCGATATCAGTAAGGTTTTTACGACCAAGGAGACGATATCGCAGCTAAACCGGATGGTTTATATCGATGGCCATCAATATTAGTTCACTTCACTTTGATCTTAGTCATAAGGCCGAGAAGCAATGGAAATACTGCTACCGAACCGTGGCAATGGATCAAAGTTCAGCTGCGTAAAGAAGCATGCCACTATGATTATGTAGTGCCATGCAAATATATAGTCCTATTGTAACCGATATCAGTAAGGTTTTTGAGATCAAGGAGACGATATCGCAGCTAAACCGGATGGTTTACATCGATGGCCATCAATATTAGTTAACTTCACTTTGATCTTAGGCGTAGGGCCGAGAAGCAATGGAAATACTACTACCGAACCGTGGCAATGGATCAAAGTGAGGCTGTGTAAAGAAGAATGCCACTATGATTATGTAGTGCCATGCAAATATCTAGTCCTGTTGTAACCGATATCAGTAAGGTTTTTGAGATCAAGGAGACGATATCGCAGCTAAACCGGATGGTTTACATCGATGGCCATCAATATTAGTTAACTTCACTTTCATCTTAGTCATACGGCCGAGAAGCAATGGAAATACTGCTACCGAACCGTGGCAATGGATCAAAGTGTGGCTGCGTAAAGAAGAATGCCACTATGATTATGTAGTGTCATGCAAATATCTAGTCCTGTTGTAACCGATATCAGTAAGGTTTTTACGATCAAGGAGACGATATCGCAGCTAAACCGGATGGTTTATATCGATAGCCATCAATATTAGTTAACTTCACTTTGATCTTAGTCATAAGGCCGAGAAGCAATGGAAATACTGCTATCGAACCGTGGCAACGGATCACAGTTAAGCTGCGTAAAGAAGCATGCCACTATGATTATGTAGTGCCATGCAAATATCTAGTCCTATTGTAACCGATATCAGTAAGGTTTTTACGATCAAGGAGACGATATCGCAGCTAAACCGGATGGTTTATATCTATGTCCATCAATATTAGTTAACTTCACTTTGATCTCGACCATAGGGCCGGGAAGCAATGGAAATACTGCTACCGAACCGTGGCAATGGATCAAAGTGTGGCTGCGTAAAGAAGAATGCCACTATGATTATGTAGTGTCATGCAAATGTCTAGTATTAATGTAACCGGTATCAGTAAGGTTTTTGAGATCAAGGAGACGATATCGCAGCTAAACCGGATGGTTTATATCGATGGCCATCAATATTAGTTAACTTCACTTTGATCTTAGTTATAGGGCCGAGAATCAAAGGAAATACTGCTACCGAACCGTGGCAATGGATCAAATTTCAGCTGCGTAAAGAAGCATGCCACTATGATTATGTAGTGCCATGCAAGTATCTATTCCTATTGTAACCGATATCTGTAAGGTTCTTACGATCAAGGATACGATATCGCAGCTAAACCGGATGGTTTATGTCGAAGGCCATCAATATTAGTTAACTTCACTTCGATCTCAGCCATAGGGACGAGAAGCAATGGAAATGTTGCTACCGAACCGTGGCAATGGATCAAAGTGTGCCTGCGTAAAGAAGAATGCCACTAAGATTATGTAGTGTCATGCAAATGTCTAGTATTATTGTAACCGATATCAGTAAGGTTTTTACAATCAAGGAGACGATATCGCAGCTAAACCGGATGGTTTATATCGATGGCCATCACTATTAGTTAACTTCACTTTGATCTCAGGCATAGGGCCGGGAAGCAATGGAAATACTGCTACCGAACCGCCGCAATGGATCAAAGTGTGGCTGCGTAAAGTAGAATGCCACTATGATTATGTAGTCTCATGCAAATATCTAGTCTTATTGTAACCGATATTAGTAAGGCTTTTACGATCAAGGAGACAATATTGCAGGTAAACCGGATGGTTTATATCGACGGCCATCAATATTAGTTAACTTCACTTTGATCTCAGCCATAGGGCCGGGAAGCAATGGAAATACTGCTACCGAACCGTGGCAATGGATCAAAGTGTGGCTGCGTAAAGAAGAATGCCACTATGATTATGTAGTGTCATCCAAATATCTAGTCCTGTTGTAACCGATATCAGTAAGGTTTTTACGATCAAGGAGACGATATCGCAGCTAAACCGGATGGTTTATATCGATGGCCATCAATATTAGTTCACTTCACTTTGATCTTAGTCATAAGGCCGAGAAGCAATGGAAATACTGTTACCGAACCGTGGCAATGGATCAAAGTGCGGCTGCGTAAAGAAGAATGCCACTATGATTATGTAGTGTCATGCAAATGTCTAGTATTATTGTAACCGGTATCAGTAAGGTTTTTGGGATCAAGGAGACGATATCGCAGCTAAACCGGATGGTTTATATCGATGGCCATCAATATTAGTTAACTTCACTTTGATCTTAGTTATAGGGCCGAGAATCAAAGGAAATACTGCTACCGAAACGTGGCAATGGATCAAATTTCAGCTGCGTAAAGAAGCATGCCACTATGATTATGTAGTGCCATGCAAGTATCTATTCCTATTGTAACCGATATCTGTAAGGTTCTTACGATCAAGGATACGATATCGCAGCTAAACCGGATGGTTTATGTCGAAGGCCATCAATATTAGTTAACTTCACTTCGATCTCAGCCATAGGGACGAGAAGCAATGGAAATACTGCTACCGAACCGTGGCAATGGATCAAAGTGTGGCTGCGTAAAGAAGAATGCCACTATGATTATGTAGTGTCATCCAAATATCTAGTCCTGTTGTAACCGATATCAGTAAGGTTTTTACGATCAAGGAGACGATATCGCAGCTAAACCGGATGGTTTATATCGATGGCCATCAATATTAGTTCACTTCACTTTGATCTTAGTCATAAGGCCGAGAAGCAATGGAAATACTGCTACCGAACCGCGGCAATGGTTCAAAGTGTGGCTGCGTAAAGTAGAATGCCACTATGATTATGTTGTCTCATGCAAATATCTAGTCTTATTGTAACCGATATTAGTAAGGCTTTTACGATCAAGGAGACAATATTGCAGGTAAACCGGATGGTTTATATCGACGGCCATCAATATTAGTTAACTTCACTTTGATCTCAGCCATAGGGCCGGGAAGCAATGGAAATACTGCTACCGAACCGTGGCAATGGATGAAAGTGTGGCTGCGTAAAGAAGAATGCCACTATGATTATGTAGTGTCATGCAAATGTCTAGTATTATTGTAACCGGTATCAGTAAGGTTTTTGAGATCAAGGAGACGATATCGCAGCTAAACCGGATGGTTTATATCGATGGCCATCAATATTAGTTAACTTCACTTCGATCTCAGCCATAGGGACCAGAAGCAATGGACATACTGCTACCGAACCGTGGCAATGGATGAAAGTGTGGCTGCGTAAAGAAAAATGCCACTATGATTATGTAGTGTCATGCAAATGTCTAGTATTATTGTAACCGGTATCAGTAAGGTTTTTGAGATCAAGGAGACGATATCGCAGCTAAACTGGATGGTTTACATCGATGGCCATCAATATTAGTTAACTTCACTTTCATCTTAGTCATACGGTCGAGAAG
Source organism: Priocnemis perturbator (assembly GCA_963942575.1). NCBI lineage: Eukaryota > Metazoa > Arthropoda > Insecta > Hymenoptera > Pompilidae > Priocnemis > Priocnemis perturbator. The sequence goes on along the minus strand of OZ012655.1, from coordinate 3,183,478 downwards.
CAATGAAAATACTGCTACCGAACCGTGGCAATGGATCAAAGTGTGCCTGCGTAAAGAAGAATGCCACTATGATTATGTAGTGTCATGCAAATGTCTAGTATTATTGTAACCGATATCAGTAAGGTTTTTACAATCAAGGAGACGATATCGCAGATAAACCGGATGGTTTATATCGATGGCCATCAATATTAGTTAACTTCACTTTGATCTCAGGCATAGGGCCGGGAAGCAATGGAAATACTGCTACCGAACCGCCGCAATGGATCAAAGTGTGGCTGCGTAAAGTAGAATGCCACTATGATTATGTAGTCTCATGCAAATATCTAGTCTTATTGTAACCGATATTAGTAAGGCTTTTACGATCAAGGAGACAATATTGCAGGTAAACCGGATGGTTTATATCGACGGCCATCAATATTAGTTAACTTCACTTTGATCTCAGCCATAGGGCCGGGAAGCAATGGAAATACTGCTACCGAACCGTGGCAATGGATCAAAGTGTGGCTGCGCAAAGAAGAATGCCACTATGATTATGTAGTGTCATCCAAATATCTAGTCCTGTTGTAACCGATATCAGTAAGGTTTTTACGATCAAGGAGACGATATCGCAGCTAAACCGGATGGTTTATATCGATGGTCATCAATATTAGTTAACTTCACTTTGATCTCAGGCATAGGGCCGGGAAGCAATGGAAATACTGCTACCGAACCGCGGCAATGGTTCAAAGTGTGGCTGCGTAAAGTAGAATGCCACTATGATTATGTTGTCTCATGCAAATATCTAGTCTTATTGTAACCGATATTAGTAAGGCTTTTACGATCAAGGAGACAATATTGCAGGTAAACCGGATGGTTTATATCGACGGCCATCAATATTAGTTAACTTCACTTTGATCTCAGCCATAGGGCCGGGAAGCAATGGAAATACTGCTACCGAACCGTGGCAATGGATGAAAGTGTGGCTGCGTAAAGAAGAATGCCACTATGATTATGTAGTGTCATGCAAATGTCTAGTATTATTGTAACCGGTATCAGTAAGGTTTTTGAGATCAAGGAGACGATATCGCAGCTAAACCGGATGGTTTATATCGATGGCCATCAATATTAGTTAACTTCACTTCGATCTCAGCCATAGGGACCAGAAGCAATGGACATACTGCTACCGAACCGTGGCAATGGATGAAAGTGTGGCTGCGTAAAGAAAAATGCCACTATGATTATGTAGTGTCATGCAAATGTCTAGTATTATTGTAACCGGTATCAGTAAGGTTTTTGAGATCAAGGAGACGATATCGCAGCTAAACTGGATGGTTTACATCGATGGCCATCAATATTAGTTAACTTCACTTTCATCTTAGTCATACGGTCGAGAAGCAATGAAAATACTGCTACCGAACCGTGGCAATGGATCAAAGTGTGCCTGCGTAAAGAAGAATGCCACTATGATTATGTAGTGTCATGCAAATGTCTAGTATTATTGTAACCGATATCAGTAAGGTTTTTACAATCAAGGAGACGATATCGCAGCTAAACCGGATGGTTTATATCGATGGCCATCAATATTAGTTAACTTCACTTTGATCTCAGGCATAGGGCCGGGAAGCAATGGAAATACTGCTACCGAACCGCCGCAATGGATCAAAGTGTGGCTGCGTAAAGTAGAATGCCACTATGATTATGTAGTCTCATGCAAATATCTAGTCTTATTGTAACCGATATTAGTAAGGCTTTTACGATCAAGGAGACAATATTGCAGGTAAACCGGATGGTTTATATCGACGGCCATCAATATTAGTTAACTTCGCTTTGATCTCAGCCATAGGGCCGGGAAGCAATGGAAATACTGCTACCGAACCGTGGCAATGGATCAAAGTGTGCCTGCGTAAAGTAGAATGCCACTATGATTATGTAGTCTCATGCAAATATCTAGTCTTATTGTAACCGATATTAGTAAGGCTTTTACGATCAAGGAGACAATATTGCAGGTAAACCGGATGGTTTATATCGATGGCCATCAATATTAGTTAACTTCACTTCGATCTCAGCCATAGGGACCAGAAGTAATGGACATACTGCTACCGAACCGTGGCAATGGATGAAAGTGTGGCTGCGTAAAGAAGAATGCCACTATGATTATGTAGTGTCATGCAAATGTCTAGTATTATTGTAACCGGTATCAGTAAGGTTTTTGAGATCAAGGAGACGATATCGCAGCTAAACCAGATGGTTTATATCGATGGCCATCAATATTAGTTAGCTTCACTTCGATCTCAGCCATAGGGACCAGAAGCAATGGACATACTGGTACCGAACCGTGGCAATGGATCAAAGTGTGCCTGCGTAAAGAAGAATGCCACTATGATTATGTAGTGTCATGCAAATGTCTAGTATTATTGTAACCGATATCAGTAAGGTTTTTACAATCAAGGAGACGATATCGCAGCTAAACCGGATGGTTTATATCGATGGCCATCAATATTAGTTAACTTCACTTTGATCTCAGGCATAGGGCCGGGAAGCAATGGAAATACTGCTACCGAACCGTGGCAATGGATCAAAGTGTGGCTGCGTAAAGAAGAATGCCACTATGATTATGTAGTGTCATCCAAATATCTAGTCCTGTTGTAACCGATATCAGTAAGGTTTTTACGATCAAGGAGACGATATCGCAGCTAAACCGGATGGTTTATATCGATGGCCATCAATATTAGTTAACTTCACTTTGATCTCAGGCATAGGGCCGGGAAGCAATGGAAATACTGCTACCGAACCGCGGCAATGGATCAAAGTGAGGCTGCGTAAAGAAAAATGCCACTATGATTATGTAGTGCCATGCAAATATCTAGTCCTATTGTAACCGATATCGGTAAGGTTTTTACGACCAAGGAGACGATATCGCAGCTAAACCGGATGGTTTATATCGAAGGCCATCAATATTAGTTAACTTCACTTTGATTTCATCAATAAGACCGAGAAGCAATGGAAATACTGCTACCGAACCGTTTCAATGGATCAAAGTGCGGCTGCGTAAAGAAGAATGCCACTATGATTATGTGGTGTCATGCAAATGTCTAGTATTATTGTAACCGGTATCAGTAAGGTTTTTGGGATCAAGGAGACGATATCGCAGCTAAACCGGATGGTTTATATCGATGGCCATCAATATTAGTTAACTTCACTTTCATCTTAGTCATACGGCCGAGAAGCAATGGAAATACTGCTACCGATCCGTTTCAATGGATCAAAGTGTGGCTGCGTAAAGAAGAATTCCACTATGATTATGTAGTGTCATGCAAATATCTAGTTGTCAGAGAAATATATATTACCGACCAACTTCACCTCACTTCACGCTCATCACTCACGCGAGATCTCGAATCGATAACTTGTCCACCTATCAGAGATCAATACAGATCTAATCGATTACTTTCGAGATCTCACGTGACGAGCCGGTGCGCTTCCGGCGCCCGCCTTTTATTCTCACTCACCTCGCAACCATTGTATCACGCGGACGTCACTTCTTGTGCTATAGCAACACTCTCTTTTCGGACGGTTTCACATCAACTCTTCTCTCTCATTATTTGCTCGTACGGTGCAACTCACCACGGGTTCACTCAGTGTGTAAATAGCTGTTATTTAGTGTTGTAAATAAATAGTTTATTGTGTTTTTCATAACTTCACCGCCTGCGCTTACTTGCCACTCACCCGTCCACTATCCACTCGCTTTCCATCTACGCGAGCACTTCATATCTCAACATTCTTGAATGTGGGCAGGGTGATGTCCGGGAGTCGTGTGTGAAGTGTGTCCGTGGTTGCTCGTGTATCCGTGGTTGCTCGTGTATCCGTGGTTGCTCGTGTCTCCGTTTGAGATGCCACCGTGAGTGCCCTTTTTAGTTTGATGAGGTGGAGCCGCGCCGTCCGGTATGCTTTGGCCTCCCTGCCGTGTGAGTCCTCGTTAAAATAGGGATGACAGAGGTGTCGGGCCGGCCAGTTGAGTTCGAAGTGGGTGTGTTGCTCCGCGAATTTGAGGTGTGTCCGTTCCAGGTGTTGAGTCATGAATTCGACTTCGTCCAGATCGTAGATGACGAGATTATTAGGATCTATTTCCATAATGGTTTCGATCTCATTCAGTCGACTCATTTGAGTGCAGGCCATGATTGTGAGTTCGGTTGGGAGTGCTGCCGGTGATGTCCTCCGTGTGACGGGCGGTTTTGAAGTGCCGGTTTTTCGCGAGGAGTGCGCCGTTGTGCCATCTTTCGGCGGAGCGAGTGAGACTGCCGGTGTTGTTATGGCAGGTGGTGTGATGGCCGGTGTTGTGATGGCCGGTGTGGTGGGAGGGGGCTCTTCGATCTCAACCACCTCGTGGCTCGCTGCCCATGACTCTTCGTCTCCCTTGTCGGCCATCTTGATTGGCGATTTGAAGTGTAACCGTAACCGTCTTTGCACTGCACGAACTCTCACTCACAATTTCGCGATAGCCACCGATTCCACTATCCGGCTCGAAGGACCAGAATGTTGAGATATGAAGTGCTCGCGTAGATGGAAAGCGAGTGGATAGTGGACGGGTGAGTGGCAAGTAAGGGCAGGCGGTGAAGTTATGAAAAACACAATAAACTATTTATTTACGACACTAAATAACAGCTATTTACACACTGAGTGAACACGTGGTGAGTTGCACCGTACGAGAAAATAATGAGAGAGAAGAGTTGATGTGAAACCGTCCGAAAAGAGAGTGTTGCTATAGCACAAGAAGTGACGTCCGCGTGATACAATGGTTGTGAGGTGAGAGAGAATAAAAGGCGGGCGCCGGAAGCGCACCGGCTCGTCACGTGAGATCTCGAAAGTAATCGATTAGATCTGTATTGATCTCTGATAGGTGGACAAGTTATCGATTCGAGATCTCGCGTGAGTGATGAGCGTGAAGTGAGGTGAAGATGGTCGGTAATATAGATTTCTCTGACACTAGTCCTATTGTAACCGATATCGGTAAGGTTTTTACGACCAAGGAGACGATATCGCAGCAAAACCGGATGGTTTATATCGAAGGCCATCAATATTAGTTAACTTCACTTTGATTTCATCCATAAGGCCGAGAAGCAATGGAAATACTGCTACCGAACCGTTTCAATGGATCAAAGTGCGGCTGCGTAAAGAAGAATGCCACTATGATTATGTAGTGTCATGCAAATGTCTAGTATTATTGTAACCGGTATCAGTAAGGTTTTTGAGATCAAGGAGACGATATCGCAGCTAAACCGGATGGTTTATATCGATGGCCATCAATATTAGTTAACTTCACTTTGATCTTAGTTATAGGGCCGAGAATCAAAGGAAATACTGCTACCGAACCGTGGCAATGGATCAAAGTTCAGCTGCGTAAAGAAGCATGCCACTATGATTATGTAGTGCCATGCAAGTATCTATTCCTATTGTAACCGATATCTGTAAGGTTCTTACGATCAAGGATACGATATCGCAGCTAAACCGGATGGTTTATGTCGAAGGCCATCAATATTAGTTAACTTCACTTCGATCTCAGCCATAGGGACGAGAAGCAATGGAAATGTTGCTACCGAACCGTGGCAATGGATCAAAGTGTGGCTGTGTAAAGAAGAAGCACACTATGATTATGTAGTCTCATGCAAATATCTAGCCTTATTGTAACCGATATTAGGAAGGTTTTTACCATCAAGGAGACAATATGGCAGGTAAACCGGATGGTTTATATCGATGGCCATCAATATTAGTTAACTTCACTAGGATCTCAGCCATAGGGCCGAGAAGCAATGGAAATACTGCTACCGAACCGTGGCAATGGATCAAAGTTCAGCTGCGTAAAGAAGCATGCCACTATGATTATGTAGTGCCATGCAAATATCTAGTCCTATTGTAACCGATATCAGTAAGGTTTTTACGATCAAGGAGACGATATCGCAGCTAAACCGGATGGTTTATATCGAAGGCCATCAATATTAGTTAACTTCACTAGGATCTCAGCCATAGGGCCGAGAAGCAATGGAAAAACTGCTACCGAACCGTGGCAATGGATCAAAGTGTGGCTGCGTAAAGAAGAATGCCACTATGATTATGTAGTGTCATGCAAATGTCTAGTATTATTGTTACAGGTATCAGTAAGGTTTTTGAGATCAAGGAGACGATATCGCAGGTAAACCCGATGGTTTATATCGATGGCCACCAATATTAATTAACTTCACTTTGATCTTAGTCACAGGGCCGGGAAGCAATGGAAATCCTGCTACCGAACCGTTGCAATGGATCAACGTGTGGCTGCGTAAAGAAGAATGCCACTATGGTTATGTAGTGCCATGCAAATATCTAGTCTTATTGTAACCGATATCAGTAAGGTTTTTACGACCAAGGAGACGATATCGCAGCTAAACCGGATGGTTTATATCGATGGCCATCAATATTAGTTCACTTCACTTTGATCTTAGTCATAAGGCCGAGAAGCAATGGAAATACTGCTACCGAACCGTGGCAATGGATCAAAGTTCAGCTGCGTAAAGAAGCATGCCACTATGATTATGTAGTGCCATGCAAATATATAGTCCTATTGTAACCGATATCAGTAAGGTTTTTGAGATCAAGGAGACGATATCGCAGCTAAACCGGATGGTTTACATCGATGGCCATCAATATTAGTTAACTTCACTTCGATCTCAGCCATAGGGGCCAGAAGCAATGGAAATACTGCTACCGAACCGTGGCAATGGATGAAAGTGTGGCTGCGTAAAGAAGAATGCCACTATGATTATGTAGTGTCATGCAAATGTCTAGTATTATTGTAACCGGTATCAGTAAGGTTTTTGAGATCAAGGAGACGATATCGCAGCTAAACCGGATGGTTTATATCGATGGCCATCAATATTAGTTAACTTCACTTTGATCTTAGTTATAGGGCCGAGAATCAAAGGAAATACTGCTACCGAACCGTGGCAATGGATCAAAGTTCAGCTGCGTAAAGAAGCATGCCACTATGATTATGTAGTGCCATGCAAGTATCTATTCCTATTGTAACCGATATCTGTAAGGTTCTTACGATCAAGGATACGATATCGCAGCTAAACCGGATGGTTTATGTCGAAGGCCATCAATATTAGTTAACTTCACTTCGATCTCAGCCATAGGGACGAGAAGCAATGGAAATGTTGCTACCGAACCGTGGCAATGGATCAAAGTGTGGCTGTGTAAAGAAGAAGCACACTATGATTATGTAGTCTCATGCAAATATCTAGCCTTATTGTAACCGATATTAGGAAGGTTTTTACCATCAAGGAGACAATATGGCAGGTAAACCGGATGGTTTATATCGATGGCCATCAATATTAGTTAACTTCACTAGGATCTCAGCCATAGGGCCGAGAAGCAATGGAAATACTGCTACCGAACCGTGGCAATGGATCAAAGTTCAGCTGCGTAAAGAAGCATGCCACTATGATTATGTAGTGCCATGCAAATATCTAGTCCTATTGTAACCGATATCAGTAAGGTTTTTACGATCAAGGAGACGATATCGCAGCTAAACCGGATGGTTTATATCGAAGGCCATCAATATTAGTTAACTTCACTAGGATCTCAGCCATAGGGCCGAGAAGCAATGGAAAAACTGCTACCGAACCGTGGCAATGGATCAAAGTGTGGCTGCGTAAAGAAGAATGCCACTATGATTATGTAGTGTCATGCAAATGTCTAGTATTATTGTTACAGGTATCAGTAAGGTTTTTGAGATCAAGGAGACGATATCGCAGGTAAACCCGATGGTTTATATCGATGGCCACCAATATTAATTAACTTCACTTTGATCTTAGTCACAGGGCCGGGAAGCAATGGAAATCCTGCTACCGAACCGTTGCAATGGATCAACGTTTGGCTGCGTAAAGAAGAATGCCACTATGGTTATGTAGTGCCATGCAAATATCTAGTCTTATTGTAACCGATATCAGTAAGGTTTTTACGACCAAGGAGACGATATCGCAGCTAAACCGGATGGTTTATATCGATGGCCATCAATATTAGTTCACTTCACTTTGATCTTAGTCATAAGGCCGAGAAGCAATGGAAATACTGCTACCGAACCGTGGCAATGGATCAAAGTTCAGCTGCGTAAAGAAGCATGCCACTATGATTATGTAGTGCCATGCAAATATATAGTCCTATTGTAACCGATATCAGTAAGGTTTTTGAGATCAAGGAGACGATATCGCAGCTAAACCGGATGGTTTACATCGATGGCCATCAATATTAGTTAACTTCACTTTGATCTTAGGCGTAGGGCCGAGAAGCAATGGAAATACTACTACCGAACCGTGGCAATGGATCAAAGTGAGGCTGTGTAAAGAAGAATGCCACTATGATTATGTAGTGCCATGCAAATATCTAGTCCTGTTGTAACCGATATCAGTAAGGTTTTTGAGATCAAGGAGACGATATCGCAGCTAAACCGGATGGTTTACATCGATGGCCATCAATATTAGTTAACTTCACTTTCATCTTAGTCATACGGCCGAGAAGCAATGGAAATACTGCTACCGAACCGTGGCAATGGATCAAAGTGTGGCTGCGTAAAGAAGAATGCCACTATGATTATGTAGTGTCATGCAAATATCTAGTCCTGTTGTAACCGATATCAGTAAGGTTTTTACGATCAAGGAGACGATATCGCAGCTAAACCGGATGGTTTATATCGATAGCCATCAATATTAGTTAACTTCACTTTGATCTTAGTCATAAGGCCGAGAAGCAATGGAAATACTGCTATCGAACCGTGGCAACGGATCACAGTTAAGCTGCGTAAAGAAGCATGCCACTATGATTATGTAGTGCCATGCAAATATCTAGTCCTATTGTAACCGATATCAGTAAGGTTTTTACGATCAAGGAGACGATATCGCAGCTAAACCGGATGGTTTATATCTATGTCCATCAATATTAGTTAACTTCACTTTGATCTCGACCATAGGGCCGGGAAGCAATGGAAATACTGCTACCGAACCGTGGCAATGGATCAAAGTGTGGCTGCGTAAAGAAGAATGCCACTATGATTATGTAGTGTCATGCAAATGTCTAGTATTAATGTAACCGGTATCAGTAAGGTTTTTGAGATCAAGGAGACGATATCGCAGCTAAACCGGATGGTTTATATCGATGGCCATCAATATTAGTTAACTTCACTTTGATCTTAGTTATAGGGCCGAGAATCAAAGGAAATACTGCTACCGAAACGTGGCAATGGATCAAATTTCAGCTGCGTAAAGAAGCATGCCACTATGATTATGTAGTGCCATGCAAGTATCTATTCCTATTGTAACCGATATCTGTAAGGTTCTTACGATCAAGGATACGATATCGCAGCTAAACCGGATGGTTTATGTCGAAGGCCATCAATATTAGTTAACTTCACTTCGATCTCAGCCATAGGGACGAGAAGCAATGGAAATACTGCTACCGAACCGTGGCAATGGATCAAATTGTGGCTGCGTAAAGAAGAATGCCACTATGATTATGTAGTGTCATCCAAATATCTAGTCCTGTTGTAACCGATATCAGTAAGGTTTTTACGATCAAGGAGACGATATCGCAGCTAAACCGGATGGTTTATATCGATGGCCATCAATATTAGTTCACTTCACTTTGATCTTAGTCATAAGGCCGAGAAGCAATGGAAATACTGCTACCGAACCGTGGCAATGGATCAAAGTGCGGCTGCGTAAAGAAGAATGCCACTATGATTATGTAGTGTCATGCAAATGTCTAGTATTATTGTAACCGGTATCAGTAAGGTTTTTGGGATCAAGGAGACGATATCGCAGCTAAACCGGATGGTTTATATCGATGGCCATCAATATTAGTTAACTTCACTTCGATCTCAGCCATAGGGACAAGAAGCAATGGAAATACTGCTACCGAACCGTGGCAATGGATGAAAGTGTGGCTGCGTAAAGAAGAATGCCACTATGATTATGTAGTGTCATGCAAATGTCTAGTATTATTGTAACCGGTATCAGTAAGGTTTTTGAGATCAAGGAGACGATATCGCAGCTAAACTGGATGGTTTACATCGATGGCCATCAATATTAGTTAACTTCACTTTCATCTTAGTCATACGGTCGAGAAGCAATGAAAATACTGCTACCGAACCGTGGCAATGGATCAAAGTGTGCCTGCGTAAAGAAGAATGCCACTATGATTATGTAGTGTCATGCAAATGTCTAGTATTATTGTAACCGATATCAGTAAGGTTTTTACAATCAAGGAGACGATATCGCAGATAAACCGGATGGTTTATATCGATGGCCATCAATATTAGTTAACTTCACTTTGATCTCAGGCATAGGGCCGGGAAGCAATGGAAATACTGCTACCGAACCGCCGCAATGGATCAAAGTGTGGCTGCGTAAAGTAGAATGCCACTATGATTATGTAGTCTCATGCAAATATCTAGTCTTATTGTAACCGATATTAGTAAGGCTTTTACGATCAAGGAGACAATATTGCAGGTAAACCGGATGGTTTATATCGACGGCCATCAATATTAGTTAACTTCACTTTGATCTCAGCCATAGGGCCGGGAAGCAATGGAAATACTGCTACCGAACCGTGGCAATGGATCAAAGTGTGGCTGCGCAAAGAAGAATGCCACTATGATTATGTAGTGTCATCCAAATATCTAGTCCTGTTGTAACCGATATCAGTAAGGTTTTTACGATCAAGGAGACGATATCGCAGCTAAACCGGATGGTTTATATCGATGGTCATCAATATTAGTTAACTTCACTTTGATCTCAGGCATAGGGCCGGGAAGCAATGGAAATACTGCTACCGAACCGCGGCAATGGTTCAAAGTGTGGCTGCGTAAAGTAGAATGCCACTATGATTATGTTGTCTCATGCAAATATCTAGTCTTATTGTAACCGATATTAGTAAGGCTTTTACGATCAAGGAGACAATATTGCAGGTAAACCGGATGGTTTATATCGACGGCCATCAATATTAGTTAACTTCACTTTGATCTCAGCCATAGGGCCGGGAAGCAATGGAAATACTGCTACCGAACCGTGGCAATGGATGAAAGTGTGGCTGCGTAAAGAAGAATGCCACTATGATTATGTAGTGTCATGCAAATGTCTAGTATTATTGTAACCGGTATCAGTAAGGTTTTTGAGATCAAGGAGACGATATCGCAGCTAAACCGGATGGTTTATATCGATGGCCATCAATATTAGTTAACTTCACTTCGATCTCAGCCATAGGGACCAGAAGCAATGGACATACTGCTACCGAACCGTGGCAATGGATGAAAGTGTGGCTGCGTAAAGAAAAATGCCACTATGATTATGTAGTGTCATGCAAATATCTAGTATTATTGTAACCGGTATCAGTAAGGTTTTTGAGATCAAGGAGACGATATCGCAGCTAAACTGGATGGTTTACATCGATGGCCATCAATATTAGTTAACTTCACTTTCATCTTAGTCATACGGTCGAGAAGCAATGAAAATACTGCTACCGAACCGTGGCAATGGATCAAAGTGTGCCTGCGTAAAGAAGAATGCCACTATGATTATGTAGTGTCATGCAAATGTCTAGTATTATTGTAACCGATATCAGTAAGGTTTTTACAATCAAGGAGACGATATCGCAGCTAAACCGGATGGTTTATATCGATGGCCATCAATATTAGTTAACTTCACTTTGATCTCAGGCATAGGGCCGGGAAGCAATGGAAATACTGCTACCGAACCGCCGCAATGGATCAAAGTGTGGCTGCGTAAAGTAGAATGCCACTATGATTATGTAGTCTCATGCAAATATCTAGTCTTATTGTAACCGATATTAGTAAGGCTTTTACGATCAAGGAGACAATATTGCAGGTAAACCGGATGGTTTATATCGACGGCCATCAATATTAGTTAACTTCGCTTTGATCTCAGCCATAGGGCCGGGAAGCAATGGAAATACTGCTACCGAACCGTGGCAATGGATCAAAGTGTGCCTGCGTAAAGTAGAATGCCACTATGATTATGTAGTCTCATGCAAATATCTAGTCTTATTGTAACCGATATTAGTAAGGCTTTTACGATCAAGGAGACAATATTGCAGGTAAACCGGATGGTTTATATCGACGGCCATCAATATTAGTTAACTTCGCTTTGATCTCAGCCATAGGGCCGGGAAGCAATGGAAATACTGCTACCGAACCGTGGCAATGGATCAAAGTGTGGCTGCGTAAAGAAGAATGCCACTATGATTATGTAGTGTCATCCAAATATCTAGTCCTGTTGTAACCGATATCAGTAAGGTTTTTACGATCAAGGAGACGATATCGCAGCTAAACCGGATGGTTTATATCGATGGCCATCAATATTAGTTAACTTCACTTTGATCTCAGGCATAGGGCCGGGAAGCAATGGAAATACTGCTACCGAACCGCGGCAATGGTTCAAAGTGTGGCTGCGTAAAGTAGAATGCCACTATGATTATGTTGTCTCATGCAAATATCTAGTCTTATTGTAACCGATATTAGTAAGGCTTTTACGATCAAGGAGACAATATTGCAGGTAAACCGGATGGTTTATATCGACGGCCATCAATATTAGTTAACTTCACTTTGATCTCAGCCATAGGGCCGGGAAGCAATGGAAATACTGCTACCGAACCGTGGCAATGGATGAAAGTGTGGCTGCGTAAAGAAGAATGCCACTATGATTATGTAGTGTCATGCAAATGTCTAGTATTATTGTAACCGGTATCAGTAAGGTTTTTGAGATCAAGGAGACGATATCGCAGCTAAACCGGATGGTTTATATCGATGGCCATCAATATTAGTTAACTTCACTTCGATCTCAGCCATAGGGACCAGAAGTAATGGACATACTGCTACCGAACCGTGGCAATGGATCAAAGTGTGGCTGCGTAAAGAAGAATGCCACTATGATTATGTAGTGTCATGCAAATGTCTAGTATTATTGTAACAGGTATCAGTAAGGTTTTTGAGATCAAGGAGACGATATCGCAGGTAAACCCGATGGTTTATATCGATGGCCACCAATATTAATTAACTTCACTTTGATCTTAGTCACAGGGCCGGGAAGCAATGGAAATCCTGCTACCGAACCGTTGCAATGGATCAACGTGTGGCTGCGTAAAGAAGAATGCCACTATGATTATGTAGTGCCATGCAAATATCTAGTCTTATTGTAACCGATATCAGTAAGGTTTTTACGACCAAGGAGACGATATCGCAGCTAAACCGGATGGTTTATATCGAAGGCCATCAATATTAGTTAACTTCACTTTGATTTCATCAATAAGACCGAGAAGCAATGGAAATACTGCTACCGAACCGTTTCAATGGATCAAAGTGCGGCTGCGTAAAGAAGAATGCCACTATGATTATGTAGTGTCATGCAAATGTCTAGTATTATTGTAACCGGTATCAGTAAGGTTTTTGAGATCAAGGAGACGATATCGCAGCTAAACCGGATGGTTTATATCGATGGCCATCAATATTAGTTAACTTCACTTTGATCTCAGCTATAGGGCCGGGAAGCAATGGAAATACTGCTACCGAACCGTGGCAATGGATCAAAGTTCAGCTGCGTAAAGAAGCATGCCACTATGATTATGTAGTGCCATGCAAATATATAGTCCTATTGTAACCGATATCAGTAAGGTTTTTACGATCAAAGAGGCGATATCGCAGCTAAACCGGATGGTTTATATCGATGGCCATCAATATTAGTTCACTTCACTTTGATCTTAGTCATAAGGCCGAGAAGCAATGGAAATACTGCTACCGAACCGTGGCAATGGATCAAAGTGTGGCTGCGTAAAGAAGAATGCCACTATGATTATGTAGTGTCATGCAAATGTCTAGTATTATTGTAACAGGTATCAGTAAGGTTTTTGAGATCAAGGAGACGATATCGCAGGTAAACCCGATGGTTTATATCGATGGCCACCAATATTAATTAACTTCACTTTGATCTTAGTCACAGGGCCGGGAAGCAATGGAAATCCTGCTACCGAACCGTTGCAATGGATCAACGTGTGGCTGCGTAAAGAAGAATGCCACTATGATTATGTAGTGCCATGCAAATATCTAGTCTTATTGTAACCGATATCAGTAAGGTTTTTACGACCAAGGAGACGATATCGCAGCTAAACCGGATGGTTTATATCGATGGCCATCAATATTAGTTCACTTCACTTTGATCTTAGTCATAAGGCCGAGAAGCAATGGAAATACTGCTACCGAACCGTGGCAATGGATCAAAGTTCAGCTGCGTAAAGAAGCATGCCACTATGATTATGTAGTGCCATGCAAATATATAGTCCTATTGTAACCGATATCAGTAAGGTTTTTACGATCAAGGAGACGATATCGCAGCTAAACCGGATGGTTTATATCGATGGCCATCAATATTAGTTAACTTCACTTTGATTTCATCCATAAGGCCGAGAAGCAATGGAAATACTGCTACCGAACGGTTTCAATGGATCAAAGTGCGGCTGCGTAAAGAAGAATGCCACTATTATTATGTAGTGTCATGCAAATGTCTAGTATTATTGTAACCGGTATCAGTAAGGTTTTTGAGATCAAGGAGACGATATCGCAGCTAAACCGGATGGTTTACATCGATGGCCATCAATATTAGTTAACTTCACTTTGATCTTAGGCATAAGGCCGAGAAGCAATGGAAATACAGCTACCGAACCGTGGCAATGGATCAAAGTTAAGCTGCGTAAAGAAGCATGCCACTATGATTATGTAGTGCCATGCAAATATCTAGTCCTATTGTAACCGATATCAGTAAGGTTTTTACGATCAAGAAGACGATATCGCAGCTAAACCGGATGGTTTATATCGATGGCCATCAATATTAGTTAACTTCACTTTGATCTCAACCATAGGGCCGGGAAGCAATGGAAATACTGCTACCGAACCGCGGCAATGGATCAAAGTGTGGCTGCGTAAAGAAGAATGCCCCTATAATTATGTAGTGTCATGAAAATATCTGGTTTTATTGTAACCGATATTAGTAAGGTTTTTACGATCAAGGAGACAATATCGCAGGTAAACCGGATGGTTTATATCGTTGGCCATCAATATTAGTTAACTTCACTTTGATCTCAGCCATAGGGCCGAGAAGCAATGGAAATACTGCTACCGATCCGTGGCAATGGATCAAAGTTCAGCTGCGTAAAGAAAAATGCCACTATGATTATGTAGTGCCATGCAAATATCTAGTCCTATTGTAACCGATATCGGTAAGGTTTTTACGACCAAGGAGACGATATCGCAGCTAAACCGGATGGTTTATATCGAAGGCCATCAATATTAGTTAACTTCACTTTGATCTCAGGCATAGGGCCGGGAAGCAATGGAAATACTGCTACCGAACCGTTTCAATGGATCAAAGTGCGGCTGCGTAAAGAAGAATGCCACTATGATTATGTAGTGTCATGCAAATGTCTAGTATTATTGTAACCGGTATCAGTAAGGTTTTTGGGATCAAGGAGACGATATCGCAGCTAAACCGGATGGTTTATATCGATGGCCATCAATATTAGTTAACTTCACTTTGATCTCAGCCATAGGGCCGGGAAGCAATGGAAATACTGCTACCGAACCGTGGCAATGGATGAAAGTGTGGCTGCGTAAAGAAGAATGCCACTATGATTATGTAGTGTCATGCAAATGTCTAGTATTATTGTAACCGGTATCAGTAAGGTTTTTGAGATCAAGGAGACGATATCGCAGCTAAACCGGATGGTTTATATCGATGGCCATCAATATTAGTTAACTTCACTTTGATCTCAGCCATAGGGCCGGGAAGCAATGGAAATACTGCTACCGAACCGTGGCAATGGATCAATGTGTGCCTGCGTAAAGAAGAATGCCACTATGATTATGTAGTGTCATGCAAATATCTAGTCCTGTTGTAACCGATATCAGTAAGATTTTTACGATCAAGGAGACGATATCGCAGCTAAACCGGATGGTTTATACCGATGGCCATCAATATTAGTTAACTTCACTTTGATCTCAGCCATAGGGCCGGGAAGCAATGGAAATGTTGCTACCGATCCGTGGCAATGGATGAAAGTGTGGCTGCGTAAAGAAGAATGCCACTATGATTATGTAGTGTCATGCAAATGTCTAGTATTATTGTAACCGGTATCAGTAAGGTTTTTGAGATCAAGGAGACGATATCGCAGCTAAACCGGATGGTTTATATCGATGGCCATCAATATTAGTTAACTTCACTTCGATCTCAGCCATAGGGACCAGAAGCAATGGACATACTGCTACCGAACCGTGGCAATGGATGAAAGTGTGGCTGCGTAAAGAAAAATGCCACTATGATTATGTAGTGTCATGCAAATATCTAGTATTATTGTAACCGGTATCAGTAAGGTTTTTGAGATCAAGGAGACGATATCGCAGCTAAACTGGATGGTTTACATCGATGGCCATCAATATTAGTTAACTTCACTTTCATCTTAGTCATACGGTCGAGAAGCAATGAAAATACTGCTACCGAACCGTGGCAATGGATCAAAGTGTGCCTGCGTAAAGAAGAATGCCACTATGATTATGTAGTGTCATGCAAATGTCTAGTATTATTGTAACCGATATCAGTAAGGTTTTTACAATCAAGGAGACGATATCGCAGCTAAACCGGATGGTTTATATCGATGGCCATCAATATTAGTTAACTTCACTTTGATCTCAGGCATAGGGCCGGGAAGCAATGGAAATACTGCTACCGAACCGCCGCAATGGATCAAAGTGTGGCTGCGTAAAGTAGAATGCCACTATGATTATGTAGTCTCATGCAAATATCTAGTCTTATTGTAACCGATATTAGTAAGGCTTTTACGATCAAGGAGACAATATTGCAGGTAAACCGGATGGTTTATATCGACGGCCATCAATATTAGTTAACTTCGCTTTGATCTCAGCCATAGGGCCGGGAAGCAATGGAAATACTGCTACCGAACCGTGGCAATGGATCAAAGTGTGCCTGCGTAAAGTAGAATGCCACTATGATTATGTAGTCTCATGCAAATATCTAGTCTTATTGTAACCGATATTAGTAAGGCTTTTACGATCAAGGAGACAATATTGCAGGTAAACCGGATGGTTTATATCGACGGCCATCAATATTAGTTAACTTCGCTTTGATCTCAGCCATAGGGCCGGGAAGCAATGGAAATACTGCTACCGAACCGTGGCAATGGATCAAAGTGTGGCTGCGTAAAGAAGAATGCCACTATGATTATGTAGTGTCATCCAAATATCTAGTCCTGTTGTAACCGATATCAGTAAGGTTTTTACGATCAAGGAGACGATATCGCAGCTAAACCGGATGGTTTATATCGATGGCCATCAATATTAGTTAACTTCACTTTGATCTCAGGCATAGGGCCGGGAAGCAATGGAAATACTGCTACCGAACCGCGGCAATGGTTCAAAGTGTGGCTGCGTAAAGTAGAATGCCACTATGATTATGTTGTCTCATGCAAATATCTAGTCTTATTGTAACCGATATTAGTAAGGCTTTTACGATCAAGGAGACAATATTGCAGGTAAACCGGATGGTTTATATCGACGGCCATCAATATTAGTTAACTTCACTTTGATCTCAGCCATAGGGCCGGGAAGCAATGGAAATACTGCTACCGAACCGTGGCAATGGATGAAAGTGTGGCTGCGTAAAGAAGAATGCCACTATGATTATGTAGTGTCATGCAAATGTCTAGTATTATTGTAACCGGTATCAGTAAGGTTTTTGAGATCAAGGAGACGATATCGCAGCTAAACCGGATGGTTTATATCGATGGCCATCAATATTAGTTAACTTCACTTCGATCTCAGCCATAGGGACCAGAAGTAATGGACATACTGCTACCGAACCGTGGCAATGGATCAAAGTGTGGCTGCGTAAAGAAGAATGCCACTATGATTATGTAGTGTCATGCAAATGTCTAGTATTATTGTAACAGGTATCAGTAAGGTTTTTGAGATCAAGGAGACGATATCGCAGGTAAACCCGATGGTTTATATCGATGGCCACCAATATTAATTAACTTCACTTTGATCTTAGTCACAGGGCCGGGAAGCAATGGAAATCCTGCTACCGAACCGTTGCAATGGATCAACGTGTGGCTGCGTAAAGAAGAATGCCACTATGATTATGTAGTGCCATGCAAATATCTAGTCTTATTGTAACCGATATCAGTAAGGTTTTTACGACCAAGGAGACGATATCGCAGCTAAACCGGATGGTTTATATCGAAGGCCATCAATATTAGTTAACTTCACTTTGATTTCATCAATAAGACCGAGAAGCAATGGAAATACTGCTACCGAACCGTTTCAATGGATCAAAGTGCGGCTGCGTAAAGAAGAATGCCACTATGATTATGTAGTGTCATGCAAATGTCTAGTATTATTGTAACCGGTATCAGTAAGGTTTTTGAGATCAAGGAGACGATATCGCAGCTAAACCGGATGGTTTATATCGATGGCCATCAATATTAGTTAACTTCACTTCGATCTCAGCCATAGGGACCAGAAGCAATGGACATACTGCTACCGAACCGTGGCAATGGATGAAAGTGTGGCTGCGTAAAGAAAAATGCCACTATGATTATGTAGTGTCATGCAAATATCTAGTATTATTGTAACCGGTATCAGTAAGGTTTTTGAGATCAAGGAGACGATATCGCAGCTAAACTGGATGGTTTACATCGATGGCCATCAATATTAGTTAACTTCACTTTCATCTTAGTCATACGGTCGAGAAGCAATGAAAATACTGCTACCGAACCGTGGCAATGGATCAAAGTGTGCCTGCGTAAAGAAGAATGCCACTATGATTATGTAGTGTCATGCAAATGTCTAGTATTATTGTAACCGATATCAGTAAGGTTTTTACAATCAAGGAGACGATATCGCAGCTAAACCGGATGGTTTATATCGATGGCCATCAATATTAGTTAACTTCACTTTGATCTCAGGCATAGGGCCGGGAAGCAATGGAAATACTGCTACCGAACCGCCGCAATGGATCAAAGTGTGGCTGCGTAAAGTAGAATGCCACTATGATTATGTAGTCTCATGCAAATATCTAGTCTTATTGTAACCGATATTAGTAAGGCTTTTACGATCAAGGAGACAATATTGCAGGTAAACCGGATGGTTTATATCGACGGCCATCAATATTAGTTAACTTCGCTTTGATCTCAGCCATAGGGCCGGGAAGCAATGGAAATACTGCTACCGAACCGTGGCAATGGATCAAAGTGTGCCTGCGTAAAGTAGAATGCCACTATGATTATGTAGTCTCATGCAAATATCTAGTCTTATTGTAACCGATATTAGTAAGGCTTTTACGATCAAGGAGACAATATTGCAGGTAAACCGGATGGTTTATATCGACGGCCATCAATATTAGTTAACTTCGCTTTGATCTCAGCCATAGGGCCGGGAAGCAATGGAAATACTGCTACCGAACCGTGGCAATGGATCAAAGTGTGGCTGCGTAAAGAAGAATGCCACTATGATTATGTAGTGTCATCCAAATATCTAGTCCTGTTGTAACCGATATCAGTAAGGTTTTTACGATCAAGGAGACGATATCGCAGCTAAACCGGATGGTTTATATCGATGGCCATCAATATTAGTTAACTTCACTTTGATCTCAGGCATAGGGCCGGGAAGCAATGGAAATACTGCTACCGAACCGCGGCAATGGTTCAAAGTGTGGCTGCGTAAAGTAGAATGCCACTATGATTATGTTGTCTCATGCAAATATCTAGTCTTATTGTAACCGATATTAGTAAGGCTTTTACGATCAAGGAGACAATATTGCAGGTAAACCGGATGGTTTATATCGACGGCCATCAATATTAGTTAACTTCACTTTGATCTCAGCCATAGGGCCGGGAAGCAATGGAAATACTGCTACCGAACCGTGGCAATGGATGAAAGTGTGGCTGCGTAAAGAAGAATGCCACTATGATTATGTAGTGTCATGCAAATGTCTAGTATTATTGTAACCGGTATCAGTAAGGTTTTTGAGATCAAGGAGACGATATCGCAGCTAAACCGGATGGTTTATATCGATGGCCATCAATATTAGTTAACTTCACTTCGATCTCAGCCATAGGGACCAGAAGTAATGGACATACTGCTACCGAACCGTGGCAATGGATCAAAGTGTGGCTGCGTAAAGAAGAATGCCACTATGATTATGTAGTGTCATGCAAATGTCTAGTATTATTGTAACAGGTATCAGTAAGGTTTTTGAGATCAAGGAGACGATATCGCAGGTAAACCCGATGGTTTATATCGATGGCCACCAATATTAATTAACTTCACTTTGATCTTAGTCACAGGGCCGGGAAGCAATGGAAATCCTGCTACCGAACCGTTGCAATGGATCAACGTGTGGCTGCGTAAAGAAGAATGCCACTATGATTATGTAGTGCCATGCAAATATCTAGTCTTATTGTAACCGATATCAGTAAGGTTTTTACGACCAAGGAGACGATATCGCAGCTAAACCGGATGGTTTATATCGAAGGCCATCAATATTAGTTAACTTCACTTTGATTTCATCAATAAGACCGAGAAGCAATGGAAATACTGCTACCGAACCGTTTCAATGGATCAAAGTGCGGCTGCGTAAAGAAGAATGCCACTATGATTATGTAGTGTCATGCAAATGTCTAGTATTATTGTAACCGGTATCAGTAAGGTTTTTGAGATCAAGGAGACGATATCGCAGCTAAACCGGATGGTTTATATCGATGGCCATCAATATTAGTTAACTTCACTTTGATCTCAGCTATAGGGCCGGGAAGCAATGGAAATACTGCTACCGAACCGTGGCAATGGATCAAAGTTCAGCTGCGTAAAGAAGCATGCCACTATGATTATGTAGTGCCATGCAAATATATAGTCCTATTGTAACCGATATCAGTAAGGTTTTTACGATCAAAGAGACGATATCGCAGCTAAACCGGATGGTTTATATCGATGGCCATCAATATTAGTTCACTTCACTTTGATCTTAGTCATAAGGCCGAGAAGCAATGGAAATACTGCTACCGAACCGTGGCAATGGATCAAAGTGTGGCTGCGTAAAGAAGAATGCCACTATGATTATGTAGTGTCATGCAAATGTCTAGTATTATTGTAACAGGTATCAGTAAGGTTTTTGAGATCAAGGAGACGATATCGCAGGTAAACCCGATGGTTTATATCGATGGCCACCAATATTAATTAACTTCACTTTGATCTTAGTCACAGGGCCGGGAAGCAATGGAAATCCTGCTACCGAACCGTTGCAATGGATCAACGTGTGGCTGCGTAAAGAAGAATGCCACTATGATTATGTAGTGCCATGCAAATATCTAGTCTTATTGTAACCGATATCAGTAAGGTTTTTACGACCAAGGAGACGATATCGCAGCTAAACCGGATGGTTTATATCGATGGCCATCAATATTAGTTCACTTCACTTTGATCTTAGTCATAAGGCCGAGAAGCAATGGAAATACTGCTACCGAACCGTGGCAATGGATCAAAGTTCAGCTGCGTAAAGAAGCATGCCACTATGATTATGTAGTGCCATGCAAATATATAGTCCTATTGTAACCGATATCAGTAAGGTTTTTACGATCAAGGAGACGATATCGCAGCTAAACCGGATGGTTTATATCGATGGCCATCAATATTAGTTAACTTCACTTTGATTTCATCCATAAGGCCGAGAAGCAATGGAAATACTGCTACCGAACGGTTTCAATGGATCAAAGTGCGGCTGCGTAAAGAAGAATGCCACTATTATTATGTAGTGTCATGCAAATGTCTAGTATTATTGTAACCGGTATCAGTAAGGTTTTTGAGATCAAGGAGACGATATCGCAGCTAAACCGGATGGTTTATATCGATGGCCATCAATATTAGTTAACTTCACTTTGATCTCAGCCATAGGGCCGGGAAGCAATGGAAATACTGCTACCGAATCGTGGCAATGGATCAATGTGTGCCTGCGTAAAGAAGAATGCCACTATGATTATGTAGTGTCATGCAAATATCTAGTCCTGTTGTAACCGATATCAGTAAGATTTTTACGATCAAGGAGACGATATCGCAGCTAAACCGGATGGTTTATACCGATGGCCATCAATATTAGTTAACTTCACTTTGATCTCAGCCATAGGGCCGGGAAGCAATGGAAATGTTGCTACCGATCCGTGGCAATGGATGAAAGTGTGGCTGCGTAAAGAAGAATGCCACTATGATTATGTAGTGTCATGCAAATGTCTAGTATTATTGTAACCGGTATCAGTAAGGTTTTTGAGATCAAGGAGACGATATCGCAGCTAAACCGGATGGTTTATATCGATGGCCATCAATATTAGTTAACTTCACTTCGATCTCAGCCATAGGGACCAGAAGCAATGGACATACTGCTACCGAACCGTGGCAATGGATGAAAGTGTGGCTGCGTAAAGAAAAATGCCACTATGATTATGTAGTGTCATGCAAATATCTAGTATTATTGTAACCGGTATCAGTAAGGTTTTTGAGATCAAGGAGACGATATCGCAGCTAAACTGGATGGTTTACATCGATGGCCATCAATATTAGTTAACTTCACTTTCATCTTAGTCATACGGTCGAGAAGCAATGAAAATACTGCTACCGAACCGTGGCAATGGATCAAAGTGTGCCTGCGTAAAGAAGAATGCCACTATGATTATGTAGTGTCATGCAAATGTCTAGTATTATTGTAACCGATATCAGTAAGGTTTTTACAATCAAGGAGACGATATCGCAGCTAAACCGGATGGTTTATATCGATGGCCATCAATATTAGTTAACTTCACTTTGATCTCAGGCATAGGGCCGGGAAGCAATGGAAATACTGCTACCGAACCGCCGCAATGGATCAAAGTGTGGCTGCGTAAAGTAGAATGCCACTATGATTATGTAGTCTCATGCAAATATCTAGTCTTATTGTAACCGATATTAGTAAGGCTTTTACGATCAAGGAGACAATATTGCAGGTAAACCGGATGGTTTATATCGACGGCCATCAATATTAGTTAACTTCGCTTTGATCTCAGCCATAGGGCCGGGAAGCAATGGAAATACTGCTACCGAACCGTGGCAATGGATCAAAGTGTGCCTGCGTAAAGTAGAATGCCACTATGATTATGTAGTCTCATGCAAATATCTAGTCTTATTGTAACCGATATTAGTAAGGCTTTTACGATCAAGGAGACAATATTGCAGGTAAACCGGATGGTTTATATCGACGGCCATCAATATTAGTTAACTTCGCTTTGATCTCAGCCATAGGGCCGGGAAGCAATGGAAATACTGCTACCGAACCGTGGCAATGGATCAAAGTGTGGCTGCGTAAAGAAGAATGCCACTATGATTATGTAGTGTCATCCAAATATCTAGTCCTGTTGTAACCGATATCAGTAAGGTTTTTACGATCAAGGAGACGATATCGCAGCTAAACCGGATGGTTTATATCGATGGCCATCAATATTAGTTAACTTCACTTTGATCTCAGGCATAGGGCCGGGAAGCAATGGAAATACTGCTACCGAACCGCGGCAATGGTTCAAAGTGTGGCTGCGTAAAGTAGAATGCCACTATGATTATGTTGTCTCATGCAAATATCTAGTCTTATTGTAACCGATATTAGTAAGGCTTTTACGATCAAGGAGACAATATTGCAGGTAAACCGGATGGTTTATATCGACGGCCATCAATATTAGTTAACTTCACTTTGATCTCAGCCATAGGGCCGGGAAGCAATGGAAATACTGCTACCGAACCGTGGCAATGGATGAAAGTGTGGCTGCGTAAAGAAGAATGCCACTATGATTATGTAGTGTCATGCAAATGTCTAGTATTATTGTAACCGGTATCAGTAAGGTTTTTGAGATCAAGGAGACGATATCGCAGCTAAACCGGATGGTTTATATCGATGGCCATCAATATTAGTTAACTTCACTTCGATCTCAGCCATAGGGACCAGAAGTAATGGACATACTGCTACCGAACCGTGGCAATGGATCAAAGTGTGGCTGCGTAAAGAAGAATGCCACTATGATTATGTAGTGTCATGCAAATGTCTAGTATTATTGTAACAGGTATCAGTAAGGTTTTTGAGATCAAGGAGACGATATCGCAGGTAAACCCGATGGTTTATATCGATGGCCACCAATATTAATTAACTTCACTTTGATCTTAGTCACAGGGCCGGGAAGCAATGGAAATCCTGCTACCGAACCGTTGCAATGGATCAACGTGTGGCTGCGTAAAGAAGAATGCCACTATGATTATGTAGTGCCATGCAAATATCTAGTCTTATTGTAACCGATATCAGTAAGGTTTTTACGACCAAGGAGACGATATCGCAGCTAAACCGGATGGTTTATATCGAAGGCCATCAATATTAGTTAACTTCACTTTGATTTCATCAATAAGGCCGAGAAGCAATGGAAATACAGCTACCGAACCGTGGCAATGGATCAAAGTTAAGCTGCGTAAAGAAGCATGCCACTATGATTATGTAGTGCCATGCAAATATCTAGTCCTATTGTAACCGATATCAGTAAGGTTTTTACGATCAAGAAGACGATATCGCAGCTAAACCGGATGGTTTATATCGATGGCCATCAATATTAGTTAACTTCACTTTGATCTCAACCATAGGGCCGGGAAGCAATGGAAATACTGCTACCGAACCGCGGCAATGGATCAAAGTGTGGCTGCGTAAAGAAGAATGCCCCTATAATTATGTAGTGTCATGAAAATATCTGGTTTTATTGTAACCGATATTAGTAAGGTTTTTACGATCAAGGAGACAATATCGCAGGTAAACCGGATGGTTTATATCGTTGGCCATCAATATTAGTTAACTTCACTTTGATCTCAGCCATAGGGCCGAGAAGCAATGGAAATACTGCTACCGATCCGTGGCAATGGATCAAAGTTCAGCTGCGTAAAGAAAAATGCCACTATGATTATGTAGTGCCATGCAAATATCTAGTCCTATTGTAACCGATATCGGTAAGGTTTTTACGACCAAGGAGACGATATCGCAGCTAAACCGGATGGTTTATATCGAAGGCCATCAATATTAGTTAACTTCACTTTGATCTCAGGCATAGGGCCGGGAAGCAATGGAAATACTGCTACCGAACCGTTTCAATGGATCAAAGTGCGGCTGCGTAAAGAAGAATGCCACTATGATTATGTAGTGTCATGCAAATGTCTAGTATTATTGTAACCGGTATCAGTAAGGTTTTTGGGATCAAGGAGACGATATCGCAGCTAAACCGGATGGTTTATATCGATGGCCATCAATATTAGTTAACTTCACTTTGATCTCAGCCATAGGGCCGGGAAGCAATGGAAATACTGCTACCGAACCGTGGCAATGGATGAAAGTGTGGCTGCGTAAAGAAGAATGCCACTATGATTATGTAGTGTCATGCAAATGTCTAGTATTATTGAAACCGGTATCAGTAAGGTTTTTGAGATCAAGGAGACGATATCGCAGCTAAACCGGATGGTTTATATCGATGGCCATCAATATTAGTTAACTTCACTTTGATCTCAGCCATAGGGCCGGGAAGCAATGGAAATACTGCTACCGAACCGTGGCAATGGATCAATGTGTGCCTGCGTAAAGAAGAATGCCACTATGATTATTTAGTGTCATGCAAATATCTAGTCCTGTTGTAACCGATATCAGTAAGATTTTTACGATCAAGGAGACGATATCGCAGCTAAACCGGATGGTTTATACCGATGGCCATCAATATTAGTTAACTTCACTTTGATCTCAGCCATAGGGCCGGGAAGCAATGGAAATGTTGCTACCGAACCGTGGCAATGGATCAAAGTGTGGCTGCGTAAAGAAGAATGCCACTATGATTATGTAGTGTATGCAAATGTCTAGTATTATTGTAACCGGTATCAGTAAGGTTTTTGAGATCAAGGAGACGATATCGCAGGTAAACCCGATGGTTTATATCGATGGCCACCAATATTAATTAACTTCACTTCGATCTCAGCCATAGGGACCAGAAGCAATGGACATACTGGTACCGAACCGTGGCAATGGATGAAAGTGTGGCTGCGTAAAGAAGAATGCCAGTATGATTATGTAGTGTCATGCAAATGTCTAGTATTATTGTAACCGGTATCAGTAAGGTTTTTACGATCAAGGAGATGATATCGCAGCTAAACCGGATGGTTTATATCGATGGCCATCAATATTAGTTAACTTCACTTTGATCTCAGGCATAGGGCCGGGAAGCAATGGACATACTGGTACCGAACCGCGGCAATGGATCAAAGTGTGGCTGCGTAAAGTAGAATGCCACTATGATTATGTAGACTCATGCAAATGTCTAGTCTTATTGTAACCGATATTAGTAAGGCTTTTACGATTTAGGAGACAATATTGCAGGTAAACCGGATGGTTTATATCGACGGCCATCAATATTAGTTAACTGCACTTTGATCTCAGCCATAGGGCCGGGAAGCAATGAAAATACTGCTACCGAACCGTGGCAATGGATCAAACTGTGGCTGCGTAAAGTAGAATGCCACTATGATTATGTAGTCTCATGCAAATATCTAGTCTTATTGTAACCGATATTAGTAAGGCTTTTACGATCAAGGAGACAATATTGCAGGTAAACCGGATGGTTTATATCGACGGCCATCAATATTAGTTAACTTCACTTTGATCTCAGCCATAGGGCCGGGAAGCAATGGAAATACTGCTACCGAACCGTGGCAATGGATCAAACTGTGGCTGCGTAAAGAAGAATGCCACTATGATTATGTACTGTCATGCAAATGTCTAGTATTATTGTAACAGGTATCAGTAAGGTTTTTGAGATCAAGGAGACGATATCGCAGGTAAACCCGATGGTTTATATCGATGGCCACCAATATTAATTAACTTCACTTCGATCTCAGCCATAGGGACCAGAAGCAATGGAAATACTGCTACCGAACAGTTTCAATGGATCAAAGTGTGGCTGCGTAAAGAAGCATGCCACTATGATTATGTAGTGCCATGCAAATATCTCGTCCTATTGTAACCGATATCAGTAAGGTTTTTACGATCAAGGAGACGATATCGCAGCTAAACCGGATGGTTTATATCGATGGCCATCAATATTAGTTAACTTCACTTTGATTTCATGCATAAGGCCGAGAAGCAATGGAAATACTGCTACCGAACCGTTTCAATGGATGAAAGTGTGGCTGCGTAAAGAAGAATGCCACTATGATTATGTAGTGTCATGCAAATGTCTAGTATTATTGTAACCGGTATCAGTAAGGTTTTTACGATCAAGGAGATGATATCGCAGCTAAACCGGATGGTTTATATCGATGGCCATCAATATTAGTTAACTTCACTTTGATCTCAGGCATAGGGCCGGGAAGCCATGGAAATACTGCTACCGAACCGTGGCAATGGATGAAAGTGTGGCTGCATAAAGAAGAATGCCACTATGATTATGTAGTGTCATGCAAATGTCTAGTCTTATTGTAACCGGTACCAGTAAGGTTTTTGAGATCAAGGAAACGATATCGCAGCTAAACCGGATGGTTTATATCGACGGCCATCAATATTAGTTAACTTCACTTTGATCTCAGACATAGGGCCGGGAAGCAATGGACATACTGGTACCGAACCGTGGCAATGGATGAAAGTGTGGCTGCGTAAAGAAGAATGCCACTATGATTATGTACTGTCATGCAAATGTCTAGTATTATTGTAACCGGTATCAGTAAGGTTTTTACGATCAAGGAGACGATATCGCAGCTAAACCGGATGGTTTATATCGATGGCCATCAATATTAGATAATTTCACTTTGATCTCAGGCATAGGGCCGGGAAGCCATGGAAATACTGCTACCGAACCGCGGCAATGGATCAAAGTGTGGCTGCGTAAAGAAGAATGCCACTATGATTATGTAGTGTCATGCAAATGTCTAGTATTATTGTAACCGATATTAGTAAGGCTTTTACGATCAAGGAGACAATATTGCAGGTAAACCGGATAGTTTATATCGACGGCCATCAATATTAGTTAACTGCACTTTGATCTCAGCCATAGGGCCGGGAAGCAATGGAAATACTGCTACCGAACCGTGGCAATGGATCAAAGTGTGGCTGCGTAAAGAAGAATGCCACTATGATTATGTAGTGCCATGCAAATATCTCGTCCTATTGTAACCGATATCAGTAAGGTTTTTACGATCAAGGAGACGATATCGCAGCTAAACCGGATGGTTTATATCGATGGCCATCAATATTAGTTAACTTCACTTTGATTTCATGCATAAGGCCGAGAAGCAATGCAAATACTGCTACCGAACCGTTTCAATGGATGAAAGTGTGGCTGCGTAAAGAAGAATGCCACTATGATTATGTAGTGTCATGCAAATGTCTAGTATTATTGTAACCGGTATCAGTAAGGTTTTTACGATCAAGCAGATGATATCGCAGCTAAACCGGATGGTTTATATCGATGGCCATCAATATTAGTTAACTTCACTTTGATCTCAGGCATAGGGCCGGGAAGCCATGGAAATACTGCTACCGAACCGTGGCAATGGATGAAAGTGTGGCTGCGTAAAGAAGAATGCCACTATGATTATGTAGTGTCATGCAAATATCTAGTATTATTGTAACCGGTATCAGTAAGGTTTTTGGGATCAAGGAGACGATATCGCAGCTAAACCGGATGGTTTATATCGATGGCCATCAATATTAGTTAACTTCACTTTCATCTTAGTCATACGGCCGAGAAGCAATGGACATACTGCTACCGATCCGTTTCAATGCATCAAAGTGTGGCTGCGTAAAGAAGAATGCCACTATGATTATGTAGTGTCATGCAAATGTCTAGTATTATTGTAACCGGTACCAGTAAGGTTTTTGAGATCAAGGAGACGATATCGCAGCTAAACCGGATGGTTTATATCGATGGACATCAATATTGGTTAACTTCACTTCGATCTCAGCCATAGGGACCAGAAGCAATGGACATACTGCTACCGAACCGTGGCAATGGATCAAAGTGTGGCTGCGTAAAGAAAAATGCCACTATGATTATGTAGTGTCATGCAAATATCTGGTCTTATTGTAACCGATACCAGTAAGGTTTTTGAGATCAAAGAGACGATATCGCAGCTAAACCGGATGGTTTATATCGATGGCCATCAATATTAGTTAACTTCACATTGATCTCAGCCATAGGGCCGAGAAGCAATGGAAATACTGCTACCGAACCGTGGCAATGGATCAAAGTTCAGCTGCGTAAAGTAGCATGCCACTATGATTATGTAGTGCCATGCAAATATATAGTCCTATTGTAACCGATATCAGTAAGGTTTTTACGATCAAGGAGACGATATCGCAGCTAAACCGGATGGTTTATATCGATGGCCATCAATATTAGTTAACTTCACTTTGATTTCATCCATAAGGCCGAGAAGCAATGGAAATACTGCTACCGAACCGTGGCAATGGATCAAAGTGTGACTGCGTAAAGAAGAATGCCACTATGATTATGTAGTGTCATGCAAATGTCTAGTATTATTGTAACCGGTATCAGTAAGGTTTTTGAAATCAAGGAGACGATATCGCAGCTAAACCGGATGGTTTACATCGATGGCCATCAATATTAGTTAACTTCACTTTCATCTTAGTCATACGGCCGAGAAGCAATGGAAATACTGCTACCGAAACGTTTCAATGGATCAAAGTGTGGCTGCGTAAAGAAGCATGCCACTATGATTATGTAGTGCCATGCAAATATCTAGTCCTATTGTAACCGATATCAGTAAGGTTTTTACGATCAAGGGGACGATATCGCAGGTAAACCGGATGGTTTATATCGATGGCCATCAATATTAGTTAACTTCACTTTGATTTCATCCATAAGGCCGAGAAGCAATGGAAATACTGCTACCGAACCGTGGCAATGGATCAAAGTGTGGCTGCGTAAAGAAGAATGCCACTATGATTATGTAGTGTCATGCAAATGTCTAGTATTATTGTAACTGGTATCAGTAAGGTTTTTCAGATCAAGGAGACGATATCGCAGCTAAACCGGATGGTTTACATCGATGGCCATCAATATTAGTTAACTTCACTTTCATCTTAGTCATACGGCCGAGAAGCAATGGAAATACTGCTACCGAACCGTGGCAATGGATCAAAGTGTGACTGCGTAAAGAAGAATGCCACTATGATTATGTAGTGTCATGCAAATGTCTAGTATTATTGTAACCGGTATCAGTAAGGTTTTTGGGATCAAGGAGACGATATCGCAGCTAAACCGGATGGTTTATTTCGATGGCCATCAATATTAGTTAACTTCACTTCGATCTCAGGCATAGGACCGAGAAGCAATGGCAATACTGCTACCGAACCGTGGCAATGGATCAAAGTGAGGCTGCGTAAAGAAGAATGCCACTATGATTATGTAGTGCCATGCAAATATCTAGTCCTATTGTAACCGATATCAGTAAGGTTTTTACGACCAAGGAGACGATATCGCAGCTAAACCGGATGGTTTATATCGATGGCCATCAATATTAGTTCACTTCACTTTGATCTTAGTCATAAGGCCGAGAAGCAATGGAAATACTGCTACCGAACCGTGGCAATGGATCAAAGTTAAGCTGCGTAAAGAAGCATGCCACTATGATTATGTAGTGTCATGCAAATGTCTAGTCCTATTGTAACCGATATCAGTAAGGTTGTTACAATCAGGGAGACGATATCGCAGCTAAACCGGATGGTTTATATCGATGGCCATCAATATTAGTTAACTTCACTTTCATCTTAGTCATACGGCCGAGAAGCAATGGAAATACTGCTACCGAACCGTGACAATGGATCAAAGTGTGGCTGCGTAAAGAAGCATGCCACTAAGATTATGTAGTGCCATGCAAATATCTAGTCCTATTGTAACCGATATCAGTAAGGTTTTTACGATCAAGGAGACGATATCGCAGCTAAACCGGATGGTTTATATCGATGGCCATGAATATTAGTTAACTTCACTTTGATTTCATCCATAAGGCCGAGAAGCAATGGAAATACTGCTACCGAACCATTTCAATGGATGAAAGTGCGGCTGCGTAAAGAAGAATGCCACTATGATTATGTAGTCTCATCCAAATATCTAGTCTTATTGTAACCGATATTGGTAAGGCTTTTACGATCAAGGAGACAATATTGCAGGTAAACCGGATGGTTTATATCGACGGCCATCAATATTAGTTAACTTCACTTTGATCCCAGCCATAGGGCCGGGAAGCAATGGAAATGCTGCTACCGAACCGTGGCAATGGATCAAAGTGTGGCTGCGTAAAGAAGCATGCCACTATGATTATGTAGTGCCATGCAAATAACTAGTCCTATTGTAACCGATATCAGTAAGGTTTTTACGATCAAGGAGACGATATCGCAGCTAAACCGGATGGTTTATATCGATGGCCATGAATATTAGTTAACTTCACTTTGATTTCATCCATAAGTCCGAGAAGCAATGGAAATACTGCTACCGAACCGTGGCAATGGATGAAAGTGTGGCTGCGTAAAGAAGAATGCCACTATGATTATGTACTGTCATGCAAATGTCTAGTATTATTGTAACCGGTATCAGTAAGGTTTTTACGATCAAGGAGACGATATCGCAGCTAAACCGGATGGTTTATATCGATGGCCATCAATATTAGATAATTTCACTTTGATCTCAGGCATAGGGCCGGGAAGCCATGGAAATACTGCTACCGAACCGCGGCAATGGATCAAAGTGTGGCTGCGTAAAGAAGAATGCCACTATGATTATGTAGTGTCATGCAAATGTCTAGTATTATTGTAACCGATATTAGTAAGGCTTTTACGATCAAGGAGACAATATTGCAGGTAAACCGGATAGTTTATATCGACGGCCATCAATATTAGTTAACTGCACTTTGATCTCAGCCATAGGGCCGGGAAGCAATGGAAATACTGCTACCGAACCGTGGCAATGGATCAAAGTGTGGCTGCGTAAAGAAGAATGCCACTATGATTATGTAGTGCCATGCAAATATCTCGTCCTATTGTAACCGATATCAGTAAGGTTTTTACGATCAAGGAGACGATATCGCAGCTAAACCGGATGGTTTATATCGATGGCCATCAATATTAGTTAACTTCACTTTGATTTCATGCATAAGGCCGAGAAGCAATGGAAATACTGCTACCGAACCGTTTCAATGGATGAAAGTGTGGCTGCGTAAAGAAGAATGCCACTATGATTATGTAGTGTCATGCAAATGTCTAGTATTATTGTAACCGGTATCAGTAAGGTTTTTACGATCAAGCAGATGATATCGCAGCTAAACCGGATGGTTTATATCGACGGCCATCAATATTAGTTAACTTCACTTTGATCTCAGGCATAGGGCCGGGAAGCCATGGAAATACTGCTACCGAACCGCGGCAATGGATCAAAGTGTGGCTGCGTAAAGTAGAATGCCACTATGATTATGTAGTCTCATGCAAATATCTAGTCTTATTGTAACCGATATTAGTAAGGCTTTTACGATCAAGGAGACAATATTGCAGGTAAACCGACTGGTTTATATCGACGGCCATCAATATTAGTTAACTTCACTTTGATCTCAGCCATAGGGCCGGGAAGCAATGGAAATACTGCTACCGAACCGTGGCAATGGATCAAAGTGTGCCTGCGTAAAGAAGAATGCCACTATGATTATGTAGTGTCATGAAAATATCTAGTCCTGTTGTAACCGATATCAGTAAGGTTTTTACGATCAAGGAGACGATATCGCAGCTAAACCGGATGGTTTATATCGATGGCCATCAATATTAGTTAACTTCACTCTGATCTTAGTTATAGGGCCGAGAATCAATGGAAATACTGCTACCGAACCGTGGCAATGGATCAAAGTTCAGCTGCGTAAAGAAGCATGCCACTATGATTATGTAGTGCCATGCAAGTATCTATTCCTGTTGTAACCGATATCTGTAAGGTGCTTACGATCAAGGATACGATATCGTAGCTAAACCGGATGGTTTATGTCGAAGGCCATCAATATTAGTTAACTTCACTTCGATCTCAGCCATAGGGACGAAAAGCAATGGAAATGTTGCTACCGAACCGTGGCAATGGGTCAAAGTGTGGCTGCGTAAAGAAGAATCACACTATGATTATGTAGTCTCATGCAAATATCTAGCCTTATTGTAACCGATATTAGTAATGTTTTTACGATCAAGGAGACAATATCGCAGGTAAACCGGATGGTTTATATCGATGGCCATCAATATTAGTTAACTTCACTTTGATTTCATCCATAAGGCCGAGAAGCAATGGAAATACTGCTACCGAAACGTTTCGATGGAGCAAAGTGCGGCTGCGTAAAGAAGAATGCCACTATGATTATGTAGTGTCATGCAAATATCTAGTATTATTGTAACCGGTATCAGTAAGGTTTTTGGGATCAAGGAGACGATATCGCAGCTAAACCGGATGGTTTACATCGATGGCCATCAATATTAGTTAACTTCACTTTCATCTTAGTCATACGGCCGAGAAGCAATGGAAATACTGCTACCGAACCGTGGCAATGGATCAAAGTGTGACTGCGTAAAGAAGAATGCCACTATGATTATGTAGTGTCATGCAAATGTCTAGTATTATTGTAACCGGTATCAGTAAGGTTTTTGGGATCAAGGAGACGATATCGCAGCTAAACCGGATGGTTTATTTCGATGGCCATCAATATTAGTTAACTTCACGTCGATCTCAGGCATAGGACCGAGAAGCAATGGCAATACTGCTACCGAACCGTGGCAATGGATCAAAGTGAGGCTGCGTAAAGAAGAATGCCACTATGATTATGTAGTGCCATGCAAATATCTAGTCCTATTGTAACCGATATCAGTAAGGTTTTTACGACCAAGGAGACGATATCGCAGCTAAACCGGATGGTTTATATCGATGGCCATCAATATTAGTTCACTTCACTTTGATCTTAGTCATAAGGCCGAGAAGCAATGGAAATACTGCTACCGAACCGTGGCAATGGATCAAAGTTAAGCTGCGTAAAGAAGCATGCCACTATGATTATGTAGTGCCATGCAAATATCTAGTCCTATTGTAACCGATTTCAGTAAGGTTTTTACGATCAAGGAGACGATATCGCAGCTAAACCGGATGGTTTATATCGATGGCCATCAATATTAGTTAACTTCACTTTCATCTTAGTCATACGGCCGAGAAGCAATGGAAATACTGCTGCCGATCCGTTTCAATGGATCAAAGTGTGGCTGCGTAAAGAAGAATGCCACTATGATTATGTAGTGTCATGCAAATGTCTAGTCCTATTGTAACCGATATCAGTAAGGTTGTTACAATCAGGGAGACGATATCGCAGCTAAACCGGATGGTTTATATCGATGGCCATCAATATTAGTTAACTTCACTTTCATCTTAGTCGTACGGCCGAGAAGCAATGGAAATACTGCTACCGAACCGTGACAATGGATCAAAGTGTGGCTGCGTAAAGAAGCATGCCACTAAGATTATGTAGTGCTATACAAATATCTAGTCCTATTGTAACCGATATCAGTAAGGTTTTTACGATCAAGGAGACGATATCGCAGCTAAACCGGATGGTTTATATCGATGGCCATCAATATTAGTTAACTTCACTTTGATTTCATCCATAAGGCCGAGAAGCAATGGAAATACTGCTACCGAACCGTTTCAATGGATCAAAGTGTGGCTGCGTAAAGAAGAATGCCACTATGATTATGTAGTGTCATGCAAATGTCTAGTATTATTGTAACCGGTATCAGTAAGGTTTTTGAGATCAAGGAGACGATATCGCAGCTAAACCGGATGGTTTATATCGATGGCCATCAATATTAGTTAACTTCACTTTCATCTTAGTCATACGGCCGAGAAGCAATGGAAATACTGCTACCGAACCGTGACAATGGATCAAAGTGTGCCTGCGTAAAGAAGAATGCCACTATGATTATGTAGTGTCATGCAAATGTCTAGTATTATTGTAACCGATATCAATAAGGTTTTTACGATCAAGGAGACGATATCGCAGCTAAACCGGATGGTTTATATCGATGGCCATCAATATTAGTTAACATCACTTTGATCCCAGCCATAGGGCCGGGAAGCAATGGAAATGCTGCTACCGAACCGTGGCAATGGATCAAAGTGTGGCTGCGTAAAGAAGCATGCCACTATGATTATGTAGTGCCATGCAAATAACTAGTCCTATTGTAACCGATATCAGTAAGGTTTTTACGATCAAGGAGACGATATCGCAGCTAAACCGGATGGTTCCTATCGATGGCCATGAATATTAGTTAACTTCACTTTGATCCCAGCCATAGGGCCGGGAAGCAATGGAAATGCTGCTACCGAACCGTGGCAATGGATCAAAGTGTGGCTGCGTAAAGAAGCATGCCACTATGATTATGTAGTGCCATGCAAATAACTAGTCCTATTGTAACCGATATCAGTAAGGTTTTTACGATCAAGGAGACGATATCGCAGCTAAACCGGATGGTTTATATCGATGGCCATGAATATTAGTTAACTTCACTTTGATTTCATCCATAAGTCCGAGAAGCAATGGAAATACTGCTACCGAACCGTTTCAATGGATCAAAGTGCGGCTGCGTAAAGAAGAATGCCACTATGATTATGTAGTGTCATGCAAATGTCTAGTATTATTGTAACCGGTATCAGTAAGGTTTTTGGGATCAAGGAGACGATATCGCAGCTAAACCGGATGGTTTATATCGATGGCCATCAATATTAGTTAACTTCACTTCGATCTCAGCCATAGGGACCAGAAGCAATAGAAATACTGCTACCGAAACGTTTCAATGGATCAAAGTGTGGCTGCGTAAAGAAGCATGCCACTATGATTATGTAGTGCCATGCAAATATCTAGTCCTATTGTAACCGATATCAGTAAGGTTTTTACGATCAAGGAGACGATATCGCAGCTAAACCGGATGGTTTATATCGATGGCCATCAATATTAGTTAACTTCACTTTGATTTCATCCATAAGGCCGAGAAGCAATGGAAATACTGCTACCGAACCATTTCAATGGATGAAAGTGTGGCTGCGTAAAGAAGAATGCCACTATGATTATGTAGTGTCATGAAAATATCTAGTCCTGTTGTAACCGATATCAGTAAGGTTTTTACGATCAAGGAGACGATATCGCAGCTAAACCGGATGGTTTATATCGATGGCCATCAATATTAGTTAACTTCACTCTGATCTTAGTTATAGGGCCGAGAATCAATGGAAATACTGCTACCGAACCGTGGCAATGGATCAAAGTTCAGCTGCGTAAAGAAGCATGCCACTATGATTATGTAGTGCCATGCAAGTATCTATTCCTGTTGTAACCGATATCTGTAAGGTGCTTACGATCAAGGATACGATATCGTAGCTAAACCGGATGGTTTATGTCGAAGGCCATCAATATTAGTTAACTTCACTTCGATCTCAGCCATAGGGACGAGAAGCAATGGAAATGTTGCTACCGAACCGTGGCAATGGGTCAAAGTGTGGCTGCGTAAAGAAGAATCACACTATGATTATGTAGTCTCATGCAAATATCTAGCCTTATTGTAACCGATATTAGTAATGTTTTTACGATCAAGGAGACAATATCGCAGGTAAACCGGATGGTTTATATCGATGGCCATCAATATTAGTTAACTTCACTTTGATTTCATCCATAAGGCCGAGAAGCAATGGAAATACTGCTACCGAAACGTTTCGATGGAGCAAAGTGCGGCTGCGTAAAGAAGAATGCCACTATGATTATGTAGTGTCATGCAAATATCTAGTATTATTGTAACCGGTATCAGTAAGGTTTTTGGGATCAAGGAGACGATATCGCAGCTAAACCGGATGGTTTACATCGATGGCCATCAATATTAGTTAACTTCACTTTCATCTTAGTCATACGGCCGAGAAGCAATGGAAATACTGCTACCGAACCGTGGCAATGGATCAAAGTGTGACTGCGTAAAGAAGAATGCCACTATGATTATGTAGTGTCATGCAAATGTCTAGTATTATTGTAACCGGTATCAGTAAGGTTTTTGGGATCAAGGAGACGATATCGCAGCTAAACCGGATGGTTTATTTCGATGGCCATCAATATTAGTTAACTTCACGTCGATCTCAGGCATAGGACCGAGAAGCAATGGCAATACTGCTACCGAACCGTGGCAATGGATCAAAGTGAGGCTGCGTAAAGAAGAATGCCACTATGATTATGTAGTGCCATGCAAATATCTAGTCCTATTGTAACCGATATCAGTAAGGTTTTTACGACCAAGGAGACGATATCGCAGCTAAACCGGATGGTTTATATCGATGGCCATCAATATTAGTTCACTTCACTTTGATCTTAGTCATAAGGCCGAGAAGCAATGGAAATACTGCTACCGAACCGTGGCAATGGATCAAAGTTAAGCTGCGTAAAGAAGCATGCCACTATGATTATGTAGTGCCATGCAAATATCTAGTCCTATTGTAACCGATTTCAGTAAGGTTTTTACGATCAAGGAGACGATATCGCAGCTAAACCGGATGGTTTATATCGATGGCCATCAATATTAGTTAACTTCACTTTCATCTTAGTCATACGGCCGAGAAGCAATGGAAATACTGCTGCCGATCCGTTTCAATGGATCAAAGTGTGGCTGCGTAAAGAAGAATGCCACTATGATTATGTAGTGTCATGCAAATGTCTAGTCCTATTGTAACCGATATCAGTAAGGTTGTTACAATCAGGGAGACGATATCGCAGCTAAACCGGATGGTTTATATCGATGGCCATCAATATTAGTTAACTTCACTTTCATCTTAGTCGTACGGCCGAGAAGCAATGGAAATACTGCTACCGAACCGTGACAATGGATCAAAGTGTGGCTGCGTAAAGAAGCATGCCACTAAGATTATGTAGTGCTATACAAATATCTAGTCCTATTGTAACCGATATCAGTAAGGTTTTTACGATCAAGGAGACGATATCGCAGCTAAACCGGATGGTTTATATCGATGGCCATCAATATTAGTTAACTTCACTTTGATTTCATCCATAAGGCCGAGAAGCAATGGAAATACTGCTACCGAACCGTTTCAATGGATCAAAGTGTGGCTGCGTAAAGAAGAATGCCACTATGATTATGTAGTGTCATGCAAATGTCTAGTATTATTGTAACCGGTATCAGTAAGGTTTTTGAGATCAAGGAGACGATATCGCAGCTAAACCGGATGGTTTATATCGATGGCCATCAATATTAGTTAACTTCACTTTCATCTTAGTCATACGGCCGAGAAGCAATGGAAATACTGCTACCGAACCGTGACAATGGATCAAAGTGTGCCTGCGTAAAGAAGAATGCCACTATGATTATGTAGTGTCATGCAAATGTCTAGTATTATTGTAACCGATATCAATAAGGTTTTTACGATCAAGGAGACGATATCGCAGCTAAACCGGATGGTTTATATCGATGGCCATCAATATTAGTTAACATCACTTTGATCCCAGCCATAGGGCCGGGAAGCAATGGAAATGCTGCTACCGAACCGTGGCAATGGATCAAAGTGTGGCTGCGTAAAGAAGCATGCCACTATGATTATGTAGTGCCATGCAAATAACTAGTCCTATTGTAACCGATATCAGTAAGGTTTTTACGATCAAGGAGACGATATCGCAGCTAAACCGGATGGTTCCTATCGATGGCCATGAATATTAGTTAACTTCACTTTGATCCCAGCCATAGGGCCGGGAAGCAATGGAAATGCTGCTACCGAACCGTGGCAATGGATCAAAGTGTGGCTGCGTAAAGAAGCATGCCACTATGATTATGTAGTGCCATGCAAATATCTAGTCCTATTGTAACCGATATCAGTAAGGTTTTTACGATCAAGGAGACGATATCGCAGCTAAACCGGATGGTTTATATCGATGGCCATGAATATTAGTTAACTTCACTTTGATTTCATCCATAAGTCCGAGAAGCAATGGAAATACTGCTACCGATCCGTTTCAATGGATCAAAGTGCGGCTGCGTAAAGAAGAATGCCACTATGATTATGTAGTGTCATGCAAATGTCTAGTATTATTGTAACCGGTATCAGTAAGGTTTTTGGGATCAAGGAGACGATATCGCAGCTAAACCGGATGGTTTATATCGATGGCCATCAATATTAGTTAACTTCACTTCGATCTCAGCCATAAGGCCCAGAAGCAATAGAAATACTGCTACCGAAACGTTTCAATGGATCAAAGTGTGGCTGCGTAAAGAAGCATGCCACTATGATTATGTAGTGCCATGCAAATATCTAGTCCTATTGTAACCGATATCAGTAAGGTTTTTACGATCAAGGAGACGATATCGCAGCTAAACCGGATGGTTTATATCGATGGCCATCAATATTAGTTAACTTCACTTTGATTTCATCCATAAGGCCGAGAAGCAATGGAAATACTGCTACCGAACCATTTCAATGGATGAAAGTGTGGCTGCGTAAAGAAGAATGCCACTATGATTATGTAGTCTCATCCAAATATCTAGTCTTATTGTAACCGATATTGGTAAGGCTTTTACGATCAAGGAGACAATATTGCAGGTAAACCGGATGGTTTATATCGACGGCCATCAATATTAGTTAACTTCACTTTGATCCCAGCCATAGGGCCGGGAAGCAATGGAAATGCTGCTACCGAACCGTGGCAATGGATCAAAGTGTGGCTGCGTAAAGAAGCATGCCACTATGATTATGTAGTGCCATGCAAATAACTAGTCCTATTGTAACCGATATCAGTAAGGTTTTTACGATCAAGGAGACGATATCGCAGCTAAACCGGATGGTTTATATCGATGGCCATGAATATTAGTTAACTTCACTTTGATTTCATCCATAAGTCCGAGAAGCATTGGAAATACTGCTACCGAACCGTTTCAATGGATCAAAGTGCGGCTGCGTAAAGAAGAATGCCACTATGATTATGTAGTGTCATGCAAATGTCTAGTATTATTGTAACCGGTATCAGTAAGGTTTTTGGGATCAAGGAGACGATATCGCAGCTAAACCGGATGGTTTATATCGATGGCCATCAATATTAGTTAACTTCACTTTGATTTCATCCATAAGGCCGAGAAGCAATGGAAATACTGCTACCGATCCGTTTCAATGGATGAAAGTGTGGCTGCGTAAAGAAGAATGCCACTATGATTATGTAGTGTCATGCAAATATCTAGTCCTATTGTAACCGATATCAGTAAGGTTTTTACGATCAAGGAGACGATATCGCAGCTAAACCGGATGGTTTATATCGATGGCCATCAATATTAGTTAACTTCACTTTCATCTTAGTCATACGGCCGAGAAGCAATGGAAATACTGCTACCGAACCGTGGCAATGGATCAAAGTGTGCCTGCGTAAAGAAGAATGCCCCTATGATTATGTAGTGCCATGCAAATATCTAGTCCTATTGTAACCGATATCAGTAAGGTTTTTACGATCAAGGAGACGATATCGCAGCTAAACCGGATGGTTTATATCGATCGCCATGAATATTAGTTAACTTCACTTTGATTTCATCCATAAGGGCGAGAAGCAATGGAAATACTGCTACCGAACCGTTTCAATGGATCAAAGTGCGGCTGCGTAAAGAAGAATGCCACTATGATTATGTAGTGTCATGCAAATGTCTAGTATTATTGTAACCGGTATCAGTAAGGTTTTTGGGATCAAGGAGACGATATCGCAGCTAAACCGGATGGTTTATATCGATGGCCATCAATATTAGTTAATTTCACTTCGATCTCAGCCATAGGAACCAGAAGCAATAGAAATACTGCTACCGAACCGTTTCAATGGATCAAAGTGTGGCTGCGTAAAGAAGCATGCCACTATGATTATGTAGTGCCATGCAAATATCTAGTCCTATTGTAACCGATATCAGTAAGGTTTTTACGATCAAGGAGACGATATCGCAGCTAAACCGGATGGTTTATATCGATGGTCATCAATATTAGTTAACTTCACTTTGATTTCATCCATAAGGCCGAGAAGCAATGGAAATACTGCTACCGATCCGTTTCAATGGATGAAAGTGTGGCTGCGTAAAGAAGAATGCCACTATGATTATGTAGTGTCATGCAAATGTCTAGTATTATTGTAACCGGTATCAGTAAGGTTTTTGAGATCAAGGAGACGATATCGCAGCTAAACCGGATGGTTTATATCGATGGCCATCAATATTAGTTAACTTCACTTTCATCTTAGTCATACGGCCGAGAAGCAATGGAAATACTGCTACCGAACCGTGGCAATGGATCAAAGTGTGCCTGCGTAAAGAAGAATGCCACTATGATTATGTAGTGCCATGCAAATATCTAGTCCTATTGTAACCGATATCAGTAAGGTTTTTACGATCAAGGAGACGATATCGCAGCTAAACCGGATGGTTTATATCGATCGCCATGAATATTAGTTAACTTCACTTTGATTTCATCCATAAGGGCGAGAAGCAATGGAAATACTGCTACCGAACCGTTTCAATGGATCAAAGTGCGGCTGCGTAAAGAAGAATGCCACTATGATTATGTAGTGTCATGCAAATGTCTAGTATTATTGTAACCGGTATCAGTAAGGTTTTTGGGATCAAGGAGACGATATCGCAGGTAAACCGGATGGTTTATATCGATGGCCATCAATATTAGTTAATTTCACTTCGATCTCAGCCATAGGGACCAGAAGCAATAGAAATACTGCTACCGAACCGTTTCAATGGATCAAAGTGTGGCTGCGTAAAGAAGCATGCCACTATGATTATGTAGTGCCATGCAAATATCTAGTCCTATTGTAACCGATATCAGTAAGGTTTTTACGATCAAGGAGACGATATCGCAGCTAAAC
This sequence comes from Priocnemis perturbator, assembly GCA_963942575.1. NCBI lineage: Eukaryota > Metazoa > Arthropoda > Insecta > Hymenoptera > Pompilidae > Priocnemis > Priocnemis perturbator. The sequence continues at coordinate 3,141,357 of OZ012655.1, read as the reverse complement.
CGGATGGTTTATATCGATGGCCATCAATATTAGTTAACTTCACTTTGATTTCATCCATAAGGCCCAGAAGCAATGGAAATACTGCTACCGATCCGTTTCAATGGATGAAAGTGTGGCTGCGTAAGAAGAATGCCACTATGATTATGTAGTGTCATGCAAATGTCTAGTATTATTGTAACCGGTATCAGTAAGGTTTTTGAGATCAAGGAGACGATATCGCAGCTAAACCGGATGGTTTATATCGATGGCCATCAATATTAGTTAACTTCACTTTCATCTTAGTCATACGGCCGAGAAGCAATGGAAATACTGCTGCCGATCCGTTTCAATGGATCAAAGTGTGGCTGCGTAAAGAAGAATGCCACTATGATTATGTAGTGTCATGCAAATGTCTAGTCCTATTGTAACCGATATCAGTAAGGTTGTTACAATCAGGGAGACGATATCGCAGCTAAACCGGATGGTTTATATCGATGGCCATCAATATTAGTTAACTTCACTTTGATTTCATCCATAAGGCCGAGAAGCAATGGAAATACTGCTACCGAACCGTTTCAATGGATCAAAGTGCGGCTGCGTAAAGAAGAATGCCACTATGATTATGTAGTGTCATGCAAATGTCTAGTATTATTGTAACCGGTATCAGTAAGGTTTTTGGGATCAAGGAGACGATATCGCAGGTAAACCGGATGGTTTATATCGATGGCCATCAATATTAGTTAATTTCACTTCGATCTCAGCCATAGGGACCAGAAGCAATAGAAATACTGCTACCGAACCGTTTCAATGGATCAAAGTGTGGCTGCGTAAAGAAGCATGCCACTATGATTATGTAGTGCCATGCAAATATCTAGTCCTATTGTAACCGATATCAGTAAGGTTTTTACGATCAAGGAGACGATATCGCAGCTAAACCGGATGATTTATATCGATGGCCATCAATATTAGTTAACTTCACTTTGATTTCATCCATAAGGCCGAGAAGCAATGGAAATACTGCTACCGAACCATTTCAATGGATGAAAGTGTGGCTGCGTAAAGAAGAATGCCACTATGATTATGTAGTCTCATCCAAATATCTAGTCTTATTGTAACCGATATTGGTAAGGCTTTTACGATCAAGGAGACAATATTGCAGGTAAACCGGATGGTTTATATCGACGGCCATCAATATTAGTTAACTTCACTTTGATCCCAGCCATAGGGCCGGGAAGCAATGGAAATGCTGCTACCGAACCGTGGCAATGGATCAAAGTGTGGCTGCGTAAAGAAGCATGCCACTATGATTATGTAGTGCCATGCAAATAACTAGTCCTATTGTAACCGATATCAGTAAGGTTTTTACGATCAAGGAGACGATATCGCAGCTAAACCGGATGGTTTATATCGATGGCCATGAATATTAGTTAACTTCACTTTGATTTCATCCATAAGTCCGAGAAGCATTGGAAATACTGCTACCGAACCGTTTCAATGGATCAAAGTGCGGCTGCGTAAAGAAGAATGCCACTATGATTATGTAGTGTCATGCAAATGTCTAGTATTATTGTAACCGGTATCAGTAAGGTTTTTGGGATCAAGGAGACGATATCGCAGCTAAACCGGATGGTTTATATCGATGGCCATCAATATTAGTTAACTTCACTTTGATTTCATCCATAAGGCCGAGAAGCAATGGAAATACTGCTACCGATCCGTTTCAATGGATGAAAGTGTGGCTGCGTAAAGAAGAATGCCACTATGATTATGTAGTGTCATGCAAATATCTAGTCCTATTGTAACCGATATCAGTAAGGTTTTTACGATCAAGGAGACGATATCGCAGCTAAACCGGATGGTTTATATCGATGGCCATCAATATTAGTTAACTTCACTTTCATCTTAGTCATACGGCCGAGAAGCAATGGAAATACTGCTACCGAACCGTGGCAATGGATCAAAGTGTGCCTGCGTAAAGAAGAATGCCCCTATGATTATGTAGTGCCATGCAAATATCTAGTCCTATTGTAACCGATATCAGTAAGGTTTTTACGATCAAGGAGACGATATCGCAGCTAAACCGGATGGTTTATATCGATCGCCATGAATATTAGTTAACTTCACTTTGATTTCATCCATAAGGGCGAGAAGCAATGGAAATACTGCTACCGAACCGTTTCAATGGATCAAAGTGCGGCTGCGTAAAGAAGAATGCCACTATGATTATGTAGTGTCATGCAAATGTCTAGTATTATTGTAACCGGTATCAGTAAGGTTTTTGGGATCAAGGAGACGATATCGCAGCTAAACCGGATGGTTTATATCGATGGCCATCAATATTAGTTAATTTCACTTCGATCTCAGCCATAGGAACCAGAAGCAATAGAAATACTGCTACCGAACCGTTTCAATGGATCAAAGTGTGGCTGCGTAAAGAAGCATGCCACTATGATTATGTAGTGCCATGCAAATATCTAGTCCTATTGTAACCGATATCAGTAAGGTTTTTACGATCAAGGAGACGATATCGCAGCTAAACCGGATGGTTTATATCGATGGCCATCAATATTAGTTAACTTCACTTTGATTTCATCCATAAGGCCGAGAAGCAATGGAAATACTGCTACCGATCCGTTTCAATGGATGAAAGTGTGGCTGCGTAAAGAAGAATGCCACTATGATTATGTAGTGTCATGCAAATGTCTAGTATTATTGTAACCGGTATCAGTAAGGTTTTTGAGATCAAGGAGACGATATCGCAGCTAAACCGGATGGTTTATATCGATGGCCATCAATATTAGTTAACTTCACTTTCATCTTAGTCATACGGCCGAGAAGCAATGGAAATACTGCTACCGAACCGTGGCAATGGATCAAAGTGTGCCTGCGTAAAGAAGAATGCCACTATGATTATGTAGTGCCATGCAAATATCTAGTCCTATTGTAACCGATATCAGTAAGGTTTTTACGATCAAGGAGACGATATCGCAGCTAAACCGGATGGTTTATATCGATCGCCATGAATATTAGTTAACTTCACTTTGATTTCATCCATAAGGGCGAGAAGCAATGGAAATACTGCTACCGAACCGTTTCAATGGATCAAAGTGCGGCTGCGTAAAGAAGAATGCCACTATGATTATGTAGTGTCATGCAAATGTCTAGTATTATTGTAACCGGTATCAGTAAGGTTTTTGGGATCAAGGAGACGATATCGCAGGTAAACCGGATGGTTTATATCGATGGCCATCAATATTAGTTAATTTCACTTCGATCTCAGCCATAGGGACCAGAAGCAATAGAAATACTGCTACCGAACCGTTTCAATGGATCAAAGTGTGGCTGCGTAAAGAAGCATGCCACTATGATTATGTAGTGCCATGCAAATATCTAGTCCTATTGTAACCGATATCAGTAAGGTTTTTACGATCAAGGAGACGATATCGCAGCTAAACCGGATGGTTTATATCGATGGCCATCAATATTAGTTAACTTCACTTTGATTTCATCCATAAGGCCCAGAAGCAATGGAAATACTGCTACCGATCCGTTTCAATGGATGAAAGTGTGGCTGCGTAAGAAGAATGCCACTATGATTATGTAGTGTCATGCAAATGTCTAGTATTATTGTAACCGGTATCAGTAAGGTTTTTGAGATCAAGGAGACGATATCGCAGCTAAACCGGATGGTTTATATCGATGGCCATCAATATTAGTTAACTTCACTTTCATCTTAGTCATACGGCCGAGAAGCAATGGAAATACTGCTGCCGATCCGTTTCAATGGATCAAAGTGTGGCTGCGTAAAGAAGAATGCCACTATGATTATGTAGTGTCATGCAAATGTCTAGTCCTATTGTAACCGATATCAGTAAGGTTGTTACAATCAGGGAGACGATATCGCAGCTAAACCGGATGGTTTATATCGATGGCCATCAATATTAGTTAACTTCACTTTGATTTCATCCATAAGGCCGAGAAGCAATGGAAATACTGCTACCGAACCGTTTCAATGGATCAAAGTGCGGCTGCGTAAAGAAGAATGCCACTATGATTATGTAGTGTCATGCAAATGTCTAGTATTATTGTAACCGGTATCAGTAAGGTTTTTGGGATCAAGGAGACGATATCGCAGGTAAACCGGATGGTTTATATCGATGGCCATCAATATTAGTTAATTTCACTTCGATCTCAGCCATAGGGACCAGAAGCAATAGAAATACTGCTACCGAACCGTTTCAATGGATCAAAGTGTGGCTGCGTAAAGAAGCATGCCACTATGATTATGTAGTGCCATGCAAATATCTAGTCCTATTGTAACCGATATCAGTAAGGTTTTTACGATCAAGGAGACGATATCGCAGCTAAACCGGATGATTTATATCGATGGCCATCAATATTAGTTAACTTCACTTTGATTTCATCCATAAGGCCCAGAAGCAATGGAAATACTGCTACCGATCCGTTTCAATGGATGAAAGTGTGGCTGCGTAAGAAGAATGCCACTATGATTATGTAGTGTCATGCAAATGTCTAGTCCTATTGTAACCGATATCAGTAAGGTTGTTACAATCAGGGAGACGATATCGCAGCTAAACCGGATGGTTTATATCGATGGCCATCAATATTAGTTAACTTCACTTTGATTTCATCCATAAGGCCGAGAAGCAATGGAAATACTGCTACCGAACCGTTTCAATGGATCAAAGTGCGGCTGCGTAAAGAAGAATGCCACTATGATTATGTAGTGTCATGCAAATGTCTAGTATTATTGTAACCGGTATCAGTAAGGTTTTTGGGATCAAGGAGACGATATCGCAGGTAAACCGGATGGTTTATATCGATGGCCATCAATATTAGTTAATTTCACTTCGATCTCAGCCATAGGGACCAGAAGCAATAGAAATACTGCTACCGAACCGTTTCAATGGATCAAAGTGTGGCTGCGTAAAGAAGCATGCCACTATGATTATGTAGTGCCATGCAAATATCTAGTCCTATTGTAACCGATATCAGTAAGGTTTTTACGATCAAGGAGACGATATCGCAGCTAAACCGGATGATTTATATCGATGGCCATCAATATTAGTTAACTTCACTTTGATTTCATCCATAAGGCCCAGAAGCAATGGAAATACTGCTACCGATCCGTTTCAATGGATGAAAGTGTGGCTGCGTAAGAAGAATGCCACTATGATTATGTAGTGTCATGCAAATGTCTAGTATTATTGTAACCGGTCTCAGTAAGGTTTTTGAGATCAAGGAGACGATATCGCAGCTAAACCGGATGGTTTATATCGATGGCCATCAATATTAGTTAACTTCACTTTCATCTTAGTCATACGGCCGAGAAGCAATGGAAATACTGCTGCCGATCCGTTTCAATGGATCAAAGTGTGGCTGCGTAAAGAAGAATGCCACTATGATTATGTAGTGTCATGCAAATGTCTAGTCCTATTGTAACCGATATCAGTAAGGTTGTTACAATCAGGGAGACGATATCGCAGCTAAACCGGATGGTTTATATCGATGGCCATCAATATTAGTTAACTTCACTTTGATTTCATCCATAAGGCCGAGAAGCAATGGAAATACTGCTACCGAACCGTTTCAATGGATCAAAGTGCGGCTGCGTAAAGAAGAATGCCACTATGATTATGTAGTGTCATGCAAATGTCTAGTATTATTGTAACCGGTATCAGTAAGGTTTTTGAGATCAAGGAGACGATATCGCAGCTAAACCGGATGGTTTATATCGATGGCCATCAATATTAGTTAACTTCACTTCGATCTCAGCCATAGGGGCCAGATGCAATGGAAATACTGCTACCGAACCGTTTCAATGGATCAAAGTGTGGCTGGGTAAAGAAGCATGCCACTAAGATTATGTAGTGCCATGCAAATATCTAGTCCTATTGTAACCGATATCAGTAAGGTTTTTACGACCAAGGAGAAGATATCGCAGCTAAACCGGATGGTTTATATCGATGGCCATCAATATTAGTTAACTTCACTTTGATTTCATCCATAAGGCCGAGAAGCAATGGAAATACTGCTACCGAACCGTTTCAATGGATCAAAGTGTGGCTGCGTAAAGAAGAATGCCACTATGATTATGTAGTGTCATGCAAATATCTAGTCCTATTGTAACCGATATCAGTAAGGTTTTTACGATCAAGGAGACGATATCGCAGCTAAACCGGATGGTTTATATCGATGGCCATCAATATTAGTTAACTTCAGTTTGATCCCAGCCATAGGGCCGGGAAGCAATGGAAATACTGCTACCGAACCGTGACAATGGATCAAAGTGTGCCTGCGTCAAGAAGAATGCCACTATGATTATGTAGTGTCATGCAAATGTCTAGTATTATTGTAACCGATATCAATAAGGTTTTTACGATCAAGGAGACGATATCGCAGCTAAACCGGATGGTTTATATCGATGGCCATCAATATTAGTTAACTTCACTTTCATCTTAGTCATACGGCCGAGAAGCAATGGAAATACTGCTACCGAACCGTGACAATGGATCAAAGTGTGCCTGCGTAAAGAAGAATGCCACTATGATTATGTAGTGTCATGCAAATGTCTAGTATTATTGTAACCGATATCAATAAGGTTTTTACGATCAAGGAGACGATATCGCAGCTAAACCGGATGGTTTATATCGATGGCCATCAATATTAGTTAACTTCACTTCGATCTCAGCCATAGGGACCAGAAGCAATAGAAATACTGCTACCGAAACGTTTCAATGGATCAAAGTGTGGCTGCGTAAAGAAGCATGCCACTATGATTATGTAGTGCCATGCAAATATCTAGTCCTATTGTAACCGATATCAGTAAGGTTTTTACGATCAAGGAGACGATATCGCAGCTAAACCGGATGGTTTATATCGATGGCCATCAATATTAGTTAACTTCACTTTGATTTCATCCATAAGGCCGAGAAGCAATGGAAATACTGCTACCGAAGCATTTCAATGGATGAAAGTGTGGCTGCGTAAAGAAGAATGCCACTATGATTATGTAGTCTCATCCAAATATCTAGTCTTATTGTAACCGATATTGGTAAGGCATTTACGATCAAGGAGACAATATTGCAGGTAAACTGGATGGTTTATATCGACGGCCATCAATATTAGTTAACTTCACTTTGATCCCAGCCATAGGGCCGGGAAGCAATGGAAATGCTGCTACCGAACCGTGGCAATGGATCAAAGTGTGGCTGCGTAAAGAAGCATGCCACTATGATTATGTAGTGCCATGCAAATAACTAGTCCTATTGTAACCGATATCAGTAAGGTTTTTACGATCAAGGAGACGATATCGCAGCTAAACCGGATGGTTTATATCGATGGCCATGAATATTAGTTAACTTCACTTTGATTTCATCCATAAGTCCGAGAAGCATTGGAAATACTGCTACCGAACCGTTTCAATGGATCAAAGTGCGGCTGCGTAAAGAAGAATGCCACTATGATTATGTAGTGTCATGCAAATGTCTAGTATTATTGTAACCGGTATCAGTAAGGTTTTTGAGATCAAGGAGACGATATCGCAGCTAAACCGGATGGTTTATATCGATGGCCATCAATATTAGTTAACTTCACTTCGATCTCAGCCATAGGGGCCAGATGCAATGGAAATACTGCTACCGAACCGTTTCAATGGATCAAAGTGTGGCTGCGTAAAGAAGCATGCCACTAAGATTATGTAGTGCCATGCAAATATCTAGTCCTATTGTAACCGATATCAGTAAGGTTTTTACGACCAAGGAGAAGATATCGCAGCTAAACCGGATGGTTTATATCGATGACCATCAATATTAGTTAACTTCACTTTGATTTCATCCATAAGGCCGAGAAGCAATGGAAATACTGCTACCGAACCGTTTCAATGGATCAAAGTGTGGCTGCGTAAAGAAGAATGCCACTATGATTATGTAGTGTCATGCAAATGTCTAGTATTATTGTAACCGGTATCAGTAAGGTTTTTGAGATCCAGGAGACGATATCGCAGCTAAACCGGATGGTTTATATCGATGGCCATCAATATTAGTTAACTTCACTTTCATCTTAGTCATACGGCCGAGAAGCAGTGGAAATACTGCTACCGAACCGTGACAATGGATCAAAGTGTGCCTTCGTAAAGAAGAATGCCACTATGATTATGTAGTGTCATGCAAATGTCTAGTATTATTGTAACCGATATCAGTAAGGTTTTTACGATCAAGGAGACGATATCGCAGCTAAACCGGATGGTTTATATCGATGGCCATGAATATTAGTTAACTTCACTTTGATTTCATCCATAAGTCCGAGAAGCAATGGAAATACTGCTACCGAACCGTTTCAATGGATCAAAGTGCGGCTGCGTAAAGAAGAATGCCACTATGATTATGTAGTGTCATGCAAATGTCTAGTATTATTGTAACCGGTATCAGTAAGGTTTTTGGGATCAAGGAGACGATATCGCAGCTAAACCGGATGGTTTATATCGATGGCCATCAATATTAGTTAACTTCACTTCGATCTCAGCCATAGGGACCAGAAGCAATAGAAATACTGCTACCGAAACGTTTCAATGGATCAAAGTGTGGCTGCGTAAAGAAGCATGCCACTATGATTATGTAGTGCCATGCAAATATCTAGTCCTATTGTAACCGATATCAGTAAGGTTTTTACGATCAAGGAGACGATATCGCAGCTAAACCGGATGGTTTATATCGATGGCCATCAATATTAGTTAACTTCACTTCGATCTCAGCCATAGGGGCCAGATGCAATGGAAATACTGCTACCGAACCGTTTCAATGGATCAAAGTGTGGCTGCGTAAAGAAGCATGCCACTAAGATTATGTAGTGCCATGCAAATATCTAGTCCTATTGTAACCGATATCAGTAAGGTTTTTACGACCAAGGAGAAGATATCGCAGCTAAACCGGATGGTTTATATCGATGGCCATCAATATTAGTTAACTTCACTTTGATTTCATCCATAAGGCCGAGAAGCAATGGAAATACTGCTACCGAACCGTTTCAATGGATCAAAGTGTGGCTGCGTAAAGAAGAATGCCACTATGATTATGTAGTGTCATGCAAATGTCTAGTATTATTGTAACCGGTATCAGTAAGGTTTTTGAGATCCAGGAGACGATATCGCAGCTAAACCGGATGGTTTATATCGATGGCCATCAATATTAGTTAACTTCACTTTCATCTTAGTCATACGGCCGAGAAGCAATGGAAATACTGCTACCGAACCGTGACAATGGATCAAAGTGTGCCTGCGTAAAGAAGAATGCCACTATGATTATGTAGTGTCATGCAAATGTCTAGTATTATTGTAACCGATATCAATAAGGTTTTTACGATCAAGGAGACGATATCGCAGCTAAACCGGATGGTTTATATCGATGGCCATCAATATTAGTTAACTTCACTTTGATCCCAGCCATAGGGCCGGGAAGCAATGGAAATGCTGCTAACGAACCGTGGCAATGGATCAAAGTGTGGCTGCGTAAAGAAGCATGCCACTATGATTATGTAGTGCCATGCAAATAACTAGTCCTATTGTAACCGATATCAGTAAGGTTTTTACGATCAAGGAGACGATATCGCAGCTAAACCGGATGGTTTATATCGATGGCCATGAATATTAGTTAACTTCACTTTGATTTCATCCATAAGTCCGAGAAGCAATGGAAATACTGCTACCGAACCGTTTCAATGGATCAAAGTGCGGCTGCGTAAAGAAGAATGCCACTATGATTATGTAGTGTCATGCAAATGTCTAGTATTATTGTAACCGGTATCAGTAAGGTTTTTGGGATCAAGGAGACGATATCGCAGCTAAACCGGATGGTTTATATCGATGGCCATCAATATTAGCTAACTTCACTTCGATCTCAGCCATAGGGACCAGAAGCAATAGAAATACTGCTACCGAAACGTTTCAATGGATCAAAGTGTGGCTGCGTAAAGAAGCATGCCACTATGATTATGTAGTGCCATGCAAATATCTAGTCCTATTGTAACCGATATCAGTAAGGTTTTTACGATCAAGGAGACGATATCGCAGCTAAACCGGATGGTTTATATCGATGGCCATCAATATTAGTTAACTTCACTTTGATTTCATCCATAAGGCCGAGAAGCAATGGAAATACTGCTACCGAACCATTTCAATGGATGAAAGTGTGGCTGCGTAAAGAAGAATGCCACTATGATTATGTAGTGCCATGCAAATATCTAGTCCTATTGTAACCGATATCAGTAAGGTTTTTACGATCAAGGAGACGATATCGCAGCTAAACCGGATGGTTTATATCGATGGCCATCAATATTAGTTAACTTCACTTTGATTTCATCCATAAGGCCGAGAAGCAATGGAAATACTGCTACCGAACCATTTCAATGGATGAAAGTGTGGCTGCGTAAAGAAGAATGCCACTATGATTATGTAGTCTCATCCAAATATCTAGTCTTATTGTAACCGATATTGGTAAGGCTTTTACGATCAAGGAGACAATATTGCAGGTAAACTGGATGGTTTATATCGACGGCCATCAATATTAGTTAACTTCACTTTGATCCCAGCCATAGGGCCGGGAAGCAATGGAAATGCTGCTACCGAACCGTGGCAATGGATCAAAGTGTGGCTGCGTAAAGAAGCATGCCACTATGATTATGTAGTGCCATGCAAATAACTAGTCCTATTGTAACCGATATCAGTAAGGTTTTTACGATCAAGGAGACGATATCGCAGCTAAACCGGATGGTTTATATCGATGGCCATGAATATTAGTTAACTTCACTTTGATTTCATCCATAAGTCCGAGAAGCATTGGAAATACTGCTACCGAACCGTTTCAATGGATCAAAGTGCGGCTGCGTAAAGAAGAATGCCACTATGATTATGTAGTGTCATGCAAATGTCTAGTATTATTGTAACCGGTATCAGTAAGGTTTTTGAGATCAAGGAGACGATATTGCAGCTAAACCGGATGATTTACATCGATGGCCATCAATATTAGTTAACTTCACTTTCATCTTAGTCATACGGCCGAGAAGCAATGGAAATACTGCTACCGAACCGTGGCAATGGATCAAAGTGTGCCTGCGTAAAGAAGAATGCCACTATGATTATGTAGTGCCATGCAAATATCTAGTCCTATTGTAACCGATATCAGTAAGGTTTTTACGATCAAGGAGACGATATCGCAGCTAAACCGGATGGTTTATATCGATCGCCATGAATATTAGTTAACTTCACTTTGATTTCATCCATAAGGGCGAGAAGCAATGGAAATACTGCTACCGAACCGTTTCAATGGATCAAAGTGCGGCTGCGTAAAGAAGAATGCCACTATGATTATGTAGTGTCATGCAAATGTCTAGTATTATTGTAACCGGTATCAGTAAGGTTTTTGGGATCAAGGAGACGATATCGCAGCTAAACCGGATGGTTTATATCGATGGCAATCAATATTAGTTAATTTCACTTCGATCTCAGCCATAGGGACCAGAAGCAATAGAAATACTGCTACCGAACCGTTTCAATGGATCAAAGTGTGGCTGCGTAAAGAAGCATGCCACTATGATTATGTAGTGCCATGCAAATATCTAGTCCTATTGTAACCGATATCAGTAAGGCTTTTACGATCAAGCAGACAATATTGCAGGTAAACCGGATGGTTTATATCGACGGCCATCAATATTAGTTAACTTCACTTTCATCTTAGTCATACGGCCGAGAAGCAATGGAAATACTGGTACCGAACCGTGACAATGGATCAAAGTGTGCCTGCGTAAAGAAGAATGCCACTATGATTATGTAGTGTCATGCAAATGTCTAGTATTATTGTAACCGATATCAATAAGGTTTTTACGAACAAGGAGACGATATCGCAGCTAAACCGGATGGTTTATATCGATGGCCATCAATATTAGTTAACTTCACTTTGATTTCATCCATAAGGCCGCGAAGCAATGGAAATACTGCTACCGAACCGTTTCAATGGATGAAAGTGTGGCTGCGTAAAGAAGCATGCCACTATGATTATGTAGTGTCATGCAAATGTCTAGTATTATTGTAACCGGTATCAGTAAGGTTTTTGAGATCAAGGAGACGATATTGCAGCTAAACCGGATGATTTACATCGATGGCCATCAATATTAGTTAACTTCACTTTCATCTTAGTCATACGGCCGAGAAGCAATGGAAATACTGCCACCGAACCGTGGCAATGGATCAAAGTGTGCCTGCGTAAAGAAGAATGCCACTATGATTATGTAGTGCCATGCAAATATCTAGTCCTATTGTAACCGATATCAGTAAGGTTTTTACGATCAAGGAGACGATATCGCAGCTAAACCGGATGGTTTATATCGATCGCCATGAATATTAGTTAACTTCACTTTGATTTCATCCATAAGGGCGAGAAGCAATGGAAATACTGCTACCGAACCGTTTCAATGGATCAAAGTGCGGCTGCGTAAAGAAGAATGCCACTATGATTATGTAGTGTCATGCAAATGTCTAGTATTATTGTAACCGGTATCAGTAAGGTTTTTGGGATCAAGGAGACGATATCGCAGCTAAACCGGATGGTTTATATCGATGGCCATCAATATTAGTTAACTTCACTTTCATTTCATCCATAAGGCCGAGAAGCAATGGAAATACTGCTACCGATCCGTTTCAATGGATGAAAGTGTGGCTGCGTAAAGAAGAATGCCACTATGATTATGTAGTGTCATGCAAATGTCTAGTATTATTGTAACCGGTATCAGTAAGGTTTTTGAGATCAAGGAGACGATATCGCAGCTAAACCGGATGGTTTATATCGATGGCCATCAATATTAGTTAACTTCACTTTCATCTTAGTCATACGGCCGAGAAGCAATGGAAATACTGCTGCCGATCCGTTTCAATGGATCAAAGTGTGGCTGCGTAAAGAAGAATGCCACTAAGATTATGAAGTGCCATGCAAATATCTAGTCCTATTGTAACCGATATCAGTAAGGTTTTTACGACCAAGGAGAAGATATCGCAGCTAAACCGGATGGTTTATATCGATGGCCATCAATATTAGTTAACTTCACTTTCATCTTAGTCATACGGCCGAGAAGCAATGGAAATACTGCTACCGAACCGTGACAATGGATCAAAGTGTGCCTGCGTAAAGAAGAATGCCACTATGATTATGTAGTGTCATGCAAATGTCTAGTATTATTGTAACCGATATCAATAAGGTTTTTACGAACAAGGAGACGATATCGCAGCTAAACCGGATGGTTTATATCGATGGCCATCAATATTAGTTAACATCACTTTGATCCCAACCATAGGGCCGGGAAGCAATGGAAATGCTGCTACCGAACCGTGGCAATGGATCAAAGTGTGGCTGCGTAAAGAAGCATGCTACTATGATTATGTAGTGCCATGCAAATAACTAGTCCTATTGTAACCGATATCAGTAAGGTTTTTACGATCAAGGAGACGATATCGCAGCTAAACCGGATGGTTCATATCGATGGCCATGAATATTAGTTAACTTCACTTTGATTTCATCCATAAGGCCGAGAAGCAATGGAAATACTGCTACCGAACCGTTTCAAAGGATGAAAGTGTGGCTGCGTAAAGAAGCATGCCACTATGATTATGTAGTGTCATGCAAATGTCTAGTATTATTGTAACCGGTATCAGTAAGGTTTTTGAGATCAAGGACACGATATTGCAGCTAAACCGGATGATTTACATCGATGGCCATCAATATTAGTTAACTTCACTTTCATCTTAGTCATACGGCCGAGAAACAATGGAAATACTGCTACCGAACCGTGGCAATGGATCAAAGTGTGCCTGCGTAAAGAAGAATGCCACTATGATTATGTAGTGCCATGCAAATATCTAGTCCTATTGTAACCGATATCAGTAAGGTTTTTACGATCAAGGAGACGATATCGCAGCTAAACCGGATGGTTTATATCGATCGCCATGAATATTAGTTAACTTCACTTTGATTTCATCCATAAGGGCGAGAAGCAATGGAAATACTGCTACCGAACCGTTTCAATGGATCAAAGTGTGGCTGCGTAAAGAAGCAAGCCACTATGATTATGTAGTGCCATGCAAATAACTAGTCCTATTGTAACCGATATCAGTAAGGTTTTTACGATCAAGGAGACGATATCGCAGCTAAACCGGATGGTTCATATCGATGGCCATGAATATTAGTTAACTTCACTTTGATTTCATCCATAAGGCCGAGAAGCAATTGAAATACTGCTACCGAACCGTTTCAATGGATCAAAGTGCGGCTGCGTAAAGAAGAATGCCACTATGATTATGTAGTGTCATGCAAATGTCTAGTATTATTGTAACCGGTATCAGTAAGGTTTTTGGGATCAAGGAGACGATATCGCAGCTAAACCGGATGGTTTATATCGATGGCCATCAATATTAGTTAACTTCACTTCGATCTCAGCCATAGGGACCAGAAGCAATAGAAATACTGCTACCGAAACGTTTCAATGGATCAAAGTGTGGCTGCGTAAAGAAGCATGCCACTATGATTATGTAGTCTCATGCAAATATCTAGTCTTATTGTAACCGATATTAGTAAGGCTTTTACGATCAAGCAGACAATATTGCAGGTAAACCGGATGGTTTATATCGACGGCCATCAATATTAGTTAACTTCACTTTGATCTCAGCCATAGGCCGAGAAGCAATGGAAATACTGCTACCGATCCGTTTCAATGGATGAAAATGTGGCTGCGTAAAGAAGAATGCCACTATGGTTATGTAGTGTCATGCAAATGTCTAGTATTATTGTAACCGGTATCAGTAAGGTTTTTGGGATCAAGGAGACGATATCGCAGCTAAACCGGATGGTTTATATCGATGGCCATCAATATTAGTTAGCTTCACTTCGATCTCAGCCATAGGGACAAGAAGCAATGGAAATACTGCTACCGAACCGTGGCAATAGATGAAAGTGTGGCTGCGTAAAGAAGAATGCCACTATGATTATGTAGTGTCATGCAAATGTCTAGTATTATTGTAACCGGTATCAGTAAGGTTTTTGAGATCAAGGAGACGATATCGCAGCTAAACCGGATGGTTTATATCGATGGCCATCAATATCAGTTAACTTCACTTTCATCTTAGTCATACGGCCGAGAAGCAATGGAAATACTGATACCGATCCGTTTCAATGGATCAAAGTGTGGCTGCGTAAAGAAGAATGCCACTATGATTATGTAGTGTCATGCAAATGTCTAGTATTATTGTAACCGGTATCAGTAAGGTTTTTGAGATCAAGGAGACGATATCGCAGCTAAACCGGATGGTTTATATCGATGGCCATCAATATTAGTTAACTCCACTTCGATCACAGCCATAGGGACCAGAAGCTATGGACATACTGCTACCGAACCGTGGCAATGGATGAAAGTGTGGCTGCGTAAAGCAGAATGCCACTATGATTATGTAGTGTCATGCAAATGTCTAGTATTATTGTAACCGGTATTAGTAAGGTTTTTGAGATCAAGGAGACGATATCGCAGCTAAACCGGATGGTTTACATCGATGGCCATCAATATTAGTTAACTTCACTTTGATCTTAGGCATAGGGCCGAGAAGCAATGGAAATACTACTACCGAACCGTGGCAATGGATCAAAGTGAGGCTGTGTAAAGAAGAATGCCACTATGATTATGTAGTGCCATGCAAATATCTAGTCCTGTTGTAACCGATATCAGTAAGGTTTTTGAGATCAAGGAGACGATATCGCAGCTAAACCGGATGGTTTACATCGATGGCCATCAATATTAGTTAACTTCACTTTCATCTTAGTCATACGGCCGAGAAGCAATGGAAATACTGCTAACGAACCGTGGCAATGGATCAAAGTGTGGCTGCGTAAAGAAGAATGCCACAATGATTATGTAGTGTCATCCAAATATCTAGTCCTGTTGTAACCGATATCAGTAAGGTTTTTACTATCAAGGAGACGATATCGCAGCTAAACCGGATGGTTTATATCGATGGCCATAAATATTAGTTAACTTCACTTTGATCTTAGTCATAAGGCCGAGAAGCAATGGAAATACTGCTACCGAACCGTGGCAATGGATCAAAGTTAAGCTGCGTAAAGAAGCATGCCACTATGATTATGTAGTGCCATGCAAATAACTAGTCCTATTGTAACCGATATCAGTAAGGTTTTTACGATCAAGGAGACGATATTGCAGCTAAACCGGATGGTTTATATCGATGGCCATGAATATTAGTTAACTTCACTTTGATTTCATCCATAAGTCCGAGAAGCAATGGAAATACTGCTACCGAACCGTTTCAATGGATCAAAGTGCGGCTGCGTAAAGAAGAATGCCACTATGATTATGTAGTGTCATGCAAATGTCTAGTATTATTGTAACCGGTATCAGTAAGGTTTTTGGGATCAAGGAGACGATATCGCAGCTAAACCGGATGGTTTATATCGATGGCCATCAATATTAGTTAACTTCACTTCGATCTCAGCCATAGGGACCAGAAGCAATAGAAATACTGCTACCGAAACGTTTCAATTGATCAAAGTGTGGCTGCGTAAAGAAGCATGCCACTATGATTATGTAGTGCCATGCAAATATCTAGTCCTATTGTAACCGATATCAGTAAGGTTTTTACGATCAAGGAGACGATATCGCAGCTAAACCGGATGGTTTATATCGACGGCCATCAATATTAGTTAACTTCACTTTGATCCCAGCCATAGGGCCGGGAAGCAATGGAAATGCTGCTACCGAACCGTGGCAATGGATCAAAGTGTGGCTGCGTAAAGAAGCATGCCACTATGATTATGTAGTGCCATGCAAATAACTAGTCCTATTGTAACCGATATCAGTAAGGTTTTTACGATCAAGGAGACGATATCGCAGCTAAACCGGATGGTTTATATCGATGGCCATGAATATTAGTTAACTTCACTTTGATTTCATCCATAAGTCCGAGAAGCATTGGAAATACTGCTACCGAACCGTTTCAATGGATCAAAGTGCGGCTGCGTAAAGAAGAATGCCACTATGATTATGTAGTGTCATGCAAATGTCTAGTATTATTGTAACCGGTATCAGTAAGGTTTTTGGGATCAAGGAGACGATATCGCAGCTAAACCGGATGGTTTATATCGATGGCCATCAATATTAGTTAACTTCACTTCGATCTCAGCCATAGGGACCAGAAGCAATAGAAATACTGCTACCGAAACGTTTCAATGGATCAAAGTGTGGCTGCGTAAAGAAGCATGCCACTATGATTATGTAGTGCCATGCAAATATCTAGTCCTATTGTAACCGATATCAGTAAGGTTTTTACGATCAAGGAGACGATATCGCAGCTAAACCGGATGGTTTATATCGATGGCCATCAATATTAGTTAACTTCACTTTGATTTCATCCATAAGGCCGAGAAGCAATGGAAATACTGCTACCGAACCGTTTCAATGGATGAAAGTGTGGCTGCGTAAAGAAGCATGCCACTATGATTATGTAGTGTCATGCAAATGTCTAGTATTATTGTAACCGGTATCAGTAAGGTTTTTGAGATCAAGGAGACGATATTGCAGCTAAACCGGATGATTTACATCGATGGCCATCAATATTAGTTAACTTCACTTTCATCTTAGTCATACGGCCGAGAAGCAATGGAAATACTGCTACCGAACCGTGGCAATGGATCAAAGTGTGCCTGCGTAAAGAAGAATGCCACTATGATTATGTAGTGCCATGCAAATATCTAGTCCTATTGTAACCGATATCAGTAAGGTTTTTACGATCAAGGAGACGATATCGCAGCTAAACCGGATGGTTTATATCGATCGCCATGAATATTAGTTAACTTCACTTTGATTTCATCCATAAGGGCGAGAAGCAATGGAAATACTGCTACCGAACCGTTTCAATGGATCAAAGTGTGGCTGCGTAAAGAAGCAAGCCACTATGATTATGTAGTGCCATGCAAATAACTAGTCCTATTGTAACCGATATCAGTAAGGTTTTTACGATCAAGGAGACGATATCGCAGCTAAACCGGATGGTTCATATCGATGGCCATGAATATTAGTTAACTTCACTTTGATTTCATCCATAAGGCCGAGAAGCAATTGAAATACTGCTACCGAACCGTTTCAATGGATCAAAGTGCGGCTGCGTAAAGAAGAATGCCACTATGATTATGTAGTGTCATGCAAATGTCTAGTATTATTGTAACCGGTATCAGTAAGGTTTTTGGGATCAAGGAGACGATATCGCAGCTAAACCGGATGGTTTATATCGATGGCCATCAATATTAGTTAACTTCACTTCGATCTCAGCCATAGGGACCAGAAGCAATAGAAATACTGCTACCGAAACGTTTCAATGGATCAAAGTGTGGCTGCGTAAAGAAGCATGCCACTATGATTATGTAGTCTCATGCAAATATCTAGTCTTATTGTAACCGATATTAGTAAGGCTTTTACGATCAAGCAGACAATATTGCAGGTAAACCGGATGGTTTATATCGACGGCCATCAATATTAGTTAACTTCACTTTCATCTTAGTCATACGGCCGAGAAGCAATGGAAATACTGCTACCGAACCGTGACAATGGATCAAAGTGTGCCTGCGTAAAGAAGAATGCCACTATGATTATGTAGTGTCATGCAAATGTCTAGTATTATTGTAACCGATATCAATAAGGTTTTTACGAACAAGGAGACGATATCGCAGCTAAACCGGATGGTTTATATCGATGGCCATCAATATTAGTTAACTTCACTTTGATTTCATCCATAAGGCCGAGAAGCAATGGAAATACTGCTACCGAACCGTTTCAATGGATGAAAGTGTGGCTGCGTAAAGAAGCATGCCACTATGATTATGTAGTGTCATGCAAATGTCTAGTATTATTGTAACCGGTATCAGTAAGGTTTTTGAGATCAAGGAGACGATATTGCAGCTAAACCGGATGATTTACATCGATGGCCATCAATATTAGTTAACTTCACTTTCATCTTAGTCATACGGCCGAGAAGCAATGGAAATACTGCTACCGAACCGTGGCAATGGATCAAAGTGTGCCTGCGTAAAGAAGAATGCCACTATGATTATGTAGTGCCATGCAAATATCTAGTCCTATTGTAACCGATATCAGTAAGGTTTTTACGATCAAGGAGACGATATCGCAGCTAAACCGGATGGTTTATATCGATCGCCATGAATATTAGTTAACTTCACTTTGATTTCATCTATAAGGGCGAGAAGCAATGGAAATACTGCTACCGAACCGTTTCAATGGATCAAAGTGCGGCTGCGTAAAGAAGAATGCCACTATGATTATGTAGTGTCATGCAAATGTCTAGTATTATTGTAACCGGTATCAGTAAGGTTTTTGGGATCAAGGAGACGATATCGCAGCTAAACCGGATGGTTTATATCGATGGCCATCAATATTAGTTAACTTCACTTTCATTTCATCCATAAGGCCGAGAAGCAATGGAAATACTGCTACCGATCCGTTTCAATGGATGAAAGTGTGGCTGCGTAAAGAAGAATGCCACTATGATTATGTAGTGTCATGCAAATGTCTAGTATTATTGTAACCGGTATCAGTAAGGTTTTTGAGATCAAGGAGACGATATCGCAGCTAAACCGGATGGTTTATATCGATGGCCATCAATATTAGTTAACTTCACTTTCATCTTAGTCATACGGCCGAGAAGCAATGGAAATACTGCTGCCGATCCGTTTCAATGGATCAAAGTGTGGCTGCGTAAAGAAGAATGCCACTAAGATTATGTAGTGCCATGCAAATATCTAGTCCTATTGTCACCGATATCAGTAAGGTTTTTACGACCAAGGAGAAGATATCGCAGCTAAACCGGATGGTTTATATCGATGGCCATCAATATTAGTTAACTTCACTTTCATCTTAGTCATACGGCCGAGAAGCAATGGAAATACTGCTACCGAACCGTGACAATGGATCAAAGTGTGCCTGCGTAAAGAAGAATGCCACTATGATTATGTAGTGTCATGCAAATGTCTAGTATTATTGTAACCGATATCAATAAGGTTTTTACGAACAAGGAGACGATATCGCAGCTAAACCGGATGGTTTATATCGATGGCCATCAATATTAGTTAACATCACTTTGATCCCAACCATAGGGCCGGGAAGCAATGGAAATGCTGCTACCGAACCGTGGCAATGGATCAAAGTGTGGCTGCGTAAAGAAGCATGCTACTATGATTATTTAGTGCCATGCAAATAACTAGTCCTATTGTAACCGATATCAGTAAGGTTTTTACGATCAAGGAGACGATATCGCAGCTAAACCGGATGGTTCATATCGATGGCCATGAATATTAGTTAACTTCACTTTGATTTCATCCATAAGGCCGAGAAGCAATGGAAATACTGCTACCGAACCGTTTCAAAGGATGAAAGTGTGGCTGCGTAAAGAAGCATGCCACTATGATTATGTAGTGTCATGCAAATGTCTAGTATTATTGTAACCGGTATCAGTAAGGTTTTTGAGATCAAGGAGACGATATTGCAGCTAAACCGGATGATTTACATCGATGGCCATCAATATTAGTTAACTTCACTTTCATCTTAGTCATACGGCCGAGAAACAATGGAAATACTGCTACCGAACCGTGGCAATGGATCAAAGTGTGCCTGCGTAAAGAAGAATGCCACTATGATTATGTAGTGCCATGCAAATATCTAGTCCTATTGTAACCGATATCAGTAAGGTTTTTACGATCAAGGAGACGATATCGCAGCTAAACCGGATGGTTTATATCGATCGCCATGAATATTAGTTAACTTCACTTTGATTTCATCCATAAGGGCGAGAAGCAATGGAAATACTGCTACCGAACCGTTTCAATGGATCAAAGTGTGGCTGCGTAAAGAAGCAAGCCACTATGATTATGTAGTGCCATGCAAATAACTAGTCCTATTGTAACCGATATCAGTAAGGTTTTTACGATCAAGGAGACGATATCGCAGCTAAACCGGATGGTTCATATCGATGGCCATGAATATTAGTTAACTTCACTTTGATTTCATCCATAAGGCCGAGAAGCAATTGAAATACTGCTACCGAACCGTTTCAATGGATCAAAGTGCGGCTGCGTAAAGAAGAATGCCACTATGATTATGTAGTGTCATGCAAATGTCTAGTATTATTGTAACCGATATCAATAAGGTTTTTACGAACAAGGAGACGATATCGCAGCTAAACCGGATGGTTTATATCGATGGCCATCAATATTAGTTAACATCACTTTGATCCCAACCATAGGGCCGGGAAGCAATGGAAATGCTGCTACCGAACCGTGGCAATGGATCAAAGTGTGGCTGCGTAAAGAAGCATGCTACTATGATTATTTAGTGCCATGCAAATAACTAGTCCTATTGTAACCGATATCAGTAAGGTTTTTACGATCAAGGAGACGATATCGCAGCTAAACCGGATGGTTCATATCGATGGCCATGAATATTAGTTAACTTCACTTTGATTTCATCCATAAGGCCGAGAAGCAATGGAAATACTGCTACCGAACCGTTTCAAAGGATGAAAGTGTGGCTGCGTAAAGAAGCATGCCACTATGATTATGTAGTGTCATGCAAATGTCTAGTATTATTGTAACCGGTATCAGTAAGGTTTTTGAGATCAAGGAGACGATATTGCAGCTAAACCGGATGATTTACATCGATGGCCATCAATATTAGTTAACTTCACTTTCATCTTAGTCATACGGCCGAGAAACAATGGAAATACTGCTACCGAACCGTGGCAATGGATCAAAGTGTGCCTGCGTAAAGAAGAATGCCACTATGATTATGTAGTGCCATGCAAATATCTAGTCCTATTGTAACCGATATCAGTAAGGTTTTTACGATCAAGGAGACGATATCGCAGCTAAACCGGATGGTTTATATCGATCGCCATGAATATTAGTTAACTTCACTTTGATTTCATCCATAAGGGCGAGAAGCAATGGAAATACTGCTACCGAACCGTTTCAATGGATCAAAGTGTGGCTGCGTAAAGAAGCAAGCCACTATGATTATGTAGTGCCATGCAAATAACTAGTCCTATTGTAACCGATATCAGTAAGGTTTTTACGATCAAGGAGACGATATCGCAGCTAAACCGGATGGTTCATATCGATGGCCATGAATATTAGTTAACTTCACTTTGATTTCATCCATAAGGCCGAGAAGCAATTGAAATACTGCTACCGAACCGTTTCAATGGATCAAAGTGCGGCTGCGTAAAGAAGAATGCCACTATGATTATGTAGTGTCATGCAAATGTCTAGTATTATTGTAACCGGTATCAGTAAGGTTTTTGGGATCAAGGAGACGATATCGCAGCTAAACCGGATGGTTTATATCGATGGCCATCAATATTAGTTAACTTCACTTCGATCTCAGCCATAGGGGCCAGAAGCAATGGAAATACTGCTACCGAACCGTTTCAATGGATCAAAGTGTGGCTGCGTAAAGAAGCATGCCACTAAGATTATGTAGTGCCATGCAAATATCTAGTCCTATTGTAACCGATATCGGTAAGGTTTTTACGACCAAGGAGAAGATATCGCAGCTAAACCGGATGGTTTATATCGATGGCCATCAATATTAGTTAACTTCACTTTGATTTCATCCATAAGGCCGAGAAGCAATGGAAATACTGCTACCGAACCGTTTCAATGGATCAAAGTGTGGCTGCGTAAAGAAGAATGCCACTATGATTATGTAGTGTCATGCAAATGTCTAGTATTATTGTAACCGGTATCAGTAAGGTTTTTGAGATCAAGGAGACGATATCGCAGCTAAACCGGATGGTTTATATCGATGGCCATCAATATTAGTTAACTTCACTTTCATCTTAGTCATACGGCCGAGAAGCAATGGAAATACTGCTACCGAACCGTGACAATGGATCAAAGTCTGCCTGCGTAAAGAAGAATGCCACTATGATTATGTAGTGTCATACAAATGTCTAGTATTATTGTAACCGATATCAATAAGGTTTTTACGATCAAGGAGACGATATCGCAGCTAAACCGGATGGTTTATATCGATGGCCATCAATATTAGTTAACATCACTTTGATCCCAACCATAGGGCCGGGAAGCAATGGAAATGCTGCTACCGAACCGTGGCAATGGATCAAAGTGTGGCTGCGTAAAGAAGCATGCCACTATGATTATGTAGTGCCATGCAAATAACTAGTCCTATTGTAACCGATATCAGTAAGGTTTTTACGATCAAGGAGACGATATCGCAGCTAAACCGGATGGTTCATATCGATGGCCATGAATATTAGTTAACTTCACTTTGATTTCATCCATAAGGCCGAGAAGCAATGGAAATACTGCTACCGAACCGTTTCAATGGATGAAAGTGTGGCTGCGTAAAGAAGCATGCCACTATGATTATGTAGTGTCATGCAAATGTCTAGTATTATTGTAACCGGTATCAGTAAGGTTTTTGAGATCAAGGAGACGATATTGCAGCTAAACCGGATGATTTACATCGATGGCCATCAATATTAGTTAACTTCACTTTCATCTTAGTCATACGGCCGAGAAACAATGGAAATACTGCTACCGAACCGTGGCAATGGATCAAAGTGTGCCTGCGTAAAGAAGAATGCCACTATGATTATGTAGTGCCATGCAAATATCTAGTCCTATTGTAACCGATATCAGTAAGGTTTTTACGATCAAGGAGACGATATCGCAGCTAAACCGGATGGTTTATATCGATCGCCATGAATATTAGTTAACTTCACTTTGATTTCATCCATAAGGGCGAGAAGCAATGGAAATACTGCTACCGAACCGTTTCAATGGATCAAAGTGTGGCTGCGTAAAGAAGCAAGCCACTATGATTATGTAGTGCCATGCAAATAACTAGTCCTATTGTAACCGATATCAGTAAGGTTTTTACGATCAAGGAGACGATATCGCAGCTAAACCGGATGGTTCATATCGATGGCCATGAATATTAGTTAACTTCACTTTGATTTCATCCATAAGGCTGAGAAGCAATTGAAATACTGCTACCGAACCGTTTCAATGGATCAAAGTGCGGCTGCGTAAAGAAGAATGCCACTATGATTATGTAGTGTCATGCAAATGTCTAGTATTATTGTAACCGGTATCAGTAAGGTTTTTGGGATCAAGGAGACGATATCGCAGCTAAACCGGATGGTTTATATCGATGGCCATCAATATTAGTTAACTTCACTTCGATCTCAGCCATAGGGACCAGAAGCAATAGAAATACTGCTACCGAAACGTTTCAATGGATCAAAGTGTGGCTGCGTAAAGAAGCATGCCACTATGATTATGTAGTCTCATGCAAATATCTAGTCTTATTGTAACCGATATTAGTAAGGCTTTTACGATCAAGCAGACAATATTGCAGGTAAACCGGATGGTTTATATCGACGGCCATCAATATTAGTTAACTTCACTTTGATCTCAGCCATAGGCCGAGAAGCAATGGAAATACTGCTACCGATCCGTTTCAATGGTTGAAAGTGTGGCTGCGTAAAGAAGAATGCCACTATGGTTATGTAGTGTCATGCAAATGTCTAGTATTATTGTAACCGGTATCAGTAAGGTTTTTGGGATCAAGGAGACGATATCGCAGCTAAACCGGATGGTTTATATCGATGGCCATCAATATTAGTTAGCTTCACTTCGATCTCAGCCATAGGGACAAGAAGCAATGGAAATACTGCTACCGAACCGTGGCAATAGATGAAAGTGTGGCTGCGTAAAGAAGAATGCCACTATGATTATGTAGTGTCATGCAAATGTCTAGTATTATTGTAACCGATATCAATAAGGTTTTTACGAACAAGGAGACGATATTGCAGGTAAACCGGATGGTTTATATCGACGGCCATCAATATTAGTTAACTTCACTTTCATCTTAGTCATACGGCCGAGAAGCAATGGAAATACTGCTACCGAACCGTGACAATGGATCAAAGTGTGCCTGCGTAAAGAAGAATGCCACTATGATTATGTAGTGTCATGCAAATGTCTAGTATTATTGTAACCGATATCAATAAGGTTTTTACGAACAAGGAGACGATATCGCAGCTAAACCGGATGGTTTATATCGATGGCCATCAATATTAGTTAACTTCACTTTGATTTCATCCATAAGGCCGAGAAGCAATGGAAATACTGCTACCGAACCGTTTCAATGGATGAAAGTGTGGCTGCGTAAAGAAGCATGCCACTATGATTATGTAGTGTCATGCAAATGTCTAGTATTATTGTAACCGGTATCAGTAAGGTTTTTGAGATCAAGGAGACGATATTGCAGCTAAACCGGATGATTTACATCGATGGCCATCAATATTAGTTAACTTCACTTTCATCTTAGTCATACGGCCGAGAAGCAATGGAAATACTGCTACCGAACCGTGGCAATGGATCAAAGTGTGCCTGCGTAAAGAAGAATGCCACTATGATTATGTAGTGCCATGCAAATATCTAGTCCTATTGTAACCGATATCAGTAAGGTTTTTACGATCAAGGAGACGATATCGCAGCTAAACCGGATGGTTTATATCGATCGCCATGAATATTAGTTAACTTCACTTTGATTTCATCCATAAGGGCGAGAAGCAATGGAAATACTGCTACCGAACCGTTTCAATGGATCAAAGTGCGGCTGCGTAAAGAAGAATGCCACTATGATTATGTAGTGTCATGCAAATGTCTAGTATTATTGTAACCGGTATCAGTAAGGTTTTTGGGATCAAGGAGACGATATCGCAGCTAAACCGGATGGTTTATATCGATGGCCATCAATATTAGTTAACTTCACTTTCATTTCATCCATAAGGCCGAGAAGCAATGGAAATACTGCTACCGATCCGTTTCAATGGATGAAAGTGTGGCTGCGTAAAGAAGAATGCCACTATGATTATGTAGTGTCATGCAAATGTCTAGTATTATTGTAACCGGTATCAGTAAGGTTTTTGAGATCAAGGAGACGATATCGCAGCTAAACCGGATGGTTTATATCGATGGCCATCAATATTAGTTAACTTCACTTTCATCTTAGTCATACGGCCGAGAAGCAATGGAAATACTGCTGCCGATCCGTTTCAATGGATCAAAGTGTGGCTGCGTAAAGAAGAATGCCACTAAGATTATGTAGTGCCATGCAAATATCTAGTCCTATTGTCACCGATATCAGTAAGGTTTTTACGACCAAGGAGAAGATATCGCAGCTAAACCGGATGGTTTATATCGATGGCCATCAATATTAGTTAACTTCACTTTCATCTTAGTCATACGGCCGAGAAGCAATGGAAATACTGCTACCGAACCGTGACAATGGATCAAAGTGTGCCTGCGTAAAGAAGAATGCCACTATGATTATGTAGTGTCATGCAAATGTCTAGTATTATTGTAACCGATATCAATAAGGTTTTTACGAACAAGGAGACGATATCGCAGCTAAACCGGATGGTTTATATCGATGGCCATCAATATTAGTTAACATCACTTTGATCCCAACCATAGGGCCGGGAAGCAATGGAAATGCTGCTACCGAACCGTGGCAATGGATCAAAGTGTGGCTGCGTAAAGAAGCATGCTACTATGATTATTTAGTGCCATGCAAATAACTAGTCCTATTGTAACCGATATCAGTAAGGTTTTTACGATCAAGGAGACGATATCGCAGCTAAACCGGATGGTTCATATCGATGGCCATGAATATTAGTTAACTTCACTTTGATTTCATCCATAAGGCCGAGAAGCAATGGAAATACTGCTACCGAACCGTTTCAAAGGATGAAAGTGTGGCTGCGTAAAGAAGCATGCCACTATGATTATGTAGTGTCATGCAAATGTCTAGTATTATTGTAACCGGTATCAGTAAGGTTTTTGAGATCAAGGAGACGATATTGCAGCTAAACCGGATGATTTACATCGATGGCCATCAATATTAGTTAACTTCACTTTCATCTTAGTCATACGGCCGAGAAACAATGGAAATACTGCTACCGAACCGTGGCAATGGATCAAAGTGTGCCTGCGTAAAGAAGAATGCCACTATGATTATGTAGTGCCATGCAAATATCTAGTCCTATTGTAACCGATATCAGTAAGGTTTTTACGATCAAGGAGACGATATCGCAGCTAAACCGGATGGTTTATATCGATCGCCATGAATATTAGTTAACTTCACTTTGATTTCATCCATAAGGGCGAGAAGCAATGGAAATACTGCTACCGAACCGTTTCAATGGATCAAAGTGTGGCTGCGTAAAGAAGCAAGCCACTATGATTATGTAGTGCCATGCAAATAACTAGTCCTATTGTAACCGATATCAGTAAGGTTTTTACGATCAAGGAGACGATATCGCAGCTAAACCGGATGGTTCATATCGATGGCCATGAATATTAGTTAACTTCACTTTGATTTCATCCATAAGGCCGAGAAGCAATTGAAATACTGCTACCGAACCGTTTCAATGGATCAAAGTGCGGCTGCGTAAAGAAGAATGCCACTATGATTATGTAGTGTCATGCAAATGTCTAGTATTATTGTAACCGGTATCAGTAAGGTTTTTGGGATCAAGGAGACGATATCGCAGCTAAACCGGATGGTTTATATCGATGGCCATCAATATTAGTTAACTTCACTTTGATTTCATCCATAAGGCCGAGAAGCAATGGAAATACTGCTACCGAACCGTTTCAATGGATCAAAGTGTGGCTGCGTAAAGAAGAATGCCACTATGATTATGTAGTGTCATGCAAATGTCTAGTATTATTGTAACCGGTATCAGTAAGGTTTTTGAGATCAAGGAGACGATATCGCAGCTAAACCGGATGGTTTATATCGATGGCCATCAATATTAGTTAACTTCACTTTCATCTTAGTCATACGGCCGAGAAGCAATGGAAATACTGCTACCGAACCGTGACAATGGATCAAAGTCTGCCTGCGTAAAGAAGAATGCCACTATGATTATGTAGTGTCATACAAATGTCTAGTATTATTGTAACCGATATCAATAAGGTTTTTACGATCAAGGAGACGATATCGCAGCTAAACCGGATGGTTTATATCGATGGCCATCAATATTAGTTAACATCACTTTGATCCCAACCATAGGGCCGGGAAGCAATGGAAATGCTGCTACCGAACCGTGGCAATGGATCAAAGTGTGGCTGCGTAAAGAAGCATGCCACTATGATTATGTAGTGCCATGCAAATAACTAGTCCTATTGTAACCGATATCAGTAAGGTTTTTACGATCAAGGAGACGATATCGCAGCTAAACCGGATGGTTCATATCGATGGCCATGAATATTAGTTAACTTCACTTTGATTTCATCCATAAGGCCGAGAAGCAATGGAAATACTGCTACCGAACCGTTTCAATGGATGAAAGTGTGGCTGCGTAAAGAAGCATGCCACTATGATTATGTAGTGTCATGCAAATGTCTAGTATTATTGTAACCGGTATCAGTAAGGTTTTTGAGATCAAGGAGACGATATTGCAGCTAAACCGGATGATTTACATCGATGGCCATCAATATTAGTTAACTTCACTTTCATCTTAGTCATACGGCCGAGAAACAATGGAAATACTGCTACCGAACCGTGGCAATGGATCAAAGTGTGCCTGCGTAAAGAAGAATGCCACTATGATTATGTAGTGCCATGCAAATATCTAGTCCTATTGTAACCGATATCAGTAAGGTTTTTACGATCAAGGAGACGATATCGCAGCTAAACCGGATGGTTTATATCGATCGCCATGAATATTAGTTAACTTCACTTTGATTTCATCCATAAGGGCGAGAAGCAATGGAAATACTGCTACCGAACCGTTTCAATGGATCAAAGTGTGGCTGCGTAAAGAAGCAAGCCACTATGATTATGTAGTGCCATGCAAATAACTAGTCCTATTGTAACCGATATCAGTAAGGTTTTTACGATCAAGGAGACGATATCGCAGCTAAACCGGATGGTTCATATCGATGGCCATGAATATTAGTTAACTTCACTTTGATTTCATCCATAAGGCTGAGAAGCAATTGAAATACTGCTACCGAACCGTTTCAATGGATCAAAGTGCGGCTGCGTAAAGAAGAATGCCACTATGATTATGTAGTGTCATGCAAATGTCTAGTATTATTGTAACCGGTATCAGTAAGGTTTTTGGGATCAAGGAGACGATATCGCAGCTAAACCGGATGGTTTATATCGATGGCCATCAATATTAGTTAACTTCACTTCGATCTCAGCCATAGGGACCAGAAGCAATAGAAATACTGCTACCGAAACGTTTCAATGGATCAAAGTGTGGCTGCGTAAAGAAGCATGCCACTATGATTATGTAGTCTCATGCAAATATCTAGTCTTATTGTAACCGATATTAGTAAGGCTTTTACGATCAAGCAGACAATATTGCAGGTAAACCGGATGGTTTATATCGACGGCCATCAATATTAGTTAACTTCACTTTGATCTCAGCCATAGGCCGAGAAGCAATGGAAATACTGCTACCGATCCGTTTCAATGGTTGAAAGTGTGGCTGCGTAAAGAAGAATGCCACTATGGTTATGTAGTGTCATGCAAATGTCTAGTATTATTGTAACCGGTATCAGTAAGGTTTTTGGGATCAAGGAGACGATATCGCAGCTAAACCGGATGGTTTATATCGATGGCCATCAATATTAGTTAGCTTCACTTCGATCTCAGCCATAGGGACAAGAAGCAATGGAAATACTGCTACCGAACCGTGGCAATAGATGAAAGTGTGGCTGCGTAAAGAAGAATGCCACTATGATTATGTAGTGTCATGCAAATGTCTAGTATTATTGTAACCGGTATCAGTAAGGTTTTTGAGATCAAGGAGACGATATCGCAGCTAAACCGGATGGTTTATATCGATGGCCATCAATATCAGTTAACTTCACTTTCATCTTAGTCATACGGCCGAGAAGCAATGGAAATACTGATACCGATCCGTTTCAATGGATCAAAGTGTGGCTGCGTAAAGAAGAATGCCACTATGATTATGTAGTGTCATGCAAATGTCTAGTATTATTGTAACCGGTATCAGTAAGGTTTTTGAGATCAAGGAGACGATATCGCAGCTAAACCGGATGGTTTATATCGATGGCCATCAATATTAGTTAACTCCACTTCGATCACAGCCATAGGGACCAGAAGCTATGGACATACTGCTACCGAACCGTGGCAATGGATGAAAGTGTGGCTGCGTAAAGCAGAATGCCACTATGATTATGTAGTGTCATGCAAATGTCTAGTATTATTGTAACCGGTATTAGTAAGGTTTTTGAGATCAAGGAGACGATATCGCAACTAAACCGGATGGTTTACATCGATGGCCATCAATATTAGTTAACTTCACTTTGATCTTAGGCATAGGGCCGAGAAGCAATGGAAATACTACTACCGAACCGTGGCAATGGATCAAAGTGAGGCTGTGTAAAGAAGAATGCCACTATGATTATGTAGTGCCATGCAAATATCTAGTCCTGTTGTAACCGATATCAGTAAGGTTTTTGAGATCAAGGAGACGATATCGCAACTAAACCGGATGGTTTACATCGATGGCCATCAATATTAGTTAACCTCACTTTCATCTTAGTCATACGGCCGAGAAGCAATGGAAATACTGCTAACGAACCGTGGCAATGGATCAAAGTGTGGCTGCGTAAAGAAGAATGCCACAATGATTATGTAGTGTCATGCAAATATCTAGTCCTGTTGTAACCGATATCAGTAAGGTTTTTACTATCAAGGAGACGATATCGCAGCTAAACCGGATGGTTTATATCGATGGCCATCAATATTAGTTAACTTCACTTTGATCTTAGTCATAAGGCCGAGAAGCAATGGAAATACTGCTACCGAACCGTGGCAATGGATCAAAGTTAAGCTGCGTAAAGAAGCATGCCACTATGATTATGTAGTGCCATGCAAATAACTAGTCCTATTGTAACCGATATCAGTAAGGTGTTTACGATCAAGGAGACGATATTGCAGCTAAACCGGATGGTTTATATCGATGGCCATGAATATTAGTTAACTTCACTTTGATTTCATCCATAAGTCCGAGAAGCAATGGAAATACTGCTACCGAACCGTTTCAATGGATCAAAGTGCGGCTGCGTAAAGAAGAATGCCACTATGATTATGTAGTGTCATGCAAATGTCTAGTATTATTGTAACCGGTATCAGTAAGGTTTTTGGGATCAAGGAGACGATATCGCAGCTAAACCGGATGGTTTATATCGATGGCCATCAATATTAGTTAACTTCACTTCGATCTCAGCCATAGGGACCAGAAGCAATAGAAATACTGCTACCGAAACGTTTCAATTGATCAAAGTGTGGCTGCGTAAAGAAGCATGCCACTATGATTATGTAGTGCCATGCAAATATCTAGTCCTATTGTAACCGATATCAGTAAGGTTTTTACGATCAAGGAGACGATATCGCAGCTAAACCGGATGGTTTATATCGATGGCCATTAATATTAGTTAACTTCACTTTGATTTCATTCCTAAGGCCGAGAAGCAATGGAAATACTGCTACCGAACCATTTCAATGGATGAAAGTGTGGCTGCGTAAAGAAGAATGCCTCTATGATTATGTAGTCTCATCCAAATATCTAGTCTTATTGTAACCGATATTGGTAAGGCTTTTACGATCAAGGAGACAATATTGCAGGTAAACCAGATGGTTTATATCGACGGCCATCAATATTAGTTAACTTCACTTTGATCCCAGCCATAGGGCCGGGAAGCAATGGAAATGCTGCTACCGAACCGTGGCAATGGATCAAAGTGTGGCTGCGTAAAGAAGCATGCCACTATGATTATGTAGTGCCATGCAAATAACTAGTCCTATTGTAACCGATATCAGTAAGGTTTTTACGATCAAGGAGACGATATCGCAGCTAAACCGGATGGTTTATATCGATGGCCATGAATATTAGTTAACTTCACTTTGATTTCATCCATAAGTCCGAGAAGCATTGGAAATACTGCTACCGAACCGTTTCAATGGATCAAAGTGCGGCTGCGTAAAGAAGAATGCCACTATGATTATGTAGTGCCATGCAAATATCTAGTCCTATTGTAACCGATATCAGTAAGGTTTTTACGATCAAGGAGACGATATCGCAGCTAAACCGGATGGTTTATATCGATGGCCATCAATATTAGTTAACTTCACTTTGATTTCATTCCTAAGGCCGAGAAGCAATGGAAATACTGCTACCGAACCATTTCAATGGATGAAAGTGTGGCTGCGTAAAGAAGAATGCCACTATGATTATGTAGTCTCATCCAAATATCTAGTCTTATTGTAACCGATATTGGTAAGGCTTTTACGATCAAGGAGACAATATTGCAGGTAAACCAGATGGTTTATATCGACGGCCATCAATATTAGTTAACTTCACTTTGATCCCAGCCATAGGGCCGGGAAGCAATGGAAATGCTGCTACCGAACCGTGGCAATGGATCAAAGTGTGGCTGCGTAAAGAAGCATGCCACTATGATTATGTAGTGCCATGCAAATAACTAGTCCTATTGTAACCGATATCAGTAAGGTTTTTACGATCAAGGAGACGATATCGCAGCTAAACCGGATGGTTTATATCGATGGCCATGAATATTAGTTAACTTCACTTTGATTTCATCCATAAGTCCGAGAAGCATTGGAAATACTGCTACCGAACCGTTTCAATGGATCAAAGTGCGGCTGCGTAAAGAAGAATGCCACTATGATTATGTAGTGTCATGCAAATGTCTAGTATTATTGTAACCGGTATCAGTAAGGTTTTTGAGATCAAGGAGACGATATCGCAGCTAAACCGGATGGTTTATATCGATGGCCATCAATATTAGTTAACTTCACTTTGATTTCATCCATAAGGCCGAGAAGCAATTGAAATACTGCTACCGAACCGTTTCAATGGATCAAAGTGCGGCTGCGTAAAGAAGAATGCCACTATGATTATGTAGTGTCATGCAAATGTCTAGTATTATTGTAACCGGTATCAGTAAGGTTTTTACGACCAAGGAGAAGATATCGCAGCTAAACCGGATGGTTTATATCGATGGCCATCAATATTAGTTAACTTCATTTTGATTTCATCCATAAGGCCGAGAAGCAATGGAAATACTGCTACCGAACCGTTTCAATGGATCAAAGTGTGGCTGCGTAAAGAAGAATGCCACTATGATTATGTAGTGTTGTTACGTCCGGGCGAGGCTTATCACGACTTTGATGTTTGTCAAGACGGTCGATGAGAAATCCGCGAGCGGCCTGCCGTGCGACCGGTCGTAACGCTTGAATATTTTTGTTAATTTAATTACAATAAATCAACGGCAATCTAACTGAAGATCATCATTGCGGTATTCTAATCCCTTCCTGGAAGAGGAGGGATTTTCTAGTTTATTCAGTACAAACTAAACGGAAAAGTTAAGTTAAAAATCTAATATCGCGTTTAGTTGTTTGCAGGACTAATAGGATTCGTGTGTCTTCTCAAGACCCGTACAGGTCCCCAATTGTTCTCGCGAGGTTATGTTTCGGCCGATGTACAATGCTATGGTATATGAGGTGTGACGTCACAACACAGATTAAATTAAAGAGAGTAATATAAGGGGAAAACAAAAGTAGTTATATTCAATTGAAAATAATCGTATAAAGAAAAGATAGAATATATATATATATATAGAGAAAAGTAGAACAGATGTGTTACGAAT
This sequence comes from Priocnemis perturbator, assembly GCA_963942575.1. Lineage (NCBI taxonomy): Eukaryota > Metazoa > Arthropoda > Insecta > Hymenoptera > Pompilidae > Priocnemis > Priocnemis perturbator. Next base: position 3,107,494 of record OZ012655.1, on the reverse strand, counting down.
TCGCTAAACTATAAAAGAATTACTGCAAGAGATGTTATTCGCAGTATGGAAGATTGTTCATGAATGGTGCGCGACAATGATGCGCCTTAATTCGAGCGCTCTCGGTAATTCACGGTTATGCCCTTACAATCGACAAGTTAACTAGGAATCTTGCACGGTCAAATGACCGCCCCCGTGGGATCCCGCCGTGGCCTGAGCTCGGGCATGATCATATTATAAAATGGTAATTGTCGTCGTGTTTCGCGACTGGAGGTTCCTACCGTGTCGCTGGTCTTCGGTTACGCTCGGATATTCTCGCTTTTCGCGCGCTCTCCTTCTCTCTCGCTCTCTCTCTCTGTCTCCTTCGCTCTATCTCCTCCTTTCTGCGCTATCTCTCGCTCTCTCTCTCTCTCTGGCGGTAGGTCGGTTGGAAATTTCAGGTTTTGGTGGAAAACGATGATATTACCTTCGAATCGTAAAATAATTTCAGTACTTTGAACCTTCTTGATTTGCCTATGCTCTTCGATAATTGAGCCGGGAACTAGTCCGTTACAAGGGGTCGGCAAGTCAGGAAGATAGTGCTTCTATTCAGATATTTTGATAAACTAATTCCGACTTCAATCGCCACGAGCGAGGAACAACCTTTCGCGCTCTGTTCAAGTTAAATAATAAAGAAAAAGTAATGTAAATGAAATCAAAAGGAAACTTAAGCTAACGTGTCCGACGCAATTTGTCGGCCACGTGCAGAACGTAACGCGCACACCTTCGCACTTTCACTAAATTAAAGAAAACTGAGTCTATGTCTCACTTAATAATTAGATTTTACAAGCTATTGTTTAACGAGGATTAATGAGTCCGTATTACTACACACTGCTAGAAGAATATGCACTTTAGGCTCAGAAATTAATGAAAACTAAGACACCCTCGGACAATCGACTACGTACCTCACGACTTTACAGCCAACTGCCCAGAGAAATCCGTCGCGAGACGGCTCCTGGGCTCGCTCTAGGCCAGTTTTTCATACCCTAACCATGGAAACGGGCGATCAGCGGTCGAGTCAGTGTACAAATATTGTGTTACCATGCTCGCTCGATGTTCAGCGAGAGACTTTCATTTGCTCATTTATCCTCCTTTAATTATTCAGTTTTATTGCGAATAAAATATGATTGCCTTGACTCAGCTATTCAAAACCTTAGTGGTGCACGCTCCTGCCTTATATGCTTGAACAGAACCAGGTTGATATCTGGGCAATGCCTTATTGCCACGAAAATCATAATTCATTTTAGAGAGAGCGAGAAACTAAAAATTAACACGCGGAACCTCATCGCTTTTTCCTTAGCCTATACACGCACACACTCATACTCCGCTCACACGCATTCATATCCACTCACACGCTTACATTTACTTACATCTACTTATATATATACGATGGGACGAATATGATTCCACGGTGAGGGAATTCCACTACATATTAACAACTCAACAGCACCACATATACGATGAGCCTAAGCTATGATACGAATAATTCGCATACGCGGCCTGGAGGAGGAATAGAATAATCATGATTTTACAACTAATACTCTAACAGCGCACCGGATGCGATGAGCCTAAGCCGTGATACAAGTAATTCGTAATCCGGCGGCCGGAATAAAGGAAAGAAAGAGAGTTTAATTTGAGAAATTATAATAGAAGAAAAGGAAAAATCAAAAAGTTACGCTGGGACGTAACAGTGTCATGCAAATGTCTAGTACTATTGTAACCGGTATCAGTAAGGTTTTTGAGATCAAGGAGACGATATCGCAGCTAAACCGGATGGTTTATATCGATGGCCATCAATATTAGTTAACTTCACTTTCATCTTAGTCATACGGCCGAGAAGCAATGGAAATACTGCTACCGAACCGTGACAATGGATCAAAGTGTGCCTGCGTAAAGAAGAATGCCACTATGATTATGTAGTGTCATGCAAATGTCTAGTATTATTGTAACCGATATCAATAAGGTTTTTACGAACAAGGAGACGATATCGCAGCTAAACCGGATGGTTTATATCGATGGCCATCAATATTAGTTAACATCACTTTGATCCCAACCATAGGGCCGGGAAGCAATGGAAATGCTGCTACCGAACCGTGGCAATGGATCAAAGTGTGGCTGCGTAAAGAAGCATGCTACTATGATTATGTAGTGCCATGCAAATAACTAGTCCTATTGTAACCGATATCAGTAAGGTTTTTACGATCAAGGAGACGATATCGCAGCTAAACCGGATGGTTCATATCGATGGCCATGAATATTAGTTAACTTCACTTTGATTTCATCCATAAGGCCGAGAAGCAATGGAAATACTGCTACCGAACCGTTTCAAAGGATGAAAGTGTGGCTGCGTAAAGAAGCATGCCACTATGATTATGTAGTGTCATGCAAATGTCTAGTATTATTGTAACCGGTATCAGTAAGGTTTTTGAGATCAAGCAGACGATATTGCAGCTAAACCGGATGATTTACATCGATGGCCATCAATATTAGTTAACTTCACTTTCATCTTAGTCATACGGCCGAGAAACAATGGAAATACTGCTACCGAACCGTGGCAATGGATCAAAGTGTGCCTGCGTAAAGAAGAATGCCACTATGATTATGTAGTGCCATGCAAATATCTAGTCCTATTGTAACCGATATCAGTAAGGTTTTTACGATCAAGGAGACGATATCGCAGCTAAACCCGATGGTTTATATCGATCGCCATGAATATTAGTTAACTTCACTTTGATTTCATCCATAAGGGCGAGAAGCAATGGAAATACTGCTACCGAACCGTTTCAATGGATCAAAGTGTGGCTGCGTAAAGAAGCAAGCCACTATGATTATGTAGTGCCATGCAAATAACTAGTCCTATTGTAACCGATATCAGTAAGGTTTTTACGATCAAGGAGACGATATCGCAGCTAAACCGGATGGTTCATATCGATGGCCATGAATATTAGTTAACTTCACTTTGATTTCATCGATAAGGCCGAGAAGCAATTGAAATACTGCTACCGAACCGTTTCAATGGATCAAAGTGCGGCTGCGTAAAGAAGAATGCCACTATGATTATGTAGTGTCATGCAAATGTCTAGTATTATTGTAACCGGTATCAGTAAGGTTTTTGGGATCAAGGAGACGATATCGCAGCTAAACCGGATGGTTTATATCGATGGCCATCAATATTAGTTAACTTCACTTCGATCTCAGCCATAGGGACCAGAAGCAATAGAAATACTGCTACCGAAACGTTTCAATGGATCAAAGTGTGGCTGCGTAAAGAAGCATGCCACTATGATTATGTAGTCTCATGCAAATATCTAGTCTTATTGTAACCGATATTAGTAAGGCTTTTACGATCAAGCAGACAATATTGCAGGTAAACCGGATGGTTTATATCGACGGCCATCAATATTAGTTAACTTCACTTTGATCTCAGCCATAGGCCGAGAAGCAATGGAAAAACTGCTACCGATCCCTTTCAATGGATGAAAGTGTGGCTGCGTAAAGAAGAATGCCACTATGATTATGTAGTGTCATGCAAATGTCTAGTATTATTGTAACCGGTATCAGTAAGGTTTTTGGGATCAAGGAGACGATATCGCAGCTAAACCGGATGGTTTATATCGATGGCCATCAATATTAGTTAGCTTCACTTCGATCTCAGCCATAGGGACAAGAAGCAATGGAAATACTGCTACCGAACCGTGGCAATAGATGAAAGTGTGGCTGCGTAAAGAAGAATGCCACTATGATTATGTAGTGTCATGCAAATGTCTAGTATTATTGTAACCGGTATCAGTAAGGTTTTTACGACCAAGGAGAAGATATCGCAGCTAAACCGGATGGTTTATATCGATGGCCATCAATATTAGTTAACTTCATTTTGATTTCATCCATAAGGCCGAGAAGCAATGGAAATACTGCTACCGAACCGTTTCAATGAATCAAAGTGTGGCTGCGTAAAGAAGAATGCCACTATGATTATGTAGTGTCATGCAAATGTCTAGTACTATTGTAACCGGTATCAGTAAGGTTTTTGAGATCAAGGAGACGATATCGCAGCTAAACCGGATGGTTTATATCGATGGCCATCAATATTAGTTAACTTCACTTTCATCTTAGTCATACGGCCGAGAAGCAATGGAAATACTGCTACCGAACCGTGACAATGGATCAAAGTGTGCCTGCGTAAAGAAGAATGCCACTATGATTATGTAGTGTCATGCAAATGTCTAGTATTATTGTAACCGATATCAATAAGGTTTTTACGAACAAGGAGACGATATCGCAGCTAAACCGGATGGTTTATATCGATGGCCATCAATATTAGTTAACATCACTTTGATCCCAACCATAGGGCCGGGAAGCAATGGAAATGCTGCTACCGAACCGTGGCAATGGATCAAAGTGTGGCTGCGTAAAGAAGCATGCTACTATGATTATGTAGTGCCATGCAAATAACTAGTCCTATTGTAACCGATATCAGTAAGGTTTTTACGATCAAGGAGACGATATCGCAGCTAAACCGGATGGTTCATATCGATGGCCATGAATATTAGTTAACTTCACTTTGATTTCATCCATAAGGCCGAGAAGCAATGGAAATACTGCTACCGAACCGTTTCAAAGGATGAAAGTGTGGCTGCGTAAAGAAGCATGCCACTATGATTATGTAGTGTCATGCAAATGTCTAGTATTATTGTAACCGGTATCAGTAAGGTTTTTGAGATCAAGCAGACGATATTGCAGCTAAACCGGATGATTTACATCGATGGCCATCAATATTAGTTAACTTCACTTTCATCTTAGTCATACGGCCGAGAAACAATGGAAATACTGCTACCGAACCGTGGAAATGGATCAAAGTGTGCCTGCGTAAAGAAGAATGCCACTATGATTATGTAGTGCCATGCAAATATCTAGTCCTATTGTAACCGATATCAGTAAGGTTTTTACGATCAAGGAGACGATATCGCAGCTAAACCCGATGGTTTATATCGATCGCCATGAATATTAGTTAACTTCACTTTGATTTCATCCATAAGGGCGAGAAGCAATGGAAATACTGCTACCGAACCGTTTCAATGGATCAAAGTGTGGCTGCGTAAAGAAGCAAGCCACTATGATTATGTAGTGCCATGCAAATAACTAGTCCTATTGTAACCGATATCAGTAAGGTTTTTACGATCAAGGAGACGATATCGCAGCTAAACCGGATGGTTCATATCGATGGCCATGAATATTAGTTAACTTCACTTTGATTTCATCGATAAGGCCGAGAAGCAATTGAAATACTGCTACCGAACCGTTTCAATGGATCAAAGTGCGGCTGCGTAAAGAAGAATGCCACTATGATTATGTAGTGTCATGCAAATGTCTAGTATTATTGTAACCGGTATCAGTAAGGTTTTTGGGATCAAGGAGACGATATCGCAGCTAAACCGGATGGTTTATATCGATGGCCATCAATATTAGTTAACTTCACTTCGATCTCAGCCATAGGGACCAGAAGCAATAGAAATACTGCTACCGAAACGTTTCAATGGATCAAAGTGTGGCTGCGTAAAGAAGCATGCCACTATGATTATGTAGTCTCATGCAAATATCTAGTCTTATTGTAACCGATATTAGTAAGGCTTTTACGATCAAGCAGACAATATTGCAGGTAAACCGGATGGTTTATATCGACGGCCATCAATATTAGTTAACTTCACTTTGATCTCAGCCATAGGCCGAGAAGCAATGGAAAAACTGCTACCGATCCGTTTCAATGGATGAAAGTGTGGCTGCGTAAAGAAGAATGCCACTATGATTATGTAGTGTCATGCAAATGTCTAGTATTATTGTAACCGGTATCAGTAAGGTTTTTGGGATCAAGGAGACGATATCGCAGCTAAACCGGATGGTTTATATCGATGGCCATCAATATTAGTTAGCTTCACTTCGATCTCAGCCATAGGGACAAGAAGCAATGGAAATACTGCTACCGAACCGTGGCAATAGATGAAAGTGTGGCTGCGTAAAGAAGAATGCCACTATGATTATGTAGTGTCATGCAAATGTCTAGTATTATTGTAACCGGTATCAGTAAGGTTTTTGAGATCAAGGAGACGATATCGCAGCTAAACCGGATGGTTTATATCGATGGCCATCAATATCAGTTAACTTCACTTTCATCTTAGTCATACGGCCGAGAAGCAATGGAAATACTGATACCGATCCGTTTCAATGGATCAAAGTGTGGCTGCGTAAAGAAGAATGCCACTATGATTATGTAGTGTCATGCAAATGTCTAGTATTATTGTAACCGGTATCAGTAAGGTTTTTGAGATCAAGGAGACGATATCGCAGCTAAACCGGATGGTTTATATCGATGGCCATCAATATTAGTTAACTCCACTTCGATCACAGCCATAGGGACCAGAAGCTATGGACATACTGCTACCGAACCGTGGCAATGGATGAAAGTGTGGCTGCGTAAAGCAGAATGCCACTATGATTATGTAGTGTCATGCAAATGTCTAGTATTATTGTAACCGGTATTAGTAAGGTTTTTGAGATCAAGGAGACGATATCGCAGCTAAACCGGATGGTTTACATCGATGGCCATCAATATTAGTTAACTTCACTTTGATCTTAGGCATAGGGCCGAGAAGCAATGGAAATACTACTACCGAACCGTGGCAATGGATCAAAGTGAGGCTGTGTAAAGAAGAATGCCACTATGATTATGTAGTGCCATGCAAATATCTAGTCCTGTTGTAACCGATATCAGTAAGGTTTTTGAGATCAAGGAGACGATATCGCAGCTAAACCGGATGGTTTACATCGATGGCCATCAATATTAGTTAACTTCACTTTCATCTTAGTCATACGGCCGACAAGCAATGGAAATACTGCTAACGAACCGTGGCAATGGATCAAAGTGTGGCTGCGTAAAGAAGAATGCCACAATGATTATGTAGTGTCATGCAAATGTCTAGTCCTGTTGTAACCGATATCAGTAAGGTTTTTACTATCAAGGAGACGATATCGCAGCTAAACCGGATGGTTTATATCGATGGCCATCAATATTAGTTAACTTCACTTTGATCTTAGTCATAAGGCCGAGAAGCAATGGAAATACTGCTACCGAACCGTGGCAATGGATCAAAGTTAAGCTGCGTAAAGAAGCATGCCACTATGATTATGTAGTACCATGCAAATATCTAGTCCTATTGTAACCGATATCAGTAAGGTTTTTACGATCAAGGAGACGATATCGCAGCTAAACCGGATGGTTTATATCGATGGCCATCAATATTAGTTAACTTCACTTTGATCTCAACCATAGGGCCGGGAAGCAATGGAAATACTGCTACCGAACCGTGGCAATGGATCAAAGTGTGGCTGCGTAAAGAAGAATACCACTATGATTATGTAGTGTCATGCAAATGTCTAGTATTATTGTAACAGGTATCAGTAAGGTTTTTGAGATCAAGGAGACGATATCGCAGGTAAACCCGATGTTTTATATCGATGGCCACCAATATTAATTAACTTCACTTTGATCTTAGTCACAGGGCCGGGAAGCAATGGAAATCCTGCTACCGAACCGTTGCAATGGATCAACGTGTGGCTGCGTAAAGAAGAATGCCACTATGATTATGTAGTGCCATGCAAATATCTAGTCTTATTGTAACCGATATCAGTAAGGTTTTTACGACCAAGGAGACGATATCGCAGCTAAACCGGATGGTTTATATCGATGGCCATCAATATTAGTTCCCTTCACTTTGATGTTAGTCATAAGGCCGAGAAGCAATGGAAATACTGCTACCGAACCGTGGCAATGGATCAAAGTTCAGCTGCGTAAAGAAGCATGCCACTATGATTATGTAGTGCCATGCAAATATATAGTCCTATTGTAACCGATATCAGTAAGGTTTTTACGGTCAAAGTGCGGCTGCGTAAAGAAGAATGCCACTATGATTATGTAGTGTCATGCAAATGTCTAGTATTATTGTAACCGGTATCAGTAAGGTTTTTGGGATCAAGGAGACGATATCGCAGCTAAACCGGATGGTGTACATCGATGGCCATCAATTTTAGTTAACTTCACTTTGATCTTAGGCATAGGGCCGAGAAGCAATGGAAATACTACTACCGAACCGTGGCAATGGATCAAAGTGAGGCTGTGTAAAGAAGAATGCCACTATGATTATGTAGTGCCATGCAAATGTCTAGTATTATTGTAACAGGTATCAGTAAGGTTTTTGAGATCAAGGAGACGATATCGCAGGTAAACCCGATGTTTTATATCGATGGCCACCAATATTAATTAACTTCACTTTGATCTTAGTCACAGGGCCGGGAAGCAATGGAAATCCTGCTACCGAACCGTGGCAATGGATCAAAGTGTGGCTGCGTAAAGAAGCATGCCACTATGATTATGTAGTGCCATGCAAATAACTAGTCCTATTGTAACCGATATCAGTAAGGTTTTTACGATCAAGGAGACGATATCGCAGCTAAACCGGATGGTTCATATCGATGGCCATGAATATTAGTTAACTTCACTTTGATTTCATCCATAAGGCCGAGAAGCAATGGAAATACTGCTACCGAACCGTTTCAATGGATCAAAGTGCGGCTGCGTAAAGAAGAATGCCACTATGATTATGTAGTGTCATGCAAATGTCTAGTATTATTGTAACCGGTATCAGTAAGGTTTTTGGGATCAAGGAGACGATATCGCAGCTAAACCGGATGGTTTATATCGATGGCCATCAATATTAGTTAACTTCACTTCGATCTCAGCCATAGGGACCAGAAGCAATAGAAATACTGCTACCGAAACGTTTCAATGGATCAAAGTGTGGCTGCGTAAAGAAGCATGCCACTATGATTATGTAGTCTCATGCAAATATCTAGTCTTATTGTAACCGATATTAGTAAGGCTTTTACGATCAAGCAGACAATATTGCAGGTAAACCGGATGGTTTATATCGACGGCCATCAATATTAGTTAACTTCACTTTGATCTCAGCCATAGGCCGAGAAGCAATGGAAATACTGCTACCGAACCGTTTCAATGGATCAAAGTGCGGCTGCGTAAAGAAGAATGCCACTATGATTATGTAGTGTCATGCAAATGTCTAGTATTATTGTAACCGGTATCAGTAAGGTTTTTGGGATCAAGGAGACGATATCGCAGCTAAACCGGATGGTTTATATCGATGGCCATCAATATTAGTTAGCTTCACTTCGATCTCAGCCATAGGGACAAGAAGCAATGGAAATACTGCTACCGAACCGTGGCAATAGATGAAAGTGTGGCTGCGTAAAGAAGAATGCCACTATGATTATGTAGTGTCATGCAAATGTCTAGTATTATTGTAACCGGTATCAGTAAGGTTTTTGAGATCAAGGAGACGATATCGCAGCTAAACCGGATGGTTTATATCGATGGCCATCAATATCAGTTAACTTCACTTTCATCTTAGTCATACGGCCGAGAAGCAATGGAAATACTGATACCGATCCGTTTCAATGGATCAAAGTGTGGCTGCGTAAAGAAGAATGCCACTATGATTATGTAGTGTCATGCAAATGTCTAGTCCTATTGTAACCGATATCAGTAAGGTTGTTACAATCAGGGAGACGATATCGCAGCTAAACCGGATGGTTTATATCGATGGCCATCAATATTAGTTAACTTCACTTTGATTTCATCCATAAGGCCGAGAAGCAATGGAAATACTGCTACCGAACCGTTTCAATGGATCAAAGTGCGGCTGCGTAAAGAAGAATGCCACTATGATTATGTAGTGTCATGCAAATGTCTAGTATTATTGTAACCGGTATCAGTAAGGTTTTTGAGATCAAGGAGACGATATCGCAGCTAAACCGGATGGTTTATATCGATGGCCATCAATATTAGTTAACATCACTTTGATCCCAACCATAGGGCCGGGAAGCAATGGAAATGCTGCTACCGAACCGTGGCAATGGATCAAAGTGTGGCTGCGTAAAGAAGCATGCCACTATGATTATGTAGTGCCATGCAAATAACTAGTCCTATTGTAACCGATATCAGTAAGGTTTTTACGATCAAGGAGACGATATCGCAGCTAAACCGGATGGTTCATATCGATGGCCATGAATATTAGTTAACTTCACTTTGATTTCATCCATAAGGCCGAGAAGCAATGGAAATACTGCTACCGAACCGTTTCAATGGATCAAAGTGCGGCTGCGTAAAGAAGAATGCCACTATGATTATGTAGTGTCATGCAAATGTCTAGTATTATTGTAACCGGTATCAGTAAGGTTTTTGGGATCAAGGAGACGATATCGCAGCTAAACCGGATGGTTTATATCGATGGCCATCAATATTAGTTAACTTCACTTCGATCTCAGCCATAGGGACCAGAAGCAATAGAAATACTGCTACCGAAACGTTTCAATGGATCAAAGTGTGGCTGCGTAAAGAAGCATGCCACTATGATTATGTAGTCTCATGCAAATATCTAGTCTTATTGTAACCGATATTAGTAAGGCTTTTACGATCAAGCAGACAATATTGCAGGTAAACCGGATGGTTTATATCGACGGCCATCAATATTAGTTAACTTCACTTTGATCTCAGCCATAGGCCGAGAAGCAATGGAAATACTGCTACCGAACCGTTTCAATGGATCAAAGTGCGGCTGCGTAAAGAAGAATGCCACTATGATTATGTAGTGTCATGCAAATGTCTAGTATTATTGTAACCGGTATCAGTAAGGTTTTTGGGATCAAGGAGACGATATCGCAGCTAAACCGGATGGTTTATATCGATGGCCATCAATATTAGTTAACTCCACTTCGATCACAGCCATAGGGACCAGAAGCTATGGACATACTGCTACCGAACCGTGGCAATGGATGAAAGTGTGGCTGCGTAAAGAAGAATGCCACTATGATTATGTAGTGTCATGCAAATGTCTAGTATTATTGTAACAGGTATCAGTAACGTTTTTGAGATCAAGGAGACGATATCGCAGGTAAACCCGATGTTTTACATCGATGGCCACCAATATTAATTAACTTCACTTTGATCTTAGTCACAGGGCCGGGAAGCAATGGAAATCCTGCTACCGAACCGTTGCAATGGATCAACGTGTGGCTGCGTAAAGAAGAATGCCATTATGATTATGTAGTGCAATGCAAATATCTAGTCTTATTGTAACCGATATCAGTAAGGTTTTTACGACCAAGGAGACGATATCGCAGCTAAACCGGATGGTTTATATCGATGGCCATCAATATTAGTTCACTTCACTTTGATGTTAGTCATAAGGCCGAGAAGCAATGGAAATACTGCTACCGAACCGTGGCAATGGATCAAAGTTCAGCTTCGTAAAGAAGCATGCCACTATGATTATGTAGTGCCATGCAAATATATAGTCCTATTGTAACCGATATCAGTAAGGTTGTTACGGTCAAAGTGCGGCTGCGTAAAGAAGAATGCCAGTATGATTATGTAGTGTCATGCAAATGTCTAGTATTATTGTAACCGGTATCAGTAAGGTTTTTGGGATCAAGGAGACGATATCGCAGCTAAACCGTATGGTTTACATCGATGGCCATCAATATTAGTTAACTTCACTTTGATCTTAGGCATAGGGCCGAGAAGCAATGGAAATCCTGCTACCGAACCGTTGCAATGGATCAACGTGTGGCTGCGTAAAGAAGAATGCCACTATGATTATGTAGTGCCATGCAAATATCTAGTCTTATTGTAACCGATATCAGTAAGGTTTTTACGACCAAGGAGACGATATCGCAGCTAAACCGGATGGTTTATATCGATGGCCATCAATATTAGTTCACTTCACTTTGATGTTAGTCATAAGGCCGAGAAGCAATGGAAATACTGCTACCGAACCGTGGCAATGGATCAAAGTTCAGCTGCGTAAAGAAGCATGCCACTATGATTATGTAGTGCCATGCAAATATATAGTCCTATTGTAACCGATATCAGTAAGGTTTTTACGATCAAGGAGACGATATCGCAGCTAAACCGCATGGTTTATATTGATGGCCATCAATATTAGTTAACTTCACTTTGATTTCATCTATAAGGCCGAGAAGCAATGGAAATACTGCTACCGAACCGTAGCAATGGATCAAAGTGTGGCTGCGTAAAGAAGAATGCCACTATGATTATGTAGTGTCATGCAAATGTCGAGTATTATTGTAACAGGTATCAGTAAGGTTTTTGAGATCAAGGAGACGATATCGCAGGTAAACCCGATGGTTTATATCGATGGCCACCAATATTAATTAACTTCACTTTGATCTCAGCCATAGGGCCGGGAAGCAATGGACATACTGCTACCGAACCGTGGCAATGGATGAAAGTGTGGCTGCGTAAAGCAGAATGCCACTATGATTATGTAGTGTCATGCAAATGTCTAGTATTATTGTAACAGGTATCAGTAAGGTTTTTGAGATCAAGGAGACGATATCGCAGCTAAACCGGATGGTTTATATCGATGGCCATCAATATTAGTTAACTTCACTTTGATCTTAGGCATAGGGCCGAGAAGCAATGGAAATACTACTACCGAACCGTGGCAATGGATCAAAGTGAGGCTGTGTAAAGAAGAATGCCACTATGATTATGTAGTGCCATGCAAATATCTAGTCCTGTTGTAACCGATATCAGTAAGGTTTTTGAGATCAAGGAGACGATATCGCAGCTAAACCGGATGGTTTACATCGATGGCCATCAATATTAGTTAACTTCACTTTCATCTTAGTCATACGGCCGAGAAGCAATGGAAATACTGCTAACGAACCGTGGCAATGGATCAAAGTGTGGCTGCGTAAAGAAGAATGCCACAATGATTATGTAGTGTCATGCAAATATCTAGTCCTGTTGTAACCGATGTCAGTAAGGTTTTTACTATCAAGGAGACGATATCGCAGCTAAACCGGATGGTTTATATCGATGGCCATCAATATTAGTTAACTTCACTTTGATCTTAGTCATAAGGCCGAGAAGCAATGGAAATACTGCTACCGAACCGTGGCAATGGATCAAAGTTAAGCTGCGTAAAGAAGCATGCCACTATGATTATGTAGTGCCATGCAAATATCTAGTCCTATTGTAACCGATATCAGTAAGGTTTTTACGATCAAGGAGACGATATCGCAGCTAAACCGGATGGTTTATATCGATGGCCATCAATATTAGTTAACTTCACTTTGATCTCAACCATAGGGCCGGGAAGCAATGGAAATACTGCTACCGAACCGTGGCAATGGATCAAAGTGTGGCTCCGTAAAGAAGAATGCCACTATGATTATGTAGTGTCATGCAAATGTCTAGTATTATTGTAACAGGTATCAGTAACGTTTTTGAGATCAAGGAGACGATATCGCAGGTAAACCCGATGTTTTATATCGATGGCCACCAATATTAATTAACTTCACTTTGATCTTAGTCACAGGGCCGGGAAGCAATGGAAATCCTGCTACCGAACCGATGCAATGGATCAACGTGTGGCTGCGTAAAGAAGAATGCCACTATGATTATGTAGTGCAATGCAAATATCTAGTCTTATTGTAACCGATATCAGTAAGGTTTTTACGACCAAGGAGACGATATCGCAGCTAAACCGGATGGTTTATATCGATGGCCATCAATATTAGTTCACTTCACTTTGATGTTAGTCATAAGGCCGAGAAGCAATGGAAACACTGCTACCGAACCGTGGCAATGGATCAAAGTTCAGCTGCGTAAAGAAGCATGCCACTATGATTATGTAGCGCCATGCAAATATATAGTCCTATTGTAACCGATATCAGTAAGGTTTTTACGGTCAAAGTGCGGCTGCGTAAAGAAGAATGCCACTATGATTATGTAGTGTCATGCAAATGTCTAGTATTATTGTAACCGGTATCAGTAAGGTTTTTGGGATCAAGGAGACGATATCGCAGCTAAACCGTATGGTTTACATCGATGGCCATCAATATTAGTTAACTTCACTTTGATCTTAGGCATAGGGCCGAGAAGCAATGGAAATACTACTACCGAACCGTGGCAATGGATCAAAGTGAGGCTGTGTAAAGAAGAATGCCACTATGATTATGTAGTGCCATGCAAATGTCTAGTATTATTGTAACAGGTATCAGTAAGGTTTTTGAGATCAAGGAGACGATATCGCAGGTAAACCCGATGTTTTATATCGATGGCCACCAATATTAATTAACTTCACTTTGATCTTAGTCACAGGGCCGGGAAGCAATGGAAATCCTGCTACCGAACCGATGCAATGGATCAACGTGTGGCTGCGTAAAGAAGAATGCCACTATGATTATGTAGTGCAATGCAAATATCTAGTCTTATTGTAACCGGTATCAGTAAGGTTTTTGGGATCAAGGAGACGATATCGCAGCTAAACCGTATGGTTTACATCGATGGCCATCAATATTAGTTAACTTCACTTTGATCTTAGGCATAGGGCCGAGAAGCAATGGAAATACTACTACCGAACCGTGGCAATGGATCAAAGTGAGGCTGTGTAAAGAAGAATGCCACTATGATTATGTAGTGTCATGCAAATGTCTAGTATTATTGTAACAGGTATCAGTAACGTTTTTGAGATCAAGGAGACGATATCGCAGGTAAACCCGATGTTTTACATCGATGGCCACCAATATTAATTAACTTCACTTTGATCTTAGTCACAGGGCCGGGAAGCAATGGAAATCCTGCTACCGAACCGTTGCAATGGATCAACGTGTGGCTGCGTAAAGAAGAATGCCATTATGATTATGTAGTGCAATGCAAATATCTAGTCTTATTGTAACCGATATCAGTAAGGTTTTTACGACCAAGGAGACGATATCGCAGCTAAACCGGATGGTTTATATCGATGGCCATCAATATTAGTTCACTTCACTTTGATGTTAGTCATAAGGCCGAGAAGCAATGGAAATACTGCTACCGAACCGTGGCAATGGATCAAAGTTCAGCTTCGTAAAGAAGCATGCCACTATGATTATGTAGTGCCATGCAAATATATAGTCCTATTGTAACCGATATCAGTAAGGTTGTTACGGTCAAAGTGCGGCTGCGTAAAGAAGAATGCCAGTATGATTATGTAGTGTCATGCAAATGTCTAGTATTATTGTAACCGGTATCAGTAAGGTTTTTGGGATCAAGGAGACGATATCGCAGCTAAACCGTATGGTTTACATCGATGGCCATCAATATTAGTTAACTTCACTTTGATCTTAGGCATAGGGCCGAGAAGCAATGGAAATCCTGCTACCGAACCGTTGCAATGGATCAACGTGTGGCTGCGTAAAGAAGAATGCCACTATGATTATGTAGTGCCATGCAAATATCTAGTCTTATTGTAACCGATATCAGTAAGGTTTTTACGACCAAGGAGACGATATCGCAGCTAAACCGGATGGTTTATATCGATGGCCATCAATATTAGTTCACTTCACTTTGATGTTAGTCATAAGGCCGAGAAGCAATGGAAATACTGCTACCGAACCGTGGCAATGGATCAAAGTTCAGCTGCGTAAAGAAGCATGCCACTATGATTATGTAGTGCCATGCAAATATATAGTCCTATTGTAACCGATATCAGTAAGGTTTTTACGATCAAGGAGACGATATCGCAGCTAAACCGCATGGTTTATATTGATGGCCATCAATATTAGTTAACTTCACTTTGATTTCATCTATAAGGCCGAGAAGCAATGGAAATACTGCTACCGAACCGTAGCAATGGATCAAAGTGTGGCTGCGTAAAGAAGAATGCCACTATGATTATGTAGTGTCATGCAAATGTCGAGTATTATTGTAACAGGTATCAGTAAGGTTTTTGAGATCAAGGAGACGATATCGCAGGTAAACCCGATGGTTTATATCGATGGCCACCAATATTAATTAACTTCACTTTGATCTCAGCCATAGGGCCGGGAAGCAATGGACATACTGCTACCGAACCGTGGCAATGGATGAAAGTGTGGCTGCGTAAAGCAGAATGCCACTATGATTATGTAGTGTCATGCAAATGTCTAGTATTATTGTAACAGGTATCAGTAAGGTTTTTGAGATCAAGGAGACGATATCGCAGCTAAACCGGATGGTTTATATCGATGGCCATCAATATTAGTTAACTTCACTTTGATCTTAGGCATAGGGCCGAGAAGCAATGGAAATACTACTACCGAACCGTGGCAATGGATCAAAGTGAGGCTGTGTAAAGAAGAATGCCACTATGATTATGTAGTGCCATGCAAATATCTAGTCCTGTTGTAACCGATATCAGTAAGGTTTTTGAGATCAAGGAGACGATATCGCAGCTAAACCGGATGGTTTACATCGATGGCCATCAATATTAGTTAACTTCACTTTCATCTTAGTCATACGGCCGAGAAGCAATGGAAATACTGCTAACGAACCGTGGCAATGGATCAAAGTGTGGCTGCGTAAAGAAGAATGCCACAATGATTATGTAGTGTCATGCAAATATCTAGTCCTGTTGTAACCGATGTCAGTAAGGTTTTTACTATCAAGGAGACGATATCGCAGCTAAACCGGATGGTTTATATCGATGGCCATCAATATTAGTTAACTTCACTTTGATCTTAGTCATAAGGCCGAGAAGCAATGGAAATACTGCTACCGAACCGTGGCAATGGATCAAAGTTAAGCTGCGTAAAGAAGCATGCCACTATGATTATGTAGTGCCATGCAAATATCTAGTCCTATTGTAACCGATATCAGTAAGGTTTTTACGATCAAGGAGACGATATCGCAGCTAAACCGGATGGTTTATATCGATGGCCATCAATATTAGTTAACTTCACTTTGATCTCAACCATAGGGCCGGGAAGCAATGGAAATACTGCTACCGAACCGTGGCAATGGATCAAAGTGTGGCTCCGTAAAGAAGAATGCCACTATGATTATGTAGTGTCATGCAAATGTCTAGTATTATTGTAACAGGTATCAGTAACGTTTTTGAGATCAAGGAGACGATATCGCAGGTAAACCCGATGTTTTATATCGATGGCCACCAATATTAATTAACTTCACTTTGATCTTAGTCACAGGGCCGGGAAGCAATGGAAATCCTGCTACCGAACCGATGCAATGGATCAACGTGTGGCTGCGTAAAGAAGAATGCCACTATGATTATGTAGTGCAATGCAAATATCTAGTCTTATTGTAACCGATATCAGTAAGGTTTTTACGACCAAGGAGACGATATCGCAGCTAAACCGGATGGTTTATATCGATGGCCATCAATATTAGTTCACTTCACTTTGATGTTAGTCATAAGGCCGAGAAGCAATGGAAACACTGCTACCGAACCGTGGCAATGGATCAAAGTTCAGCTGCGTAAAGAAGCATGCCACTATGATTATGTAGCGCCATGCAAATATATAGTCCTATTGTAACCGATATCAGTAAGGTTTTTACGGTCAAAGTGCGGCTGCGTAAAGAAGAATGCCACTATGATTATGTAGTGTCATGCAAATGTCTAGTATTATTGTAACCGGTATCAGTAAGGTTTTTGGGATCAAGGAGACGATATCGCAGCTAAACCGTATGGTTTACATCGATGGCCATCAATATTAGTTAACTTCACTTTGATCTTAGGCATAGGGCCGAGAAGCAATGGAAATACTACTACCGAACCGTGGCAATGGATCAAAGTGAGGCTGTGTAAAGAAGAATGCCACTATGATTATGTAGTGCCATGCAAATGTCTAGTATTATTGTAACAGGTATCAGTAAGGTTTTTGAGATCAAGGAGACGATATCGCAGGTAAACCCGATGTTTTATATCGATGGCCACCAATATTAATTAACTTCACTTTGATCTTTGTCACAGGGCCGGGAAGCAATGGAAATCCTGCTACCGAACCGTTGCAATGGATCAACGTGTGGCTGCGTAAAGAAGAATGCCACTATGATTATGTAGTGCCATGCAAATATCTAGTCTTATTGTAACCGATATCAGTAAGGTTTTTACGACCAAGGAGACGATATCGCAGCTAAACCGGATGGTTTATATCGATGGCCATCAATATTAGTTCACTTCACTTTGATGTTAGTCATAAGGCCGAGAAGCAATGGAAATACTGCTACCGAACCGTGGCAATGGATCAAAGTTCAGCTGCGTAAAGAAGCATGCCACTATGATTATGTAGTGCCATGCAAATATATAGTCCTATTGTAACCGATATCAGTAAGGTTTTTACGATCAAGGAGACGATATCGCAGCTAAACCGGATGGTTTATATTGATGGCCATCAATATTAGTTAACTTCACTTTGATTTCATCCATAAGGCCGAGAAGCAATGGAAATACTGCTACCGAACCGTAGCAATGGATCAAAGTGTGGCTGCGTAAAGAAGAATGCCACTATGATTATGTAGTGCCATGCAAATATCTAGTCCTATTGTAACCGATATCGGTAAGGTTTTTGGGATCAAGGAGACGATATCGCAGCTAAACCGGATGGTTTACATCGATGGCCATCAATATTAGTTAACTTCACTTTGATCTTAGGCATAGTGCCGAGAAGCAATGGAAATACTACTACCGAACCGTGGCAATGGATCAAAGTGAGGCTGTGTAAAGAAGAATGCCACTATGATTATGTAGTGCCATGCAAATATCTAGTCCTGTTGTAACCGATATGAGTAAGGTTTTTGAGATCAAGGAGACGATATCGCAGCTAAACCGGATGGTTTACATCGATGGCCATCAATATTAGTTAACTTCAGTTTGATTTCAGGCATACGGCCGAGAAGCAAAGGAAATACTGCTACCGAACCGCGGCAATGGGTCAAAGTGTGGCTGCGTAAAGTAGAATGCCACTATGATTATGTAGTCTCATGCAAATATCTAGTCTTATTGTAACCGATATTAGTAAGGTTTTTGAGATCAAGGAGACGATATCGCAGGTAAACCCGATGGTTTATATCGATGGCCACCAATATTAATTAACTTCACTTTGATCTCAGCCATAGGGCCGGGAAGCAATGGAAATACTGCTACCGAAACGTAGCAATGGATCAAAGTGTGGCTGCGTAAAGAAGAATGCCACTATGATTATGTAGTCTCATGCAAATATCTAGTCTTATTGTAACCGATATTAGTAAGGCTTTTACGATCAAGCAGACAATATTGCAGGTAAACCGGATGGTTTATATCGACGGCCATCAATATTAGTTCACTTCACTTTGATGTTAGTCATAAGGCCGAGAAGCAATGGAAACACTGCTACCGAACCGTGGCAATGGATCAAAGTTCAGCTGCGTAAAGAAGCATGCCACTATGATTATGTAGTGCCATGCAAATATATAGTCCTATTGTAACCGATATCAGTAAGGTTTTTACGGTCAAAGTGCGGCTGCGTAAAGAAGAATGCCACTATGATTATGTAGTGTCATGCAAATGTCTAGTATTATTGTAACCGGTATCAGTAAGGTTTTTGGGATCAAGGAGACGATATCGCAGCTAAACCGTATGGTTTACATCGATGGCCATCAATATTAGTTAACTTCACTTTGATCTTAGGCATAGGGCCGAGAAGCAATGGAAATACTACTACCGAACCGTGGCAATGGATCAAAGTGAGGCTGTGTAAAGAAGAATGCCACTATGATTATGTAGTGCCATGCAAATGTCTAGTATTATTGTAACAGGTATCAGTAAGGTTTTTGAGATCAAGGAGACGATATCGCAGGTAAACCCGATGTTTTATATCGATGGCCACCAATATTAATTAACTTCACTTTGATCTTTGTCACAGGGCCGGGAAGCAATGGAAATCCTGCTACCGAACCGTTGCAATGGATCAACGTGTGGCTGCGTAAAGAAGAATGCCACTATGATTATGTAGTGCCATGCAAATATCTAGTCTTATTGTAACCGATATCAGTAAGGTTTTTACGACCAAGGAGACGATATCGCAGCTAAACCGGATGGTTTATATCGATGGCCATCAATATTAGTTCACTTCACTTTGATGTTAGTCATAAGGCCGAGAAGCAATGGAAATACTGCTACCGAACCGTGGCAATGGATCAAAGTTCAGCTGCGTAAAGAAGCATGCCACTATGATTATGTAGTGCCATGCAAATATATAGTCCTATTGTAACCGATATCAGTAAGGTTTTTACGATCAAGGAGACGATATCGCAGCTAAACCGGATGGTTTATATTGATGGCCATCAATATTAGTTAACTTCACTTTGATTTCATCCATAAGGCCGAGAAGCAATGGAAATACTGCTACCGAACCGTAGCAATGGATCAAAGTGTGGCTGCGTAAAGAAGAATGCCACTATGATTATGTAGTGCCATGCAAATATCTAGTCCTATTGTAACCGATATCGGTAAGGTTTTTGGGATCAAGGAGACGATATCGCAGCTAAACCGGATGGTTTACATCGATGGCCATCAATATTAGTTAACTTCACTTTGATCTTAGGCATAGTGCCGAGAAGCAATGGAAATACTACTACCGAACCGTGGCAATGGATCAAAGTGAGGCTGTGTAAAGAAGAATGCCACTATGATTATGTAGTGCCATGCAAATATCTAGTCCTGTTGTA
Source organism: Priocnemis perturbator (assembly GCA_963942575.1). Taxonomy (NCBI): domain Eukaryota; kingdom Metazoa; phylum Arthropoda; class Insecta; order Hymenoptera; family Pompilidae; genus Priocnemis; species Priocnemis perturbator. The sequence continues at coordinate 3,086,853 of OZ012655.1, read as the reverse complement.
ACCGATATGAGTAAGGTTTTTGAGATCAAGGAGACGATATCGCAGCTAAACCGGATGGTTTACATCGATGGCCATCAATATTAGTTAACTTCAGTTTGATTTCAGGCATACGGCCGAGAAGCAATGGAAATACTGCTACCGAACCGCGGCAATGGGTCAAAGTGTGGCTGCGTAAAGTAGAATGCCACTATGATTATGTAGTCTCATGCAAATATCTAGTCTTATTGTAACCGATATTAGTAAGGTTTTTGAGATCAAGGAGACGATATCGCAGGTAAACCCGATGGTTTATATCGATGGCCACCAATATTAATTAACTTCACTTTGATCTCAGCCATAGGGCCGGGAAGCAATGGAAATACTGCTACCGAAACGTAGCAATGGATCAAAGTGTGGCTGCGTAAAGAAGAATGCCACTATGATTATGTAGTCTCATGCAAATATCTAGTCTTATTGTAACCGATATTAGTAAGGCTTTTACGATCAAGCAGACAATATTGCAGGTAAACCGGATGGTTTATATCGACGGCCATCAATATTAGTTAACTTCACTTTCATCTTAGTCATAAGGCCGAGAAGCAATGGAAATACTGCTACCGAACCGTAACAATGGATCAAAGTGTGCCTGCGTAAAGAAGAATGCCACTATGATTATGTAGTGTCATGCAAATGTCTAGTATTATTGTAACCGATATCAATAAGGTTTTTACGAACAAGGAGACGATATCGCAGCTAAACCGGATGGTTTATATCGATGGCCATCAATATTAGTTAACTTCACTTTGATTTCATCCATAAGGCCGAGAAGCAATGGAAATACTGCTACCGAACCGTTTCAATGGATGAAAGTGTGGCTGCGTAAAGAAGCATGCCACTATGATTATGTAGTGTCATGCAAATGTCTAGTATTATTGTAACCGGTATCAGTAAGGTTTTTGAGATCAAGGAGACGATATTGCAGCTAAACCGGATGATTTACATCGATGGCCATCAATATTAGTTAACTTCACTTTCATCTTAGTCATACGGCCGAGAAGCAATGGAAATACTGCTACCGAACCGTGGCAATGGATCAAAGTGTGCCTGCGTAAAGAAGAATGCCACTATGATTATGTAGTGTCATGCAAATGTCTAGTCCTATTGTAACCGATATCAGTAAGGTTGTTACAATCAGGGAGACGATATCGCAGCTAAACCGGATGGTTTATATCAATGGCCATCAATATTAGTTAACTTTACTTTGATTTCATCCATAAGGCCGAGAAGCAATGGAAATACTGCTACCGAACCGTTTCAATGGATCAAAGTGCGGCTGCGTAAAGAAGAATGCCACTATGATTATGTAGTGTCATGCAAATGTCTAGTATTATTGTAACCGGTATCAGTAAGGTTTTTGAGATCAAGGAGACGATATCGCAGCTAAACCGGATGGTTTATATCGATAGCCATCAATATTAGTTAACTTCACTTCGATCTCAGCCATAGGGGCCAGAAGCAATGGAAATACTGCTACCGAACCGTTTCAATGGATCAAAGTGTGGCTGCGTAAAGAAGCATGCCACTAAGATTATGTAGTGCCATGCAAATATCTAGTCCTATTGTAACCGATATCAGTAAGGTTTTTACGACCAAGGAGAAGATATCGCAGCTAAACCGGATGGTTTATATCGATGGCCATCAATATTAGTTAACTTCACTTTGATTTCATCCATAAGGCCGAGAAGCAATGGAAATACTGCTACCGAACCGTTTCAATGGATCAAAGTGTGGCTGCGTAAAGAAGAATGCCACTATGATTATGTAGTGTCATGCAAATGTCTAGTATTATTGTAACCGGTATCAGTAAGGTTTTTGAGATCAAGGAGACGATATCGCAGCTAAACCGGATGGTTTATATCGATGGCCATCAATATTAGTTAACTTCACTTTCATCTTAGTCATACGGCCGAGAAGCAATGGAAATACTGCTACCGAACCGTGACAATGGATCAAAGTCTGCCTGCGTAAAGAAGAATGCCACTATGATTATGTAGTGTCATACAAATGTCTAGTATTATTGTAACCGATATCAATAAGGTTTTTACGATCAAGGAGACGATATCGCAGCTAAACCGGATGGTTTATATCGATGGCCATCAATATTAGTTAACATCACTTTGATCCCAACCATAGGGCCGGGAAGCAATGGAAATGCTGCTACCGAACCGTGGCAATGGATCAAAGTGTGGCTGCGTAAAGAAGCATGCCACTATGATTATGTAGTGCCATGCAAATAACTAGTCCTATTGTAACCGATATCAGTAAGGTTTTTACGATCAAGGAGACGATATCGCAGCTAAACCGGATGGTTCATATCGATGGCCATGAATATTAGTTAACTTCACTTTGATTTCATCCATAAGGCCGAGAAGCAATGGAAATACTGCTACCGAACCGTTTCAATGGATGAAAGTGTGGCTGCGTAAAGAAGCATGCCACTATGATTATGTAGTGTCATGCAAATGTCTAGTATTATTGTAACCGGTATCAGTAAGGTTTTTGAGATCAAGGAGACGATATTGCAGCTAAACCGGATGATTTACATCGATGGCCATCAATATTAGTTAACTTCACTTTCATCTTAGTCATACGGCCGAGAAACAATGGAAATACTGCTACCGAACCGTGGCAATGGATCAAAGTGTGCCTGCGTAAAGAAGAATGCCACTATGATTATGTAGTGCCATGCAAATATCTAGTCCTATTGTAACCGATATCAGTAAGGTTTTTACGATCAAGGAGACGATATCGCAGCTAAACCGGATGGTTTATATCGATCGCCATGAATATTAGTTAACTTCACTTTGATTTCATCCATAAGGGCGAGAAGCAATGGAAATACTGCTACCGAACCGTTTCAATGGATCAAAGTGTGGCTGCGTAAAGAAGCAAGCCACTATGATTATGTAGTGCCATGCAAATAACTAGTCCTATTGTAACCGATATCAGTAAGGTTTTTACGATCAAGGAGACGATATCGCAGCTAAACCGGATGGTTCATATCGATGGCCATGAATATTAGTTAACTTCACTTTGATTTCATCCATAAGGCTGAGAAGCAATTGAAATACTGCTACCGAACCGTTTCAATGGATCAAAGCGCGGCTGCGTAAAGAAGAATGCCACTATGATTATGTAGTGTCATGCAAATGTCTAGTATTATTGTAACCGGTATCAGTAAGGTTTTTGGGATCAAGGAGACGATATCGCAGCTAAACCGGATGGTTTATATCGATGGCCATCAATATTAGTTAACTTCACTTCGATCTCAGCCATAGGGACCAGAAGCAATAGAAATACTGCTACCGAAACGTTTCAATGGATCAAAGTGTGGCTGCGTAAAGAAGCATGCCACTATGATTATGTAGTCTCATGCAAATATCTAGTCTTATTGTAACCGATATTAGTAAGGCTTTTACGATCAAGCAGACAATATTGCAGGTAAACCGGATGGTTTATATCGACGGCCATCAATATTAGTTAACTTCACTTTGATCCCAGCCATAGGGCCGGGAAGCAATGGAAATGCTGCTACCGAACCGTGGCAATGGATCAAAGTGTGGCAGCGTAAAGAAGCATGCCACTATGATTATGTAGTGCCATGCAAATAACTAGTCCTATTGTAACCGATATCAGTAAGGTTTTTACGATCAAGGAGACGATATCGCAGCTAAACCGGATGGTTTATATCGATGGCCATGAATATTAGTTAACTTCACTTTGATTTCATCCATAAGTCCGAGAAGCATTGGAAATACTGCTACCGAACCGTTTCAATGGATCAAAGTGCGGCTGCGTAAAGAAGAATGCCACTATGATTATGTAGTGTCATGCAAATGTCTAGTATTATTGTAACCGGTATCAGTAAGGTTTTTGGGATCAAGGAGACGATATCGCAGCTAAACCGGATGGTTTATATCGATGGCCATCAATATTAGTTAACTTCACTTTCATTTCATCCATAAGGCCGAGAAGCGATGGAAATACTGCTACCGATCCGTTTCAATGGATGAAAGTGTGGCTGCGTAAAGAAGAATGCCACTATGATTATGTAGTGTCATGCAAATGTCTAGTATTATTGTAACCGGTATCAGTAAGGTTTTTGAGATCAAGGAGACGATATCGCAGCTAAACCGGATGGTTTATATCGATGGCCATCAATATTAGTTAACTTCACTTTGATTTCATCCATAAGGCCGAGAAGCAATTGAAATACTGCTACCGAACCGTTTCAATGGATCAAAGTGCGGCTGCGTAAAGAAGAATGCCACTATGATTATGTAGTGTCATGCAAATGTCTAGTATTATTGTAACCGGTATCAGTAAGGTTTTTACGACCAAGGAGAAGATATCGCAGCTAAACCGGATGGTTTATATCGATGGCCATCAATATTAGTTAACTTCATTTTGATTTCATCCATAAGGCCGAGAAGCAATGGAAATACTGCTACCGAACCGTTTCAATGGATCAAAGTGTGGCTGCGTAAAGAAGAATGCCACTATGATTATGTAGTGTCATGCAAATGTCTAGTACTATTGTAACCGGTATCAGTAAGGTTTTTGAGATCAAGGAGACGATATCGCAGCTAAACCGGATGGTTTATATCGATGGCCATCAATATTAGTTAACTTCACTTTCATCTTAGTCATACGGCCGAGAAGCAATGGAAATACTGTACCGAACCGTGACAATGGATCAAAGTGTGCCTGCGTAAAGAAGAATGCCACTATGATTATGTAGTGTCATGCAAATGTCTAGTATTATTGTAACCGATATCAATAAGGTTTTTACGAACAAGGAGACGATATCGCAGCTAAACCGGATGGTTTATATCGATGGCCATCAATATTAGTTAACATCACTTTGATCCCAACCATAGGGCCGGGAAGCAATGGAAATGCTGCTACCGAACCGTGGCAATGGATCAAAGTGTGGCTGCGTAAAGAAGCATGCTACTATGATTATGTAGTGCCATGCAAATAACTAGTCCTATTGTAACCGATATCAGTAAGGTTTTTACGATCAAGGAGACGATATCGCAGCTAAACCGGATGGTTCATATCGATGGCCATGAATATTAGTTAACTTCACTTTGATTTCATCCATAAGGCCGAGAAGCAATGGAAATACTGCTACCGAACCGTTTCAAAGGATGAAAGTGTGGCTGCGTAAAGAAGCATGCCACTATGATTATGTAGTGTCATGCAAATGTCTAGTATTATTGTAACCGGTATCAGTAAGGTTTTTGAGATCAAGGAGACGATATTGCAGCTAAACCGGATGATTTACATCGATGGCCATCAATATTAGTTAACTTCACTTTCATCTTAGTCATACGGCCGAGAAACAATGGAAATACTGCTACCGAACCGTGGCAATGGATCAAAGTGTGCCTGCGTAAAGAAGAATGCCACTATGATTATGTAGTGCCATGCAAATATCTAGTCCTATTGTAACCGATATCAGTAAGGTTTTTACGATCAAGGAGACGATATCGCAGCTAAACCGGATGGTTTATATCGATCGCCATGAATATTAGTTAACTTCACTTTGATTTCATCCATAAGGGCGAGAAGCAATGGAAATACTGCTACCGAACCGTTTCAATGGATCAAAGTGTGGCTGCGTAAAGAAGCAAGCCACTATGATTATGTAGTGCCATGCAAATAACTAGTCCTATTGTAACCGATATCAGTAAGGTTTTTACGATCAAGGAGACGATATCGCAGCTAAACCGGATGGTTCATATCGATGGCCATGAATATTAGTTAACTTCACTTTGATTTCATCGATAAGGCCGAGAAGCAATTGAAATACTGCTACCGAACCGTTTCAATGGATCAAAGTGCGGCTGCGTAAAGAAGAATGCCACTATGATTATGTAGTGTCATGCAAATGTCTAGTATTATTGTAACCGGTATCAGTAAGGTTTTTGGGATCAAGGAGACGATATCGCAGCTAAACCGGATGGTTTATATCGATGGCCATCAATATTAGTTAACTTCACTTCGATCTCAGCCATAGGGACCAGAAGCAATAGAAATACTGCTACCGAAACGTTTCAATGGATCAAAGTGTGGCTGCGTAAAGAAGCATGCCACTATGATTATGTAGTCTCATGCAAATATCTAGTCTTATTGTAACCGATATTAGTAAGGCTTTTACGATCAAGCAGACAATATTGCAGGTAAACCGGATGGTTTATATCGACGGCCATCAATATTAGTTAACTTCACTTTGATCTCAGCCATAGGCCGAGAAGCAATGGAAAAACTGCTACCGATCCGTTTCAATGGATGAAAGTGTGGCTGCGTAAAGAAGAATGCCACTATGATTATGTAGTGTCATGCAAATGTCTAGTATTATTGTAACCGGTATCAGTAAGGTTTTTGGGATCAAGGAGACGATATCGCAGCTAAACCGGATGGTTTATATCGATGGCCATCAATATTAGTTAGCTTCACTTCGATCTCAGCCATAGGGACAAGAAGCAATGGAAATACTGCTACCGAACCGTGGCAATAGATGAAAGTGTGGCTGCGTAAAGAAGAATGCCACTATGATTATGTAGTGTCATGCAAATGTCTAGTATTATTGTAACCGGTATCAGTAAGGTTTTTGAGATCAAGGAGACGATATCGCAGCTAAACCGGATGGTTTATATCGATGGCCATCAATATCAGTTAACTTCACTTTCATCTTAGTCATACGGCCGTGAAGCAATGGAAATACTGATACCGATCCGTTTCAATGGATCAAAGTGTGGCTGCGTAAAGAAGAATGCCACTATGATTATGTAGTGTCATGCAAATGTCTAGTATTATTGTAACCGGTATCAGTAAGGTTTTTGAGATCAAGGAGACGATATCGCAGCTAAACCGGATGGTTTATATCGATGGCCATCAATATTAGTTAACTCCACTTCGATCACAGCCATAGGGACCAGAAGCTATGGACATACTGCTACCGAACCGTGACAATGGATGAAAGTGTGGCTGCGTAAAGCAGAATGCCACTATGATTATGTAGTGTCATGCAAATGTCTAGTATTATTGTAACCGGTATTAGTAAGGTTTTTGAGATCAAGGAGACGATATCGCAGCTAAACCGGATGGTTTACATCGATGGCCATCAATATTAGTTAACTTCACTTTGATCTTAGGCATAGGGCCGAGAAGCAATGGAAATACTACTACCGAACCGTGGCAATGGATCAAAGTGAGGCTGTGTAAAGAAGAATGCCACTATGATTATGTAGTGCCATGCAAATATCTAGTCCTGTTGTAACCGATATCAGTAAGGTTTTTGAGATCAAGGAGACGATATCGCAGCTAAACCGGATGGTTTACATCGATGGCCATCAATATTAGTTAACTTCACTTTCATCTTAGTCATACGGCCGAGAAGCAATGGAAATACTGCTAACGAACCGTGGCAATGGATCAAAGTGTGGCTGCGTAAAGAAGAATGCCACAATGATTATGTAGTGTCATGCAAATATCTAGTCCTGTTGTAACCGATATCAGTAAGGTTTTTACTATCAAGGAGACGATATCGCAGCTAAACCGGATGGTTTATATCGATGGCCATCAATATTAGTTAACTTCACTTTGATCTTAGTCATAAGGCCGAGAAGCAATGGAAATACTGCTACCGAACCGTGGCAATGGATCAAAGTTAAGCTGCGTAAAGAAGCATGCCACTATGATTATGTAGTACCATGCAAATATCTAGTCCTATTGTAACCGATATCAGTAAGGTTTTTACGATCAAGGAGACGATATCGCAGCTAAACCGGATGGTTTATATCGATGGCCATCAATATTAGTTAACTTCACTTTGATCTCAACCATAGGGCCGGGAAGCAATGGAAATACTGCTACCGAACCGTGGCAATGGATCAAAGTGTGGCTGCGTAAAGAAGAATGCCACTATGATTATGTAGTGTCATGCAAATGTCTAGTATTATTGTAACAGGTATCAGTAAGGTTTTTGAGATCAAGGAGACGATATCGCAGGTAAACCCGATGTTTTATATCGATGGCCACCAATATTAATTAACTTCACTTTGATCTTAGTCACAGGGCCGGGAAGCAATGGAAATCCTGCTACCGAACCGTTGCAATGGATCAACGTGTGGCTGCGTAAAGAAGAATGCCACTATGATTATGTAGTGCCATGCAAATATCTAGTCTTATTGTAACCGATATCAGTAAGGTTTTTACGACCAAGGAGACGATATCGCAGCTAAACCGGATGGTTTATATCGATGGCCATCAATATTAGTTCCCTTCACTTTGATGTTAGTCATAAGGCCGAGAAGCAATGGAAATACTGCTACCGAACCGTGGCAATGGATCAAAGTTCAGCTGCGTAAAGAAGCATGCCACTATGATTATGTAGTGCCATGCAAATATATAGTCCTATTGTAACCGATATCAGTAAGGTTTTTACGGTCAAAGTGCGGCTGCGTAAAGAAGAATGCCACTATGATTATGTAGTGTCATGCAAATGTCTAGTATTATTGTAACCGGTATCAGTAAGGTTTTTGGGATCAAGGAGACGATATCGCAGCTAAACCGGATGGTGTACATCGATGGCCATCAATTTTAGTTAACTTCACTTTGATCTTAGGCATAGGGCCGAGAAGCAATGGAAATACTACTACCGAACCGTGGCAATGGATCAAAGTGAGGCTGTGTAAAGAAGAATGCCACTATGATTATGTAGTGCCATGCAAATGTCTAGTATTATTGTAACAGGTATCAGTAAGGTTTTTGAGATCAAGGAGACGATATCGCAGGTAAACCCGATGTTTTATATCGATGGCCACCAATATTAATTAACTTCACTTTGATCTTAGTCACAGGGCCGGGAAGCAATGGAAATCCTGCTACCGAACCGTGGCAATGGATCAAAGTGTGGCTGCGTAAAGAAGCATGCCACTATGATTATGTAGTGCCATGCAAATAACTAGTCCTATTGTAACCGATATCAGTAAGGTTTTTACGATCAAGGAGACGATATCGCAGCTAAACCGGATGGTTCATATCGATGGCCATGAATATTAGTTAACTTCACTTTGATTTCATCCATAAGGCCGAGAAGCAATGGAAATACTGCTACCGAACCGTTTCAATGGATCAAAGTGCGGCTGCGTAAAGAAGAATGCCACTATGATTATGTAGTGTCATGCAAATGTCTAGTATTATTGTAACCGGTATCAGTAAGGTTTTTGGGATCAAGGAGACGATATCGCAGCTAAACCGGATGGTTTATATCGATGGCCATCAATATTAGTTAACTTCACTTCGATCTCAGCCATAGGGACCAGAAGCAATAGAAATACTGCTACCGAAACGTTTCAATGGATCAAAGTGTGGCTGCGTAAAGAAGCATGCCACTATGATTATGTAGTCTCATGCAAATATCTAGTCTTATTGTAACCGATATTAGTAAGGCTTTTACGATCAAGCAGACAATATTGCAGGTAAACCGGATGGTTTATATCGACGGCCATCAATATTAGTTAACTTCACTTTGATCTCAGCCATAGGCCGAGAAGCAATGGAAATACTGCTACCGAACCGTTTCAATGGATCAAAGTGCGGCTGCGTAAAGAAGAATGCCACTATGATTATGTAGTGTCATGCAAATGTCTAGTATTATTGTAACCGGTATCAGTAAGGTTTTTGGGATCAAGGAGACGATATCGCAGCTAAACCGGATGGTTTATATCGATGGCCATCAATATTAGTTAGCTTCACTTCGATCTCAGCCATAGGGACAAGAAGCAATGGAAATACTGCTACCGAACCGTGGCAATAGATGAAAGTGTGGCTGCGTAAAGAAGAATGCCACTATGATTATGTAGTGTCATGCAAATGTCTAGTATTATTGTAACCGGTATCAGTAAGGTTTTTGAGATCAAGGAGACGATATCGCAGCTAAACCGGATGGTTTATATCGATGGCCATCAATATCAGTTAACTTCACTTTCATCTTAGTCATACGGCCGAGAAGCAATGGAAATACTGATACCGATCCGTTTCAATGGATCAAAGTGTGGCTGCGTAAAGAAGAATGCCACTATGATTATGTAGTGTCATGCAAATGTCTAGTCCTATTGTAACCGATATCAGTAAGGTTGTTACAATCAGGGAGACGATATCGCAGCTAAACCGGATGGTTTATATCGATGGCCATCAATATTAGTTAACTTCACTTTGATTTCATCCATAAGGCCGAGAAGCAATGGAAATACTGCTACCGAACCGTTTCAATGGATCAAAGTGCGGCTGCGTAAAGAAGAATGCCACTATGATTATGTAGTGTCATGCAAATGTCTAGTATTATTGTAACCGGTATCAGTAAGGTTTTTGAGATCAAGGAGACGATATCGCAGCTAAACCGGATGGTTTATATCGATGGCCATCAATATTAGTTATCTTCACTTCGATCTCAGCCATAGGGGCCAGAAGCAATGGAAATACTGCTACCGAACCGTTTCAATGGATCAAAGTGTGGCTGCGTAAAGAAGCATGCCACTAAGATTATGTAGTGCCATGCAAATATCTAGTCCTATTGTAACCGATATCAGTAAGGTTTTTACGACCAAGGAGTAGATATCGCAGCTAAACCGGATGGTTTATATCGATGGCCATCAATATTAGTTAACTTCACTTTGATTTCATCCATAAGGCCGAGAAGCAATGGAAATACTGCTACCGAACCGTTTCAATGGATCAAAGTGTGGCTGCGTAAAGAAGAATGCCACTATGATTATGTAGTGTCATGCAAATGTCTAGTATTATTGTAACCGGTATCAGTAAGGTTTTTGAGATCAAGGAGACGATATCGCAGCTAAACCGGATGGTTTATATCGATGGCCATCAATATTAGTTAACTTCACTTTCATCTTAGTCATACGGCCGAGAAGCAATGGAAATACTGCTACCGAACCGTGACAATGGATCAAAGTGTGCCTGCGTAAAGAAGAATGCCACTATGATTATGTAGTGTCATGCAAATGTCTAGTATTATTGTAACCGATATCAATAAGGTTTTTACGATCAAGGAGACGATATCGCAGCTAAACCGGATGGTTTATATCGATGGCCATCAATATTAGTTAACATCACTTTGATCCCAACCATAGGGCCGGGAAGCAATGGAAATGCTGCTACCGAACCGTGGCAATGGATCAAAGTGTGGCTGCGTAAAGAAGCATGCCACTATGATTATGTAGTGCCATGCAAATAACTAGTCCTATTGTAACCGATATCAGTAAGGTTTTTACGATCAAGGAGACGATATCGCAGCTAAACCGGATGGTTCATATCGATGGCCATGAATATTAGTTAACTTCACTTTGATTTCATCCATAAGGCCGAGAAGCAATGGAAATACTGCTACCGAACCGTTTCAATGGATGAAAGTGTGGCTGCGTAAAGAAGCATGCCACTATGATTATGTAGTGTCATGCAAATGTCTAGTATTATTGTAACCGGTATCAGTAAGGTTTTTGAGATCAAGGAGACGATATTGCAGCTAAACCGGATGATTTACATCGATGGCCATCAATATTAGTTAACTTCACTTTCATCTTAGTCATACGGCCGAGAAACAATGGAAATACTGCTACCGAACCGTGGCAATGGATCAAAGTGTGCCTGCGTAAAGAAGAATGCCACTATGATTATGTAGTGCCATGCAAATATCTAGTCCTATTGTAACCGATATCAGTAAGGTTTTTACGATCAAGGAGACGATATCGCAGCTAAACCGGATGGTTTATATCGATCGCCATGAATATTAGTTAACTTCACTTTGATTTCATCCATAAGGGCGAGAAGCAATGGAAATACTGCTACCTAACCGTTTCAATGGATCAAAGTGTGGCTGCGTAAAGAAGCAAGCCACTATGATTATGTAGTGCCATGCAAATAACTAGTCCTATTGTAACCGATATCAGTAAGGTTTTTACGATCAAGGAGACGATATCGCAGCTAAACCGGATGGTTCATATCGATGGCCATGAATATTAGTTAACTTCACTTTGATTTCATCCATAAGGCCGAGAAGCAATTGAAATACTGCTACCGAACAGTTTCAATGGATCAAAGTGCGGCTGCGTAAAGTAGAATGCCACTATGATTATGTAGTGTCATGCAAATGTCTAGTATTATTGTAACCGGTATCAGTAAGGTTTTTGGCATCAAGGAGACGATATCGCAGCTAAACCGGATGGTTTATATCGATGGCCATCAATATTAGTTAACTTCACTTTCATCTTAGTCATACGGCCGAGAAGCAATGGAAATACTGATACCGATCCGTTTCAATGGATCAAAGTGTGGCTGCGTAAAGAAGAATGCCACTATGATTATGTAGTGTCATGCAAATGTCTAGTATTATTGTAACCGATATCAGTAAGGTTTTTGAGATCAAGGAGACGATATCGCAGCTAAACCGGATGGTTTACATCGATGGCCATCAATATTAGTTAACTTCACTTTCATCTTAGTCATACGGCCGAGAAGCAATGGAAATACTGCTAACGAACCGTGGCAATGGATCAAAGTGTGGCTGCGTAAAGAAGAATGCCACAATGATTATGTAGTGTCATGCAAATATCTAGTCCTGTTGTAACCGATATCAGTAAGGTTTTTACTATCAAGGAGACGATATCGCAGCTAAACCGGATGGTTTATATCGATGGCCATCAATATTAGTTAACTTCACTTTGATCTTAGTCATAAGGCCGAGAAGCAATGGAAATACTGCTACCGGACCGTGGCAATGGATCAAAGTTAAGCTGCGTAAAGAAGCATGCCACTATGATTATGTAGTACCATGCAAATATCTAGTCCTATTGTAACCGATATCAGTAAGGTTTTTACGATCAAGGAGACGATATCGCAGCTAAACCGGATGGTTTATATCGATGGCCATCAATATTAGTTAACTTCACTTTGATCTCAACCATAGGGCCGGGAAGCAATGGAAATACTGCTACCGAACCGTGGCAATGGATCAAAGTGTGGCTGCGTAAAGAAGAATGCCACTATGATTATGTAGTGTCATGCAAATGTCTAGTATTATTGTAACAGGTATCAGTAAGGTTTTTGAGATCAAGGAGACGATATCGCAGGTAAACCCGATATTTTATATCGATGGCCACCAATATTAATTAACTTCACTTTGATCTTAGTCACAGGGCCGGGAAGCAATGGAAATCCTGCTACCGAACCGTGGCAATGGATCAAAGTGTGGCTGCGTAAAGAAGCATGCCACTATGATTATGTAGTGCCATGCAAATAACTAGTCCTATTGTAACCGATATCAGTAAGGTTTTTACGATCAAGGAGACGATATCGCAGCTAAACCGGATGGTTCATATCGATGGCCATGAATATTAGTTAACTTCACTTTGATTTCATCCATAAGGCCGAGAAGCAATGGAAATACTGCTACCGAACCGTTTCAATGGATCAAAGTGCGGCTGCGTAAAGAAGAATGCCACTATGATTATGTAGTGTCATGCAAATGTCTAGTATTATTGTAACCGGTATCAGTAAGGTTTTTGGGATCAAGGAGACGATATCGCAGCTAAACCGGATGGTTTATATCGATGGCCATCAATATTAGTTAACTTCACTTCGATCTCAGCCATAGGGACCAGAAGCAATAGAAATACTGCTACCGAAACGTTTCATTGGATCAAAGTGTGGCTGCGTAAAGAAGCATGCCACTATGATTATGTAGTCTCATGCAAATATCTAGTCTTATTGTAACCGATATTAGTAAGGCTTTTACGATCAAGCAGACAATATTGCAGGTAAACCGGATGGTTTATATCGACGGCCATCAATATTAGTTAACTTCACTTTGATCTCAGCCATAGGCCGAGAAGCAATGGAAATACTGCTACCGAACCGTTTCAATGGATCAAAGTGCGGCTGCGTAAAGAAGAATGCCACTATGATTATGTAGTGTCATGCAAATGTCTAGTATTATTGTAACCGGTATCAGTAAGGTTTTTGGGATCAAGGAGACGATATCGCAGCTAAACCGGATGGTTTATATCGATGGCCATCAATATTAGTTAACTCCACTTCGATCACAGCCATAGGGACCAGAAGCTATGGACATACTGCTACCGAACCGTGGCAATGGATGAAAGTGTGGCTGCGTAAAGAAGAATGCCACTATGATTATGTAGTGTCATGCAAATGTCTAGTATTATTGTAACAGGTATCAGTAACGTTTTTGAGATCAAGGAGACGATATCGCAGGTAAACCCGATGTTTTATATCGATGGCCACCAATATTAATTAACTTCACTTTGATCTTAGTCACAGGGCCGGGAAGCAATGGAAATCCTGCTACCGAACCGTTGCAATGGATCAACGTGTGGCTGCGTAAAGAAGAATGCCATTATGATTATGTAGTGCAATGCAAATATCTAGTCTTATTGTAACCGATATCAGTAAGGTTTTTACGACCAAGGAGACGATATCGCAGCTAAACCGGATGGTTTATATCGATGGCCATCAATATTAGTTCACTTCACTTTGATGTTAGTCATAAGGCCGAGAAGCAATGGAAATACTGCTACCGAACCGTGGCAATGGATCAAAGTTCAGCTTCGTAAAGAAGCATGCCACTATGATTATGTAGTGCCATGCAAATATATAGTCCTATTGTAACCGATATCAGTAAGGTTGTTACGGTCAAAGTGCGGCTGCGTAAAGAAGAATGCCAGTATGATTATGTAGTGTCATGCAAATGTCTAGTATTATTGTAACCGGTATCAGTAAGGTTTTTGGGATCAAGGAGACGATATCGCAGCTAAACCGTATGGTTTACATCGATGGCCATCAATATTAGTTAACTTCACTTTGATCTTAGGCATAGGGCCGAGAAGCAATGGAAATCCTGCTACCGAACCGTTGCAATGGATCAACGTGTGGCTGCGTAAAGAAGAATGCCACTATGATTATGTAGTGCCATGCAAATATCTAGTCTTATTGTAACCGATATCAGTAAGGTTTTTACGACCAAGGAGACGATATCGCAGCTAAACCGGATGGTTTATATCGATGGCCATCAATATTAGTTCACTTCACTTTGATGTTAGTCATAAGGCCGAGAAGCAATGGAAATACTGCTACCGAACCGTGGCAATGGATCAAAGTTCAGCTGCGTAAAGAAGCATGCCACTATGATTATGTAGTGCCATGCAAATATATAGTCCTATTGTAACCGATATCAGTAAGGTTTTTACGATCAAGGAGACGATATCGCAGCTAAACCGGATGGTTTATATTGATGGCCATCAATATTAGTTAACTTCACTTTGATTTCATCCATAAGGCCGAGAAGCAATGGAAATACTGCTACCGAACCGTAGCAATGGATCAAAGTGTGGCTGCGTAAAGAAGAATGCCACTATGATTATGTAGTGTCATGCAAATGTCTAGTATTATTGTAACAGGTGTCAGTAAGGTTTTTGAGATCAAGGAGACGATATCGCAGGTAAACCCGATGGTTTATATCGATGGCCACCAATATTAATTAACTTCACTTTGATCTCAGCCATAGGGCCGGGAAGCAATGGACATACTGCTACCGAACCGTGGCAATGGATGAAAGTGTGGCTGCGTAAAGCAGAATGCCACTATGATTATGTAGTGTCATGCAAATGTCTAGTATTATTGTAACAGGTATCAGTAAGGTTTTTGAGATCAAGGAGACGATATCGCAGCTAAACCGGATGGTTTATATCGATGGCCATCAATATTAGTTAACTTCACTTTGATCTTAGGCATAGGGCCGAGAAGCAATGGAAATACTACTACCGAACCGTGGCAATGGATCAAAGTGAGGCTGTGTAAAGAAGAATGCCACTATGATTATGTAGTGCCATGCAAATATCTAGTCCTGTTGTAACCGATATCAGTAAGGTTTTTGAGATCAAGGAGACGATATCGCAGCTAAACCGGATGGTTTACATCGATGGCCATCAATATTAGTTAACTTCACTTTCATCTTAGTCATACGGCCGAGAAGCAATGGAAATACTGCTAACGAACCGTGGCAATGGATCAAAGTGTGGCTGCGTAAAGAAGAATGCCACAATGATTATGTAGTGTCATGCAAATATCTAGTCCTGTTGTAACCGATGTCAGTAAGGTTTTTACTATCAAGGAGACGATATCGCAGCTAAACCGGATGGTTTATATCGATGGCCATCAATATTAGTTAACTTCACTTTGATCTTAGTCATAAGGCCGAGAAGCAATGGAAATACTGCTACCGAACCGTGGCAATGGATCAAAGTTAAGCTGCGTAAAGAAGCATGCCACTATGATTATGTAGTGCCATGCAAATATCTAGTCCTATTGTAACCGATATCAGTAAGGTTTTTACGATCAAGGAGACGATATCGCAGCTAAACCGGATGGTTTATATCGATGGCCATCAATATTAGTTCACTTCACTTTGATGTTAGTCATAAGGCCGAGAAGCAATGGAAATACTGCTACCGAACCGTGGCAATGGATCAAAGTTCAGCTGCGTAAAGAAGCATGCCACTATGATTATGTAGTGCCATGCAAATATATAGTCCTATTGTAACCGATATCAGTAAGGTTTTTACGATCAAGGAGACGATATCGCAGCTAAACCGGATGGTTTATATTGATGGCCATCAATATTAGTTAACTTCACTTTGATTTCATCCATAAGGCCGAGAAGCAATGGAAATACTGCTACCGAACCGTAGCAATGGATCAAAGTGTGGCTGCGTAAAGAAGAATGCCACTATGATTATGTAGTGCCATGCAAATATCTAGTCCTATTGTAACCGATATCGGTAAGGTTTTTGGGATCAAGGAGACGATATCGCAGCTAAACCGGATGGTTTACATCGATGGCCATCAATATTAGTTAACTTCACTTTGATCTTAGGCATAGTGCCGAGAAGCAATGGAAATACTACTACCGAACCGTGGCAATGGATCAAAGTGAGGCTGTGTAAAGAAGAATGCCACTATGATTATGTAGTGCCATGCAAATATCTAGTCCTGTTGTAACCGATATGAGTAAGGTTTTTGAGATCAAGGAGACGATATCGCAGCTAAACCGGATGGTTTACATCGATGGCCATCAATATTAGTTAACTTCAGTTTGATTTCAGGCATACGGCCGAGAAGCAATGGAAATACTGCTACCGAACCGCGGCAATGGGTCAAAGTGTGGCTGCGTAAAGTAGAATGCCACTATGATTATGTAGTCTCATGCAAATATCTAGTCTTATTGTAACCGATATTAGTAAGGTTTTTGAGATCAAGGAGACGATATCGCAGGTAAACCCGATGGTTTATATCGATGGCCACCAATATTAATTAACTTCACTTTGATCTCAGCCATAGGGCCGGGAAGCAATGGAAATACTGCTACCGAACCGTAGCAATGGATCAAAGTGTGGCTGCGTAAAGAAGAATGCCACCATGATTATGTAGTGTCATGCAAATGTCTAGTATTATTGTAACAGGTATCAGTAAGGTTTTTGAGATCAAGGAGACGATATCGCAGCTAAACCGGATGGTTTATATCGATGGCCATCAATATTAGTTAACTTCACTTTGATCTCAGCTATAGGGCCGGGAAGCAATGGAAATACTGCTACCGAACCGTGGCAATGGATCAAAGTTCAGCTGCGTAAAGAAGCATGCCACTATGATTATGTAGTGCCATGCAAATATATAGTCCTATTGTAACCGATATCAGAAAGGGTTTTACGATCAAAGAGACGATATCGCAGCTAAACCGGATGGTTTATATCGATGGCCATCAATATTAGTTAACTTCACTTTGATCTTAGTTATAGGGCCGAGAATCAAAGGAAATACTGCTACCGAACCGTGGCAATGGATCAAAGTTCAGCTGCGTAAAGAAGCATGCCACTATGATTATGTAGTGCCATGCAAGTATCTATTCCTATTGTAACCGATATCTGTAAGGTTCTTACGATCAAGGATACGATATCGCAGCTAAACCGGATGGTTTATGTCGAAGGCCATCAATATTAGTTGACTTCACTTCGATCTCAGCCATAGGGACGAGAAGCAATGGAAATGTTGCTACCGAACCGTTGCAATGGATCAACGTGTGGCTGCGTAAAGAAGAATGCCACTATGATTATGTAGTGCCATGCAAATATCTAGTCTTATTGTAACCGATATCAGTAAGGTTTTTACGACCAAGGAGACGATATCGCAGCTAAACCGGATGGTTTATATCGATGGCCATCAATATTAGTTCACTTCACTTTGATCTTAGTCATAAGGCCGAGAAGCAATGGAAATACTGCTACCGAACCGTGGCAATGGATCAAAGTTCAGCTGCGTAAAGAAGCATGCCACTATGATTATGTAGTGCCATGCAAATATATAGTCCTATTGTAACCGATATCAGTAAGGTTTTTGAGATCAAGGAGACGATATCGCAGCTAAACCGGATGGTTTACATCGATGGCCATCAATATTAGTTAACTTCACTTTGATCTTAGGCGTAGGGCCGAGAAGCAATGGAAATACTACTACCGAACCGTGGCAATGGATCAAAGTGAGGCTGTGTAAAGAAGAATGCCACTATGATTATGTAGTGCCATGCAAATATCTAGTCCTGTTGTAACCGATATCAGTAAGGTTTTTGAGATCAAGGAGACGATATCGCAGCTAAACCGGATGGTTTACATCGATGGCCATCAATATTAGTTAACTTCACTTTCATCTTAGTCATACGGCCGAGAAGCAATGGAAATACTGCTACCGAACCGTGGCAATGGATCAAAGTGTGGCTGCGTAAAGAAGAATGCCACTATGATTATGTAGTGTCATGCAAATATCTAGTCCTGTTGTAACCGATATCAGTAAGGTTTTTACGATCAAGGAGACGATATCGCAGCTAAACCGGATGGTTTATATCGATAGCCATCAATATTAGTTAACTTCACTTTGATCTTAGTCATAAGGCCGAGAAGCAATGGAAATACTGCTATCGAATCGTGGCAACGGATCACAGTTAAGCTGCGTAAAGAAGCATGCCACTATGATTATGTAGTGCCATGCAAATATCTAGTCCTATTGTAACCGATATCAGTAAGGTTTTTACGATCAAGGAGACGATATCGCAGCTAAACCGGATGGTTTATATCGATGTCCATCAATATTAGTTAACTTCACTTTGATCTCGACCATAGGGCCGGGAAGCAATGGAAATACTGCTACCGAACCGTGGCAATGGATCAAAGTGTGGCTGCGTAAAGAAGAATGCCACTATGATTATGTAGTGTCATGCAAATGTCTAGTATTAATGTAACCGGTATCAGTAAGGTTTTTGAGATCAAGGAGACGATATCGCAGCTAAACCGGATGGTTTATATCGATGGCCATCAATATTAGTTAACTTCACTTTGATCTTAGTTATAGGGCCGAGAATCAAAGGAAATACTGCTACCGAACCGTGGCAATGGATCAAATTTCAGCTGCGTAAAGAAGCATGCCACTATGATTATGTAGTGCCATGCAAGTATCTATTCCTATTGTAACCGATATCTGTAAGGTTCTTACGATCAAGGATACGATATCGCAGCTAAACCGGATGGTTTATGTCGAAGGCCATCAATATTAGTTAACTTCACTTCGATCTCAGCCATAGGGACGAGAAGCAATGGAAATGTTGCTACCGAACCGTGGCAATGGATCAAAGTGTGCCTGCGTAAAGAAGAATGCCACTATGATTATGTAGTGTCATGCAAATGTCTAGTATTATTGTAACCGATATCAGTAAGGTTTTTACAATCAAGGAGACGATATCGCAGCTAAACCGGATGGTTTATATCGATGGCCATCAATATTAGTTAACTTCACTTTGATCTCAGGCATAGGGCCGGGAAGCAATGGAAATACTGCTACCGAACCGCCGCAATGGATCAAAGTGTGGCTGCGTAAAGTAGAATGCCACTATGATTATGTAGTCTCATGCAAATATCTAGTCTTATTGTAACCGATATTAGTAAGGCTTTTACGATCAAGGAGACAATATTGCAGGTAAACCGGATGGTTTATATCGACGGCCATCAATATTAGTTAACTTCACTTTGATCTCAGCCATAGGGCCGGGAAGCAATGGAAATACTGCTACCGAACCGTGGCAATGGATCAAAGTGTGGCTGCGTAAAGAAGAATGCCACTATGATTATGTAGTGTCATCCAAATATCTAGTCCTGTTGTAACCGATATCAGTAAGGTTTTTACGATCAAGGAGACGATATCGCAGCTAAACCGGATGGTTTATATCGATGGCCATCAATATTAGTTCACTTCACTAGGATCTCAGCCATAGGGCCGAGAAGCAATGGAAAAACTGCTACCGAACCGTGGCAATGGATCAAAGTGTGGCTGCGTAAAGAAGAATGCCACTATGATTATGTAGTGTCATGCAAATGTCTAGTATTATTGTTACAGGTATCAGTAAGGTTTTTGAGATCAAGGAGACGATATCGCAGGTAAACCCGATGGTTTATATCGATGGCCACCAATATTAATTAACTTCACTTTGATCTTAGTCACAGGGCCGGGAAGCAATGGAAATCCTGCTACCGAACCGTTGCAATGGATCAACGTGTGGCTGCGTAATGAAGAATGCCACTATGATTATGTAGTGCCATGCAAATATCTAGTCTTATTGTAACCGATATCAGTAAGGTTTTTACGACCAAGGAGACGATATCGCAGCTAAACCGGATGGTTTATATCGATGGCCATCAATATTAGTTCACTTCACTTTGATCTTAGTCATAAGGCCGAGAAGCAATGGAAATACTGCTACCGACCCGTGGCAATGGATCAAAGTTCAGCTGCGTAAAGAAGCATGCCACTATGATTATGTAGTGCCATGCAAATATATAGTCCTATTGTAACCGATATCAGTAAGGTTTTTGAGATCAAGGAGACGATATCGCAGCTAAACCGGATGGTTTACATCGATGGCCATCAATATTAGTTAACTTCACTTTGATCTTAGGCGTAGGGCCGAGAAGCAATGGAAATACTACTACCGAACCGTGGCAATGGATCAAAGTGAGGCTGTGTAAAGAAGAATGCCACTATGATTATGTAGTGCCATGCAAATATCTAGTCCTGTTGTAACCGATATCAGTAAGGTTTTTGAGATCAAGGAGACGATATCGCAGCTAAACCGGATGGTTTACATCGATGGCCATCAATATTAGTTAACTTCACTTTCATCTTAGTCATACGGCCGAGAAGCAATGGAAATACTGCTACCGAACCGTGGCAATGGATCAAAGTGTGGCTGCGTAAAGAAGAATGCCACTATGATTATGTAGTGTCATGCAAATATCTAGTCCTGTTGTAACCGATATCAGTAAGGTTTTTACGATCAAGGAGACGATATCGCAGCTAAACCGGATGGTTTATATCGATAGCCATCAATATTAGTTAACTTCACTTTGATCTTAGTCATAAGGCCGAGAAGCAATGGAAATACTGCTATCGAATCGTGGCAACGGATCACAGTTAAGCTGCGTAAAGAAGCATGCCACTATGATTATGTAGTGCCATGCAAATATCTAGTCCTATTGTAACCGATATCAGTAAGGTTTTTACGATCAAGGAGACGATATCGCAGCTAAACCGGATGGTTTATATCGATGTCCATCAATATTAGTTAACTTCACTTTGATCTCGACCATAGGGCCGGGAAGCAATGGAAATACTGCTACCGAACCGTGGCAATGGATCAAAGTGTGGCTGCGTAAAGAAGAATGCCACTATGATTATGTAGTGTCATGCAAATGTCTAGTATTAATGTAACCGGTATCAGTAAGGTTTTTGAGATCAAGGAGACGATATCGCAGCTAAACCGGATGGTTTATATCGATGGCCATCAATATTAGTTAACTTCACTTTGATCTTAGTTATAGGGCCGAGAATCAAAGGAAATACTGCTACCGAACCGTGGCAATGGATCAAATTTCAGCTGCGTAAAGAAGCATGCCACTATGATTATGTAGTGCCATGCAAGTATCTATTCCTATTGTAACCGATATCTGTAAGGTTCTTACGATCAAGGATACGATATCGCAGCTAAACCGGATGGTTTATGTCGAAGGCCATCAATATTAGTTAACTTCACTTCGATCTCAGCCATAGGGACGAGAAGCAATGGAAATGTTGCTACCGAACCGTGGCAATGGATCAAAGTGTGCCTGCGTAAAGAAGAATGCCACTATGATTATGTAGTGTCATGCAAATGTCTAGTATTATTGTAACCGATATCAGTAAGGTTTTTACAATCAAGGAGACGATATCGCAGCTAAACCGGATGGTTTATATCGATGGCCATCAATATTAGTTAACTTCACTTTGATCTCAGGCATAGGGCCGGGAAGCAATGGAAATACTGCTACCGAACCGCCGCAATGGATCAAAGTGTGGCTGCGTAAAGTAGAATGCCACTATGATTATGTAGTCTCATGCAAATATCTAGTCTTATTGTAACCGATATTAGTAAGGCTTTTACGATCAAGGAGACAATATTGCAGGTAAACCGGATGGTTTATATCGACGGCCATCAATATTAGTTAACTTCACTTTGATCTCAGCCATAGGGCCGGGAAGCAATGGAAATACTGCTACCGAACCGTGGCAATGGATCAAAGTGTGGCTGCGTAAAGAAGAATGCCACTATGATTATGTAGTGTCATCCAAATATCTAGTCCTGTTGTAACCGATATCAGTAAGGTTTTTACGATCAAGGAGACGATATCGCAGCTAAACCGGATGGTTTATATCGATGGCCATCAATATTAGTTCACTTCACTTTGATCTTAGTCATAAGGCCGAGAAGCAATGGAAATACTGCTACCGAACCGTGGCAATGGATCAAAGTGCGGCTGCGTAAAGAAGAATGCCACTATGATTATGTAGTGTCATGCAAATGTCTAGTATTATTGTAACCGGTATCAGTAAGGTTTTTGGGATCAAGGAGACGATATCGCAGCTAAACCGGATGGTTTATATCGATGGCCATCAATATTAGTTAACTTCACTTTGATCTTAGTTATAGGGCCGAGAATCAAAGGAAATACTGCTACCGAACCGTGGCAATGGATCAAATTTCAGCTGCGTAAAGAAGCATGCCACTATGATTATGTAGTGCCATGCAAGTATCTATTCCTATTGTAACCGATATCTGTAAGGTTCTTACGATCAAGGATACGATATCGCAGCTAAACCGGATGGTTTATGTCGAAGGCCATCAATATTAGTTAACTTCACTTCGATCTCAGCCATAGGGACGAGAAGCAATGGAAATGTTGCTACCGAACCGTGGCAATGGATCAAAGTGTGCCTGCGTAAAGAAGAATGCCACTATGATTATGTAGTGTCATGCAAATGTCTAGTATTATTGTAACCGATATCAGTAAAGTTTTTACAATCAAGGAGACGATATCGCAGCTAAACCGGATGGTTTATATCGATGGCCATCAATATTTGTTAACTTCACTTTGATATCAGGCATAGGGCCGGGAAGCAATGGAAATACTGCTACCGAACCGCCGCAATGGATCAAAGTGTGGCTGCGTAAAGTAGAATGCCACTATGATTATGTAGTCTCATGCAAATATCTAGTCTTATTGTAACCGATATTAGTAAGGATTTACGATCAAGGAGACAATATTGCAGGTAAACCGGATGGTTTATATCGACGGCCATCAATATTAGTTAACTTCACTTTGATCTCAGCCATAGGGCCGGGAAGCAATGGAAATACTGCTACCGAACCGTGGCAATGGATCAAAGTGTGGCTGCGTAAAGAAGAATGCCACTATGATTATGTAGTGTCATCCAAATATCTAGTCCTGTTGTAACCGATATCAGTAAGGTTTTTACGATCAAGGAGACGATATCGCAGCTAAACCGGATGGTTTATATTGATGGCCATCAATATTAGTTCACTTCACTTTGATCTTAGTCATAAGGCCGAGAAGCAATGGAAATACTGCTACCGAACCGTGGCAATGGATCAAAGTGCGGCTGCGTAAAGAAGAATGCCACTATGATTATGTAGTGTCATGCAAATGTCTAGTATTATTGTAACCGGTATCAGTAAGGTTTTTGGGATCAAGGAGACGATATCGCAGCTAAACCGGATGGTTTATATCGATGGCCATCAATATTAGTTAACTTCACTTCGATCTCAGCCATAGGGACAAGAAGCAATGGAAATACTGCTACCGAACCGTGGCAATGGATGAAAGTGTGGCTGCGTAAAGAAGAATGCCACTATGATTATGTAGTGTCATGCAAATGTCTAGTATTATTGTAACCGGTATCAGTAAGGTTTTTGAGATCAAGGAGACGATATCGCAGCTAAACCGGATGGTTTATATCGATGGCCATCAATATTAGTTAACTTCACTTCGATCTCAGCCATAGGGACCAGAAGCAATGGACATACTGCTACCGAACCGTGGCAATGGATGAAAGTGTGGCTGCGTAAAGAAAAATGCCACTATGATTATGTAGTGTCATGCAAATGTCTAGTATTATTGTAACCGGTATCAGTAAGGTTTTTGAGATCAAGGAGACGATATCGCAGCTAAACTGGATGGTTTACATCGATGGCCATCAATATTAGTTAACTTCACTTTCATCTTAGTCATACGGCCGAGAAGCAATGGAAATACTGCTACCGAACCGTGGCAATGGATCAAAGTGTGGCTGCGTAAAGAAGAATGCCACTATGATTATGTAGTGTCATGCAAATATCTAGTCCTGTTGTAACCGATAACAGTAAGGTTTTTACGATCAAGGAGACGATATCGCAGCTAAACCGGATGGTTTATATCGATAGCCATCAATATTAGTTAACTTCACTTTCATCTTAGTCATACGGCCGAGAAGCAATGGAAATACTGCTACCGAACCGTGGCAATGGATCAAAGTGTGGCTGCGTAAAGAAGAATGCCACTATGATTATGTAGTGTCATGCAAATATCTAGTCCTGTTGTAACCGATATCAGTAAGGTTTTTACGATCAAGGAGACGATATCGCAGCTAAACCGGATGGTTTATATCGATAGCCATCAATATTAGTTAACTTCACTTTGATCTTAGTCATAAGGCCGAGAAGCAATGGAAATACTGCTATCGAATCGTGGCAACGGATCACAGTTAAGCTGCGTAAAGAAGCATGCCACTATGATTATGTAGTGCCATGCAAATATCTAGTCGTATTGTAACCGATATCAGTAAGGTTTTTACGATCAAGGAGACGATATCGCAGCTAAACCGGATGGTTTATATCGATGTCCATCAATATTAGTTAACTTCACTTTGATCTCGACCATAGGGCCGGGAAGCAATGGAAATACTGCTACCGAACCGTGGCAATGGATCAAAGTGTGGCTGCGTAAAGAAGAATGCCACTATGATTATGTAGTGTCATGCAAATGTCTAGTATTAATGTAACCGGTATCAGTAAGGTTTTTGAGATCAAGGAGACGATATCGCAGCTAAACCGGATGGTTTATATCGATGGCCATCAATATTAGTTAACTTCACTTTGATCTTAGTTATAGGGCCGAGAATCAAAGGAAATACTGCTACCGAACCGTGGCAATGGATCAAATTTCAGCTGCGTAAAGAAGCATGCCACTATGATTATGTAGTGCCATGCAAGTATCTATTCCTATTGTAACCGATATCTGTAAGGTTCTTACGATCAAGGATACGATATCGCAGCTAAACCGGATGGTTTATGTCGAAGGCCATCAATATTAGTTAACTTCACTTCGATCTCAGCCATAGGGACGAGAAGCAATGGAAATGTTGCTACCGAACCGTGGCAATGGATCAAAGTGTGCCTGCGTAAAGAAGAATGCCACTATGATTATGTAGTGTCATGCAAATGTCTAGTATTATTGTAACCGATATCAGTAAGGTTTTTACAATCAAGGAGACGATATCGCAGCTAAACCGGATGGTTTATATCGATGGCCATCAATATTAGTTAACTTCACTTTGATCTCAGGCATAGGGCCGGGAAGCAATGGAAATACTGCTACCGAACCGCCGCAATGGATCAAAGTGTGGCTGCGTAAAGTAGAATGCCACTATGATTATGTAGTCTCATGCAAATATCTAGTCTTATTGTAACCGATATTAGTAAGGCTTTTACGATCAAGGAGACAATATTGCAGGTAAACCGGATGGTTTATATCGACGGCCATCAATATTAGTTAACTTCACTTTGATCTCAGCCATAGGGCCGGGAAGCAATGGAAATACTGCTACCGAACCGTGGCAATGGATCAAAGTGTGGCTGCGTAAAGAAGAATGCCACTATGATTATGTAGTGTCATCCAAATATCTAGTCCTGTTGTAACCGATATCAGTAAGGTTTTTAAGATCAAGGAGACGATATCGCAGCTAAACCGGATGGTTTATATCGATGGCCATCAATATTAGTTCACTTCACTTTGATCTTAGTCATAAGGCCGAGAAGCAATGGAAATACTGCTACCGAACCGTGGCAATGGATCAAAGTGCGGCTGCGTAAAGAAGAATGCCACTATGATTATGTAGTGTCATGCAAATGTCTAGTATTATTGTAACCGGTATCAGTAAGGTTTTTGGGATCAAGGAGACGATATCGCAGCTAAACCGGATGGTTTATATCGATGGCCATCAATATTAGTTAACTTCACTTTGATCTTAGTTATAGGGCCGAGAATCAAAGGAAATACTGCTACCGAACCGTGGCAATGGATCAAATTTCAGCTGCGTAAAGAAGCATGCCACTATGATTATGTAGTGCCATGCAAGTATCTATTCCTATTGTAACCGATATCTGTAAGGTTCTTACGATCAAGGATACGATATCGCAGCTAAACCGGATGGTTTATGTCGAAGGCCATCAATATTAGTTAACTTCACTTCGATCTCAGCCATAGGGACGAGAAGCAATGGAAATGTTGCTACCGAACCGTGGCAATGGATCAAAGTGTGCCTGCGTAAAGAAGAATGCCACTATGATTATGTAGTGTCATGCAAATGTCTAGTATTATTGTAACCGATATCAGTAACGTTTTTACAATCAAGGAGACGATATCGCAGCTAAACCGGATGGTTTATATCGATGGCCATCAATATTTGTTAACTTCACTTTGATATCAGGCATAGGGCCGGGAAGCAATGGAAATACTGCTACCGAACCGCCGCAATGGATCAAAGTGTGGCTGCGTAAAGTAGAATGCCACTATGATTATGTAGTCTCATGCAAATATCTAGTCTTATTGTAACCGATATTAGTAAGGATTTACGATCAAGGAGACAATATTGCAGGTAAACCGGATGGTTTATATCGACGGCCATCAATATTAGTTAACTTCACTTTGATCTCAGCCATAGGGCCGGGAAGCAATGGAAATACTGCTACCGAACCGTGGCAATGGATCAAAGTGTGGCTGCGTAAAGAAGAATGCCACTATGATTATGTAGTGTCATCCAAATATCTAGTCCTGTTGTAACCGATATCAGTAAGGTTTTTACGATCAAGGAGACGATATCGCAGCTAAACCGGATGGTTTATATTGATGGCCATCAATATTAGTTCACTTCACTTTGATCTTAGTCATAAGGCCGAGAAGCAATGGAAATACTGCTACCGAACCGTGGCAATGGATCAAAGTGCGGCTGCGTAAAGAAGAATGCCACTATGATTATGTAGTGTCATGCAAATGTCTAGTATTATTGTAACCGGTATCAGTAAGGTTTTTGGGATCAAGGAGACGATATCGCAGCTAAACCGGATGGTTTATATCGATGGCCATCAATATTAGTTAACTTCACTTCGATCTCAGCCATAGGGACAAGAAGCAATGGAAATACTGCTACCGAACCGTGGCAATGGATGAAAGTGTGGCTGCGTAAAGAAGAATGCCACTATGATTATGTAGTGTCATGCAAATGTCTAGTATTATTGTAACCGGTATCAGTAAGGTTTTTGAGATCAAGGAGACGATATCGCAGCTAAACCGGATGGTTTATATCGATGGCCATCAATATTAGTTAACTTCACTTCGATCTCAGCCATAGGGACCAGAAGCAATGGACATACTGCTACCGAACCGTGGCAATGGATGAAAGTGTGGCTGCGTAAAGAAAAATGCCACTATGATTATGTAGTGTCATGCAAATGTCTAGTATTATTGTAACCGGTATCAGTAAGGTTTTTGAGATCAAGGAGACGATATCGCAGCTAAACTGGATGGTTTACATCGATGGCCATCAATATTAGTTAACTTCACTTTCATCTTAGTCATACGGTCGAGAAGCAATGAAAATACTGCTACCGAACCGTGGCAATGGATCAAAGTGTGCCTGCGTAAAGAAGAATGCCACTATGATTATGTAGTGTCATGCAAATGTCTAGTATTATTGTAACCGATATCAGTAAGGTTTTTACAATCAAGGAGACGATATCGCAGCTAAACCGGATGGTTTATATCGATGGCCATCAATATTAGTTAACTTCACTTTGATCTCAGGCATAGGGCCGGGAAGCAATGGAAATACTGCTACCGAACCGCCGCAATGGATCAAAGTGTGGCTGCGTAAAGTAGAATGCCACTATGATTATGTAGTCTCATGCAAATATCTAGTCTTATTGTAACCGATATTAGTAAGGCTTTTACGATCAAGGAGACAATATTGCAGGTAAACCGGATGGTTTATATCGACGGCCATCAATATTAGTTAACTTCACTTTGATCTCAGCCATAGGGCCGGGAAGCAATGGAAATACTGCTACCGAACCGTGGCAATGGATCAAAGTGTGGCTGCGCAAAGAAGAATGCCACTATGATTATGTAGTGTCATCCAAATATCTAGTCCTGTTGTAACCGATATCAGTAAGGTTTTTACGATCAAGGAGACGATATCGCAGCTAAACCGGATGGTTTATATCGATGGCCATCAATATTAGTTAACTTCACTTTGATCTCAGGCATAGGGCCGGGAAGCAATGGAAATACTGCTACCGAACCGCGGCAATGGTTCAAAGTGTGGCTGCGTAAAGTAGAATGCCACTATGATTATGTTGTCTCATGCAAATATCTAGTCTTATTGTAACCGATATTAGTAAGGCTTTTACGATCAAGGAGACAATATTGCAGGTAAACCGGATGGTTTATATCGACGGCCATCAATATTAGTTAACTTCACTTTGATCTCAGCCATAGGGCCGGGAAGCAATGGAAATACTGCTACCGAACCGTGGCAATGGATGAAAGTGTGGCTGCGTAAAGAAGAATGCCACTATGATTATGTAGTGTCATGCAAATGTCTAGAATTATTGTAACCGGTATCAGTAAGGTTTTTGAGATCAAGGAGACGATATCGCAGCTAAACCGGATGGTTTATATCGATGGCCATCAATATTAGTTAACTTCACTTCGATCTCAGCCATAGGGACCAGAAGCAATGGACATACTGCTACCGAACCGTGGCAATGGATGAAAGTGTGGCTGCGTAAAGAAAAATGCCACTATGATTATGTAGTGTCATGCAAATGTCTAGTATTATTGTAACCGGTATCAGTAAGGTTTTTGAGATCAAGGAGACGATATCGCAGCTAAACTGGATGGTTTACATCGATGGCCATCAATATTAGTTAACTTCACTTTCATCTTAGTCATACGGTCGAGAAGCAATGAAAATACTGCTACCGAACCGTGGCAATGGATCAAAGTGTGCCTGCGTAAAGAAGAATGCCACTATGATTATGTAGTGTCATGCAAATGTCTAGTATTATTGTAACCGATATCAGTAAGGTTTTTACAATCAAGGAGACGATATCGCAGCTAAACCGGATGGTTTATATCGATGGCCATCAATATTAGTTAACTTCACTTTGATCTCAGGCATAGGGCCGGGAAGCAATGGAAATACTGCTACCGAACCGCCGCAATGGATCAAAGTGTGGCTGCGTAAAGTAGAATGCCACTATGATTATGTAGTCTCATGCAAATATCTAGTCTTATTGTAACCGATATTAGTAAGGCTTTTACGATCAAGGAGACAATATTGCAGGTAAACCGGATGGTTTATATCGACGGCCATCAATATTAGTTAACTTCGCTTTGATCTCAGCGATAGGGCCGGGAAGCGATGGAAATACTGCTACCGAACCGTGGCAATGGATCAAAGTGTGCCTGCGTAAAGAAGAATGCCACTATGATTATGTAGTGCCATGCAAATATCTAGTCCTATTGTAACCGATATCGGTAAAGTTTTTACGACCAAGGAGACGATATCGCAGCTAAACCGGATGGTTTATATCGAAGGCCATCAATATTAGTTAACTTCACTTTGATTTCATCAATAAGACCGAGAAGTAATGGAAATACTGCTACCGAACCGTTTCAATGGATCAAAGTGCGGCTGCGTAAAGAAGAATGCCACTATGATTATGTAGTGTCATGCAAATGTCTAGTATTATTGTAACCGGTATCAGTAAGGTTTTTGAGATCAAGGAGACGATATCGCAGCTAAACCGGATGGTTTATATCGATGGCCATCAATATTAGTTAACTTCACTTTGATCTCAACCATAGGGCCGGGAAGCAATGGAAATACTGCTACCGAACCGTGGCAATGGATCAAAGTTCAGCTGCGTAAAGAAGCATGCCACTATGATTATGTAGTGCCATGCAAATATATAGTCCTATTGTAACCGATATCAGTAAGGTTTTTACGATCAAAGAGACGATATCGCAGCTAAACCGGATGGTTTACATCGATGGCCATCAATATTAGTTAACTTCACTTTCATCTTAGTCATACGGCCGAGAAGCAATGGAAATACTGCTACCGAACCGTGGCAATGGATCAAAGTGTGGCTGCGTAAAGAAGAATGCCACTATGATTATGTAGTGTCATGCAAATATCTAGTCCTGTTGTAACCGATATCAGTAAGGTTTTTACGATCAAGGAGACGATATCGCAGCTAAACCGGATGGTTTATATCGATAGCCATCAATATTAGTTAACTTCACTTTGATCTTAGTCATAAGGCCGAGAAGCAATGGAAATACTGCTATCGAACCGTGGCAACGGATCACAGTTAAGCTGCGTAAAGAAGCATGCCACTATGATTATGTGGTGCCATGCAAGTATCTAGTCCTGTTGTAACCGATATCAGTAAGGTTTTTACGATCAAGGAGACGATATCGCAGCTAAACCGGATGGTTTATATCGATGGCCATCAATATTAGTTAACTTCACTTTGATCTCGACCATAGGGCCGGGAAGCAATGGAAATACTGCTACCGAACCGTGGCAATGGATCAAAGTGTGGCTGCGTAAAGAAGAATGCCACTATGATTATGTAGTGTCATGCAAATATCTAGTCTTATTGTAACCGATATTAGTAAGGCTTTTACGATCAAGGAGACAATATTGCAGGTAAACCGGATGGTTTATATCGACGGCCATCAATATTAGTTAACTTCACTTTGATCTCAGCCATAGGGCCGGGAAGCAATGGAAATACTGCTACCGAACCGTGGCAATGGATCAAAGTGTGGCTGCGTAAAGAAGAATGCCACTATGATTATGTAGTGTCATGCAAATGTCTAGTATTATTGTAACCGGTATCAGTAAGGTTTTTGAGATCAAGGAGACGATATCGCAGCTAAACCGGATGGTTTATATCGATGGCCATCAATATTAGTTAACTTCACTTCGATCTCAGCCATAGGGACCAGAAGCAATGGACATACTGCTACCGAACCGTGGCAATGGATGAAAGTGTGGCTGCGTAAAGAAGAATGCCACTATGATTATGTAGTGTCATGCAAATGTCTAGTATTATTGTAACCGGTATCAGTAAGGTTTTTGAGATCAAGGAGACGATATCGCAGCTAAACCAGATGGTTTATATCGATGGCCATCAATATTAGTTAGCTTCACTTCGATCTCAGCCATAGGGACCAGAAGCAATGGACATACTGGTACCGAATCGTGGCAATGGATCAAAGTGTGCCTGCGTAAAGAAGAATGCCACTATGATTATGTAGTGTCATGCAAATGTCTAGTATTATTGTAACCGATATCAGTAAGGTTTTTACAATCAAGGAGACGATATCGCAGCTAAACCGGATGGTTTATATCGATGGCCATCAATATTAGTTAACTTCACTTTGATCTCAACCATAGGGCCGGGAAGCAATGGAAATACTGCTACCGAACCGCGGCAATGGATCAAAGTGTGGCTGCGTAAAGAAGAATGCCCCTATAATTATGTAGTGTCATGCAAATATCTGGTTTTATTGTAACCGATATTAGTAAGGTTTTTACGATCAAGGAGACAATATCGCAGGTAAACCGGATGGTTTATATCGTTGGCCATCAATATTAGTTAACTTCACTTTGATCTCAGCCATAGGGCCGAGAAGCAATGGAAATACTGCTACCGATCCGTGGCAATGGATCAAAGTTCAGCTGCGTAAAGAAAAATGCCACTATGATTATGTAGTGCCATGCAAATATCTAGTCCTATTGTAACCGATATCGGTAAGGTTTTTACGACCAAGGAGACGATATCGCAGCTAAACCGGATGGTTTATATCGATGGCCATCAATATTAGTTAACTTCACTTTGATCTCAGGCATAGGGCCGGGAAGCAATGGAAATACTGCTACCGAACCGCGGCAATGGATCAAAGTGAGGCTGCGTAAAGAAAAATGCCACTATGATTATGTAGTGCCATGCAAATATCTAGTCCTGTTGTAACCGATATCGGTAAAGTTTTTACGACCAAGGAGACGATATCGCAGCTAAACCGGATGGTTTATATCGAAGGCCATCAATATTAGTTAACTTCACTTTGATTTCATCAATAAGACCGAGAAGTAATGGAAATACTGCTACCGAACCGTTTCAATGGATCAAAGTGCGGCTGCGTAAAGAAGAATGCCACTATGATTATGTAGTGTCATGCAAATGTCTAGTATTATTGTAACCGGTATCAGTAAGGTTTTTGAGATCAAGGAGACGATATCGCAGCTAAACCGGATGGTTTATATCGATGGCCATCAATATTAGTTAACTTCACTTTGATCTCAGCTATAGGGCCGGGAAGCAATGGAAATACTGCTACCGAACCGTGGCAATGGATCAAAGTTCAGCTGCGTAAAGAAGCATGCCACTATGATTATGTAGTGCCATGCAAATATATAGTCCTATTGTAACCGATATCAGTAAGGTTTTTACGATCAAAGAGACGATATCGCAGCTAAACCGGATGGTTTATATCGATGGCCATCAATATTAGTTCACTTCACTTTGATCTTAGTCATAAGGCCGAGAAGCAATGGAAATACTGCTACCGAACCGTGGCAATGGATCAAAGTGTGGCTGCGTAAAGAAGAATGCCACTATGATTATGTAGTGTCATGCAAATGTCTAGTATTATTGTAACAGGTATCAGTAAGGTTTTTGAGATCAAGGAGACGATATCGCAGGTAAACCCGATGGTTTATATCGATGGCCACCAATATTAATTAACTTCACTTTGATCTTAGTCACAGGGCCGGGAAGCAATGGAAATCCTGCTACCGAACCGTTGCAATGGATCAACGTGTGGCTGCGTAAAGAAGAATGCCACTATGATTATGTAGTGCCATGCAAATATCTAGTCTTATTGTAACCGATATCAGTAAGGTTTTTACGACCAAGGAGACGATATCGCAGCTAAACCGGATGGTTTATATCGATGGCCATCAATATTAGTTCACTTCACTTTGATCTTAGTCATAAGGCCGAGAAGCAATGGAAATACTGCTACCGAACCGTGGCAATGGATCAAAGTTCAGCTGCGTAAAGAAGCATGCCACTATGATTATGTAGTGCCATGCAAATATATAGTCCTATTGTAACCGATATCAGTAAGGTTTTTACGATCAAGGAGACGATATCGCAGCTAAACCGGATGGTTTATATCGATGGCCATCAATATTAGTTAACTTCACTTTGATTTCATCCATAAGGCCGAGAAGCAATGGAAATACTGCTACCGAACCGTTTCAATGGATCAAAGTGCGGCTGCGTAAAGAAGAATGCCACTATTATTATGTAGTGTCATGCAAATGTCTAGTATTATTGTAACCGGTATCAGTAAGGTTTTTGAGATCAAGGAGACGATATCGCAGCTAAACCGGATGGTTTACATCGATGGCCATCAATATTAGTTAACTTCACTTTGATCTTAGGCATAGGGCCGAGAAGCAATGGAAATACTACTACCGAACCGTGGCAATGGATCAAAGTGAGGCTGTGTAAAGAAGAATGCCACTATGATTATGTAGTGCCATGCAAATATCTAGTCCTGTTGTAACCGATATCAGTAAGGTTTTTGAGATCAAGGAGACGATATCGCAGCTAAACCGGATGGTTTACATCGATGGCCATCAATATTAGTTAACTTCACTTTCATCTTAGTCATACGGCCGAGAAGCAATGGAAATACTGCTACCGAACCGTGGCAATGGATCAAAGTGTGGCTGCGTAAAGAAGAATGCCACTATGATTATGTAGTGTCATGCAAATATCTAGTCCTGTTGTAACCGATATCAGTAAGGTTTTTACGATCAAGGAGACGATATCGCAGCTAAACCGGATGGTTTATATCGATAGCCATCAATATTAGTTAACTTCACTTTGATCTTAGTCATAAGGCCGAGAAGCAATGGAAATACTGCTATCGAACCGTGGCAACGGATCACAGTTAAGCTGCGTAAAGAAGCATGCCACTATGATTATGTGGTGCCATGCAAATATCTAGTCCTGTTGTAACCGATATCAGTAAGGTTTTTACGATCAAGGAGACGATATCGCAGCTAAACCGGATGGTTTATATCGATGGCCATCAATATTAGTTAACTTCACTTTGATCTCGACCATAGGGCCGGGAAGCAATGGAAATACTGCTACCGAACCGTGGCAATGGATCAAAGTGTGGCTGCGTAAAGAAGAATGCCACTATGATTATGTAGTGTCATGCAAATATCTAGTCTTATTGTAACCGATATTAGTAAGGCTTTTACGATCAAGGAGACAATATTGCAGGTAAACCGGATGGTTTATATCGACGGCCATCAATATTAGTTAACTTCACTTTGATCTCAGCCATAGGGCCGGGAAGCAATGGAAATACTGCTACCGAACCGTGGCAATGGATCAAAGTGTGGCTGCGTAAAGAAGAATGCCACTATGATTATGTAGTGTCATGCAAATGTCTAGTATTATTGTAACCGGTATCAGTAAGGTTTTTGAGATCAAGGAGACGATATCGCAGCTAAACCGGATGGTTTATATCGATGGCCATCAATATTAGTTAACTTCACTTTCATCTTAGTCATACGGCCGAGAAGCAATGGAAATACTGCTACCGATCCGTTTCAATGGATCAAAGTGTGGCTGCGTAAAGAAGAATGCCACTATGATTATGTAGTGTCATGCAAATGTCTAGTATTATTGTAAACGGTATCAGTAAGGTTTTTGAGATCAAGGAGACGATATCGCAGCTAAACCGGATGGTTTATATCGATGGCCATCAATATTAGTTAACTTCACTTCGATCTCAGTCATAAGGCCGAGAAGCAATGGAAATACAGCTACCGAACCGTGGCAATGGATCAAAGTTAAGCTGCGTAAAGAAGCATGCCCCTATAATTATGTAGTGTCATGCAAATATCTGGTTTTATTGTAACCGATATTAGTAAGGTTTTTACGATCAAGGAGACAATATCGCAGGTAAACCGGATGGTTTATATCGTTGGCCATCAATATTAGTTAACTTCACTTTGATCTCAGCCATAGGGCCGAGAAGCAATGGAAATACTGCTACCGATCCGTGGCAATGGATCAAAGTTCAGCTGCGTAAAGAAAAATGCCACTATGATTATGTAGTGCCATGCAAATATCTAGTCCTATTGTAACCGATATCGGTAAGGTTTTTACGACCAAGGAGACGATATCGCAGCTAAACCGGATGGTTTATATCGAAGGCCATCAATATTAGTTAACTTCACTTTGATCTCAGGCATAGGGCCGGGAAGCAATGGAAATACTGCTACCGAACCGTTTCAATGGATCAAAGTGCGGCTGCGTAAAGAAGAATGCCACTATGATTATGTAGTGTCATGCAAATGTCTAGTATTATTGTAACCGGTATCAGTAAGGTTTTTGGGATCAAGGAGACGATATCGCAGCTAAACCGGATGGTTTATATCGATGGCCATCAATATTAGTTAACTTCACTTTGATCTCAGCCATAGGGCCGGGAAGCAATGGAAATACTGCTACCGAACCGTGGCAATGGATGAAAGTGTGGCTGCGTAAAGAAGAATGTCACTATGATTATGTAGTGTCATGCAAATGTCTAGTATTATTGTAACCGGTATCAGTAAGGTTTTTGAGATCAAGGAGACGATATCGCAGCTAAACCGGATGGTTTATATCGATGGCCATCAATATTAGTTAACTTCACTTTGATCTCAGGCATAGGGCCGGGAAGCAATGGAAATACTGCTACCGAACCGCGGCAATGGATCAAAGTGTGGCTGCGTAAAGAAGAATGCCACTATGATTATGTAGTGTCATGCAAATATCTGGTTTTATTGTAACCGATATTAGTAAGGTTTTTACGATCAAGGAGACAATATCGCAGGTAAACCGGATGGTTTATATCGATGGCCATCAATATTAGTTAACTTCACTTTGATCTCAGCCATAGGGCCGGGAAGCAATGGAAATGTTGCTACCGAACCGTGGCAATGGATCAAAGTGTGGCTGCGTAAAGAAGAATGCCACTATGATTATGTAGTGTATGCAAATGTCTAGTATTATTGTAACCGGTATCAGTAAGGTTTTTGAGATCAAGGAGACGATATCGCAGCTAAACCGGATGGTTTACATCGATGGCCATCAATATTAGTTAACTTCACTTTGATCTTAGGCATAGGGCCGAGAAGCAATGGAAATACTACTACCGAACCGTGGCAATGGATCAAAGTGAGGCTGTGTAAAGAAGAATGCCACTATGATTATGTAGTGCCATGCAAATAACTAGTCCTGTTGTAACCGATATCAGTAAGGTTTTTACGATCAAGGAGACGATATCGCAGCTAAACCGGATGGTTTATATCGATGGCCATCAATATTAGTTAACTTCACTTTCATCTTAGTCATACGGCCGAGAAGCAATGGACATACTGCTACCGAACCGTGGCAATGAATGAAAGTGTGACTGCGTAAAGAAGAATGCCACTATGATTATGTAGTGCCATGCAAATATCTAGTCCTATTGTAACCGATATCAGTAAGGTTTTTACGACCAAGCAGACGATATCGCAGCTAAACCGGATGGTTTATATCGATGGCCATCAATATTAGTTAACTTCACTTTCATCTTAGTCATACGGCCGAGAAGCAATGGAAATACTTCTACCGATCCGTTTCAATGGATCAAAGTGTGGCTGCGTAAAGAAGAATGCCACTATGATTATGTAGTGTCATGCAAATGTCTAGTATTATTGTAACCGGTACCAGTAAGGTTTTTGTGATCAAGGAGACGATATCGCAGCTAAACCGGATGGTTTATATCGATGGCCATCAATATTAGTTCACTTCACTTTGATCTTAGGCATAGGGCCGAGAAGCAATGGAAATACTGCTACCGAACCGTGGCAATGGATGAAAGTGTGGCTGCGTAAAGAAGAATGCCACTATGATTATGTAGTGTCATGCAAATGTCTAGTATTATTGTAACCGGTATCAGTAAGGTTTTTGAGATCAAGGAGACGATATCGCAGCTAAACCGGATGGTTTACATCGATGGCCATCAATATTAGTTAACTTCACTTTCATCTTAGTCATACGGCCGAGAAGCAATGGAAATACTGCTACCGAACCGTGGCAATGGATCAAAGTGTGCCTGCGTAAAGAAGAATGCCACTATGATTATGTAGTGTCATGAAAATATCTAGTCCTGTTGTAACCGATATCAGTAAGGTTTTTACGATCAAAGAGACAATATCGCAGCTAAACCGCATGGTTTATATCGATGGCCATTCAATATTAGTTAACTTCACTTTGATCTTAGGCATAGGGCCGAGAAGCAATGGAAATACTGCTACCGAACCGTGGCAATGGATCAAAGTGTGCCTGCATAAAGAAGAATGCCACTATGATTATGTAGTGTCATGAAAATATCTAGTCCTGTTGTAACCGATATCAGTAAGGATTTACGATCAAGGAGACAATATCGCAGCTAAACCGCATGGTTTATATCGATGGCCATCAATATTAGTTAACTTCACTTTGATTTCATCCATAAGGCCGAGAAGCAATGGAAATACTGCTACCGAACCGTTTCAATGGATCAAAGTGTGGCTGCGTAAAGAAGAATGCCACTATGATTATGTAGTGTCATGCAAATGTCTAGTATTATTGTAACCGGTAT
Organism: Priocnemis perturbator; assembly: GCA_963942575.1. Taxonomy (NCBI): domain Eukaryota; kingdom Metazoa; phylum Arthropoda; class Insecta; order Hymenoptera; family Pompilidae; genus Priocnemis; species Priocnemis perturbator. Next base: position 3,048,184 of record OZ012655.1, on the reverse strand, counting down.
CAGTAAGGTTTTTGAGATCAAGGAGACGATATCGCAGCTAAACCGGATGGTTTATATCGATGGCCATCAATATTAGTTAACTTCACTTTCATCTTAGTCATACGGCCGAGAAGCAATGGAAATACTGCTACCGATCCGTTTCAATGGATCAAAGTGTGGCTGCGTAAAGAAGAATGCCACTATGATTATGTAGTGTCATGCAAATGTCTAGTATTATTGTAAACGGTATCAGTAAGGTTTTTGAGATCAAGGAGACGATATCGCAGCTAAACCGGATGGTTTATATCGATGGCCATCAATATTAGTTAACTTCACTTCGATCTCAGTCATAAGGCCGAGAAGCAATGGAAATACAGCTACCGAACCGTGGCAATGGATCAAAGTTAAGCTGCGTAAAGAAGCATGCCCCTATAATTATGTAGTGTCATGCAAATATCTGGTTTTATTGTAACCGATATTAGTAAGGTTTTTACGATCAAGGAGACAATATCGCAGGTAAACCGGATGGTTTATATCGTTGGCCATCAATATTAGTTAACTTCACTTTGATCTCAGCCATAGGGCCGAGAAGCAATGGAAATACTGCTACCGATCCGTGGCAATGGATCAAAGTTCAGCTGCGTAAAGAAAAATGCCACTATGATTATGTAGTGCCATGCAAATATCTAGTCCTATTGTAACCGATATCGGTAAGGTTTTTACGACCAAGGAGACGATATCGCAGCTAAACCGGATGGTTTATATCGAAGGCCATCAATATTAGTTAACTTCACTTTGATCTCAGGCATAGGGCCGGGAAGCAATGGAAATACTGCTACCGAACCGTTTCAATGGATCAAAGTGCGGCTGCGTAAAGAAGAATGCCACTATGATTATGTAGTGTCATGCAAATGTCTAGTATTATTGTAACCGGTATCAGTAAGGTTTTTGGGATCAAGGAGACGATATCGCAGCTAAACCGGATGGTTTATATCGATGGCCATCAATATTAGTTAACTTCACTTTGATCTCAGCCATAGGGCCGGGAAGCAATGGAAATACTGCTACCGAACCGTGGCAATGGATGAAAGTGTGGCTGCGTAAAGAAGAATGTCACTATGATTATGTAGTGTCATGCAAATGTCTAGTATTATTGTAACCGGTATCAGTAAGGTTTTTGAGATCAAGGAGACGATATCGCAGCTAAACCGGATGGTTTATATCGATGGCCATCAATATTAGTTAACTTCACTTTGATCTCAGGCATAGGGCCGGGAAGCAATGGAAATACTGCTACCGAACCGCGGCAATGGATCAAAGTGTGGCTGCGTAAAGAAGAATGCCACTATGATTATGTAGTGTCATGCAAATATCTGGTTTTATTGTAACCGATATTAGTAAGGTTTTTACGATCAAGGAGACAATATCGCAGGTAAACCGGATGGTTTATATCGATGGCCATCAATATTAGTTAACTTCACTTTGATCTCAGCCATAGGGCCGGGAAGCAATGGAAATGTTGCTACCGAACCGTGGCAATGGATCAAAGTGTGGCTGCGTAAAGAAGAATGCCACTATGATTATGTAGTGTATGCAAATGTCTAGTATTATTGTAACCGGTATCAGTAAGGTTTTTGAGATCAAGGAGACGATATCGCAGCTAAACCGGATGGTTTACATCGATGGCCATCAATATTAGTTAACTTCACTTTGATCTTAGGCATAGGGCCGAGAAGCAATGGAAATACTACTACCGAACCGTGGCAATGGATCAAAGTGAGGCTGTGTAAAGAAGAATGCCACTATGATTATGTAGTGCCATGCAAATAACTAGTCCTGTTGTAACCGATATCAGTAAGGTTTTTACGATCAAGGAGACGATATCGCAGCTAAACCGGATGGTTTATATCGATGGCCATCAATATTAGTTAACTTCACTTTCATCTTAGTCATACGGCCGAGAAGCAATGGACATACTGCTACCGAACCGTGGCAATGAATGAAAGTGTGACTGCGTAAAGAAGAATGCCACTATGATTATGTAGTGCCATGCAAATATCTAGTCCTATTGTAACCGATATCAGTAAGGTTTTTACGACCAAGCAGACGATATCGCAGCTAAACCGGATGGTTTATATCGATGGCCATCAATATTAGTTAACTTCACTTTCATCTTAGTCATACGGCCGAGAAGCAATGGAAATACTTCTACCGATCCGTTTCAATGGATCAAAGTGTGGCTGCGTAAAGAAGAATGCCACTATGATTATGTAGTGTCATGCAAATGTCTAGTATTATTGTAACCGGTACCAGTAAGGTTTTTGTGATCAAGGAGACGATATCGCAGCTAAACCGGATGGTTTATATCGATGGCCATCAATATTAGTTCACTTCACTTTGATCTTAGGCATAGGGCCGAGAAGCAATGGAAATACTGCTACCGAACCGTGGCAATGGATGAAAGTGTGGCTGCGTAAAGAAGAATGCCACTATGATTATGTAGTGTCATGCAAATGTCTAGTATTATTGTAACCGGTATCAGTAAGGTTTTTGAGATCAAGGAGACGATATCGCAGCTAAACCGGATGGTTTACATCGATGGCCATCAATATTAGTTAACTTCACTTTCATCTTAGTCATACGGCCGAGAAGCAATGGAAATACTGCTACCGAACCGTGGCAATGGATCAAAGTGTGCCTGCGTAAAGAAGAATGCCACTATGATTATGTAGTGTCATGAAAATATCTAGTCCTGTTGTAACCGATATCAGTAAGGTTTTTACGATCAAAGAGACAATATCGCAGCTAAACCGCATGGTTTATATCGATGGCCATTCAATATTAGTTAACTTCACTTTGATCTTAGGCATAGGGCCGAGAAGCAATGGAAATACTGCTACCGAACCGTGGCAATGGATCAAAGTGTGCCTGCATAAAGAAGAATGCCACTATGATTATGTAGTGTCATGAAAATATCTAGTCCTGTTGTAACCGATATCAGTAAGGTTTTACGATCAAGGAGACAATATCGCAGCTAAACCGCATGGTTTATATCGATGGCCATCAATATTAGTTAACTTCACTTTGATTTCATCCATAAGGCCGAGAAGCAATGGAAATACTGCTACCGAACCGTTTCAATGGATCAAAGTGTGGCTGCGTAAAGAAGAATGCCACTATGATTATGTAGTGTCATGCAAATGTCTAGTATTATTGTAACCGGTACCAGTAAGGTTTTTGAGATCAAGGAGACGATATCGCAGCTAAACCGGATGGTTTATATCGATGGCCATCAATATTAGTTAACTTCACTTCGATCTCAGCCATAGGGACCAGAAGCAATGGAAATACTGCTACCGAACCGTTTCAATGGATGAAAGTGTGGCTGCGTAAAGAAGAATGCCACTATGACTATGTAGTGTCATGCAAATGTCTAGTATTATTGTAACCGGTATCAGTAAGGTTTTTGGGATCAAGGAGACGATATCGCAGCTAAACCGGATGGTTTATATCGATGGCCATCAATATTAGTTAACTTCACTTCGATCTCAAGCATAGGACCGAGAAGCAATGGAAATACTGCTACCGAACCGTTTCAATGGATGAAAGTGTGGCTGCGTAAAGAAGAATGCCACTATGATTATGTAGTGTCATGCAAATGTCTAGTATTATTGTAACCGGTATCAGTAAGGTTTTTGAGATCAAGGAGACGATATCGCAGCTAAACCGGATGGTTTATATCGATGGCCATCAATATTAGTTAACTTCACTTCGATCTCAGCCATAGGGGCCAGAAGCAATGGAAATACTGCTACCGAACCGTTTCAATGGATCAAATTGTGGCTGCGTAAAGAAGCATGCCACTAAGATTATGTAGTGCCATGCAAATATCTACTCCTATTGTAACCGATATCAGTAAGGTTTTTACGAACAAGGAGACGATATCGCAGCTAAACCGGATGGTTTATATCGATGGCCATCAATATTAGTTAACTTCACTTTGATCTCAGGCATAGGGCCGAGAAGCAATGGAAATCCTGCTACCGAACCGTTGCAATGGATCAACGTGTGGCTGCGTAAAGAAGCATGCCACTATAATTATGTAGTGCCATGCAAATATCTAGTCTTATTGTAACCGATATCAGTAAGGTTTTTACGATCAAGGAGACAATATCGCAGCTAAACCGCATGGTTTATATCGATGGCCATCAATATTAGTTAACTTCACTTTCATCTTAGTCATACGGCCGAGAAGCAATGGAAATACTTCTACCGATCCGTTTCAATGGATCAAAGTGTGGCTGCGTAAAGAAGAATGCCACTATGATTATGTAGTGTCATGCAAATGTCTAGTATTATTGTAACCGGTACCAGTAAGGTTTTTGAGATCAAGGAAACGATATCGCAGCTAAACCGGATGGTTTATATCGATGGCCATCAATATTAGTTCACTTCACTTTGATCTTAGGCATAGGGCCGAGAAGCAATGGAAATACTGCTACCGAACCGTGGCAATGGATGAAAGTGTGGCTGCGTAAAGAAGAATGCCACTATGATTATGTAGTGTCATGCAAATGTCTAGTATTATTGTAACCGGTATCAGTAAGGTTTTTGAGATCAAGGAGACGATATCGCAGCTAAACCGGATGGTTTACATCGATGGCCATCAATATTAGTTAACTTCACTTTCATCTTAGTCATACGGCCGAGAAGCAATGGAAATACTGCTACCGAACCGTGGCAATGGATCAAAGTGTGCCTGCGTAAAGAAGAATGCCACTATGATTATGTAGTGTCATGAAAATATCTAGTCCTGTTGTAACCGATATCAGTAAGGTTTTTACGATCAAAGAGACAATATCGCAGCTAAACCGCATGGTTTATATCGATGGCCATTCAATATTAGTTAACTTCACTTTGATCTTAGGCATAGGGCCGAGAAGCAATGGAAATACTGCTACCGAACCGTGGCAATGGATCAAAGTGTGACTGCGTAAAGAAGAATGCCACTATGATTATGTAGTGTCATGCAAACGTCTAGTATTATTGTAACCGGTATCAGTAAGGTTTTTGGGATCAAGGAGACGATATCGCAGCTAAACCGGATGGTTTATATCGATGGCCATCAAAATTAGTTAACTTCACTTCGATCTCAAGCATAGGACCGAGAAGCAATGGAAATACTGCTACCGAACCGTGGCAATGGATCAAAGTGAGGTTGCGTAAAGAAGAATGCCACTATGATTATGTAGTGCCATGCAAATATCTAGTCCTATTGTAACCGATATCAGTAAGGTTTTTACGACCAAGAAGACGATATCGCAGCTAAACCGGATGGTTTATATCGATGGCCATCAATATCAGTTCACTTCAATTTGATCTTAGTCATAAGGCCGAGAAGCAATGGAAATACTGCTACCGAACCGTGGCAATGGATCAAAGTTAAGCTGCGTAAAGAAGCATGCCACTATGATTATGTAGTGCCATGCAAATATCTAGTCCTATTGTAACCGATATCAGTAAGGTTTTTACGATCAAGGAGACGATATCGCAGCTAAACCGGATGGTTTATATCGATGGCCATCAATATTAGTTAACTTCACTTTGATTTCATCCATAAGGCCGAGAAGCAATGGAAATACTGCTACCGAACCGTTTCAATGGATCAAAGTGTGGCTGCGTAAAGAAGAATGCCACTATGATTATGTAGTGCCATGCAAATATCTAGTCTTATGGTAACCGATATCTGTAAGGCTTTTACGATCAAGGAGACAATATCGCAGGTAAACCGGATGGTTTATATCGATGGCCATCAATATTAGTTAACTTCACTTTGATCTCAGCCATAGGGCCGGGAAGCAATGGAAATACTACTACCGAACCGTGGCAATGGATCAAAGTGTGGCTGCGTAAAGAAGAATGCCACTATGATTATGTAGTGTCATGCAAATATCTAGTCCTGTTGTAACCGATATCAGTAAGGTTTTTACGATCAAGGAGACGATATCGCAGCTAAACCGGATGGTTTATATCGATAGCCATCAATATTAGTTAACTTCACTTTGATCTTAGTCATAAGGCCGAGAAGCAATGGAAATACTGCTATCGAACCGTGGCAACGGATCACAGTTAAGCTGCGTAAAGAAGCATGCCACTATGATTATGTGGTGCCATGCAAATATCTAGTCCTGTTGTAACCGATATCAGTAAGGTTTTTACGATCAAGGAGACGATATCGCAGCTAAACCGGATGGTTTATATCGATGGCCATCAATATTAGTTAACTTCACTTTGATCTCGACCATAGGGCCGGGAAGCAATGGAAATACTGCTACCGAACCGTGGCAATGGATCAAAGTGTGGCTGCGTAAAGAAGAATGCCACTATGATTATGTAGTGTCATGCAAATATCTAGTCTTATTGTAACCGATATTAGTAAGGCTTTTACGATCAAGGAGACAATATTGCAGGTAAACCGGATGGTTTATATCGACGGCCATCAATATTAGTTAACTTCACTTTGATCTCAGCCATAGGGCCGGGAAGCAATGGAAATACTGCTACCGAACCGTGGCAATGGATCAAAGTGTGGCTGCGTAAAGAAGAATGCCACTATGATTATGTAGTGTCATGCAAATGTCTAGTATTATTGTAACCGGTATCAGTAAGGTTTTTGAGATCAAGGAGACGATATCGCAGCTAAACCGGATGGTTTATATCGACGGCCATCAATATTAGTTAACTTCACTTTCATCTTAGTCATACGGCCGAGAAGCAATGGAAATACTGCTACCGATCCGTTTCAATGGATCAAAGTGTGGCTGCGTAAAGAAGAATGCCACTATGATTATGTAGTGTCATGCAAATGTCTAGTATTATTGTAACCGGTATCAGTAAGGTTTTTGAGATCAAGGAGACGATATCGCAGCTAAACCGGATGGTTTATATCGATGGCCATCAATATTAGTTAACTTCACTTTGATCTTAGGCATAGGGCCGAGAAGCAATGGAAATACTGCTACCGAACCGTGGCAATGGATCAAAGTGAGGCTGCGTAAAGAAGAATGCCACTATGATTATGTAGTGCCATGCAAATATCTAGTCCTATTGTAACCGATATCAGTAAGGTTTTTACGAACAAGGAGACGATATCGCAGCTAAACCGGATGGTTTATATCGATGGCCATCAATATTAGTTAACTTCACTTTGATTTCATCCATAAGGCCGAGAAGCAATGGAAATACTGCTACCGAACCGTGGCAATGGATCAAAGTGTGGCTGCGTAAAGAAGAATGCCACTATGATTATGTAGTGTCATGCAAATGTCTAGTATTATTGTAACCGGTATCAGTAAGGTTTTTACGATCAAGGAGACGATATCGCAGCTAAACCGGATGGTTTATATCGATGGCCATCAATATTAGTTAACTTCACTTTGATCTCAGGCATAGGGCCGAGAAGCAATGGAAATCCTGCTACCGAACCGTTGCAATGGATCAACGTGTGGCTGCGTAAAGAAGAATGCCACTATGATTATGTAGTGCCATGCAAATATCTAGTCTTATTGTAACCGATATCAGTAAGGTTTTTACGATCAAGGAGACAATATCGCAGCTAAACCGCATGGTTTATATCGATGGCCATCAATATTAGTTAACTTCACTTTCATCTTAGTCATACGGCCGAGAAGCAATGGAAATACTTCTACCGATCCGTTTCAATGGATCAAAGTGTGGCTGCGTAAAGAAGAATGCCACTATGATTATGTAGTGTCATGCAAATGTCTAGTATTATTGTAACCGGTACCAGTAAGGTTTTTGAGTTCAAGGAAACGATATCGCAGCTAAACCGGATGGTTTATATCGATGGCCATCAATATTAGTTCACTTCACTTTGATTTCATCCATAAGGCCGAGAAGCAATGGAAATACTGCTACCGAACCGTTTCAATGGATCAAAGTGTGGCTGCGTAAAGAAGAATGCCACTATGATTATGTAGTGTCATGCAAATGTCTAGTATTATTGTAACCGGTATCAGTAAGGTTTTTGAGATCAAGGAGACGATATCGCAGCTAAACCGGATGGTTTATATCGATGGCCATCAATATTAGTTAACTTCACTTCGATCTCAGCCATAGGGACCAGAAGCAATGGACATACTGGTACCGAACCGTGGCAATGGATGAAAGTGTGGCTGCGTAAAGGAGAATGCCACTATGATTATGTAGTGTCATGCAAATGTCTAGTATTATTGTAACCGGTACCAGTAAGGTTTTTGAGATCAAGGAGACGATATCGCAGCTAAACCGGATGGTTTATATCGATGGCAATCAATATTAGTTAACTTCACTTCGATCCCAGCCATAGGGACCAGAAGCAATGGACATACTGGTACCGAACCGTGGCAATGGATGAAAGTGTGGCTACGTAAAGAAGAATGCCACTATGATTATGTAGTGTCATGCAAATGTCTAGTATTATTGTAACCGGTACCAGTAAGGTTTTTGAGATCAAGGAGACGATATCGCAGCTAAACCGGATGGTTTATATCGATGGCCATCAATATTAGTTAACTTCACTTCGATCTCAGCCATAGGGACCAGAAGCAATGGAAATACTGCTACCGAACCGTTTCAATGGATGAAAGTGTGGCTGCGTAAAGAAGAATGCCACTATGACTATGTAGTGTCATGCAAATGTCTAGTATTATTGTAACCGGTATCAGTAAGGTTTTTGGGATCAAGGAGACGATATCGCAGCTAAACCGGATGGTTTATATCGATGGCCATCAATATTAGTTAACTTCACTTCGATCTCAAGCATAGGACCGAGAAGCAATGGAAATACTGCTACCGAACCGTTTCAATGGATGAAAGTGTGGCTGCGTAAAGAAGAATGCCACTATGATTATGTAGTGTCATGCAAATGTCTAGTATTATTGTAACCGGTATCAGTAAGGTTTTTGAGATCAAGGAGACGATATCGCAGCTAAACCGGATGGTTTATATCGATGGCCATCAATATTAGTTAACTTCACTTCGATCTCAGCCATAGGGGCCAGAAGCAATGGAAATACTGCTACCGAACCGTTTCAATGGATCAAATTGTGGCTGCGTAAAGAAGCATGCCACTAAGATTATGTAGTGCCATGCAAATATCTACTCCTATTGTAACCGATATCAGTAAGGTTTTTACGAACAAGGAGACGATATCGCAGCTAAACCGGATGGTTTATATCGATGGCCATCAATATTAGTTAACTTCACTTTGATCTCAGGCATAGGGCCGAGATGCAATGGAAATCCTGCTACCGAACCGTTGCAATGGATCAACGTGTGGCTGCGTAAAGAAGAATGCCACTATAATTATGTAGTGCCATGCAAATATCTAGTCTTATTGTAACCGATATCAGTAAGGTTTTTACGATCAAGGAGACAATATCGCAGCTAAACCGCATGGTTTATATCGATGGCCATCAATATTAGTTAACTTCACTTTCATCTTAGTCATACGGCCGAGAAGCAATGGAAATACTTCTACCGATCCGTTTCAATGGATCAAAGTGTGGCTGCGTAAAGAAGAATGCCACTATGATTATGTAGTGTCATGCAAATGTCTAGTATTATTGTAACCGGTACCAGTAAGGTTTTTGAGATCAAGGAAACGATATCGCAGCTAAACCGGATGGTTTATATCGATGGCCATCAATATTAGTTCACTTCACTTTGATCTTAGGCATAGGGCCGAGAAGCAATGGAAATACTGCTACCGAACCGTGGCAATGGATGAAAGTGTGGCTGCGTAAAGAAGAATGCCACTATGATTATGTAGTGTCATGCAAATGTCTAGTATTATTGTAACCGGTATCAGTAAGGTTTTTGAGATCAAGGAGACGATATCGCAGCTAAACCGGATGGTTTACATCGATGGCCATCAATATTAGTTAACTTCACTTTCATCTTAGTCATACGGCCGAGAAGCAATGGAAATACTGCTACCGAACCGTGGCAATGGATCAAAGTGTGCCTGCGTAAAGAAGAATGCCACTATGATTATGTAGTGTCATGAAAATATCTAGTCCTGTTGTAACCGATATCAGTAAGGTTTTTACGATCAAAGAGACAATATCGCAGCTAAACCGCATGGTTTATATCGATGGCCATTCAATATTAGTTAACTTCACTTTGATCTTAGGCATAGGGCCGAGAAGCAATGGAAATACTGCTACCGAACCGTGGCAATGGATCAAAGTGTGACTGCGTAAAGAAGAATGCCACTATGATTATGTAGTGTCATGCAAATGTCTAGTATTATTGTAACCGGTATCAGTAAGGTTTTTGGGATCAAGGAGACGATATCGCAGCTAAACCGGATGGTTTATATCGATGGCCATCAATATTAGTTAACTTCACTTCGATCTCAAGCATAGGACCGAGAAGCAATGGAAATACTGCTACCGAACCGTGGCAATGGATCAAAGTGAGGTTGCGTAAAGAAGAATGCCACTATGATTATGTAGTGCCATGCAAATATCTAGTCTTATGGTAACCGATATCTGTAAGGCTTTTACGATCAAGGAGACAATATCGCAGGTAAACCGGATGGTTTATATCGATGGCCATCAATATTAGTTAACTTCACTTTGATCTCAGCCATAGGGCCGGGAAGCAATGGAAATACTACTACCGAACCGTGGCAATGGATCAAAGTGTGGCTGCGTAAAGAAGAATGCCACTATGATTATGTAGTGCCATGCAAATATCTAGTATTATTGTAACAGGTATCAGTAAGGTTTTTGAGATCAAGGAGACGATATCGCAGGTAAACCCGATGGTTTATATCGATGGCCACCAATATTAATTAACTTCACTTCGATCTCAGCCATAGGGACCAGAAGTAATGGAAATACTGCTACCGAACAGTTTCAATGGATCAAAGTGTGGCTGCGTAAAGAAGAATGCCACTATGATTATGTAGTGCCATGCAAATATCTAGTCCTATTGTAACCGATATCAGTAAGGTTTTTACGATCAAGGAGACGATATCGCAGCTAAACCGGATGGTTTATATCGATGGCCATCAATATTAGTTAACTTCACTTTGATCTCAGGCATAGGGCCGGGAAGCCATGGAAATACTGCTACCGAACCGCGGCAATGGATCAAAGTGTGGCTGCGTAAAGTAGAATGCCACTATGATTATGTAGTCTCATGCAAATATCTAGTCTTATTGTATCCGATATTAGTAAGGCTTTTATGATCAAGGAGACAATATTGCAGGTAAACCGGATGGTTTATATCGACGGCCATCAATATTAGTTAACTTCACTTTGATCTCAGCCATAGGGCCGGGAAGCAATGGACATACTGGTACCGAACCGTGGCAATGGATGAAAGTGTGGCTGCGTAAAGAAGAATGCCACTATGATTATGTAGTGTCATGCAAATGTCTAGTATTATTGTAACCGGTATCAGTAAGGTTTTTACGATCAAGGAGATGATATCGCAGCTAAACCGGATGGTTTATATCGATGGCCATCAATATTAGTTAACTTCACTTTGATCTCAGGCATAGGGCCGGGAAGCCATGGAAATACTGCTACCGAACCGCGGCAATGGATCAAAGTGTGGCTGCGTAAAGTAGATTGCCACTATGATTATGTAGTCTCATGCAAATATCTAGTCTTATTGTAACCGATATTAGTAAGGCTTTTACGATCAAGGAGACAATATTGCAGGTAAACCGGATGGTTTATATCGACGGCCATCAATATTAGTTAACTTCACTTTGATCTCAGCCATAGGGCCGGGAAGCAATGGAAATACTGCTACCGAACCGTGGCAATGGATCAAACTGTGGCTGCGTAAAGAAGAATGCCACTATGATTATGTATTGTCATGCAAATGTCTAGTATTATTGTAACAGTTATCAGTAAGGTTTTTGAGATCAAGGAGACGATATCGCAGGTAAACCCGATGGTTTATATCGATGGCCACCAATATTAATTAACTTCACTTCGATCTCAGCCATAGGGACCAGAAGCAATGGAAATACTGCTACCGAACAATTTCAATGGATCAAAGTGTGGCTGCGTAAAGAAGCATGCCACTATGATTATGTAGTGCCATGCAAATATCTAGTCCTATTGTAACCGATATCAGTAAGGTTTTTACGATCAAGGAGACGATATCGCAGCTAAACCGGATGGTTTATATCGATGGCCATCAATATTAGTTAACTTCACTTTGATTTCATGCATAAGGCCGAGAAGCAATGGAAATACTGCTACCGAACCGTTTCAATGGATGAAAGTGTGGCTGCGTAAAGAAGAATGCCACTATGATTATGTAGTGTCATGCAAATGTCTAGTATTATTGTAACCGGTATCAGTAAGGTTTTTACGATCAAGGAGATGATATCGCAGCTAAACCGGATGGTTTATATCGATGGCCATCAATATTAGTTAACTTCACTTTGATCTCAGGCATAGGGCCGGGAAGCCATGGAAATACTGCTACCGAACCGCGGCAATGGATCAAAGTGTGGCTGCGTAAAGTAGAATGCCACTATGATTATGTAGTCTCATGCAAATATCTAGTCTTATTGTAACCGATATTAGTAAGGCTTTTACGATCAAGGAGACAATATTGCAGGTAAACCGGATGGTTTATATCGACGGCCATCAATATTAGTTAACTTCACTTTGATCTCAGCCATAGGGCCGGGAAGCAATGGAAATACTGCTACCGAACCGTGGCAATGGATCAAACTGTGGCTGCGTAAAGAAGAATGCCACTATGATTATGTACTGTCATGCAAATGTCTAGTATTATTGTAACAGGTGTCAGTAAGGTTTTAGAGATCAAGGAGACGATATCGCAGGTAAACCCGATGGTTTATATCGATGGCCACCAATATTAATTAACTTCACTTCGATCTCAGCCATAGGGACCAGAAGCAATGGAAATACTGCTACCGAACAGTTTCAATGGATCAAAGTGTGGCTGCGTAAAGAAGCATGCCACTATGATTATGTAGTGCCATGCAAATATCTAGTCCTATTGTAACCGATATCAGTAAGGTTTTTACGATCAAGCAGACGATATCGCAGGTAAACCGGATGGTTTATATCGACGGCCATCAATATTAGTCAACTTCACTTTGATCTCAGGCATAGGACCGGGAAGCCATGGAAATACTGCTACCGAACCGCGGCAATGGATCAAAGTGTGGCTGCGTAAAGTAGAATGCCACTATGGTTATGTAGTCTCATGCAAATATCTAGTCTTATTGTAACCGATATTAGTAAGGCTTTTACGATCAAGGAGACAATATTGCAGGTAAACCGGATGGTTTATATCGACGGCCATCAATATTAGTTAACTTCACTTTGATCTCAGCCATAGGGCCGGGAAGCAATGGACATACTGGTACCGACCCGTGGCAATGGATGAAAGTGTGGCTGCGTAAAGAAGAATGCCACTATGATTATGTAGTGTCATGCAAATGTCTAGTATTATTGTAACCGGTATCAGTAAGGTTTTTACGATCAAGGAGACGATATCGCAGATAAACCGGATGGTTTATATCGATGGCCATCAATATTAGTTAACTTCACTTTGATCTCAGGCATAGGGCCGGGAAGCCATGGAAATACTGCTACCGAACCGCGGCAATGGATCAAAGTGTGGCTGCGTAAAGTAGAATGCCACTATGATTATGTAGTCTCATGCGAATATCTAGTCTTATTGTAACCGATATTAGTAAGGCTTTTACGATCAAGGAGACAATATTGCACGTAAACCGGATGGTTTATATCGACGGCCATCAATATTAGTTAACTTCACTTTGATCTCAGCCATATGGCCGGGAAGCAATGGAAATACTGCTACCGAACCGTGGCAATGGATCAAACTGTGGCTGCGTAAAGAAGAATGCCACTATGATTATGTACTGTCATGCAAATGTCTAGTATTATTGTAACAGGTATCAGTAAGGTTTTTGAGATCAAGGAGACGATATCGCAGGTAAACCCGATGGTTTATATCGATGGCCACCAATATTAATTAACTTCACTTCGATCTCAGCCATAGGGACCAGAAGCAATGGAAATACTGCTACCGAACAGTTTCAATGGATCAAAGTGTGGCTGCGTAAAGAAGCATGCCACTATGATTATGTAGTGCCATGCAAATATCTAGTCCTATTGTAACCGATATCAGTAAGGTTTTTACGATCAAGGAGACGATATCGCAGGTAAACCGGATGGTTTATATCGACGGCCATCAATATTAGTCAACTTCACTTTGATCTCAGGCATAGGGCCGGGAAGCCATGGAAATACTGCTACCGAACCGCGGCAATGGATCAAAGTGTGGCTGCGTAAAGTAGAATGCCACTATGATTATGTAGTCTCATGCAAATATCTAGTCTTATTGTAACCGATATTAGTAAGGCTTTTACGATCAAGGAGACAATATTGCAGGTAAACCGGATGGTTTATATCGACGGCCATCAATATTAGTTAACTTCACTTTGATCTCAGCCATAGGGCCGGGAAGCAATGGACATACTGGTACCGAACCGTGGCAATGGATGAAAGTGTGGCTGCGTAAAGAAGAATGCCACTATGATTATGTAGTGTCATGCAAATGTCTAGTATTATTGTAACCGGTACCAGTAATGTTTTTGAGATCAAGGAAACGATATCGCAGCTAAACCGGATGGTTTATATCGACGGCCATCAATATTAGTTAACTTCACTTTGATCTCAGACATAGGGCCGGGAAGCAATGGACATACTGGTACCGAACCGTGGCAATGGATGAAAGTGTGGCTGCGTGAAGAAGAATGCCACTATGATTATGTAGTGTCATGCAAATGTCTAGTATTATTGTAACCGGTATCAGTAAGGTTTTTACGATCAAGGAGACGATATCGCAGCTAAACCGGATGGTTTATATCGATGGCCATCAATATTAGATAATTTCACTTTGATCTCAGGCATAGGGCCGGGAAGCCATGGAAATACTGCTACCGAACCGCGGCAATGGATCAAAGTGTGGCTGCGTAAAGAAGAATGCCACTATGATTATGTAGTGTCATGCAAATGTCTAGTATTATTGTAACCGATATTAGTAAGGCTTTTACGATCAAGGAGACAATATTGCAGGTAAACCGGATAGTTTATATCGACGGCCATCAATATTAGTTAACTGCACTTTGATTTCATCCATAAGGCCGAGAAGCAATGGAAATACTGCTACCGAACCGTTTCAATGGATCAAAGTGTGGCTGCGTAAAGAAGAATGCCACTATGATTATGTAGTGCCATGCAAATATCTAGTCTTATGGTAACCGATATCTGTAAGGCTTTTACGATCAAGGAGACAATATCGCAGGTAAACCGGATGGTTTATATCGATGGCCATCAATATTAGTTAACTTCACTTTGATCTCAGCCATAGGGCCGGGAAGCAATGGAAATACTACTACCGAACCGTGGCAATGGATCAAAGTGTGGCTGCGTAAAGAAGAATGCCACTATGATTATGTACTGTCATGCAAATGTCTAGTATTATTGTAACAGGTATCAGTAAGGTTTTTGAGATCAAGGAAACGATATCGCAGGTAAACCCGATGGTTTATATCGATGGCCACCAATATTAATTAACTTCACTTCGATCTCCGCCATAGGGACCAGAAGCAATGGAAATACTGCTACCGAACCGTTTCAATGGATCAAAGTGTGGCTGCGTAAAGAAGCATGCCACTATGATTATGTGGTGCCATGCAAATATCTAGTCCTATTGTAACCGATATCAGTAAGGTTTTTACGATCAAGGAGACGATATCGCAGCTAAACCGGATGGTTTATATCGATGGCCATCAATATTAGTTAACTTCACTTTGATTTCATCCATAAGGCCGAGAAGCAATGGAAATACTGCTACCGAACCGTTTCAATGGATGAAAGTGTGGCTGCGTAAAGAAGAATGCCACTATGATTATGTAGTGTCATGCAAATGTCTAGTATTATTGTAACCGGTATCAGTAAGGTTTTTGAGATCAAGGAGACGATATCGCAGCTAAACCGGATGGTTTATATCGATGGCCATCAATATTAGTTAACTTCACTTTCATCTTAGTCATACGGCCGAGAAGCAATGGAAATACTGTACCGATCCGTTTCAATGGATCAAAGTGTGGCTGCGTAAAGAAGAATGCCACTATGATTATGTAGTGTCATGCAAATGTCTAGTATTATTGTAACCGGTATCAGTAAGGTTTTTTAGATCAAGGAGACGATATCGCAGCTAAACCGGATGGTTTATATCGATGGCCATCAATATTAGTTAACTTCACTTCGATCTCAGCCATAGGGACCAGAAGCAATGGACATACTGGTACCGAACCGTGGCAATGGATGAAAGTGTGGCTGCGTAAAGAAGAATGCCACTATGATTATGTAGTGTCATGCAAATGTCTAGTATTATTGTAACCGGTATCAGTAAGGTTTTTGAGATCAAGGAGACGATATCGCAGCTAAACCGGATGGTTTACATAGATGGCCATCAATATTAGTTAACTTCACTTTCATCTTAGCCATACGGCCGAGAAGCAATGGAAATACTGCTACCGAACCGTGGCAATGGATCAAAGTGTGCCTGCGTAAAGAAGAATGCCACTATGATTATGTAGTGTCATGCAAATATCTAGTCCTGTTGTAACCGATATCAGTAAGGTTTTTACGATCAAGGAGACGATATCGCAGCTAAACCGGATGGTTTATATCGATGGCCATCAATATTAGTTAACTTCACTTTGATCTCAGGCATAGGGCCGGGAAGCCATGGAAATACTGCTACCGAACCGCGGCAATGGATCAAAGTGTGGCTGCGTAAAGTAGAATGCCACTATGATTATGTAGTCTAATGCAAATATCTAGTCTTATTGTAACCGATATTAGTAAGGCTTTTACGATCAAGGAGACAATATTGCAGGTAAACCGGATGGTTTATATCGACGGCCATCAATATTAGTTAACTTCACTTTGATCTCAGCCATAGGGCCGGGAAGCAATGGAAATACTGCTACCGAACCGTGGCAATGGATCAAACTGTGGCTGCGTAAAGAAGAATGCCACTATGATTATGTACTGTCATGCAAATGTCTAGTATTATTGTAACCGGTATCAGTAAGGTTTTTGAGATCAAGGAGACGATATCGCAGCTAAACCGGATGGTTTACATAGATGGCCATCAATATTAGTTAACTTCACTTTCATCTTAGCAATACGGCCGAGAAGCAATGGAAATACTGCTACCGAACCGTGGCAATGGATCAAAGTGTGCCTGCGTAAAGAAGAATGCCACTATGATTATGTAGTGTCATGCAAATATCTAGTCCTGTTGTAACCGATATCAGTAAGGTTTTTACGATCAAGGAGACGATATCGCAGCTAAACCGGATGGTTTATATCGATGGCCATCAATATTAGTTAACTTCACTTTGATCTCAGGCATAGGGCCGGGAAGCCATGGAAATACTGCTACCGAACCGCGGCAATGGATCAAAGTGTTGCTGCGTAAAGTAGAATGCCACTATGATTATGTAGTCTCATGCAAATATCTAGTCTTATTGTAACCGATATTAGTATGGCTTTTACGATCAAGGAGACAATATTGCAGGTAAACCGGATGGTTTATATCGACGGCCATCAATATTAGTTAACTTCACTTTGATCTCAGCCATAGGGCCGGGAAGCAATGGACATACTGGTACCGAACCGTGGCAATGGATGAAAGTGTGGCTGCGTAAAGAAGAATGCCACTATGATTATGTAGTGTCATGCAAATGTCTAGTTATTATTGTAACCGGTATCAGTAAGGTTTTTACGATCAAGGAGACGATATCGCAGCTAAACCGGATGGTTTATATCGATGGCCATCAATATTAGTTCACTTCAATTTGATCTTAGTCATAAGGCCGAGAAGCAATGGAAATACTGCTACCGAACCGTGGCAATGGATCAAAGTTAAGCTGCGTAAAGAAGCATGCCACTATGATTATGTAGTGCCATGCAAATATCTAGTATTATTGTAACAGGTATCAGTAAGGTTTTTGAGATCAAGGAGACGATATCGCAGGTAAACCCGATGGTTTATATCGATGGCCACCAATATTAATTAACTTCACTTCGATCTCAGCCATAGGGACCAGAAGTAATGGAAATACTGCTACCGAACAGTTTCAATGGATCAAAGTGTGGCTGCGTAAAGAAGAATGCCACTATGATTATGTAGTGCCATGCAAATATCTAGTCCTATTGTAACCGATATCAGTAAGGTTTTTACGATCAAGGAGACGATATCGCAGCTAAACCGGATGGTTTATATCGATGGCCATCAATATTAGTTAACTTCACTTTGATCTCAGGCATAGGGCCGGGAAGCCATGGAAATACTGCTACCGAACCGCGGCAATGGATCAAAGTGTGGCTGCGTAAAGTAGAATGCCACTATGATTATGTAGTCTCATGCAAATATCTAGTCTTATTGTAACCGATATTAGTAAGGCTTTTACGATCAAGGAGACAATATTGCAGGTAAACCGGATGGTTTATATCGACGGCCATCAATATTAGTTAACTTCACTTTGATCTCAGCCATAGGGCCGGGAAGCAATGGAAATACTGCTACCGAACCGTGGCAATGGATCAAACTGTGGCTGCGTAAAGAAGAATGCCACTATGATTATGTATTGTCATGCAAATGTCTAGTATTATTGTAACAGGTATCAGTAAGGTTTTTGAGATCAAGGAGACGATATCGCAGGTAAACCCGATGGTTTATATCGATGGCCACCAATATTAATTAACTTCACTTCGATCTCAGCCATAGGGACCAGAAGCAATGGAAATACTGCTACCGAACAATTTCAATGGATCAAAGTGTGGCTGCGTAAAGAAGCATGCCACTATGATTATGTAGTGCCATGCAAATATCTAGTCCTATTGTAACCGATATCAGTAAGGTTTTTACGATCAAGGAGACGATATCGCAGCTAAACCGGATGGTTTATATCGATGGCCATCAATATTAGTTAACTTCACTTTGATTTCATGCATAAGGCCGGGAAGCCATGGAAATACTGCTACCGAACCGCGGCAATGGATCAAAGTGTGGCTGCGTAAAGTAGAATGCCACTATGATTATGTAGTCTCATGCAAATATCTAGTCTTATTGTATCCGATATTAGTAAGGCTTTTATGATCAAGGAGACAATATTGCAGGTAAACCGGATGGTTTATATCGACGGCCATCAATATTAGTTAACTTCACTTTGATCTCAGCCATAGGGCCGGGAAGCAATGGACATACTGGTACCGAACCGTGGCAATGGATGAAAGTGTGGCTGCGTAAAGAAGAATGCCACTATGATTATGTAGTGTCATGCAAATGTCTAGTATTATTGTAACCGGTATCAGTAAGGTTTTTACGATCAAGGAGACGATATCGCAGCTAAACCGGATGGTTTATATCGATGGCCATCAATATTAGTTAACGTCACTTTGATCTCAGGCATAGGGCCGGGAAGCCATGGAAATACTGCTACCGAACCGCGGCAATGGATCAAAGTGTGGCTGCGTAAAGTAGAATGCCACTATGATTATGTAGTCTCATGCGAATATCTAGTCTTATTGTAACCGATATTAGTAAGGCTTTTACGATCAAGGAGACAATATTGCAGGTAAACCGGATGGTTTATATCGACGGCCATCAATATTAGTTAACTTCACTTTGATCTCAGCCATAGGGCCGGGAAGCAATGGACATACTGGTACCGAACCGTGGCAATGGATGAAAGTGTGGCTGCGTAAAGAAGAATGCCACTATGATTATGTAGTGTCATGCAAATGTCTAGTATTATTGTAACCGGTATCAGTAAGGTTTTTACGATCAAGGAGACAATATTGCAGGTAAACCGGATGGTTTATATCGACGGCCATCAATATTAGTTAACTTCACTTTGATCTCAGCCATAGGGCCGGGAAGCAATGGAAATACTGCTACCGAACCGTGGCAATGGATCAAACTGTGGCTGCGTAAAGAAGAATGCCACTATGATTATGTATTGTCATGCAAATGTCTAGTATTATTGTAACAGGTATCAGTAAGGTTTTTGAGATCAAGGAGACGATATCGCAGGTAAACCCGATGGTTTATATCGATGGCCACCAATATTAATTAACTTCACTTCGATCTCAGCCATAGGGACCAGAAGCAATGGAAATACTGCTACCGAACAATTTCAATGGATCAAAGTGTGGCTGCGTAAAGAAGCATGCCACTATGATTATGTAGTGCCATGCAAATATCTAGTCCTATTGTAACCGATATCAGTATGGTTTTTACGATCAAGGAGACGATATCGCAGCTAAACCGGATGGTTTATATCGATGGCCATCAATATTAGTTAACTTCACTTTGATTTCATGCATAAGGCCGAGAAGCAATGGAAATACTGCTACCGAACCGTTTCAATGGATGAAAGTGTGGCTGCGTAAAGAAGAATGCCACTATGATTATGTAGTGTCATGCAAATGTCTAGTATTATTGTAACCGGTATCAGTAAGGTTTTTACGATCAAGGAGATGATATCGCAGCTAAACCGGATGGTTTATATCGATGGCCATCAATATTAGTTAACTTCACTTTGATCTCAGGCATAGGGCCGGGAAGCCATGGAAATACTGCTACCGAACCGCGGCAATGGATCAAAGTGTGGCTGCGTAAAGTAGAATGCCACTATGATTATGTAGTCTCATGCAAATATCTAGTCTTATTGTAACCGATATTAGTAAGGCTTTTACGATCAAGG
This sequence comes from Priocnemis perturbator, assembly GCA_963942575.1. Taxonomy (NCBI): domain Eukaryota; kingdom Metazoa; phylum Arthropoda; class Insecta; order Hymenoptera; family Pompilidae; genus Priocnemis; species Priocnemis perturbator. The sequence goes on along the minus strand of OZ012655.1, from coordinate 3,027,321 downwards.
AGACAATATTGCAGGTAAACCGGATGGTTTATATCGACGGCCATCAATATTAGTTAACTTTACTTTGATCTCAGCCATAGGGCCGGGAAGCAATGGAAATACTGCTACCGAACCGTGGCAATGGATCAAACTGTGGCTGCGTAAAGAAGAATGCCACTATGATTATGTATTGTCATGCAAATGTCTAGTATTATTGTAACAGGTATCAGTAAGGTTTTTGAGATCAAGGAGACGATATCGCAGGTAAACCCGATGGTTTATATCGATGGCCACCAATATTAATTAACTTCACTTCGATCTCAGCCATAGGGACCAGAAGCAATGGAAATACTGCTACCGAACAATTTCAATGGATCAAAGTGTGGCTGCGTAAAGAAGCATGCCACTATGATTATGTAGTGCCATGCAAATATCTAGTCCTATTGTAACCGATATCAGTAAGGTTTTTACGATCAAGGAGACGATATCGCAGCTAAACCGGATGGTTTATATCGATGGCCATCAATATTAGATAACTTCACTTTGATTTCATGCATAAGGCCGAGAAGCAATGGAAATACTGCTACCGAACCGTTTCAATGGATGAAAGTGTGGCTGCGTAAAGAAGAATGCCACTATGATTATGTAGTGTCATGCAAATGTCTAGTATTATTGTAACCGGTATCAGTAAGGTTTTTACGATCAAGGAGATGATATCGCAGCTAAACCGGATGGTTTATATCGATGGCCATCAATATTAGTTAACTTCACTTTGATCTCAGGCATAGGGCCGGGAAGCCATGGAAATACTGCTACCGAACCGCGGCAATGGATCAAAGTGTGGCTGCGTAAAGTAGAATGCCACTATGATTATGTAGTCTCATGCAAATATCTAGTCTTATTGTAACCGATATTAGTAAGGCTTTTACGATCAAGGAGACAATATTGCAGGTAAACCGGATGGTTTATATCGACGGCCATCAATATTAGTTAACTTCACTTTGATCTCAGCCATAGGGCCGGGAAGCAATGGAAATACTGCTACCGAACCGTGGCAATGGATCAAACTGTGGCTGCGTAAAGAAGAATGCCACTATGATTATGTACTGTCATGCAAATGTCTAGTATTATTGTAACAGGTATCAGTAAGGTTTTAGAGATCAAGGAGACGATATCGCAGGTAAACCCGATGGTTTATATCGATGGCCACCAATATTAATTAACTTCACTTCGATCTCAGCCATAGGGACCAGAAGCAATGGAAATACTGCTACCGAACAGTTTCAATGGATCAAAGTGTGGCTGCGTAAAGAAGCATGCCACTATGATTATGTAGTGCCATGCAAATATCTAGTCCTATTGTAACCGATATCAGTAAGGTTTTTACGATCAAGGAGACGATATCGCAGGTAAACCGGATGGTTTATATCGACGGCCATCAATATTAGTCAACTTCACTTTGATCTCAGCCATAGGGCCGGGAAGCAATGGAAATACTGCTACCGAACCGTGGCAATGGATCAAACTGTGGCTGCGTAAAGAAGAATGCCACTATGATTATGTATTGTCATGCAAATGTCTAGTATTATTGTAACAGGTATCAGTAAGGTTTTTGAGATCAAGGAGACGATATCGCAGGTAAACCCGATGGTTTATATCGATGGCCACCAATATTAATTAACTTCACTTCGATCTCAGCCATAGGGACCAGAAGCAATGGAAATACTGCTACCGAACAATTTCAATGGATCAAAGTGTGGCTGCGTAAAGAAGCATGCCACTATGATTATGTAGTGCCATGCAAATATCTAGTCCTATTGTAACCGATATCAGTAAGGTTTTTACGATCAAGGAGACGATATCGCAGCTAAACCGGATGGTTTATATCGATGGCCATCAATATTAGTTAACTTCACTTTGATTTCATGCATAAGGCCGAGAAGCAATGGAAATACTGCTACCGAACCGTTTCAATGGATGAAAGTGTGGCTGCGTAAAGAAGAATGCCACTATGATTATGTAGTGTCATGCAAATGTCTAGTATTATTGTAACCGGTATCAGTAAGGTTTTTACGATCAAGGAGATGATATCGCAGCTAAACCGGATGGTTTATATCGATGGCCATCAATATTAGTTAACTTCACTTTGATCTCAGGCATAGGGCCGGGAAGCCATGGAAATACTGCTACCGAACCGCGGCAATGGATCAAAGTGTGGCTGCGTAAAGTAGAATGCCACTATGATTATGTAGTCTCATGCAAATATCTAGTCTTATTGTAACCGATATTAGTAAGGCTTTTACGATCAAGGAGACAATATTGCAGGTAAACCGGATGGTTTATATCGACGGCCATCAATATTAGTTAACTTCACTTTGATCTCAGCCATAGGGCCGGGAAGCAATGGAAATACTGCTACCGAACCGTGGCAATGGATCAAACTGTGGCTGCGTAAAGAAGAATGCCACTATGATTATGTACTGTCATGCAAATGTCTAGTATTATTGTAACAGGTATCAGTAAGGTTTTAGAGATCAAGGAGACGATATCGCAGGTAAACCCGATGGTTTATATCGATGGCCACCAATATTAATTAACTTCACTTCGATCTCAGCCATAGGGACCAGAAGCAATGGAAATACTGCTACCGAACAGTTTCAATGGATCAAAGTGTGGCTGCGTAAAGAAGCATGCCACTATGATTATGTAGTGCCATGCAAATATCTAGTCCTATTGTAACCGATATCAGTAAGGTTTTTACGATCAAGGAGACGATATCGCAGGTAAACCGGATGGTTTATATCGACGGCCATCAATATTAGTCAACTTCAGTTTGATCTCAGGCATAGGGCCGGGAAGCCATGGAAATACTGCTACCGAACCGCGGCAATGGATCAAAGTGTGGCTGCGTAAAGTAGAATGCCACTATGATTATGTAGTCTCATGCAAATATCTAGTCTTATTGTAACCGATATTAGTAAGGCTTTTACGATCAAGGAGACATATTGCAGGTAAACCGGATGGTTTATATCGACGGCCATCAATATTAGTTAACTTCACTTTGATCTCAGCCATAGGGCCGGGAAGCAATGGACATACTGGTACCGAACCGTGGCAATGGATGAAAGTGTGGCTGCGTAAAGAAGAATGCCACTATGATTATGTAGTGTCATGCAAATGTCTAGTATTATTGTAACCGGTATCAGTAAGGTTTTTACGATCAAGGAGACGATATCGCAGCTAAACCGGATGGTTTATATCGATGGCCATCAATATTAGTTAACTTCACTTTGATCTCAGGCATAGGGCCGGGAAGCCATGGAAATACTGCTACCGAACCGCGGCAATGGATCAAAGTGTGGCTGCGTAAAGTAGAATGCCACTATGATTATGTAGTCTCATGCGAATATCTAGTCTTATTGTAACCGATATTAGTAAGGCTTTTACGATCAAGGAGACAATATTGCAGGTAAACCGGATGGTTTATATCGACGGCCATCAATATTAGTTAACTTCACTTTGATCTCAGCCATAGGGCCGGGAAGCAATGGAAATACTGCTACCGAACCGTGGCAATGGATCAAACTGTGGCTGCGTAAAGAAGAATGCCACTATGATTATGTACTGTCATGCAAATGTCTAGTATTATTGTAACAGGTATCAGTAAGGTTTTTGAGATCAAGGAGACGATATCGCAGGTAAACCCGATGGTTTATATCGATGGCCACCAATATTAATTAACTTCACTTCGATCTCAGCCATAGGGACCAGAAGCAATGGAAATACTGCTACCGAACAGTTTCAATGGATCAAAGTGTGGCTGCGTAAAGAAGCATGCCACTATGATTATGTAGTGCCATGCAAATATCTAGTCCTATTGTAACCGATATCAGTAAGGTTTTTACGATCAAGGAGACGATATCGCAGGTAAACCGGATGGTTTATATCGACGGCCATCAATATTAGTCAACTTCACTTTGATCTCAGGCATAGGGCCGGGAAGCCATGGAAATACTGCTACCGAACCGCGGCAATGGATCAAAGTGTGGCTGCGTAAAGTAGAATGCCACTATGATTATGTAGTCTCATGCAAATATCTAGTCTTATTGTAACCGATATTAGTAAGGCTTTTACGATCAAGGAGACAATATTGCAGGTAAACCGGATGGTTTATATCGACGGCCATCAATATTAGTTAACTTCACTTTGATCTCAGCCATAGGGCCGGGAAGCAATGGACATACTGGTACCGAACCGTGGCAATGGATGAAAGTGTGGCTGCGTAAAGAAGAATGCCACTATGATTATGTAGTGTCATGCAAATGTCTAGTATTATTGTAACCGGTACCAGTAATGTTTTTGAGATCAAGGAAACGATATCGCAGCTAAACCGGATGGTTTATATCGACGGCCATCAATATTAGTTAACTTCACTTTGATCTCAGACATAGGGCCGGGAAGCAATGGACATACTGGTACCGAACCGTGGCAATGGATGAAAGTGTGGCTGCGTGAAGAAGAATGCCACTATGATTATGTAGTGTCATGCAAATGTCTAGTATTATTGTAACCGGTATCAGTAAGGTTTTTACGATCAAGGAGACGATATCGCAGCTAAACCGGATGGTTTATATCGATGGCCATCAATATTAGATAATTTCACTTTGATCTCAGGCATAGGGCCGGGAAGCCATGGAAATACTGCTACCGAACCGCGGCAATGGATCAAAGTGTGGCTGCGTAAAGAAGAATGCCACTATGATTATGTAGTGTCATGCAAATGTCTAGTATTATTGTAACCGATATTAGTAAGGCTTTTACGATCAAGGAGACAATATTGCAGGTAAACCGGATAGTTTATATCGACGGCCATCAATATTAGTTAACTGCACTTTGATCTCAGCCATAGGGCCGGGAAGCAATGGAAATACTGCTACCGAACCGTGGCAATGGATCAAAGTGTGGCTGCGTAAAGAAGAATGCCACTATGATTATGTACTGTCATGCAAATGTCTAGTATTATTGTAACAGGTATCAGTAAGGTTTTTGAGATCAAGGAGACGATATCGCAGGTAAACCCGATGGTTTATATCGATGGCCACCAATATTAATTAACTTCACTTCGATCTCAGCCATAGGGACCAGAAGCAATGGACATACTGGTACCGAACCGTGGCAATGGATGAAAGTGTGGCTGCGTAAAGAAGAATGCCAGTATGATTATGTAGTGTCATGCAAATGTCTAGTATTATTGTAACCGGTATCAGTAAGGTTTTTACGATCAAGGAGATGATATCGCAGCTAAACCGGATGGTTTATATCGATGGCCATCAATATTAGTTAACTTCACTTTGATCTCAGGCATAGGGCCGGGAAGCAATGGACATACTGGTACCGAACCGCGGCAATGGATCAAAGTGTGGCTGCGTAAAGTAGAATGCCTCTATGATTATGTAGACTCATGCAAATGGCTAGTCTTATTGTAATCGATTTTAGTAAGGCTTTTACGATTTAGGAGACAATATTGCAGGTAAACCGGATGGTTTATATCGACGGCCATCAATATTAGTTAACTTCACTTTGATCTCAGGCATAGGGCCGGGAAGCCATGGAAATACTGCTACCGAACCGCGGCAATGGATCAAAGTGTGGCTGCGTAAAGTAGAATGCCACTATGATTATGTAGTCTCATGCAAATATCTAGTCTTATTGTAACCGATATTAGTAAGGCTTTTACGATCAAGGAGACAATATTGCAGGTAAACCGGATGGTTTATATCGACGGCCATCAATATTAGTTAACTTCACTTTGATCTCAGGCATAGGGCCGGGAAGCCATGGAAATACTGCTACCGAACCGCGGCAATGGATCAAAGTGTGGCTGCGTAAAGAAGAATGCCACTATGATTATGTAGTGTCATGCAAATGTCTAGTATTATTGTAACCGATATTAGTAAGGCTTTTACGATCAAGGAGACAATATTGCAGGTAAACCGGATAGTTTATATCGACGGCCATCAATATTAGTTAACTGCACTTTGATCTCAGCCATAGGGCCGGGAAGCAATGGAAATACTGCTACCGAACCGTGGCAATGGATCAAACTGTGGCTGCGTAAAGTAGAATGCCACTATGATTATGTAGTGTCATGAAAATATCTAGTCCTGTTGTAACCGATATCAGTAAGGTTTTTACGATCAAGGAGACGATATCGCAGCTAAACCGGATGGTTTATATCGATGGCCATCAATATTAGTTAACTTCACTTTGATTTCATCCATAAGGCCGAGAAGCAATGGAAATACTGCTACCGAACCGTTTCAATGGATCAAAATGCGGCTGCGTAAAGAAGAATGCCACTATGATTATGTAGTGTCATGCAAATGTCTAGTATTATTGTAACCGGTATCAGTAAGGTTTTTGGGATCAAGGAGACGATATCGCAGCTAAACCGGATGGTTTATATCGATGGCCATCAATATTAGTTAACTTCACTTTCATCTTAGTCATACGGCCGAGAAGCAATGGAAATACTGCTACCGATCCGTTTCAATGGATCAAAGTGTGGCTGCGTAAAGAAGAATGCCACTATGATTATGTAGTGTCATGCAAATGTCTAGTATTATTGTAACCGGTACCAGTAAGGTTTTTGAGATCAAGGAAACGATATCGCAGCTAAACCGGATGGTTTATATCGATGGCCATCAATATTAGTTAACCTCAGTTCGATCTCAGCCATAGGGACCAGAAGCAATGGAAATACTGCTACCGAACCGCGGCAAAGGATCAAAGTGTGGCTGCGTAAAGTAGAATGCCACTATGATTATGTAGTCTCATGCAAATGTCTAGTCTTATTGTAACCGATATTAGTAAGGCTTTTACGATCAAGGAGACAATATTGCAGGTAAACCGGATGGTTTATATCGACGGCCATCAATATTAGTTAACTTCACTTTGATCTCAGGCATAGGGCCGGGAAGCCAAGGAAATACTGCTACCGAACCGCGGCAATGGATCAAAGTGTGGCTGCGTAAAGTAGAATGCCACTATGATTATGTAGTCTCATGCAAATATCTAGTCTTATTGTAACCGATATTAGTAAGGCTTTTACGATCAAGGAGACAATATTGCAGGTAAACCGGATGGTTTATATCGACGGCCATTAATATTAGTTAACTTCACTTTGATCTCAGGCATAGGGCCGGGAAGCCATGGAAATACTGCTACCGAACCGCGGCAATGGATCAAAGTGTGGCTGCGTAAAGTAGAATGCTACTATGATTATGTAGTGCCATGCAAATATCTAGTCCTATTGTAACCGATATCAGTAAGGTTTTTACGACCAAGGAGACGAAATCGCAGATAAACCGGATGGTTTATATCGATGGCCATCAATATTAGTTAACTTCACTTTCAGCTTAGTCATACGGCCGAGAAGCAATGGAAATACTTCTACCGATCCGTTTCAATGGATCAAAGTGTGGCTGCGTAAAGAAGAATGCCACTATGATTATGTAGTGTCATGCAAATGTCTGAAATGATAAACCATCTGGTTTAGCTGCGATATCGTCTCCTTGATCCCAAAAACCTTACTGATGCCGGCTACAATAATACTAGACATTTGCATGACACTACATAATCATAGTGGCATTCTTCTTTACGCAGCCGCACTTTGATCCATTGAAACGGTTCGGTAGCAGTATTTCCATTGCTTCTCGGCCTTATGGATGAAATCAATGTGAAGTTAACTAATATTGATGGCCATCGATATAAACCATCCGGTTTAGCTGCGATATCGTCTCCTTGATCGTAAAAACCTTACTGATATCGGTTACAATAGGACTATATATTTGCATGGCACTACATAATCATAGTGGCATGCTACTTTACGCAGCTGAACTTTGATCCATTGCCACGGTTCGGTAGCAGTATTTCCATTGCTTCTCGGCCCTATGGCTGAGATCAATGTGAAGTTAACTAATATTGATGGCCATCGATATAAACCATCCGGTTTAGCTGCGATATCGTCTCTTTGATCTCAAAAACCTTACTGGTATCGGTTACAATAAGACCAGATATTTGCATGACACTACATAATCATAGTGGCATTGTTCTTTACGCAGCCACACTTTGATCCATTGCCACGGTTCGGTAGCAGTATGTCCATTGCTTCTGGTCCCTATGGCTGAGATCGAAGTGAAGTTAACCAATATTGATGTCCATCGATATAAACCATCCGGTTTAGCTGCGATATCGTCTCCTTGATCTCAAAAACCTTACTGGTACCGGTTACAATAATACTAGACATTTGCATGACACTACATAATCATAGTGGCATTCTTCTTTACGCAGCCACACTTTGATGCATTGAAACGGATCGGTAGCAGTATGTCCATTGCTTCTCGGCCGTATGACTAAGATGAAAGTGAAGTTAACTAATATTGATGGCCATCGATATAAACCATCCGGTTTAGCTGCGATATCGTCTCCTTGATCGTAAAAATCTTACTGATATCGGTTACAATAGGACTAGATATTTGCATGATACTACATAATCATAGTGGCATTCTTCTTTACGCAGCCACACTTTGATCCATTGCCACGGTTCGGTAGCAGTATTTCCATTGCTTCTCGGCCCTATGGCTGAGATCAAAGTGAAGTTAACTAATATTGATGGCCATCGATATAAACCATCCGGTTTACCTGCGATATTGTCTCCTTGATCGTAAAAACATTACTAATATCGGTTACAATAAGGCTAGATATTTGCATGAGACTACATAATCATAGTGTGATTCTTCTTTACGCAGCCACACTTTGATCCATTGCCACGGTTCGGTAGCAGTATTTCCATTGCTTTCCGGCCCTATGGCTGAGATCGAAGTGAAGTTAACTAATATTGATGGCCATCGATATAAACCATCCGGTTTAGCTGCGATATCGTCTCCTTGATCGTAAAAACCTTACTGATATCGGTTACAACAGGACTAGATATTTGCATGACACTACATAATCATAGTGGCATTCTTCTTTACGCAGGCACACTTTGATCCATTGCCACGGTTCGGTAGCAGTATTTCCATTGCTTCCCGGCCCTATGGCTGAGATCAAAGTGAAGTTAACTAATATTGATGGCCATCGATATAAACCATCCGGTTTACCTGCGATATTGTCTCCTTGATCGTAAAAACATTACTAATATCGGTTACAATAAGGCTAGATATTTGCATGAGACTACATAATCATAGTGTGATTCTTCTTTACGCAGCCACACTTTGATCCATTGCCACGGTTCGGTAGCAGTATTTCCATTGCTTTCCGGCCCTATGGCTGAGATCGAAGTGAAGTTAACTAATATTGATGGCCATCGATATAAACCATCCGGTTTAGCTGCGATATCGTCTCCTTGATCGTAAAAACCTTACTGATATCGGTTACAACAGGACTAGATATTTGCATGACACTACATAATCATAGTGGCATTCTTCTTTACGCAGGCACACTTTGATCCATTGCCACGGTTCGGTAGCAGTATTTCCATTGATTCTCGGCCCTATAACTAAGATCAGAGTGAAGTTAACTAATATTAATGGCCATCGATATAAACCATCCGGTTTAGCTGCGATATCGTCTCCTTGATCGTAAAAACCTTACTGATATCGTTTACAATAGGACTAGAAATTTGCATGGCACCACATAATCATAGTGGCATTCTTCTTTACGCAGCCTCGCTTTGATCCATAGCCACGGTTCGGTAGCAGTATTTCCATTGCTTCTCGGCCCTGTGGCTGAGATCAAAGTGAAGTTAATTAATATTGATGGCCATCGATATAAACCATCCGGTTTAGCTGCGATATCGTCTCCTTGATCGTAAAAATCTTACTGATATCGGTTACAATAGGACTAGATATTTGCATGATACTACATAATCATAGTGGCATTCTTCTTTACGCAGCCACACTTTGATCCATTGCCACGGTTCGGTAGCAGTATTTCCATTGCTTCTCGGCCCTATGGCTGAGATCAAAGTGAAGTTAACTAATATTGATGGCCATCGATATAAACCATCCGGTTTACCTGCGATATTGTCTCCTTGATCGTAAAAACATTACTAATATCGGTTACAATAAGGCTAGATATTTGCATGAGACTACATAATCATAGTGTGATTCTTCTTTACGCAGCCACACTTTGATCCATTGCCACGGTTCGGTAGCAGTATTTCCATTGCTTTCCGGCCCTATGGCTGAGATCGAAGTGAAGTTAACTAATATTGATGGCCATCGATATAAACCATCCGGTTTAGCTGCGATATCGTCTCCTTGATCGTAAAAACCTTACTGATATCGGTTACAACAGGACTAGATATTTGCATGACACTACATAATCATAGTGGCATTCTTCTTTACGCAGGCACACTTTGATCCATTGCCACGGTTCGGTAGCAGTATTTCCATTGCTTCCCGGCCCTATGGCTGAGATCAAAGTGAAGTTAACTAATATTGATGGCCATCGATGTAAACCATCCGGTTTAGCTGCGATATCGACTCCTTGATCTCAAAAACCTTACTGATACCGGTTACAATAATACTAGACATTTGCATGACACTACATAATCATAGTGGCATTCTTCTTTACGCAGCCACACTTTGATGCATTGAAACGTTTCGGTAGCAGTATTTCCTTTGCTTCTCGGCCTTATGGATGAAATCAAAGTGAAGTTAACTAATATTGATGGCCATCGATATAAACCATCCGGTTTAGCTGCGATATCGTCTCCTTGATCGTAAAAACCTTACTGATATCGGTTACAATAGGACTATATATTTGCATGGCACTACACAATCATAGTGGCATTCTTCTTTACGCAGCTGAACTTTGATCCATTGCCACGGTTCGGCAGCAGTATTTCCATTGCTTCTCGGCCCTATGGCTGAGATCAAAGTGAAGTTAACTAATATTGATGGCCATCGATATAAACCATCCGGTGTACCTGCGATATTGTCTCCTTGATCGTAAAAACATTACTAATATCGGTTACAATAAGGCTAGATATTTACATGAGACTACATAATCATAGTGTGATTCTTCTTTACGCAGCCACACTTTGACCCATTGCCACGGTTCGGCAGCAACATTTCCATTGCTTCTCGTCCCTATGGCTGAGATCGAAGTGAAGTTAACTAATATTGATGGCCTTCGACATAAACCATCCGGTTTAGCTGCGATATCGTATCCTTGATCGTAAGAACCTTACAGATATCGGTTACAACAGGAATAGATATTTGCATGGCACTACATAATCATAGTGGCATGCTTCTTTACGCAGCTGAACTTTGATCCATTGCCACGGTTCGGTAGCAGTATTTCCATTGATTCTCGGCCCTATAACTAAGATCAGAGTGAAGTTAACTAATATTAATGGCCATCGATATAAACCATCCGGTTTAGCTGCGATATCGTCTCCTTGATCGTAAAAACCTTACTGATATCGTTTACAATAGGACTAGATATTTGCATGACACTACATAATCATAGTGGCATTCTTCTTTACGCAGCCTCGCTTTGATCCATAGCCACGGTTCGGTAGCAGTATTTCCATTGCTTCTCGGCCCTGTGGCTGAGATCAAAGTGAAGTTAATTAATATTGATGGCCATCGATATAAACCATCCGGTTTAGCTGCGATATCGTCTCCTTGATCGTAAAAACCTTACTGATATCGGTTACAATAGGACTAGATATTTGCATGATACTACATAATCATAGTGGCATTCTTCTTTACGCAGCCACACTTTGATCCATTGCCACGGTTCGGTAGCAGTATTTCCATTGCTTTCCGGCCCTATGGCTGAGATCGAAGTGAAGTTAACTAATATTGAAGGCCATCGAGATAAACCATCCGGTTTAGCTGCGATATCGACTCCTTGATCTCAAAAACCTTACTGATACCGGTTACAATAATACTAGACATTTGCATGACACTACATAATCATAGTGGCATTCTTCTTTACGCAGCCACACTTTCATCCATTGCCACGGTTCGGTAGCAGTATGTCCATTGCTTCTGGTCCCTATGACTGAGATCGAAGTGAAGTTAACTAATATTGATGGCCATCGATATAAACCATCCGGTTTAGCTGCGATATCGTCTCCTTGATCTCAAAAACCTTACTGATACCGGTCACAATAATACTAGACATTTGCATGACACTACATAATCATAGTGGCATTCTTCTTTACGCAGCCACACTTTCATCCATTGCCACGGTTCGGTAGCAGTATGTCCATTGCTTCTGGTCCCTATGGCTGAGATCGAAGTGAAGTTAACTAATATTGATGGCCATCGATATAAACCATCCGGTTTAGCTGCGATATCGTCTCCTTGATCCCAAAAACCTTACTGATACCGGTTACAATAATACTAGACATTTGCATGACACTACATAATCATAGTGGCATTCTTCTTTACGCAGCCGCATTTTGATCCATTGAAACGGTTCGGTAGCAGTATTTCCATTGCTTCTCGGCCTTATGGATGAAATCAAAGTGAAGTTAATTAATATTGATGGCCATCGATATAAACCATCCCGTTTAGCTGCGATATCGTCTCCTTGATCGTAAAAACCTTACTGATATCGGTTACAACAGGACTAGATATTTGCATGACACTACATAATCATAGTGGCACTCTTCTTTACGCAGGCACACTTTGATCCATTGCCACGGTTCGGTAGCAGTATTTCCATTGCTTCCCGGCCCTATGGCTGAGATCAAAGTGAA